>OZ018334.1:66508148-67108148 GCA_963969495.1 Ceratothoa steindachneri
TCTTGTGTTTCGCGCACTATGGAGAACTTGCGTTCAGCGGGGATCAAGAGTGTGTTTCATGAGTCAAGACCACATGGCCGGATTATGAAATACACAAATATCACAATGACAATCAGTGGTGAGCTCGAAGACACACAGGGGCCGGTTCTCATTTGGGAGGGGAGATGAGTCCGGGTGGTAATGCGTGCTTATGCCACCAACATGCAATGGAGGAACGCTTCGTGACCCCAGGGGGGTGCACCCACTCCGCATCAGGGCTATGTGGATGAGTACCCCATATGAGACTCCAGCAGGGTTCCGAAAGAGGAGAGATTAATGGAGGGGGGGGGGGATATATGTTGTGCTGCGAAGGCTGGGAGGGAAATAATAACGGTGTCGTGATTGTCCTTGTAAACGATGATGCGCGTGGAGCTCCTTACTCCCGCGGAGGATGAATAACAGCGTATCCGCCTAATGAGCGCCAACTCATGACACCGCTGAAGGCTCCATGTTCTCGCTCGCTAGGAGCGACCCCTCGCCTTGAAGTAAGAAATTCAAGGACGTACGCTAGGCGAGCTCGGTGTGACGTCCGCTGCGGTGCGGCGGCGGAGTGCTTTGTTTTGCATCTTGCGTAGTCGGACATTTAGTCCTGGGTGAGGGCACTCAACACCGCGCCCAAGGATGACGAGACATTCGTTCCTACCACATATCGCTTATCACTTCCTCTTCCACGACAGGTAGCACTAACCTACAGGAGACCCCCCCACAAGGGGATTACCCAAAGAGAAACACCCCATTAAAGGGGGCATCCACACCACACGCACCCCCCCCCCCCCCATAAACGAGAGCATATTTCTGGCACTTCTAGCGACTTTCCTCCATTCATCTCACCAGGAAACTCACAGACGATATGGGGGGGGGGGGGGCAAAAGCTTTATGGTTGGAGGAATATAACGTCGCAAGTCCCCCCCTCCCCCCGGTCCATCAAAGTCAGACGTCATTCTCTGACTTAAAAAAAAATATCCCTCGCATTCAATGTCAAGGACGACTCTACCCACTCCCCCAGCCAGGAAACGAAGGGGTATCCCCCTTCCTCATATATCTGCAGTAGATGACCCCCCAAATTGAGGGGGGCAGAGACAACGGTGGGTTTCATTAATTTTACCGCAAAAGGAAAGGAAATGCAGTCCGGTGACCAGAGGAAGCAAGAGAATAAATGAAAATATGAGAGAGAGAGAAGGAAAACAAACACAAATTCAATTCAAAACAAACTCAATTAAAGATAATTAATTTTAACAAAAAGAGGCGAAGTGCCCATATTAAATTTAGCAGACAAAGAAGTGAAAAATAAATCAACAAAATTAACTAAATTCTAATAAGAAAAGGAAGATAAATTAACATAAACGAAAAAAGGCGAAGTGGCCAAACTAAGATTTAAACTGAACAAAATAAATGAATAACTAAATATAATAAATCAAGAGATAATTAGCAGAATAAAAACCAATTGAAAGGCTTGAAAGCCACGACGGAGGAACAAATTAAACAAATCAAATAAATATATATAACAATGGAAAAACCTGACTCGATCGACGGTCAGCAAAATTATTGACGGAGGACTAAAGTCTTTGAAACTAACAAAAAGAAAGCATGCTAGTGATCCCCTAAAACTTGGGCAACCTAGTAAACATTTTCACACTTTTGAAAACCTACCACACATTTCATCACTTTCATAAATTACTTAATTAACACACACACTCTCAAAGTGACCTTACCACAATCGAAAATTCCACCCTTTACCCCCAGTCGCCACTGACACCGCATTCCGGGCCATCACGGACTGTTCCCATACAGCTTCAAAGGATCCAAACCCCATCACAAACAAACAAACCTGCCAAATGTGGGATTAAATACACCCCTTCCCCCTCGCCCCGAGATGTGTTCGTCCGGCGCCTCGGATGCCTTGAGGCAGAATGTTAAAGGTGATGTAGGGGTAGGGGAAGGGGACACCTCACAATAAACAGCCTGACATGGGACCTTGTTTATCGACACCATATATATATATATATATATATATATATATAAATATATATATATATATATATATATATATAGATATATATATATATATATATATATATATATATATATATATATATATATATATATATATATGATGATGATGATGAAAATTAATGCAATATCGCAAGAAAAGATGAGGAATTAAACCACATTCTCCGAAGACAATTTAATTCAGAACAGTTTCGGTGTATCTCACACCGTTTTTCAACTGACACTGGATAGAAAATATAAGAAAAATGCTTACAAACATACACAGGGTCAGGTCGTGAAAGATCCCCTCTTTTTCCCCTAATCCCCTACTTGTGGCTAATCAGGGGGAGGAGGGGGGGGGTTAGGCCTAAACATATTGAAGGGCTGACATTTTACTATTTTGTTTATTTGCTTTCGTATTACAGGATTAAAAGAAAATTGACCCTCAGATAGATTTAAATTATGAACTGACCATATCAAGCTCGATTCTACGATTCTTCTCTTAACATAGTTAGCCGATTTAAATACCATTTTACTTCAATTGAAATCGATCGAATGATTCGAGTCTCTAACATGGCAAAATATTCCACTGCTTTCGCTGCTCACTCTAATATCTCTTTTGTGTTCATACAATCTCTTGTCTAGATTTCTCCCCGTTTTCCCTATATAAACTTTATGGCAATCGTTGCATGGTATTGCATATACTCCTATGTTATAATGTTCTTTGGGTTTCCTGGCAATCATCAATTGGTTTAAGGAATTATTATATTTAAAGGCTAGATTAATACCCGCTTTTCCAAATATGTCCTTTAAACTATTTAATTTATTATTAAATGGCAATGTTATACATTTGTTCAAGTCATTAGTGCGGGAAGGCTTATTACCATAGAATGTTTTCCTAGCTGCAAAATGGGCAGACGATATGAACCAATCGGGGTAATACAAATTAGAAAATCGGCTAACTATGTTAAGAGAAGAATCGTAGAATCGAGCTTGATATCGTCAGTTCCTAATTGAAATCTATCGGAGGGTCAATTTTCTTTTAATCATGTAATACGAAAGCAAATAAACAAAATAGTAAAATGTCAGCCCTTCAATATGTTTAGACCTAACCCCCTCCCTGATTAGCCACAAGTAGGGGATTGGGGGAATAAGAGGGGATCTTTCACGACCTGACCCTGTGTTATGTTTGTAAGCATTTTTCTTATATTTACTAACCAGTGTCAGTTGAAAAAGGGTGTGAGATACACCGAAACTGTTCTGAATTAAATTGTCTTCGGAGAAAGAATGTGGTTTAATTCCTCATATATATATATATATATATATATATATATATATATATATATATATATATATATATATATATATATATATATATATATATATATATATATATCCAAGAGAAACAACCGAATTTAAACATACAGTCTAACTCATGAAATCTTGCCCAGTGCAAGAAAAGCAAAAAAAGGGACAGGTGTATTCAGAGCTGCCCCTAGCCACTAATCCCCTCTGGCAAGCAGCTTAATCCCCCCCTCTCTCTGGCTACCTACTCCTCCGAACTTTTAACACGTGGATCCAACCTGCCTATACGTGGATAGCTACGTTCGTAATTTTGGTAATACATTTTGTAATAGATATAAACTGAATACTTTATAATAATTCCCCATTGTAACTCTGAAGATGATACTCGATGTATCGAAACGCATCAGTTAAATTAAAGAAAGTGCTAAATTACATTAATTTACTTCTACCTTTGGCAAAATAACAAACATCAGTCCCCGATGAACTTCGGTACGCTTATCCACAGGTTAAACAATGAAGAAAAAAGCGAATATAAAACAAATCGAGAAGATTGAAAAAAAATTATTAATTCGAAACTAGCGGTCGATTTAAAACAAAACATGCTATAATGAAAATATACTGCCCAAATTCACAAACACACACACACACACACATATATATATATATATATATATATATATAGAGAGAGAGAGAGAGAGAGAGAGAGAGAAGAAGAAGGAGCAAATGCAAGTTCTGCGGGTGATAACAACCACCACAGGGCTTTCGCCATATTTATTTTCTGCCTTTCAAAACAATTTTGAAGACAGAAACAAAGGTGCAGAAACCTTGCATTGCAGACTATATTACAATATAGTACAAGAAAGAGAAATTGGACGCGAATGAGACAAGAAACAGGAGTTTTTTTAGAGGTAAGAGAAAGCGACATTGGAAGAAGACTAGAATCAAAGAGAGCAGAGGGCGGCACAATGAAGGCAATCCTTTACCGAGAAGACAGAGATAACGCCAGGGGAAAAAAGTTTGAAATTCCTGGCCGGGGTAACGCTGATGGGGTAACGCTTTTGGCGTAGTAGAGTCACTGTGCCTGGTAGCTCAACGGTAGAGCATCTGACCGCCAATCAGCAGACCCGGGTTCGAGTCCCGGCCAGGAATTTCAAACTTTTTTTTCCCCTTGGCGTTATCTCTGTCTTCTCGGTAAAGGATTGCCTTCATTGTGCCACCCTCGGCTCTCTTTGATTCTGGTCTTCTTCTAATGTCCCTTTCTCTTACCTCTAAAAAAACTGATGTTTCTTGTCTCATTCGCGTCCAATTTCTCTTTCTTGTACTATATATATATATATATATATATATATATATATATATATATATATATATATATATATATATATATATATATATATATATATATATATGTTTGTGAATTTGGGCAGTATATTTTCATTATAGCATATATATATTTAAAGGCCCAAGGAAAGGAAAATTGGTAACACAACTGGGAAAAAACACAAGAGAATATCACATGAACCAATAAAAGCTTAACAAGGAAAATGGGAGACGTGGAGAACGGAAAGATAGGACTAACTATTTTAACCGTTATGTAAAAATAAATAAAGAAGTTGGATTTGAACTTGTATCATTAAGCGCTCATCGCTTATATGCCCAAAGGTTAAAATAGTTTGTCCTATCTATCCGATCTCTACGTCTCCCATTTTCCTTCTTAAGCTTTTATTGGTTCATGTGATATTCTCTTGTGTTTTTTCCTAGTTGTGTTACCAATTTTCATTTCCTCGGGCCTTTAAATACATCTATAAAAAAATAACGTGTCATGTGATTTTCAATTTATATATATTATATATATATATATATATATATATATATATATATATATATATATATATATATATATATATATATATATATATATATATATATATTAAACCCCATTGAAAGAGAAAACGGAATAATTTTTCCTTGCAGTAATATTTTTATTACCTTTTTTCGAAAAAATCCGTGCAGGGCAGCGATTCGAACCAGGCACACTGAGGCGGCGAGCACCGCTTTGATCACAGTTAAAAGTATGCAGGTACACTGCATACTTTTAACTGTGATCAAAGCGGTGCTCACCGCCTCAGTGTGCCTGGTTCGAATCGCTTCCCTGCACGGATTTTTTCGAAAAAAGGTAATAAAAATATTACTGCAAGGAGAAAATTATTCCGTTTTCTCTTTCAATGTGGTTTAATGGATTCATTTTCATCATTCTCTCGTGCTACTTTGATATATATATATATATATATATATATATATATATATATATATATATATATATATATATATATATATATATATATACATATATATATATATATATCAAACATTCGTTTTTTAAATTTTATGGATGGGGATAATTATTCTAATAGTTAAATTATATAAGGCTTATTAGAAGTCATAATAAAAAAGGGGAAATAACTCGGCGAATCCCTTAAAAAAAAGAAGAAAGCAAGCTCCGGCGTTTTGGCGGCATAGGCACCATCAAGATCAGCTGCGGATGCAGTGAGAGCTGTTGGTGATTGATGGAGGCGCCTGGCTCGCGCGTACAGGCGCATAACACTAGTTAACAATGATTTTGCTACTTGGGTATTAGCTTGTGATTTATGCTAAATCGAGTATGCTGATTCCGAATCTCTAATCAGAATTGTTCTAGCACATAAGGTTCCTGAGTTACATACATACTTTTTAGTTACACATATGGGCAGTGTTGCTTCGGCTACCGTAGTGAGTGTGTGTTGTGTGTGTTTGGTTCCTACGTTACACTCTTGCTTTATTACGTTGTCAAATTTAGCCATTATAGTATTGGTGTTGAAACGGTATTTACATACAGTGATTTATTGCATTCTTCTTTCAGATTTATCTCTCAATTAATTTGTCAATGAAATAAGATTGTACAAAAGTATATAACAAGATATATACAAACTAAGTTGAAAACATGAATCGGCGAGGATGTATAAATAGCCCAGACAACTTTTGTTATATCTGTTGAAGATATACTCCAAGTAACCAGCGGAAAAATTAGCTATGAGTGAAAAGTGCATAAAATTATTATTTTGCTTATAAAGTTGGTGACTAAGCACGTAAGGTTCTTGAGTTACACACATACTCTTTAGTTACACATTTGGGCAGTGTTGCTTCGGCTACCGTAGTGAGAGGATGTGTTGTGTGTGTTTGGTTCCTGCGTTACACTCTTGTTTTATCACGTTGTCAAATTTAGCCATTATAGTAGTGGTGTTGAAACGGTATTTACATACAGTGATGAATTGCATTCTTCTTTCAGATTTATCTCTCAATTAATGTCAATGAAATAAGATTGTACAAAAGTATATAACAGGATATATACAAACTAAGTTGAAAACATGAATCGGCGAGGATGTATAAATAGCCCAGACAAATATGTTATATCTGTGGAAGATATACGCCAAGCAACCAGCGGAAAAATTTAGCTAAAAGAGTGAAAATTGCATACAATTATTACTTTGCCTGTAAAGTTGGTGACCAAGACAAGCTCTGGGCACCTCACAAATCTCGTACCTTGTGTTATACGAGGCTCACACAGTGGTTAAATAGCAAACGGAAGAGTATACCTTTTGCTGTACCAATGGTGTGGCGTGAGCCAACAAATCATGTTTTTGATTGCTACATTTGTATGACAAATATTGCTGGAGTCTCAAATAAGAAAAAGACAAAAATTGTATATCCAGATTGTAAGTCAGCTATAAAACCAGCCCCCCCCCCATAATATGGAGATGCCAATCCCAGTTCCTCCATCAGTTAGTGCAGTTAAAGATGATTCATCACATGAAGAGGAGGATAACAATGACGATGAAATGTATGTGGATGATTTTAAGGAAAACGAAGATCCAGTTGATAAATCAAGAAAGATTGAATGATTTAGTGCGAGATCTATCATTGTCAAAAGAGAACGCAGAACTGTTGGGCTCCAGACTACAGTAATGGAATCTTCTAGAGGACGGTGCAAAAATATCTACCTTCCGTAAACGACACGAGGCCTTAGCTGCCTTCTATAAAGATGGTGTTTGTTTCTATACTGATGTTAATGGCCTCATGAATCAGCTAGGAAATGAGCATTTACCTAATGAATGAAGACTATTCATTGGTGCAAGCACTGCTAGCCTCAAAGCTGTATTGCTACACAATAACAAAAATCTTTAATTCCTGTTACACTTATTGTTGGGATGATAGAGACATATAACTCAATGAAATTTATTTTGGAAGGTGTTCATTACTCACATCATAAGTGGAATATCTGTGGTGATCTAAAGGTAATTTCTTTACTTCTTGGACTGCAGCTAGGATATACAAAGAATATGTGCTTCTTACGCCTATGGAACAGCCGTGATGACAGGAATTATTATATTGTCAAAAAGTGGCCCGAAAGAGAAGAATACATAGTTAGCCGATACAATGTGAAGCACATACCCTTGGTACATCCACAGAAGATCTACCTTCCATCACTTCATATCAAACTTGGCCTTATCATGTTAAAGCAATGGCTCATGATTCTGATAGATTTCGGTATCTCAAAGAGAAATGTGGTGCAAAGAAAAACCGATGCTAAACTTAAAGCGGGCATTTTTGTAGAGCTGGAGATTAGAGAATTTATACGTTACAGGAAGTTCAGAAATAAACCAATTCCACTTGAGTTGGCAGCATGAGATTCATTTGTCCATTTAGTGCAGAACTTCCTTGGTAATCAGAGGGATGCAAATTATGAAGAACTAGTGGACAATGTGCTAAAGGCATATCAACGAATGAGGTGTGGGATGTCTCTTAAGAATGCATTTCTTGCATTCGCATCTAGATTTCTTTCCATCTAATATGGGTGATATTAGTGACGAACATGGTGAAAGGTTCCAGCGAGATATCACAATGATGGAAAGCAGATATCAAGGCCGCTTCAACGAAAACATGATGGGTGACTACTGCTGGTCCCTACAACGGGAGGATCCTATATCCACGTACAAGCGCAAGAGCAAGAGTCTCAAACATTTTTGAAGAAATTTATAGTTAGGTGAGTATTACCTTTTTTATATTTAATACATATCTTGTCTGGGTCTGCAAAAGGACGTACATAATGGCAAATAGGGTGCCCCAATTCCAAACCTTTGCTCAGGAACGTATCATTCTTCTCAATAATTGATCCAAGGTGACAAAGTGAGCCATATAACCTAGTTGCATAACTCAGGAACCTTACGTGCTAGGACAAATCTGAGCATAAATTTGGAATCAGAGCACCAAATTAGTTCCTTACAACAATATTTAGTCAAGTAGCAGTGCCAAAGTTAAAATTTCTTGGCTAGTGTAATGCACTATGTACGGCGCAGAGCGAGTGTCATCGACAAGTAGGCTCTCGATGGGGTACGCGCGGAAGGTACCGGTGGCCAGGTGTGGTGGATCGAGTCCACCTTCCGCAATACACGCTCGGCAGCAGAGGCACAAAACACGCATCTGTAGTCAAGTTTCGAATGAACAAAGAATCGATGGAAAATCAATGAAGCAGCCCTATAAGTACCCAGGCCACTGGACGTCACAGAACGAGGAATATCTATGGCGTGGGTACAAGAGACCCTAAGGCTGCGAATATGAGCCTCCCAGGTGAGTCGTTGGTCAAATACAAGAACAAGGAAATGGTGCTAATCCACTCTTCCAGGCGAACCACATTTAGAAACTAATCTGGATCGGCGTGGAGACATGGATGGCGGCAGAATTGCACCACCTAGGTCTTGGCCAAGAAAAACCAAAACCTGTGCGCTTCGGTAGCGAGAGACGCGGTTCAATGCCCGTCGAGTCTACGCTCCAGAGTTGGCATCTGGGCGGCCCCTATAGAGATCGACAGGTCGTCCACGTAGAGCGTAGCGAGAACATTTTCCGGCAGCACCGAGGTGATGCCGGACCCGTGAGCAGAATCGATATCTCGCAAAAATTCAGATATAACGATTGGGAGGCGTTCCCTCGCATCCATCGTGTGGAGTCTCCATGATACCGTATCGCTATGCGGCATCATAGGCCTTCTCCAGATCTAAAAACACCGTCGTGTAGTGCTGTCTGCGAGGAAGGCCTCGAAGACGGCATTTACCCGTTGGAGCAGAGCATCCGAAGTGGAATGAAACTTGTGGAAGCCGCACTGTGCAGAAGACACGATAGCCTCCGCAGTCCATAAAAAAGCTAATCTAACATTTACCAATTTCTGGATCAACTTGTAAACGCAAGAGGTTAGAGCGCTGGGTTGGAAAACAGCCGGGGTAGAGTGATCTCTCCCCGGTTTACGAAAAGCGAGCACATTAGGCATTCGCCAGGGGTCTGTGACGATACTTTCTGTCCAGATCCAGTTAAACATATCCAACAGACAGGACATGACTTGCTCATCGAAGTGTCTAAGCATGGCATACGGGTCATTGCCCCGTATGCTACGAAACGAGAGCGGAACGCAACACACTCAGTGAAAACTTGTCGTTGAAAAGTTCTCCACCTCTGGTGGCCTTCAGCGACATTACTACGTGCCGGCTTGAATGCGAAGAACGCGGTCGCGAAAGATTCTGCCATGAAGGCAGGGTCCGAGATTGCGATCCCATTCTCCCGGAAAGTGAAGGCACGTATGCCTGCCAGCAATAGCTGGGGAGGGGGGCTCTTGGAAACATACCGGAACTTAGCTCTAACTCGAGGGCACCTCGACACCGGACTTGCCGATCTTGACTTGGCCGCATGCTAAAAGGGCAGCGGACCCGTCTATCCCCGGAACCCTCGGGGAGGAAAGTAATCATCCATCCTCTTTTTTTCTTTATCAGAGAAGAGGGTGGGGATGAACCCACTTCTCTCCACTGCCAGAGAAACCTCCTAAGCCCGATGGATCGGCCTTAGTACGATCTTTCTCCGAGATAGAGAAGCTCTTAAAGGGACATCAGCCGAGGAAGGAAAAGCTTTCCCAGGGGCGGACTCAGGTTCGGTGATTGTCACCGAGCCTGGGCTCTACTCCATGGAAGATCATCCCATCTGGGGCTGGGTCACTTGAGCGACTATGTCCGGACATCTCAGGGAGAGGGGAAGCTACTTGTGTCCATCCATCTAGGTATAACGGATCTCATTCAAGGTACCTTTTGTCGTATGTCTAGCCGGCCAACCGACCTCCACCGGGAAAGGGAAGCAAGAAACTCGAACTCTGTACTATCAAAATGCATGGCTGCAGGGCCACAGTGGACAAGGACCGCGGGGCGCGCTTCCCCATCCCCACAGGAGTTTTGCAATATATATATATATATATATATATATATATATATATATATATATATATATATATATATATATATATATATATATATATATATATATATATATCAGCCAATGGCTTCGCCACATGGGGGTTAGCTTGCGCTTCACTACTAAGATTAAAATTAAAAATCTGAAAAGAAGCAGCCATGGTTAAGTTTTTACTCATTTTCTGAACTTCGCCAATTATAATAATTTTAAAAAGGAAATCGAAACTAAATTTCCTCCCTTTCAAAATATCACGTTGCTAAAAAATTCACAAAATTTCGATACTTTGGGAAATTTATTTCTGAACTTCACCATTTTGTTTTTTGAGATTATAAAAGAATTATTAGAAATAACTTGGATAAAAAAACAAGTCATAACCAAACTAAGATGAAATTATTATTCAAATACTTTAAAAAACCCTTCTTAAAATATAGTTAGTGATGATATATATATATATATATATATATATATATATATATATATATATATATATATATATATATATATATATATACATACGAGGGGCGGTCAATAAGTTTTGCGAATAGATAAGGCAAAACAGAGGAAGGGGAATAGCCGTTTGTGGGCGTGTTAGGACAAGTTATGACAAGTCAGGACCTGCAGCCGCACGCTCCTGCCTCGTCTATTTAAGAAGCAGTAGCTGATCGCAGATCGTCAGTCACAAATTTTTCAACAATGGAGAAAGTTGAGCACTGCGAAGTGATCAAGTTTTTTTACCAAGGAATGCAGGAATGCAAACGAGATCCATGAACGCATGGTTGCAGTGTACACCAACACCGCCTCTTCCTATGCAAACATTGCTCGCTGGAATAGGGAGTTCCGCCATGGTCGTGAGTCCTTTGAAGATGACCCCCGCCCAGGACGCCCGTCAGACGTGAACAACGAGAACAAGGTGGCCCGTGTGGAGAGGATGATCCTCGAAAATCGACGGGTGAAGGAAGGTCGAAGAAATCGAGCGAGAACTTGGAATATCGCATGGAAGTGTTATCAACATCATCCACGACAATTTGGCCATGACCAAGGTCTCTGCCCATTGGGTCCCTAGAAACCTCACGCCCTATGATCGACTTCAACGTCGTCAAAGTCCACAAGGCCAGAGTTGCACAAGCTGCCCTGCGCGAGTGCGGATCCGAGGAGCTCAACCATCTCCCATACAGTCAAGATCTGGCCCCTAGCGACTACTTTTTATTCCGCCAGCTTAAGGCTGCACTGCGTGGACGCCGGTTTGGGGACGATGAAGATGTTCAGCTCGCCGTCCAGGAGTGGATTGAAGAGCAGTCGGGAGATTTCTGGTTGTCGGGAATTCGAAGACTCAGGAACAAGTGGTGCAAGTGCATTAAAGTCGACGGTAGTTATAATGAAAAATAATAAAACTTTTCCTCATATCTCCTTTCCTTATATCCAAATTGCAAAACTTATTGACCGCCCCTCGTGTGTATGTATATATATATATATATATATATATATATATATATATATATATATATATATATATATATATATATATATATATATATATAATATGATATATAAAATGAAAGAGGAGATCATGGATTTTTATTATTTAAATATAATATCCTTCAAATGTTCTCCATTATTGTTAAAACAAAGGCGGATTCTTTGCACCATATTTTCCATGACATTTTCCAAAACAGGAGTGATTTTGTCGATTTCGTCAATGATGTTTCGTTTCAATTCTTGAAGATTATTCGGTTTATTTACGTATACCTTTTCTTTAAGGTATCCTCAAAGGAAAAAATCTGGAGGGATAAAATCAGGTGATCGTGGTGGCCAAGAAACGTCACCTAAACGTGAAATTAACCGACCAGGGAAGGCTGATCTTAGTGTTGCATTGGTTTCTCTCGCTGTGTGTGGTGTCGCCCCATCTTGTTGAAACCACACATCGTGCATATCCAAATCTTCCAGTTCTGGCAATAAATAATCTTGTATCATTTCTCTGTAAGTGCCCCCTGTTACTGTCACTGTTTTTCCGTCAGCATCCTCGAAGAAGTAGGGACCAATGATTCTCGAACTGGTTATGCCGCACAGACCATAACTTTCTGGGCATGACGAGGCTGCTCATGAATTATCATGGGGTTTTCAGCGCACCAGAATCTGCAATTTTGTTTATTAACGTATCCAGTAATGTAAAAATTGGCTTCATCGGACATGATTAGGTGCGAGGTAAAATAAAAGTCGGATCATTTGTTAGTCCGAAAAATGCGCGTGCAAAGTTTATTCTTTTTTGATGGTCTGAAATATTTAATTGTTGGGTTATTTGAATTTTGTATGGATGAAGTTTCAATTCTTTTGCTAGGATGCGTTGCAATGATGTTCGAGAAATTCCTAGTTGACTGGAACGTATCCTAGTTGACGTTTGTGGCTGTTGTTGAACACTGGATAACACACGCTGAATGACACCTGCATTTCGCACAGATCTCGGTCAACCAGAGCGTTCTTTATCACCTGTAGAGCCGGATTCTCTGAACCTTGATACCATTGCAAGAATGCAATGCCTCGAGGGACTGTTTCGTTGATTAAATGCTGTTCTAAAGTTCCTCTGCACAGTAACAATTGATCCATTATGTTTTAAATAAGTAGTCACAATTCTTACTCGCTTTTCTTTGCTGTATTTTGCCATTCTGGGTTAATAATTAGTCGGGTATTATTGTGTATTATATTCTTTATATACGTATTATAGATACACAATAAAAAATGTGAAGTAACTTTTGTACTACAATAAAACCCCAAGATGATCTCTTCCATTTTATATATCACCCACATTTATAACTTAATTAGTTTTTGTGTTATTAATTTTTTAAAATGTGAAGTAACTTTTGGGCCCCCCGATATATATATATATATATATATATATATATAGTCCTGATTATAAGTATAGGACCAGTTGAAAAACTGTAAAAATAGACATTTCGTACCTTCAAATTCCTATAAGGTTCTAATTGAAGCTTCGATATACAATAAGCTAAAGTGTAGCCGAGTCAAACAAAGATAGTTTAAACAAATTAAAAAGAAAAGACAGTTTACACAAATGAGCTGCTCATCAGCTGATCAAAAGTTTAAGACCAATACTCCCAAAACATGAATAAACCCTCAAAATAGAATTAAACCTTTAGAACAAGGACTCAGTAGCATAGGTGGGCGTTATCGCGATAACGATATCGGGTTATCCGATATTTTTTCCGCGTTATCTATTAATCGGTATCGCCGATACTTTTGGTTCCAAACTAGCGATAATCGATAATTTGAGTTGTTTTTGGTTCCAGTATAGCACAGGGGCGACCTGCGCGTGCCTTGGAAGCAGAAATATGTAGGTCCGAGCTGTGAGGAGGATCCTCAAAACCTATGAGGAGATGAAGGAGAGCCTCACCAGGTAAGACACTAAGAAACAATATTCAAATATTCTTACTATTGTATTATAAAATAACGCTATATATAGTCAATAATCAATATTGTATTATAATTTTGCATTTATCGATTATCGCGCCCACCTATGCTCAGTAGTGAGTGGCTCCACCATGTCTGGTGCTCCCTGACGAACTCTAAACAGGCGGTTTTGTGACTTTGAAGCCGTTTTTTTAATTTTTCATGCCCTTCCCTCTGAGATGACGTCTAATGGTTAATGGAGTGCAATCAGCATCGGTGAGGGCCTTAATCTGACTTGAGGACCGTACCGTGTCTTGACGGACAACACTGTTGATCCTCCTACTTAGTGCTCGTGAAATTTTGGGGGGTCTACCACTTGACTTCGCTGTTCCATAGCCCTCGGGATCTTTCAGAAAATTGCAAATCACTGTTTTACTCCGTCCAGTCTCGGCAGCGATGGCACGCTGCGACAGGCCTTGCTTATGCAGTTCAACAATCCGACCACGTTCAAATCATGAAAGTTTACCCGCTCTAGGCATTATGACGATAAATGACACAGAATCCGAGAAGTTGCGCAAATTTAGACTATTATGCAATGTGGTCTTAAACTTTTGATCAGCTGTTGAGCAGCTCATTTGAGTAGACTATTTATTCTCTTTAAATAGTTTAAATTACCTTTGTTTGCCTCAGCTACAATTTAGCTATTAGTATAGCGAAGCTTCACTTAGAACCTTATAAGTATCTGAAGGTCCAAAATGTCCATTTTTAGTTTTTCAACTGGTTCTATACTTATGATCAGGACTGTATATATATATATATATATATATATATATATATATATATATATATATATATATATATATATATATATATATATATATATATATATATATATATATATATGTATATATATGGGTAATCTTTTACATTAGCGAATCGGGTGTTTTTGGTTGTTTTTCCTTTCAAATTGAACGATATCGGTGTTTCATCGTTCGTTATGTATTTGGTTATTCATATATGTGTTTGGTTACTGGAAAATAGCTTCGAGCCGTATTATGGGTTACTGCCCCACCCCTCACCCTCGCTCGCCTTCAGGAACAAGTAAATAAACGAAATATTTTGGAACAAAGGGCGAATCATTATATATATATATATATATATATATATATATATATATATATATATATATATATATATATATATTTTTTTTCATGAACCCGAAAGAATGATGAAATGAATCCAGCCTACCGCAAGGAATAGAAAAACAGGATAATTTTTCTTTGGAAATGAAATTTCCTAATTCGCAAAAATTCCGTACAGGGGATTCAAACCGTACACACTGAGGCAGCGAGCAACCGCTTTGATCTCAATTAAACCGTCCCTTACACCATTCGGCTACGGAATTTTTGCTAATTAGGAAATAACATTTCCAAAGAAAAATTATCCTGTTTTTCTGTGTGTGTATGTGTAAAAGTGATTTAGGACTTTAAAAAGTTTATAATTAACCACATCATTTCTCGTTTATTTTTCATTCCAAAATTTGAAAGATCATAGTTGGGAAATTTTATATATTTTTCCCAGAATTGCATAACGGGAAACTGCATTAATCCCCAGGAATTAGGAAAACGGACGATGAATTACCCATATCTGACGGCCCCAGATGTTTCATTGAGGAGATACTTAAAACACATGAAAAACAATAAACAAAAGGAATAGAGGCCAACAGGACCCATCGAGAACCCTCCCCTGTCAAATCTCTTCCTAATATCACCCAAATACTTGTCTACTCGAGCTTTTTAACGAAATCAAATTAAACAAACACAAAAAAGCGCATATACATGTAGTTTGTTTCCGTTAAACTTTGTGAAGAAATGAAGACAAACCATGAAGCTATACGAAAACACATACTTTTATAACGAAATATCGAATAAAATAAGCCGATGATATTGCCTAATTCCTAGTCTTGGCGAGGCCTAATATCTTGTTTTCTTTGCGAATAGTTTAATTCAGTTAGCAAAGCCTACATCTTTGTGTAAACTTTCACTCCCCTATTCTCTGCATAACTTAAACCTAAGGATTTATGGAGTTAACCATAAACAAAAGGAATTTATGGAGTTAACCATAAATCAGAGAGCTGAATGTGAATCGTGGTTTGCAAAGAAAAGTGTCATATCGCTTTCAAGTCATATCCCGTATAAAGAATTACCTACGAAACCTATAAGAAACTATTTGGAATTTGCGCAAATCCCTGATGTAAGTTGGTAATATGCAAACAGAGCAATGGAAGACAGAAAGAACGGTAATTCTACAAATTGACAACTCCAACGTTTTTTTTTTAATGCATTCAATCTATTCTACAGGGCTATCTGAATAGTCTATCGCTATTGGGTTTTTTTTTTGGACGGGGTGGGGGGTGCGCAAAGCACTAATATTTTAGTTATTAGCAATTAAAAATAGTATTTTTCAATACTATGATGTCATAAGCCTCGGGTGAAAAAATTTATAGCATCGATTCAAGAAATAAACATTACCAACAATGATGCAAATTTAACTACTGAGAAAATAGTGGTTTGCAGGTTCGGGTCTAAATAGCCTACAAAATGGGTTTTTTGCTGCGTCCATATAACGGGACATTTTTTTTTGTTAGACGCCAATATTCAGGATCCACAAAATTAAAGGATGGTTAATAAGCTTTTTTTTTTAATTATTATTCCCATTTCTTCACTGTTCTCCTTTTTAAAATATACTCAAGTGATAACCAAACTAAGATGAAATTATTATTCAAATACTCCAAAATATCCCGTTCTTAAATTATAGAGTTAGTGATCTTTTATGCAATGACTTTAAACATTTACTTGAAATGAAACTCGGTACGAGGAAAAAATAATAAACTTTCAATTCCCTTTCTCTCTCCTTTCATAACAGCCGTGGTTTTGACCAAAAATTAATTACAGCTTTGAAACGACCATAATATTCACTGGAGAAGAGTTATTTCAAAACCATCACAGAGATCAGACAATTTAGAATATAGGCTATGCCACGTCGTGTCACAAGAATAGGCTTCTTGTTTGGTTCCTTTCCGAAGGAAAAATAAAAAAATAAAATTTGAATAAAAAAAATACCCTCCTCAAAAATTAACCTACCTCCCCCCAAAAAAAACTAACCTACCAAACTCATTCTTTCTTTTGGTGGTTCAAAACAATCTATCAATGACAAGATGACTGCCAATCTATTTTTCGTCTGGTCGTAATTAGAAATTTGCGTTGGAATTGTTATCTGTAGAATTACCCAAAGAACTCGAACGGAAGAGAAAAGTGATCCGACTAAAGTTCAACTTGTCCACTTGTTTTTTGAAGCCTCGCACCTGGCACCTACTATCAAGGACAAAGTCGCCGAATTTAACATTCAGCCCATTCTCAGTTTATGTTAATAATTCAAAAACGCTACAAAACAAAACAAATCCGAAATAGGAGCAATAATAATAAAACCCCGAATCATCAGTTGCCGAGAGGCGTTCGCTCCATCAGGGAAGGGGGGGGGGGCAACCATGCGCCCAAAGAACTATATACAATAAGGGAGTCGTGCCCAAATCCGTCCATAGTACAAGGGACAAGCGGGAGCGACCCCCCTCGTCCCGATACCATGACAGGTAGCTCTTTGCTCTCCTAAGAGAGATTCAACAACAATGCGCAGAACAATCTTGTGAACTAAGCAGGGGTCACGTTAAGGTTAAGGGATGCGCTCCATCAAATGGCGCTTGCATCCCGCGAGTGTATCCGATTCGGAGGCAACAGTTAACAACTTGAAGCGGTCGATACATTGTAGCGTAGGTAAACGGGGTAAAGTCTCGGCGCAATGGCGAGCATCTTTAGATTTCCATCGGCCGTCTTCCACCCTACTTGCCATGCACCCCAACATCTGACCTAATTCTTGACACGCAGGCAGAGTGGGGAAGAGTAAAAGCGCTGGTTAGGTTGTTCAGTCTTGAATGATGTTTAGTACCGTCATTTCCTCGAAAACTTTCTCGATCGCAGCAGGGATAGTGCGAAACAGGGAAGGAGGGGGCCGAAGGTTATAATGCTTCGATGGCCCTCAGTGCGCTTTGTGAGTTGCTAAAAATCTAAAATTTGGTCTTTAAACGGGGCATGACGCGTAATCTCATGTACTGATCACTGTATTGCAACCAGCTCGGCCAATCTTCAAAATAGGAAGAAGGCGTTGAAACCGATCCCATGGCATTACGCAAACGTTACGCGAAGTGCGGTAAAAAAATATATATAAACTAACGCAGTAATATCGGTGTTGTAGATGATTTGGGAGGGAGCAGAGGCTGGCGACAAATTTTCAATGGTGGTACGGTCCCGTGGAGCACTAGTTTCGAAAGTGGTCCGTGAACATGGTCTTAACTCTTGAATGAGTTTCGTTGCCCTAAACCCAAAAGGTTTGGGGGTACAATGTTTGGAGTCTCTCAACGGCATAGAACTGTCGATATCGGCAGGAGACGTAATAAAAGCCAATGGCAACCGAGGGAGACGCGAGGCTCTTGGGGAGAAAGGCACAATGTAGAGTGCACGCCATAAAGCGATCAGCTTCGCCCCAGAATCGAAAAGGGGGCCTTAAAAAAAAACTAAGAGCCCATCTGGCGACTGTCAACTAGTGCAAAAGTCACCGTAATCACGCTACACCCTAATACTGTGCTAGATAAAAAAAAGTGAATAACAGAGGTAAAAACAGGAACAAAGGCTAAGAAACAAGCTAAAAAAACCCAACAAATAATAAAAAAACTGGATAAGAAAAAAGGCAACATGAAGCAAGCGCGCTCCAGCATCAGGGGTAAGCCCGCCTCCCCTAGCGCAAGAACATGCGACATACAACAAAGAGTCAAATAAGGTGGAAGAGGCCAGCCTCCTCCAAAAAGTCATATAGTCTGTGTGCACGAATCGGTCCCGAGTACAAGCGGTAGCGACCCCGCTCGTCCCGGTACAGGTGACGTACGCGAAGATCACCCAGACCGAGTGACACATTCAAGAAGAATGTGCCGAACAGTCTGGGGGACAACGCAGTCGTCACAATAAGGCGCAGGCGAGCGCCCCATCAAATTGCAGTGCGTCCCACGAGTGTGTCCAATTCGAAGATTAAAAAAAAACAACCTGGCAACCTGAAGCCGTCGCGGCATTGGTAGGTAGGTTCAAGTGATACAGGGGATGCACGACAAACACTGGTCGCCAAACGAAGACCAGTATGTGGATGGGTAGAACACGCATGTGTATTATAGATTAGATAGAAAAAAGCGAACGGTAGAAAAGCAACGCGGTAACCATATCAGCATTCCAATAGATGAACGTTAAGGAACGAAAGAAGTCTTTGGCGCCTTTCAGATGAGGCGTCGGTCGAAAACAAGACCAAGGAGCAGTGCGACTCAACCACATCCAGGTGAGCCTCATTTTTGGAACAAGTCCGGGTCGAGGTGAAGCCGTGGATGGTGGCAGAAGTGCACCATTTTAGTCGAAACCCGAAACCCGTAGGCTTCGGCATACTAAGAGATGCGGCTCAGGGGCTGTCTGAGTCGACGCTCCAGGGGAGGGATATGGGTCGCATCAAAAGCATAAGATATTTAAGCCTGTCAGGTTTCTCTTTTCTCTCCTTCATCTGCTTACCCTGCATTCGTATATCCAATCTTCTTTCGTTTTTCTGGCCTCTTTCTCTACCGGATCGCTCTTTCGTCGCCAGTTCTAATTTCGTCTCCTCGGTGACTGACTATTTTATGACTTTATTTTGACTAAATTTCTCGGTTAGATTTTATTGCCTATCACATTTTAAGATATGTTCTTGTGGCAACCGTGGGACGCGTGTACAACTTCCCCCTCCTTCCTTAGGTATCGAAGTGGAGGCGAGTGATCTTGCCCCCCCCCTTCCCCCCTCTAGTGGCTGTGCGGAAGGGGGGGAGGGGGCTTTTCAGACGTTGAACACTTTTAAATTCAAGGAGCGAATAGATTTAATTGTGTTAACACTCGTTTTTGGTGGGCACCGAAAGCCTCAAAAAAAGCGCCTCCTTCAAAATACCCGCCATCTTCCTCTCACCTTTCCAATCTATTAAGTATTATTGTGTGTCAACGGTAAGTCAATTGATGCCAAATTTAGATTTATTGTTTGTCGTAGTGTATCTATGTCGTCACATTTTTGGCCCTCTTTATCGAATCTAATTATCATCTTCCTTCATCCCAATTTTAAGACTTCAAACCAAAGACTTTGCCCCGACCGCCAAAACCCCCCACCAAACCGGGAAAAAAGAACACAGAGAATCGTTACCGAACGCGGCTGGGGGACGGCCCCGGAGGGGTGTCCCATTCCCTGGGAGGGCACCCCAACGAGGAGGTCCAGGTGAGGGCGGATGACGAGGTGCCACTCGAGGCCGTCAAGGAGTACCCCTCTGAGGTCAAGTCATCGGCCGGAGGCGGGGTCCCCGGGGGAGAGGGGCCCGGGGAGCGAAGCTCACGAGGCGGCAGGAGGGAGTAGATGCGACGGCGACTGGAGCGGTAGCAGCGGAGATCCCACCAGGGGGGCTCCTCGGCCCCTAGGGCTCCCTTCTTCGAGAGGAGACGAGCCCCCTCACGCGAGCAAGGGGGACGGACGGGGCGTGGGCGATGGGAGTGCAGGGCTCCCATGGAACGCTGGGAGCTTCAGTCGCGGGAGGGGCCCGAGCCTCCACCGCGGGGGAGAAGCGCCCTCATCCCCAGAAACCCACCAACTCCGCGAGGCAGCTACCACTTGGCTTCGATGGGAGGCCAAAACGCGATTTATCTGGTCCACGGGGGCAACTTTCTTCAATCCAAGCACGCCACGTTTCCACGAAAACAGCACCCTCACTCTAGGTCACGGCCCTTTGCGACCGCATGAAGGAGTTTCAATTGTCGGTCCAATTAAGCACCTAACTTACATTTAAGACGAAATTACCACCGTAATGATTATAATAATAAAACAAAAAAACCTGAAGAAACACAAAGACCAAATAAAAATCTCTACAAAATTGAAAAATAAAAAAGCCTCCGCCCCCCAGAAAAAAAACAGTCGAGCCGGCTGAAAGTTCCTTAGATGAGACTCATGGGTCTCTCCTTCCCACAATTCAAATAATGTAACACCAAATCAAAAAATAAACCACTAAAACTCAATATATATATATATATATATATATATATATATATATATATATATATATATATATATATATATATATAATGTGTGTGTGTGTGTGTCTGTGTGTGTGAGGAAAGTCCAGACGGGTGAAAGTCACACGGAAGTGTCATGATTCATTCATCTCGACCTAGTCGCCGCCCCAACTAAAGAAAAAAATAACAAGCCTCTCACCACCTCCCCCCTGACGATAAAAAGTGACCCCCCCCCGCTCCTCATTCGATTATGAAACATTCCACTCGGCCGGCCAAGACTAAGCACGAAAATAACACTAAACATAAAACAAATTAATTACTTACACTAATAATCTTAATCGACGCAATCAAATAAATAATAAAAAGAAATCTAATCTTTCAGAAACTAACCCCAAAATTGATCTAGGCATTCGGATTACAAAGGTCAAATCCCCCATACACCTCCAATTAGCGGAGGTACAAGAACTCAACAAGGAACCAAAGCGAAAAACAACGCGACCATCTTTGCCCTAAGTTTTTTGGGGGGATAAAAATGGGTTGGCGCTCAAAATGGTGTAGTTAGGTAACGCGAGTACAGAGCCAAACGGCCCGACCCGACAAAAGGAGATTACTAGGAGCGCGACGGAACAGTATATCGGACAAATTTCGCCAAACTGGAACAAACCCGAGTCCTTGCAGAGTTTATGTATAGGAGAAGGAAACTAATTAAGAATAGGTTGCAACCGAGAATAAGAAGCTAAATAGCACAACACACTTGCTCCGACCAAGTAGGTAGATGATCCAAAGGACTGACACAAATGTACGAACATAGTCGCTCAAAATGACATTAATAAATAGATAAGTAAAAACAATAAAAAAATCAAATGGATACTGAGGGAATCGATACCCCCCCCCCTCACAATTGAGCCTCTGGTCTTTAACCACAACGTCCTAGCATTTGGGGTTGGCGGCGTAGCCCGACCACTTAACCTTCTCTCTCGCTCCTCGTCTCGAAGAAAATCTGAACGGCCGTCCCAGACCACATAATGCACTAATCAGCTCAGGACGGACCCGAGACCCTAACATCGGTTAAAACAGCAAGATTTTCCCTAAGAGTTGATATTCAATTTCGCCGCATATGCGAAATTAGAGGAGCGTCGTCCTAAAGCCAGAAGCTCTCCTTTAGGGTTAGTTGGAAGACGCGCTGAGAAAAACCGTTAGAGGAGGATACGTAATTCAGCCTGTCCACACATCCCTTCCCCCTCCATCCCCTGCCACCAGTGGAGTGGCGAAGTATAAAATCAAATAACTTTGGAAAACGTGGTAGATTACGTTAGTTATCAAGGCGACGAAGAACGGCAAGAGGCCAGGCTACGAACAAAAGGGACTAGGAAGAAGCTCATCCGGAGCCAGTTCCTGGTGGTCACACCGAACTTTACGTTAAATTGCTTTAAGAAGCAAGTTCAGAGGAAAAACCCTATCCTGGTGTATCCCAAAGCACAGATAGTCCTAGCCCTTGAGGAATAACCCCGAGTGAACTCCCTCCAGCACTCCCCTGAGTCAAAGGATTCACGAATTGACTCATCGGTGGCCAGTGCGAATTATTCCAAGAGTATCCCGAAAAGAAGAAAAAATATTCTTTCCCTGTCCCGTGGCGAGATCATTTCACCAGATGGAGTGCGTCCCTCCATCTGCCACACGCTCCGAAGTCCTCTGTGGCTTCCGTCTGAGCACATCTGGGCGCTGATCCACGCGTCGGCCAGGAAACAACATTCTTGAGGTGTCAATTATTGAGTTCAAGGTCAGACTCAAATCCGATTTTAGAGGAATCGCGTAAGGTATTTAAACCCCTGGCATATGTTTCGCTGAGGTCAGTTGCATTTAAGTTTAAAGTGAGTTGTGGGTCAACCATTACTATAAATTCAAGTATGCCATTTAGAAAGCCTCCCTTAAATTTGTTGAATTTATTTCTGTGTATTTAGTGTGTTAAATTTAGTTGGTTCATGTTTTTTTTAATTAAAGTTTTAGTTTTTTTTAGAAACAAATTTTTATTCAATCTTCGAAACGCTAAGCAAGGCACTAGGAACCCTCAAAGATTAAAGAAGTAATAATCAGATAATAATAATAATCATAAATTAAAATATAGCACTCTCAGAGATAAAAACTAATCACGGAGTTTTAAAGTACGTAATCAGCCTATACTTACGAGCTGCCATCACTCAGTCCTTCCTATAACAACAAGGAGTAACAACAACGAAAGAAGGTACCCTAGAAGACCTTACGGTCCATTCAAAGAGGGTACCATTGGACTTGCAATCGAGCGGGCACAAGGCTGCTCAATTGTTTTGCGTCCCTAAACGGCCACTTTTCAAGACCTTGTCTAGTCTTGACTTGAACTGGTCAACAGATTCACTGTTGACAACTTCCACTGGAAGTGCGTTCCACTTACCGCAGATACTGTAGGTGAAAAGATTTCCACACAGATTGAGGTTGTAACGCTTCAGTTCAAGTTTGAAGCCGTGATTGCGCGTTCTGTTCTCACTCACTGTGAAAATATCCCGGTAGTCAACATTGTCGAACCCTCGAAGCATTTTGAAAACTTCGATGAGCTGACCACGCAGTCTACGGGTTTCCAGCGAGAACAGATCTAATTCCCTTAGTCTATCATCATAACTTTTATGTCGGATAGAGGGAATCAGCTTGGTTGCCCTGGCTTGTACGCGTTCCAATCTCGCGATGTCCTTTCGCAATGAAGGACTCCAAAATTGTACGGCATACTCCAGGTGCGGTCGGACAAGTGAGTTGTACAGGCACAGTACAATCTCCTGGTTCCGATAACCAAACTGGTGCTTAATATAGCCTAGCATCCTTTGGGCCTTTTTCTCCGCCTCAATGCACTGTTTCGAGAACTTGAGGTCACTAGTGATTGTTACACCCAAGTCCTTCTCAGTGTCACTCGATTCAAGAGCAAGGCCCTTAAGGATATACTGAGATTGGGGGTTTCTGTGGCTGATATGCATCACTTTGCATTTCCCCACGTTAAAAGGCATTTGCCACGTGTCCGACCACTCCCCAATCTTCCCAAGATCTTCCTGCAGGCGGGCAGTATTTCCATCCTTTTCAACGTTCATACCAAGCTTGGTATCATCGGCAAATTTGGAAATCTTGGCAACCATGTCACCGTCCATGTCGTTGACGTAGATGATGAATAGTAGTGGTCCCAGGACAGAACCTTGAGGCACCCCGCTAGTAACGGGCACCCACTCAGAAGACTGTCCATTTACCACCACCCGTTGCCGTCTGCCACTTAGCCAGTTCTCGATCCAGCCGGCTACCTTTTCGTCTATGCCAAGCGCTCGCACTTTCCGGAGAAGGCGGCGGTGTGGTACCTTATCAAAGGCTTTCTGAAAGTCTAGGTAGACCACATACACCGCCTTCTCCCGATCGTGCTCACTGAAAACGAAGTGGAAGAATTCCACAAGGTTCGTCAGGCATGACCGTTGCCTTCGGAAGCCGTGCTGGGAACTCCTCAGTAGCAGGTTTGACTCTAAATACGACGTCACTTTGTCCACCATGATGCTTTCCATGAGTTTACCGACTATCGAAGTCAGACTGATAGGTCGGTAGTTCGACGGTTGGTTACGGTCTCCTTTCTTGAAGATAGGAGTCACCTCCGCCTCACGCCAGTCTCTAGGGACGCATCCGGTCTGGATTGACATGTTAAAGATAGCGCACAGATGTCGTGATACTTCATCGCACACTTCCTTCAACACTTTAGGTAGAAACCCGTCCGGTCCAGGGGACTTATTCGTCTTTAGGTCAGCGATCTTTTTCTTTATTTCTCCTTCGGTGAAGTCCATTGCCTCCAGCTTTTCCCCCGAGTAGGAATCCGTCGGCTGGGGAATGGGACCACACTCTTCAGTAAACACTGAAGAGAAGTAGTCGTTGAGGAGGTTAGCATTTTCTGCATCTGAATGCTTTAATGTCCCCTCCTCATTCCTCAAAGGGCCAATCGTTCGACGGATTGGTTTACAGCTGTTCACATATCCAAAAAACTCCTTGGGATTCTCTTTACAGAGTCTCGCCACTCTGAGTTCCTCAGACCGCTTAGCCGCCCTTATACTGGACTTCACTCTCCTGGCTAGCCTCCGGTATTCGTCAAAGTCACCCGAGATCTTCGATTGCCGGTACACATTTCCCCTCTCCCTAAGCAGTTGCCCGATTTCTCGATTAAACCACTTTGGTTGAACAGAGGACCGACGGAAGCATTTCAGAGGGATAAAACGCGATTGAAGACTCATGAATGTGGTTTTGAAACTGTTCCAAGAGTCTTCAACAGCATCGCACTCTTCTAGCCTCGCGTCAGTGAGTCCCGCGCGTAGACCTGCAAAATCTGCTCTTCTCAAATCCAGTTTCCTTGATTTACTAGTTGCAGGCTCTGCCTTGGGGACTTTGACTACAAATCTAATTAGTCGGTGGTCACTGCCACCGAGCTCTTCGCCAACAGAGAGGTCCTCAACGATGTCATCCTCAGAGGTGAAAACCAAGTCGAGGATATTGTCTCCTCTCGTTGGCTCTCTCACCCATTGAGTGAGGAACTCGTTGTTCGTGAACTCCAGGAGTAGTGCGTTCTCGCCACAGGGTTCTCTGGTTTCCCAGTCAACTTGTGTGTTGAAATCACCCATGACGATACACACTCTGTCTTCGACAAGTTCTCCTAGCAGCTGGTACAGATCTCTGTCCTTTTCAACGAGTTGGGCAGGAGGTCTATAAAGCACCAGGGTCCTGTATTTGGCAGGACCTATCTCTAGGTCAACACCTAGTAGACAGACACCAAATTCCATTGACTTTAAATATTATCGCTCTACGAAACTTCAATAAAGATATCCTTCCCCTTTTGCCCTCATGGATAAACTGTTCGCAAGCCAGGGTATTTCGTTCGTAGACCAGGTACACTTTTCATAAGAAAGGATCGTAAACCAACCTATGTTGTTCGTTAGTAAGAATGACTTGTAAGACAAGGTACACTGTTCCTAAGTCGGATCACCGAGTAAACCAATTATGTTCCTAAGTTAAATTGTTCGTAAATCAAGAAGGTACATTGTTCGTAAGTAGGAGCTCCGCGATAGTACACAATGGTAGACCGTTCGTAAGTCTGAAAGTATCATAGACCAAGTTATGTTTTCGTAAGTCGGTGTATCTCGTTTATAAACAAAGGTACACTTTGTAAATCGGAGTGTTTCGTAAACCGACGTATTTTAGGTCAGTTCGTTCGTAAACCGAAGTACATTTTTCTTAACTTGAGGATATCATTCTTAAAGAGAGGTCCTCTTCTCAAGTCATGACGTCGAAAAGGTACAGTGTTCGTTAGTTGAAGTATCTCGTAAAAAAAATATAGAGTTGGTGAGTCGGGGAACATTCATCTTGTAATTAGCGGTTCTCAGTCGCAAAGAGCTTCCAAGTTCGTAAGTAAGGATGGCTTCTTCATAAACTGAGCCACATTGTTCATAACTCTTAAAAGTTTTTTAATTCCTAAACGAAGATACATTTTTAAAATATGCGTATCGTTCATAAGTCGGGGTATAGTAGAGTGCTTACAAACATTATTCGTAATAAACCGGGCGCATTGTTTGTAAGTCGGTATATCTCGTTTGCATGTCAAGGGTTACACTACTTTGGCGACGACAAAACTACATGGATGAGACAGCTCGGCTCGGCCTAATTACAAGAGGAACTCTTTTGACACTTCTGATATAAATGTCGCTATCACGCCCCAGCCCTAGCCACAGATCAGCATCGCTCCCCCCCCCCCTAAAGATTGTAGATCTGGTGGAATGAATCGAGACACTCGCAGAGGCGGGAAGGCGGCGGGTCTGGATGGAAACAACGGCGTCTCGAGGAAAGAACCGACGCAGGTTGCTCTCTACCCCCCCTACCCCAACCGCCTAATTACATTTTGGGGGATCAGTGGGGGGTGGGAAGCGTTCGAACTAAACTCGGGTTCGAGTTCTCCCCAAGCCGCGTTACGCCCGTATGTTTCAGTCCCACGCGCGCTTTCTAGTACGAACTCGTTGTTGAACCCCCTGTGAATGATCGAGTGTTCGACGCTCAGGGACCTCTTGTTCTTTTCCGCGGAGCTCTATAAGCGCCCCCCACCCCCACCTATGCGCAGTCGCTTATCCCTCCACACTCGCCTTACGAGGTAACCATGACAGGGTGTAGTGGCACTACACAGATCAAGAGTGACAAGAACAAAGACCGAGTATGACAAGGACTAAGACGAGAATTACAAGGACTACTACCGATGATGCAAGGGCTAAGAACGAAAATGGATTGGACTAAACCGATAATTGCAAGAGTATAGTGATGAAGACAAGGACTTAGACCGAAAATGACAAAGATCAAGAACAAGAATGGGGTTCTACTTGCCACCCTCACCACCAACCTAAACAATAAATAATTTCCCCCCTGGGGGTGTATGAAGACTCCAAAGTAGACTCACATTCCCCCCCCCCGCCCCACTCCCCCAAATGGCAGTATCTGACTTTCATCCGAAGACAGGAAATCCTTGAATGGCCTCCGTCGCTGTGGATGGCAAAACAGGCGTACGCGACGGCTATTAATTAACGTCTCATAATGAATGAGCCCCCTCGTAGGGGCCGATACTGCGGTCATAGGCAGGGGCGGGGGGGAGGAGATGGAGAGTTCAATGCCACAGTGGACTCCGATTACACTTCCTTGTGACTGACCAAATAATAACGACACGCGCATGAGGTGTCTCATGGAAAGTAGACGGCGACCATGAGGGTACGAAAGCTTCTGGGTCATACCCCCTATCTAAGGGAGTGCCATTCTCCATCCCCTCAGGAATAGGAAAAGGGAAGGGGTGGGGTTGGCACCGTCAACCTCCAATGGCAATTGAGGGAAAGTGAGACGAAAGTTCATCTCTGGTGGGTATTGCTGGATCGATCTAGTCGCAGGAATGTGGGTTGACCAATTTCCGCTTTGGAAGCTGATTTAGTTTAACAATCCATTTAAGGTGGGGTAGGGGTGGGTGGGGGCGTAGTCTGCCTCCATCATCGAGGAGTCATGGGCAAACATTTTGGCAGAGGTGGAGGCCAGCCCCCTCAAAAAGTCCGCGTCTGTGTCCACAAGCCCGTCCCGAGCACAAGGGACAGGCGGTAGCGGTCCAGCTCGTCCCAGTATGCTCTTTATCCGCCCGGTCCCGGTGTAAGGTGGGCAGAGATCATCTCGCAAAATGACATCGACAGTTTGGATCAACCGTCAAAATAGCCATCATAAAATCGCCTGCAAATTGGTTTATGCAATAAGTAGTCGTAGGACGATTAATCGGATGACTCGACCATTATTCAGGAATCCGAACGAGAGAATTTTATTAGGATTTACGATTCTAAAATAGTGAGAATATTATCTATTCCGATAATAAAATTAGTGTAAAAGGTTACGATAAATTATTCAAGGAGGTCAGCAGACTATTGAATGTACGGCTTTAAGTAGCAGAGGTAAATAAATGTCTCGTCTATAATCCTAAACGTGATTTGTTCGCTACAGGGGAAAGGATGACTTTGGGTCGCTTGGCTCAACAGTATCAGCTTACAAAGTGTCAATTACGAGTAGATTTTGCAATTAGTTTAAGGACAAGAAGCTCGTACTAGCAAATATCTCGCTCAATCCACACTTTAAAACATAGTATAGTATTTGTGTAAGATGTACAGTATAGTTTATAATAGCAAATTTATTATTACTGGTCGCATTACTCAAACCACGGACTCGTGACCTAGCGGTCGATGACAAAAGCGATAATAACAAAATCAACTTCAGAAGGAAAGGAAATGAGCAACGGGAGGGAAGGAAGGAGGGGGGGGGGGGGGGTAAATTCATATGCCACATCTCAAAGGAAAAAGAAGATAGGAGAAAGAGAGATTCCTAACATGACGTTTTATGACACTGGTGAAGCAAGAGCAAGTTAAAATGGGCCAGAGATACAGGGTGGAAACGCGGTGTTCGACTTTTTTAGAAAATATTTTTTATATTTTATAAGTTTACATTACATTAATAATTTTCTGAATACATATTGAAATTTATCTAATTGGAAATACACAAAACTAATATGTAAAGACTTGAGTGTACTTTTTAACGGGAGGGGAAAAAAGGAGTCTAAACTTCGTGATTCACCCTGAATGTAACTGCAGATTCGCCTATGGATGTTGGGAACGGGATGGCAGGCATTCTTCTAGATGACACCATGCTGCAACTGACAAAGAGAGCAAGCAAAGGAGAGGACAAAAAGAGCGAGCAGGAGGCACCAAAGAGAGCAAGCATGAGACACATAAAGAACAAGCAGGAGAAAGTAAAAAAAAGCAAGAAAGACACTAAAAAGAGAAAGCCGGAGAAAATAAAAAAGATCAAGCAAGAAAAACACTAAAATAGAGCGAGCAGGAGACACGAAAAAGAACACGCAGGAGACAATAAAAAAGATCAAGCAGAAAAGACACTAAAAAAGAGCGAACAGGAAAAAACTTTAAAAAGAGCAGCAAGCGGACTAAAAAAGAGCAAGCAGGAGACGACAAAAAAGGCGAGAGAGAGAGAGAGAGTTACAAGGAGTTACAAGGAAAGAAGGTACCCTAGGAGACCTTACGGTCCATTCAAAGAGGGTACCTTTGGACTAGCAATCGAGCGGGCACATGGCTGCTCAATTGTTTTGCGTCCATAAACGGCCACTTTTCAAGACTTTGTCTAGTCTTGACTTGAACTGGTCAACAGATTCACTGTTGACAACTTCCACTGGAAGTGCGTTCCACTTACCGCAGATACTGTAAGTGAAAAAAATTCCACACAGATTGCGGTTGTAACGCTTCAGTTCAAGTTTGAAGCCGTGATTGCGCGTTCTGTTCTCACTCAGTGTGAAAATATCCCGGTAGTCAACATTGTCGAACCCTCGAATTATTTTGAAAACTTCGATGAGCTGACCACGCTGTCTACGGGTTTCCAGCGAGAACAGATCTAATTCCCTTAGTCTATCCTCATAACTTTTATGTCGGATCGAGGGAATCGGCTTGGTTGCCCTGGCTTGTACGCGTTCCAACCTTGCGATGTCCTTTCGAAACGAAGGACTCCTTTTTTACTTTTATTCTATCTCTCCCACTTTTACAAAAAGAAAAAAACAAAAAAAAGCCTACTATCATGTCCCTGTTTCCCTTTTCTTCCTCTATCTACATATAAGGACCTGGCAGCTACCTCACGCGTCAGAAGAGAGGCTTTGGAACCTCTATAAACAACGCCAATCGACGCTCACTGGTTGCGAGACACTAGGACTTGAGGGGTCTTAGGCGTTGGGGCACGATGAATGGGATGAGGGTAGTGCCCCGGTAACCCCTTTCCTGGCGCATAATTATTGACCATTCCCAGTGACCGTTGACGGGTGCCTCTGGTAGCATTGGTCCGTGGTGACGGCCCTTTGTTCCCATGTTGGTTGCCAGGCCAATAAAAAGCCTTGGGTCGAGTCTCTTGGTGTGGCGGGATATCCACTGAACGCTGCTCCGAGATCTTGGCCGTCGTGAAGGGAACTAGTAGGAGTTTAGTACGGGGTGTGCTCCGTTGTTCACCTGGTGAGAAATCGATGGCCCCTTCGGGGACCGTCTGTGCTGCTTGGTTGGGAGCCACGGCACGCCGAGGCTTGACGACTCGGTCGGACGAACAGCAGCACATGGAGCGTGCCTTCTGAAAGATCCGAAACGTCTCCGATCGATAGGCGGGAGCGACTCACGCGGGGAGAACTCACCACCCCCCCTTTTTATCATTGATTGGTCGCAAAGTATTTAAAGAGAGAAAGTGTTCAGAATGACCGGCAAGAAAGAACCAGGAGCTCTAAAATACACGTGCGCAATATGCCACATAGATAAGTGGTGCGTGGACTTTCCGGAGGGGTGTTTTTCGAAATGCCACCCGGCCAGTTCCTGCACCGACTGTATTTTAAACGGCCAAATCAAGGAGCTAAAGGAAACATGCAGGGTTTCCGAGGAAAGATCCAGGAAGTTGGAGGAAAAAATAAGCAGCCTCGAATTAGAACACGCCGGACTGATTCGCAGGCTTGAGGTGAGAATAGCAGAGCTAACGTCAAGCCCTGTACTAAACACTGCATCTGCAGTATTACCCCCAGAGCTAGGTCCGCATGCTATGGATAAACCCTCAAAGAAAAGGAAAAGGAAGGGAAAGAAACAGGAAGAAGAGAAAGTTGAAACAGAAGATAAATTAGAAGCTGAAAAAGAGAAAGTTGAAGCAGAGGAAGAAAAGAGAAAAACAGAAGAGTGTGTAACAAAGGAAGATAAGGGGGAAGAGATGAATAAGAAAAAGAAGAACAAGAAAAATAAGATGGAGAAGAAAGAGCGAACCAAGAGTTCGCTTCCGCAAGGAAAGCCTCAATCCTCTGCACGGAAATGTCCGAGGGTTACCCTCGTGGGCGACTCCCAAGCACAAGGTTTGCAGCCCCTGCTAGCGGCCCGCCTTCGCACTAGTGTGGAGGTATGCTGCCAGCCAGGACGGGGAAACCACCACATCAGGGTAGAGGCTGAGAAATCTCAGATCTCCGAGAATTCAGTCGTTGCCCTGATGGTGAGTGGGAATGACCTCTACCTCCGAGGAGGCAAAGTCGGCCCCAGCGAGAAAATTCTCAACACGGTCATGGGAGCCGTGGACGACTGTGGATTGAGAACTCGCAAACGGGTCGTTGTAGGGATGCTCCCAAGAAGAGGTCCTAGCCGGACAGCTCACTCTAGGAACGTGACCCTGAACCAGCGCCTGTCCGACCTCTGTACGGCGAAAGGGGTCTTCTTTCTGGACCCTTACCGCACCTTTTACGGTCGAAACGACCTTTACCAAACGGACGGAGTGCACCTTTCATTCAAGGGAAAGGCTGTACTCTGTAACTTAATCCAGGATGTCGTAGAGCGGACGCAGAGGAGCGTCCGACCCAGAGTGAAGGCGGACATAAGACAGTATGCCCGTGTCACTCCTGGAACGACGTTCTTAGATGTGGCAAAGAGGGGTACTGCCACACAAAAGAAGCCGGGAAACGGAAGAGCGTAGGGAGTCCTACACTGGGGGACTCCCTCAAAGTTCTCCTGTTCAACGCGAGGTCAATCAGGAATAAGTTTCTTGAGCTCCGTGGCCTCGTAGCAACAGAGGAACCTGAGATGGTGGCCATAACGGAGACGTGGATTAAAACCTCAAGCCGAGATTTTGAAGGTGAATTCACGATTCCCGGTTACCAGCTCTTCCAGAAAGATAGGCCAGACAGAGAGGGTGGCGGTGTGATGTTGTATGTCAAGGATACTCTCAACTCGACGGATTGCAACATCGTATCCGACCATGAACTACTAGGTGTTGACCTAGAGATAGGTCCTGCCAAATACAGGACCCTGGTGCTTTATAGACCTCCTGCCCAACTCGTTGAAAAGGACAGAGATCTGTACCAGCTACTAGGAGAACTTGTCGAAGACAGAGTGTGTATCGTCATGGGTGATTTCAACACACAAGTTGACTGGGAAACCAGAGAACCCTGTGGCGAGAACGCACTACTCCTGGAGTTCACGAACAACGAGTTCCTCACTCAATGGGTGAGAGAGCCAACGAGAGGAGACAATATCCTCGACTTGGTTTTCACCTCTGAGGATGACATCGTTGAGGACCTCTCTGTTTGCGAAGAGCTCGGTGGCAGTGACCACGGAATAATTAGATTCGTAGTCAAAGTCCCCAAGGCAGAGCCTGCAACTAGTAAATCAAGGAAACTGGATTTGAGAAGAGCAGACTTTGCAGGTCTACGCGCGGGACTCACTGACGCGAGGCTAGAAGAGTGCGAGGCTGTTGAAGACTCTTGGAACAGTTTCAAAACCACATTCATGAGTCTTCAATCGCGTTTCATCCCTCTGAAATGCCCCCGTCGGTCCTCTGTTCAACCAAAGTGGTTTAATCGAGAAATCGGGCAACTGCTTAGGGAGAAGAGGAATGTGTACCGGCAATCGAAGATCTCGGGTGACTTTGACGAATACCGGAGGCTATCCAGAAGAGTGAAGTCCAGCATACGGGCGGCTAAGCGGTCTGAGGAACTCCGAGTGGCGAGACTCTGTAAAGAGAATCCCAAGGAGTTTTTTGGATATGTGAACAGCCGTAAACCAATCCGTCGAAGGATTGGCCCTTTGAGGAATGAGGAAGGGACATTAAAGCATTCAGATGCAGAAAATGCTAACCTCCTCAACGACTAGTTCTCTTCAGTGTTTACTGAAGAGTGTGGTCCCATTCCCCAGCCGACGGATTCCTACTCGGGAGGAAAGCTGGAGGCAATGGACTTCACTGAAGGAGAAATAAAGAAAAAGATCGCTGACCTAAAGACGAATAAGTCCCCTGGACCGGACGGGTTTCTATCCAAGGTGTTGAAGGAAGTGTGCGATGAAGTATCACGACATCTGTGCGCTATCTTTAACATGTCAATCCGGACCAAATGCGTTCCTAGAGACTGGCGTGAGGCGGAGGTGACTCCGATCTTCAAGAAAGGAGACCGTAACCAACCGTCGAACTACCGACCAATCAGTCTGACTTCGATAGTCGGTAAACTCATGGAAAGCATCATGGTGGACAAAGTGACGTCGTATTTAGAGTCAAACCTGCTACTGAGGAGTTCCCAGCACGGCTTCCGAAGGCAACGGTCATGCCTGACGAACCTTGTGGAATTCTTCCACTTCGTTTTCAGCGAGCACGATAGGGACAAGGCGGTGGATGTGGTCTACCTAGACTTTCAGAAAGCCTTTGATAAGGTACCACACCGCCGCCTTCTCCGGAAAGTGCGAGCGCTTGGCATAGACGGAAAGGTAGCCGGCTGGATCGAGAACTGGCTAAGTGGCAGACGGCAACGGGTGGTGGTGAATGGACAGTCTTCTGAGTGGGTGCCCGTTACTAGCGGGGTGCCTCAAGGTTCTGTCCTGGGAGCACTACTATTCATCATCTACGTCAACGACATGGACGGTGACATGGTTGCCAAGATTTCCAAATTTGGCGACGATACCAAACTTGGTATGAACGTTGCAAAGGATGGAAATACTGCCCGCCTGCAGGAAGATCTTGGGAAGATTGGGGAGTGGTCGGACACGTGGCAAATGCCTTTTAACGTGGGGAAATGCAAAGTGATGCATATCGGCCACAGAAACCCCCAATCCCAGTATATCCTTAAGGGCACTGCTATTGAATCGAGTGACACTGAGGACTTGGGTGTAACAATCACTAGTGACCTCAAGTTCTCGAAACAGTGCATTGAGGCGGAGAAAAAGGCCCAAAGGATGCTAGGCTATATTAAGCGCCAGTTTGGTTATCGGAACCAGAAGATTGTACTGTGCCTGTACAACTCACTTGTCCGACCGCACCTGGAGTATGCCGTACAATTTTGGAGTCCTTCATTGCGAAAGGACATCGCGAGATTGGAACGCGTACAAGCCAGGGCAACCAAGCTGATTCCCTCTATCCGACATAAAAGTTATGAGGATAGACTAAGGGAGTTAGATCTGTTCTCATTGGAAACCCGTAGACTGCGTGGTCAGCTCATCGAAATCTTCAAAATACTTCGAGGGTTCGACAATGTTGACTACCGGGATATTTTCACAGTGAGTGAGAACAGAACGCGCAATCACGGCTTCAAACTTGAACTGAAGCGTTACAACCGCAATCTGTGTGGAAACTTTTTCACCTACAGTATCTGCGGTAAGTGGAACGCACTACCAGTGGAAGTTGTCAACAGTGAATCTGTTGACCAGTTCAAGTCAAGACTAGACAAAGTCTTGAAAAGTGGCCGTTTATGGACGCAAAACAATTGAGCAGCCATGTGCCCGCTCAATTGCTAGTCCAAAGGTACCCTCTTTGAATGGACCGTAAGGTCTCCTAGGGTACTTACTTTCCTTGTTACTCCTTGTTACTGAACTGGTCAACAGTTCACTGTTGACAACTTCCACTGGAAGTGCGTTCCACATACCGCAGATACTGTAAGTGAAAAAATTTCCACACAGATTGAGGTTGTAACGCTTCAGTTCAAGTTTGAAGCCGTGATTGCGCGTTCTGTTCTCACTCAGTGTGAAAATATCTGGCCTTAAATCTACTGCCACTTACACATAGAATAGTAGAAGTCAAGGATAGAAAAGTTTTAGGCTCTCCCCACCCTCCACTCCCTCCGGCAAAAGCCGTACATGAAATAATTTGGGAAAAGTACCTTGCAGGTGTAAAAAGACAGTACCTGAAGGAAATTTGCATTGAATAGTAATTAAATGAAATGAATATGAAAACCACTTACATAAACCTGAAAGTTATATTTTTGTAATATTATTTTATTTTGTAGATTATGCTAAACAATTCCAATATTTGTTAAGTGTTTGTCTAATCTCATTTTAAATGAATCTATAGTTCTGCTGTCCACTACTGCGTTTGGCAAATTATTCCAATCATTAATAATCGAGTAAGTGAAGAAGTTCTTTATTACATCCATAGTGGCTCTTTTACCCTGAAGTTTTGAATCATGTCCACGGGTGGGACACTCCCCTGTCAGTGTGAACAAGTTATTGGCATTAACGTTGTTAAATCCTTTAAGTATTTTGAAGCACTCTATAAGCTGCCACCTTCGTCTTCGTTTTCTGACGGAAAATAGATTGAGTTTTTTTAGCCTCTCGTGGTAAGGTTTGTTACGTACTGACGGGATAAGTTTTGTCGCTCTGTGTTGTACAGCTTCTAATTTATCTATGTCTTTTATTAAGTAAGGGGCCCAGAACTGTACAGCGTATTCGAGATGGGGCCTGACAATACTTTTATATAGTGGCATAATTATCTCCTCGCTTTTATAAGTAAAGTTTCTTTTTATAAATCCTAGTGCAGTGCTAGCTTTGTTTGCAGCAGCTGCGCATTGGTTTGATGTTTTTAAGTTTTCTGTAATTATTACTCCTAAATCTTTAACCTGCGGGGTTGTGTTTATTAAGCCGCCTTGCATTGTATAGGTGTATTTTTTGTTTTTGTTCCGCACTGAAAGAGAGAAAGAGAGAGAGAGAGAAAGAGAAAGAGAGAGAGAGGGGGGGGGGGACCACAAAGAGAGCGCAGGAGATGTAAATTTTTTTTTTTTTTGCATTATAATTCAACGGCCCTGGGATTTGAATGCAAATAAATTCTTATTTACTTGAATTTTGGAGGCAAAGGAATTACTTTCTGAGTAAAAAGTTTTCTTTATATTAAATTCCACTGTATAAAACACGAAAGAAGATTGCGAATTTGCTTTGAATTGTATACCCTAAGACATGTATTTACGTATTTGCTTTTATTAACCAATTATATTATCATATTTACAAATAATTAATTTTACTAGAATAAAATAAGAAAAGTTTTCAGAAAAATAAGTATACGATTATTGAACGAAATATTTTGGTGAACGGAAATTCGACATCGGGAATAGAAAAAGACCATAAAACCCGTCCTATTACTAATTAAAAGAAGCATGATACATGGTTCATTTACGGGCCTGAACCCAAAGATAAAATTTCCGGAAAAGCTTAGTTGAGAGTTAACTTATGTCCAATAAGTCGTTCCAGGGCCTTTCACCAGAATTTGTAATTTTCCAGAACTTTCTAGAATAAATCACGAAATCGGATTCGGTGTAGAGGAGGCGGTTTTCGGATGCAATTGTTAACCTACAGCGGTACAACATCTCAGAATAGACAAAAAATAGGACCATGGTGGAGACAATGCTGTTATTGGATTTCGAGACGCCGGGAAACACGTATGAAGAAATATACAAGCAAATGGACATCTCACGTTTCATCAGTTCAGACGCAAGTTGTATGGACGCTGTGACAGTGACAACTCTGCCAAAAAGTGAAGAAAAGCCAAAATTATCACGGACTGATATTTTTCCCATATTAAGGAATATCAAAGTTGATCTACCCACCACTAAGAAGCAAATATGTGAAGGTTTGGCTACAGTCGGAATTAATGTTTCAGAGATGACAATGGAGATATTCCTACACTGTAATATCCTCCACGACTCCGGGTTAAAAATAAAACAACCATATCTTGGTAAAAACCACGTCGCAAGACTCACGTTTGCAAAGAAGCACGTTCACCGTGATAAAGCATTTTGAATGCATTCTAGAACGACGAAACGAAAATAACCTATTTTGGACCATAATTGCAGAACACGTTTGGGGAGAAAAGTGGTACATCGCTTCTTCCGAGAAACACCAGACCAAGAGTTGAGCGCGACAGAGGAAACAATGCTATGGACTTACTTTGCTACTAATAATACAGGAAAACTTACTATCGACAAGACAATAGGGAAAGAAGACTATTCGCATATTTTGAAAGAAAACATTTTACCATCACCAAGAAGAGTGAAGTTGGATAGGAAGTTTTATTTACAACAGGACAACGATCCCCCCAAAAACCTGTCCAAAAGTGAAAAAATGGGGTTTAAGAATCCAGAATATATGTTTGGTTATAGCCATCGCAAAGTCATGATGGCTTGAATCAAATACAAAATACGTGGTAATTAAAAAAAGGCAATCTACCAGAGAAACAAACATCTTAAGGACGAGTGGTAGTGGATGAAGTGCAAGTAGAGATTTCTAATGAAGACCGCTGCAGTTTAATAAGACAATTGCTGCCAGGTGAGCGGCGAATCGACTGCGCTATCTCGAGTCTTAAAAAAAACAAAACTCATTCAAGCGAAGCTTTTAAACCACATGATTTGCCCGTTTGTCTGCAAACCTTTCTTTTGTGTTCGATTTTACAGTGTGGTCTAAATCAATTCTTTCGAGGATCGGAATTTAGATTGGATTTTGGGATTACCCTCGGAATGAAGAGGCAAAATTTATTTATAGCACACAGTTTTATTTAAACGGAGTAAATAATAATGCCTATCCCGGACACGTATTTAAACCTACGCTCCGAACAGTATAAGCTTCATAGCTTTTATCCCCTTTCCCACCCCACTCCCCAAAAATCAAAGTGAAAAAGACTTTGGGAGATTAGTTTTGTCTGGCTTAATAACAGTCGCGGATTGCCATAATTTGCGTTTCCGCTTCTCGAGCCGGTATTGGCAGAGCCACTTTTTTGCCTGCGTTCGATGACGCCTGGCTCTCGGTCGAGCTGGGAAACGCACGGCCACCGCCGAAATGCTTGCCCTTCGTCCATTGAGGTTGCTTTTAGGGACACATTTTGGTAGATGATTCTTTGTTAATATTCTCGGAACGAAACTTCACCACGACTATACAGGGGCTACGAAATACATTGCAACCAATCCCTAAGGTGTCAAACATTGGCCCACGACTATACCTCCAGGGACTACGAAATACACTGCAACCAATCCCTAAGGTGTCATAACCACTGACAAAAAGCAACAATAAATGACGTCATCCCATTAATTAAGCTCCGCCTACATTTTTGCAAACTATAACACGTTTTAGAAGTGTAGCGAAGAATACACCATGAATGAACGCCAACAGCACGCAGTAAACGCTGAAAAATGTCCCTCAGGCAACAACTTCAACTTCACACACACTCGCGCGTTTCTTCAGCACAGGGAACAACCCGCAATGGAAAATAGGAGCGACGGCGCATGCTCACACGCCGAAATCACGAGCTAAACTGGAACAGGAGGCCTTTAGTGGGTCGCTTTGTGGCTCTGGAAGGACACCGGGGAGGGGATGAATGGGGGCAGAAAACTTAAATATGTGGGTGTAGGGGGGATAAGTGGGAGCGCCCCCTTCGTCCTAGGGAACGAATCAGAGAGAGTGGCACTAAAGCAACTCCACGCAGAGATATAAGTCCTTGCTTCAACCTCGGCCCCCTAACAACATTAAAGAAAGCCAACGAGGGTACCTCAAGTTTGAGAGTATATGTTCGTAAATAAACAATAAGGAAATTTTAAGGTACGATAAGTCGAGAAAATGGTGTACTGAAATCGATAGGGGTCGAGGTGCGATGATCGGGCAGAACATTCCACATTCTTGGAGCAAATAGAGAGAAAGCACAATGGCCAATGCAGCAGACACGACTACGAGGCATCATGAGTGTGACAGAGGACAAACGCAGAATTCTAGGGATGAAGGGAAGGGGGGGTAGGGGCTGCGGTAGTAGGGTCAGTGAGTAGGAGAGGGAGGAGAGGATAAATTGTTATTTTGTTATTTAAGGGAAACAGAAGGAAACTTGAAGGCGATTCTATATCGAATGGGCGGATGAAAAGCAAGGGAGAAACGCCTCGAGGGAGAAACACCCCACGGGCTGCCAGGAAGCACATCTGGCGACTAACTACTTGGGTAAGTCACCATATTAACCACAGCCTACTACTAGGCCATATTAAAAAATAACTAAGAAATATGAGAATAAGAAATATCGATAAAAAGGACAAAGGCTGAAAACAAGAATAACAAGACAAAGCAAAAATGCAGAAGGAAGCTCGCGTCGCGGTCGGGGTTAGGCCCGCCTCCCACAGTGCAGGAACATGTGACTAACCCCCCCCCCAAAAAAAAAAACCAGTAAAAAAATAAATATATATATATATATATATATATATATATATATATATATATATATATATATATATATATATATATATATAAAATGAGCTTATCTGGCGACTACACACTTGGGCACAATTCGCCGCACTCACGACAGCCTAGCACTAGCTAGTTTAAAATAAGAATATGCAAAAAACAAGAACAATAAAAAAGAAAAATGGCAACAAGGAGAAAGCAAGCTCCGGCGCCAGAAGGCCAGCCTCCTCCCAAAAGTGTATAAATCCACGAGTCAAGGTGCACGAACTCGTCGCGAGTACAAGGGAATGCCGGTAGCGACCCCGCCCATCCCGGTACCGGGCCAGGTAACGTGCGCGGAGATCGACAGACTGGGACATTCAACAAGAATGTGCCAAACAGTCTGGGGAAGAACGCAGTCATCACAGTAGGGCGCTGGCGAGCGCCCCATCAAATGGCGGTGCGTCCCGCGCGTGTGTCCAATTCGGAGACGACAGAAAGCAACATGAAGCCACCGCGGCATTGGGGGGTAGGTCCATGAGAACAGTCGTGGCGCAATGGCACGTAACTTTAAGTTTCCTTCGACCGTCTCCCATCTTCTTTGCCAAGCAACCCGAAGAACTGCTCCTATTCCTGCCATGTGGTCGGCGTGCGGAAGAGCAAAACGCTGGTCCGGTCGAAGGCGAGGACTCTAGGGCGCCCTCATCGGCGCGCTTATTCCCCGCAATTCCTACATGTCCAGGAACGCAGCAGAAGATAATCTCGACATCCGCCCGGCTCGCCAAAACAGTGGCGTCACGGATATCGCGAACCAGGGAATGCGGAGATTCCAATGCCCCGAGAGCACTCAGGGCGCTTTGTGATTCGCTATAGATCACAATCCGGTCTCCGACCCGGGCACGTAGCGTAATCTCCCGTACCGAGGTGTATTGCCACCAGCTCGACCGTGAAGACAGACGCAGCGCCTGGCAGAGCCCCGCTGACTTCAAACAGAGGGGATACGGCGTGGAAGCCGACCCCTTCTTGGGACTTAGAGCCATCCGTATACACTGGCACGGTTCCAGCGTGACACGAAGTAGGCTCCAAAAAGGTCGAACGCAATACTCGCGGTGCTGTACAAGATTTGGGAGCAGAAGCGTGGCGACAAATAGCCAAAGATAGTACCCCTCAGGGGGGCGTCCTGGGCAGAACCAGGGGCGCCACCAGCCCGAGATTTTTTTATTTTTTTTTATTTAAGGGGCTATCTGGCGACTGCGCACCGGCCCGAGAGCTATACCTAGCTCTCCAAGGAGTTCCTGGCCCTAAACCCAAAGGGCTTAAGGTATGACTGGAATCTCTCGGCGGCATAGGCACCGTCGAAATCAGCTGTGGATGCAGTGAGAGCTGTTGGCTATTGAGGAAGGCGCCGGGCTCGCGCGTACAGGCGAATACTGCACTGTACACGGCGTAGAGCGAGTGGCATCTCCAAAACATCGACTAGTAGGCTCTCAATGTGGATAGTGCGGAAGGTACTAGTCGCCAGGCGAAGGCCGGTGTGGTGGATCGAGTCCACTTTCCGCAAACACGCTCGGCTGCGGGTGCAGAAGTGAACCACCCTAGTCTTGGCCCCCCAAAACCGAAACCTGTGCGATTCGGCATAGCGAGAGACGGGGTTCGATGCCTGTTGGAGTCGACGGTACAGAGTTGGCATCTGGGCCGCGCCAAAACAGATCGAAAGAACATATTCCGGCGGCAGCGAGGTGATGCCGTTGATGCTCAGGGCAAAGAGTGTGGCATTGAGGATAATTCGCTTCATTGAGTCGGAGAGGGCTCCTCCCACCCATACGCAGAATCGACGATCTCGCAAAAATTCAGATATTAACATTAGGAGGCCTTCCCTAGACCGCATCGTGTGGAGTCTCCATGATACCGTATCGCCGTGCGCTATCATAGGGCTTCTTCAGATCGAAAAAGACCGTGGCGTAGTGCTGTCTACGATGGAAAACCTCGCAGACGGCATTTTCCAGTCGGAGCAGAGCATCCGACCTGGAGTGGAACTTACAGAAGTCGCAACGTGCAGAAGACAGATGGCCTCCGCTGTCCAGATATAAGGCTAATCTAACATTTACCAATTTCTCCATCAACTTGCACACCAAAGGTTAGTGAGATTGGGCGGAAACCGGCAAGAGTAGAGTGATCTCTCCCCGGTTTGCGAATGGCGAGCGCAGTTATTTATTCGTCAGGAATCCAGGAGGAGACCCTCCACCCAGATCTTGTTGGAATAAATCTAAGAAAACAGCCATGCAACGCTCAGCCAGGTGTCGAAGCATGGCGTACGAGACATCGTCCGGATCATGGGCGGTGTCCGCGCACGAAGCGTGAGCGGAATGCAACTCACTCAGAGTAAACCTGTCGTTGAAGAGCTCTCAGCCTCTGGAGGTAAAGTCCAGTCGGCGGCCTTCCGCGACATTACGGCGTGCAATGAATGCTGGCGGAGCAGCATCCGGCTAGAGAATGCGGAGAAAGCGGTCGCGAAGGATTCCGCCACGGACGCAGGGTCCTGCGAGAACTTGCCCCGAATCCTTTTGACTCTCTTCCACACCTCTGCTAGAGGGGTCTTCCTGTTAAGTGAAGAGACGTATGCCCGCCAAGAAGGGCAGCGGACATGCTTCGAAATATACCGGAACCTAGCCCTAGCCCGACGAAATTTACCTACAGTGAAATCGTTCGGCGGCGCTTATAACGCATGCAGGCATAAGCTTCTGTTTGAGGGCCGCCTCACACTCGGCCGGCCACCACAGGAGAGGTCGGCGTGCAAAACTGCCAGACGTTCTGGGAATAGTAGTCAGGCCCGCGGTGATGAGGTTGCCGGAGAAAAACTAAACGGCCTCATCTACCGACCTAAACTCCTCGACTGAGATAGAGAATTCAGTCATTTCCTGAAGTGCAGGCCCCCCCCGCCCCCGTGCAAAAGCACCATCGAGGTGGGCTCTCAGGCGGCAGTTGCCCTGAAAATGATATTTGAATGGGAAAGTGATCACTACCATGGAGGTCATCGACCACCCCGCAAGCAAAATCAGGCCGTGCATCCGGAGAGCACAGATATAAATCAAGGCAAGAAAATGAAGCGGTTCTCGGGCAGTGATGCGTAAACTCATCCACATTTAGGACACCCATCTCAAGCTCGTCGATCAGGTCGGCAAGGACTTGACCTCGGGAATTGATAGAGTAGTCTCCCCAAAGGAGGTGTCTGCCGTTTAGATCTCCGAGCAAGAGAAAGGGCCTTGGCAACCGTGCCACACGCGGCGGAAGTCCCCCGCATCGAAGTCGGCTGACGGTGGAATGTCCACGGAAATAACAGTATACCTCCTATCCAGGTGCAGGTGCACAGCTAGTGCCTGAAAGGAGGTATCTAAAGTGAAAAGAACGGAGACATCATGCCGGGTGTAAACCGCGCATCCCGCATCCCGGCCCCCATCCCGTGGTGATGGGGTTGCAAAACCCTTATACCCCGGGAGGGTGTGCAGGGGGCACAACCCTAGCATGGTCTCCTGCAGAAAAATAACTAGAGGGGAACGGGACGAGACGAGCATCCGCAGCTCCCCCCAGTTGGCCCGGAGTCCACGGCAATTCCATTGAAGGAATATTCTCTCTAGGCCTAGCTCGGATGAGACGCGAGGCCCCTCTTCGAACAGAAGACCCTCACGGGAATTGCTGTACGCTTCACGGAGGCAGAACCCTGGGCGCTGTTGGCCGGACAATGCGCTGAAAGCGCTGTCGCCTTCGAGAACTTGTCGTGGGAGGTTGGGCTCACCATTCGAGTCTTTTCCTCCTTCCGCCTCGAAATCTTAAGTGGGCGTCGCAGCTTCGGAAGTAGGGGGGGGGCCGTCTTATAGAGGATCCACCGTCTCCAAGCCACCCAGCCCACTACTAGGTGTGGGCGAAGGAGCCGAAGCCTCTTTGTTGCTATCCTTCTTTCGGAGGGCAGGTTTAGGAATTCTGGAAGATGGCCTGGCGACCAACTTTAGGGGTGTTGCCTCCTGTGAGTCTAACGACTCGGTGGAGGCGCGTGGCCGTTTCGCCTTACGGGAAACGGTCACGCTGGGGTAAGGGAGCCCTGGTTTTAACCAGGGCTGGGTGTGAACCCTTGTGCCGCCAGCTTCACCAGGGAAGCGCCCATGTTGAGTAGAACACGCAGAGGGTCTCCGAATGGGTGCGGAAACAACCGTGCTCGTTGGCCTGGATGGGCGAGGAGCAGAGGGTGTCTTTCTAAGCATTGAGGCATAAGATGTCCCAGGCAGAACCGGGCGCGCCAGGACCAAGTCCTTACCCTCACGGAATGATAGTCGATCCTGGGCCTGAACGGCCAGGATTTCTTTCTGGAGATATGCACCACATTGTTTCAAAGAAGCGGGGTTGCGCTCTTCACATTTCATACACTTAGCCACATACGATTTGGACTTATCCATGTCTATCTCGGGTGGGGCCTCCAGTTGGCCATCACCCTCCCCTCCCAGGGACATCACAGGTCCTATTGGCAGCAGTGTCTTTAGTCTCGTCTTGGGAGGCACATGCCTTGACCTTCGCTAGGTTTAGTATTCTAGCCAGCAGGTCTTTTGAGGGAACGACGAAAGGAGACTGGCTTCCCTCTCCCCCTAAGGGGGTTTGCCCTACCGAGCCGCTTCAATGTGCAGCGGTCGGCTATGGGCTGCCTGCTGGCTTTCTTGGCAGTCTCCTTGGAAAGTAAAGGGGGGACTGCGGCTGGAAAGAGGGAGGTGCCCGAAGGCACCTTCAGACAAGGGGGTGAGGGGGTCTCCTACACCCGTAGGCGAAGGAGAGGAGTAAGCCTCCTCTCCGGTTAGAGAAATTTGAAGAGTCCCCTGCGAGAGCACATGGGGTGGGGACCTCCATTTTTTACTGTGGAGCTGCCAGAGGGCGGTTCCGTTGATTGTGAGTGGGAAAGGGGAAGGTTTTTATTATATTTGCATCATTGGCCATGGGACCCTAATTTTCTCACGCGATGCACACGCTCATCACCCCTCGCAGTAGCCCGCCCTGCAAGGGATGCGTACAGGCCTGGCAGAGGCAGGTGCCGCCATTTAAGACCACCCCTGTCGCCTGGTGGCCTGGTATATACATATATATATATATATATATATATATATATATATATATATATATATATATATATATATATAACAAGGAAAATGGAAAAACGATTCCGAGCGCTTTCGTCTTTATTCTTTCTTTTCGGGGTATCAAAATAGGGTGTTTAAACAAATAGTTAAACCCCTTATGAAAGGCGTTGAAAGGACAAAGAAGCCGGAGGTCAACTAGTGAGCGTAGCCAAGCTGGGAGTGGCAAAGCCATGGCTGGTAATAATACTACGATTAAAAAGATAACGTATTGCTGAATGGTTGCGAGTGGAAAGCGACGCAACAACTCCTCCAGGCTCCTTCAGACTGTTCGAATCAATCGAGTGAGAGGGTTGGTTGGTTAAGAGGTGCCTTGGCGCACGATGATCGCGCTCCATTGACGGAGCTTTCCTAATTTGGCCCCCTCAGGCCGGCAAGATAAACAGCTCATTCGGACCAGGCTACACAGTGTACGCCCTCCCCCCCCCCTTCGGCATGTTAGGAGAGTAAGACAATGATGCGATTGGGTGTGAGACTAGTTCCCTACGCCCTCTAAAATGTATTTGCCTGAATAGGGTGCAACAACCTTTCTCGATTCTAATCTTTGAAACTCGTCGTCACATCCACCACCTCTGTCTCGACCGAGTGTAAGCATCGCGCCTGGGGACAAGCGACGTACGAGCCAAATCGTGGATGCTCAGTCACGGGATGGGTGCCGCTCTAGTGACTCGTAGTTCGGATCTCGCGGTAGAAGAGTTGCGCACCCTCTCTACCCTACATATTCCATTCTCCCAACTTCACCGATTCCTCATCAAATCAGTCTTCAAATACTTTCAGGCGGTAATGCCCTCGTTGGATCCTATTTCAAGAGGCGGACTCGAAATGAATAATTAAAGGATGGCAATTTGAACCCCACAAAACAGGAGATACCATCAAAAAACTGGGGGAGGGCACAACTCATTACTACTCAACCACCTGTTCGGTCAATACAATCCTCTTATATCCGCGCATTATGATGAAAGGGATCAGTGGCCAACGCGTACCAATTCCTCGCTATAAATAGTGCCACCCCTACGAAGCTATCTGACCTCATGTTGGCAATAGGTCAGAAGCAAAACAACATTATATATATATATATATATATATATATATATATATATATATATATATATATATATATATATATATATATATATATATATATATATATATATATATATGCGGTTAAAGGGCTAAACACTAGTCTTCCTCAAAGCCCTCAGAAGGAGCTCTTCTCACATATACGAGAAGGTAACACATAAAATAAGCTTTTCTCAGACACTTAAAAAACTATCTTTCGATAGGCCTTTTTAAATGTCCCCCCAGCTTATCGAAGAGAATGGAACATTTGTTTTCTCCAATTTCGCCAAATTGACGAAATTGAAGTGGAAAGCCTGTTTACGAATGTGCCCAGCGCTCAGACCATCGGCATCATTATACAAAATGTGTACCACCATCCTACAATGTCTCCTCTAAATCAGGACAACGGACGTTAATCTATACACGCAAGTGGATGGAGTGGCTATGGGGTCGCCCTTGGGGCCGACCTTCGCCAACTACTATATGGGTTAACTTGAAGAGAGCTTATTTGACAACAGTGAAAATAAACCACACACATATTGCCGATACGTAGACGACATCTACGTCAAAGTCCAAAAGGTAGAACATCAAATACCAATTTGAGGAGAATTCCGTGTTAAAATTTACTTATGAATCGAGCACGGGCAATAAACTCCCTTTTTTGGACGTTGAGGTAAAGAACCTCAATGGAAGCTATATCACAAAAGTATATAGAAAAAGTACAGACATGGGAAGATGTCTCAACGTGGATAGTGAATGTCCTGAAAGGTACAAAAAAAAAGTGTAATCGGCTCATACATCTGCCGAGCATAAAAATGCTGCTCTACATGGGAACTGTTCCACCATGAGATCTCCCGCGTAAAACAAACCCTCGTGAACAACGGTTTCCCGAACAGCATGATTGAAAAACAACTTTAATCATTTTTAAGTATGCAATTCAAAAATACGGATAAAACGAAAAGGAATCAGGAAGCAGTAAATAACATCCAACTGTATTACAAAAATCAGATGTCTACGACCTATAAAATAGAAGAAAAAACCATCGAGATTGTTAATCTTAAAATCAAGGTTAAGAATCAAATGGACAAAATTCAACTTATTATATACTATAAAACGGCAACAGTTAACAACAGCTGCCAAAATTCCTCGAATCTAAAGTCAACCAACATAGTTTACGAGTTTATCTGCCCCAATGAAGACTGCACCTTAAGATAACTCAAAATAGATTGGCATTTAACCATGTATCTGCAAAGCGGAGAGCCTAAAAATCATATGGATAGCACGATAACATCAACCTAACTAGAGATATTCTAGCTGAAAACACCACAATTAAAAGAAAATAGGGAAATAAAGCTAGACTGAACATCTTAAAAGCCATATAAACGAAGAAAACCGGCCCTCAACACCCAGGCTACGAGCTGGAATCTAACATTAAAGTTGTTTTAAAAATTCCACTCACCGGATTGGCTTGTTTCCTTTCACGTTACGCTCAAGCGAGGCGAAATAAATATCCCCTAAAAACCGTTTTCTTTTCAGAGTCCCACCCTATATGCGATCTTCACGGCTGACCTTCAGCCCCCAATAACACCAGGATTTCTAAACATTCAGTACGCGGACGACATCAGCCAGATTATTCTACCGCGATCCATTAATCCAAGATAGCAGGCGCGAACCACGGAAAGGGAAATAAAGAATACTAACGACTACGAAAACAAGTGGAAAATATAAACTAACATCCATAAATTTAAAATAAAACCATTATCTAGGTTTAAGAAAGACCAGATATCTATTTTCGGCATCGACTACAACTACGCAACGGAAGGGAGTGTACTGGGATTGCACATTGGCACAAGAGGCTACCACGCTCATGCGAAGGCACGGAACGCCAAAGCCAGAGGTGGCCTAAGGCTAAAATACACCCTAGGCAGAATGAGCAAAAAACGGCTCAAAACTCTGTACAAAGCCTCTGTAGAATCAGTCCTAGTATACCCACCGATCCCGTTGCACACTATCTCGAAGACAAATAAGAAGAAATTAAAGAGAATTCAAAATAGAGCAACCTAGCTAATAACCAAAACTAGAAGAGCGGAAAGAAAACGCATCAGAGACTTAATCGATATAGCAAAGATTGACCCAATCAACCTAACCCTGGAGAACAGGGCGAGGAAGCTATGGCAGAAAATAGAACAAAATCACCTATAGATATTTTGAGATCTGAGGATACCGAATAAAAACTCAGCTAAGAGATTCCCAAGCAGTAGGACCCACCTACGGCAGGCAGAAAAACCGATCTATACATGAAAAAGTAAACCAAGACAAGTATACCCAAGTAAAAGACAAAAATACAAAGGCATGAAAGCCCTAAATAAACAATAACATATAATAAATAAAGAAAACATGAACTAGAAGTAACATATAGATACCCAATTATATATATATATATATATATATATATATATATATATATATATATATATATATATATATGTATATATATATATAAAAACGTATAAATTTATATAGACTACAGATTAATTAAAATAATTTAAGAAAGAACAGCCGGTCTCCTGGAATATATTCATCATTCATCATACCTACTCACATTCCCCCCCCCCCTTAAAAAAAACCCCACTCATGCTATCCTTCTATCATTCCTTCTTCTCTCACCTACTATTCTTTTCATTCAGCCCGATTCTGACTCCACCATATTTCATCGGTAAAAGAGGAAAGAATACATAAAGACGCTCCGAAGATGATCGAATAAGATCGAAACCTCAGCCATTTAGTTTTTTTTTTTTACAAACCCATTTATTTAAAAGAGAGATGAATATAGGACAAGTGACAAGATGGACTAAAAAAGACAGAAGAATAGAAAGTTGCCAAAGGAAATTGATCAAGGAGAAATATAACCATGGTCTTCAAAAAAATTTGCATCCAAGTTTGACTGCTGCTATTATATATATATATATATATATATATATATATATATATATATATATATATATATATATATATATATATATATATATATATATATATATATATATATATATATATACACACACATGAATGCAATGTCCCGCAGAAAAAATTAATTAACTATGAAATGGATGGGCATTGGCTGAGCTCAGTAGAGGATGAGAAAGATCTAGGAGTAGTAATAGATAAGTCATTAAGGTTTTCTAAGCAGTGTATTGAAGCAAGAAATAGGGCAAATAGAGTGCTGGGTTTTATTAAGAGAAATGTCAGTTACAAAAGTAAGGAGGTTATTCTTAAATTCTATAACTCTTATGTTAGGCCACATCTAGAGTACTGTATACAGGCATGGTCCCCAAATTTTAAACACGATATTAACCTTCTCGAGTCAGTGCAACGGAGGGCAACAAAGATTATTCCTTCCCTGAGGCACCTTGAATATATAGATAGACTGAGGGTATTAAATATGTTCTCGTTCGAAAGGAGGTGTGTGAGAGGGGATATGATTGAGCTCTTTAAATTTTTTCCGGGATAGATAAATTGGATGTTAACAAGTTTTTTGAGTTAGATGATGAAAATCGGACTAGAGGTCACCCCTTGAAAATTAAAAAGCAAGGGTGTAGACTTCTGGAACAAATTGCCGCGGAGGGTAGTAGGTAGTCCAAACTTAAATGTATTTAAGAGTAGGTTGGATGAGTTTATGGGGAGGGAAGGTTGTGATGGTTCCTAAGTTTTGTATATATTAATATTGTTTGTATATATCTATAGCTGCATGATTTAGTTCTTGACAAGCCTTGATTGGTGATACCTTTGTTTCTGGACGCAATCCTCTGGATGTAGTTTTCCTGGGAGTTTGGGTGCCGTTTGACTCGGATGACCTATGATGAGCCCTTGTGGCTTTTGTCATCTGTTATATTATATTGTGGGGGACTTTGGTGATGCTGCTTTTTGTGGGTGGGTTTTAACGGATGCGGATGACCTTTGATAGGGCCTTGTGGCTTTTGTCATCCGTGAAATTATGTTATGTTATGTTATGTTACTTTCGAACTTTATTAAGTTCTTTCTCAAGGATAACTACAAGAGAAAATAATATAATAAGGGAATATATAAGCTAGTAAAGGATAAAGGAGCGCCTTTAAGACAAAAAAGCACCAATAAGGAAGTAGGAGAGGGATGGGTAAATTCACATTAAGATTTAGTTATAATAGGCAGCAAGGTCAAACCGAGAGGCAAGAAAGAGTCAAGAACAAAGCCAAGAGGGTTAAAATGATTAACGGATAAAGCGATAGTCTAAAGAGGAAGATTAGGAGAGACACAAGAAGTAAATTGAAACGAAGGATAAATAAAATAATGTAAATACAAAATCAATGCAATAATTAAATTGACACATCGGGTTGCATAAAAATGAAAATTGCAAAAAAAAAAAGGAATATAAGTCAAAGCTTAGGATATGGTCTGAATTTATCTATCCCATCCCACCCCTCTCTTGTTTCCATTGCTAAAAGTTTGGCCAATATAGATAAATTCGGTGATATCCCCCAGTGATTCAATTTCTATTGTGAAAGGTTGTGTTTATTAATGTCTAGCTAAGCCTGTCCACCTTAATTACCCCCTTCGTTTTCGTCGTGCTTTATCGACTCTTAGTAAAAATCCGTCCCTCCATATTACTATGGCGGATAAGTCTGGAACTGTTGTGATTATGGATAAAAATTCATATATTATTAAAATGAACGATTTATTTAGTGATTAAGCTACTTACCTCCCAGTATTGAAAGATCTCACTCTACAAGTTAATAGTGATTCCCATAAAAATGTACAGCTATAACTTAAAAACTTCCCTGAATTAGTCTCAAAATTCAAGTCGAGTAACGCCACCCTTCCTTATTTGTATGGACTTGTAAAAACGCACAAACCAAACCTCCCTTTACGCCCTATTATAAGTTCTGTTGGTTCTGTTTCTTATCTCTCTCTAAATGGCTTACTTCTTTTCTTAAGCCTCAAATTGGGACCATTTCTCATTCACATGTTACCAATAGCTACGACCTTATTTTTAAAATCAATGCCATTCAGTATTCGAATAATTTTACCCTTGTTAGTTTCGATGTCTGCTCATTATTTACCAAAGGTTCCAGTTGAAGATCTTTTCAATTTCCTTAATGATAAATTGCAAAATATTGTTCTTCCCGTACCTGCTACTATTATTATGAAACTCATTTCACTTTGTACCCAAAATTGTAAGTTTTCGTTCGATGGCAAATATTTTCTTCAAAAGTTTGGATTAGCCATGGGTAAATTGCCTTTCACCTGTTCTCTCTAACTTATATATGGAGTTTTTTGAAACAAAACTCCTCCCTACTATCCTTGACTTCCCTATTGATGACATTTGCCTGTGGCCTAATTCTAAAGATGTTAATAGCTTTCTTACCAAACTTACGAGTAATTCACTCGTCCCTTCCATTAAATTTACCCATGGGGTTGAAAATAATAGAACCCTTCCCTTTCTCGATCTTGTTATTCATAGAACACCGACTGGTTTTAAATACTCCATCTATCGCAAACCTACTAATTCAAACTCTTATATTCATTTCAACTCTTCGCATAGTCCCAAAGTCAAACGTTCCGTTTTTATCTCAATTTTTTTACGCGCTTTACGAATTGTTAATCTTGAAAATATGGATTCTGAACTCTCCAATATCTTTGAAATTGGCCACAAACTGTTACCCTTATCCCTTTCTTCTAAACGTCTTTCCTCTGCAAAAAATACGTTCTATAATCCAGCTCCTGCTATCTCTTTTAACATTAAAAAGATTTTGGTTTTACCCTTCTCTGTTTGTTTCATTGACCTTACCCGTCAGTTAAAAAACTTTAACATTTCAGTTGCGAGTTAACTATAAAAAACATTTGAGTTCACTATAATTGTAATAATATTGGGGGAGTCTATTCGGTCGAATGTTCTGTTTGTCCAAGTAAATATTTTGGACAGACAGGAGAGCAATTATTTGTCAGTATTAATCAGCATAAATACAATGTTAGGAGAGATGTAAATAATAGTGCGTTTCTTGTGCATATGTCCGAATAATAACCACTCAATTAATTGGAATTCAGCAAAATTTATTTTTCGCTCAAATGAGTCAATTAAAAGAAACCTTGTTGAATGTTCATGTATAAGCCAATATAATAACTAACATTTTCCCTTGCCTTTTTAAAATGGATGATGTTATGAAAAAAACTCATTCTTAAACAAATTAGCTTTGACTTATATTCGTTTTTTTTGCAATTTTCATTTCCCTATTGTGCTTACAAATACATAAACGTCTGTTTTTCATGGTATGTTATAAACTTTTGCGGGGCATTATGTGTGTATATATATATATATATATATATATATATATATATATATATATATATATATATATATATATATATATCCATGATCCGTTGCGGTCAGGCCGGAGCGGCCGAAGGCGTGAAGAAAGATATCAAGTCTCAATTCCCATGGCTACGACTGCTGCACTACCACCATTGCATAATCAGGCGCCATATTAATAATAGGAATACTATTATGTAAGAGAAGGAGTAGAGGAACTATTATTATTTAGTTCAAACCAATAACCGAAATCCAATGAGAGCTTTTCAACACAACACAGAGTAAACAATAATTATGATGCTCGGGGCGAGGGGTTGACTGTAGCGGAATGCATGCATGACCCTAAAGAGGATCAAGGGAAGAACATCGGCACGATGTCGCACACTTAAAGTTCACGTCGGCTGTCTCCCATCTCCTTTGCCAAGCAGCCGAGAGGCTTGACTTGATTCCTGCCATATAATCGGTGTGGGGAGAAGCGAAACCCTAGTCCGGTCGTCCAATCCTCGCATAATCTTTAGCGTTCTCATTTCCAGCAATTCCAACGTGTCAAGGAACCCAGCAGAAGCCAATATCGACGTCCCTCCGGCTTGAACAGCAGAGGCGTGGAGACGAATAGTCAAAGGTGGTACCCTCCAGGGTGGCGTCATAGGCAGAACCAGAGGCGGACTGGCCCAAAAGATACATCAAATTCTCTCATGAGTTACCTGGCCCTAAAGCCAAAAGGCTTATGTTAAGGTTGCGATCTCTCAGCTGAATAGACGCCGTTGAGGTTGGCGACTGAGGGAGACACCGGAGCCGCGCGTACAAGAGCATAATGGGGCAGGGCAAGTGGCATATCCCCAACATCGAAATAGAGCTCTCAAGAGAAGAGGTGTGGAAGGCACCAGTAACCAGACCGACACAGGTGTGGTGGATCGTCCACATTCCGCAATTTACGCTCGGTACGGGATGCATATATTTTTTTAAAAAATTTTAAGAGCCCATCTGGCGACTGCCTACAAGGGCAAAAACGCCAAAATCACAGTACAACCTAACATTAAGATAGATTAAAAACAATAAATAATAAATAACAAGGATAAAAAAACAGGAACAGAGGGTAAGAAAAAGCTTAAACCAACAAAAACAAAAAAGATAAGCAAAAAAGCAAACAGAAGGAAGCGCGCTCCGACATCGGGGTTAGGTCCGCCTCTTCCTGGCGCAGGAACATGCGACCTACAACAAAGAGTAAAATAAAGTGGAGGAGGCCAGCAACCTCCAAAAAGTCATAGTCCCCCCAAGTCTGTGTACACGAACCCGTCCCGAGTACAAAGGACAAGCGGTAGCGACTCCACTAGTCCCGGTACCAGACATTCAAGGGTAGGTCCATGGGAACAGCTGCGTAGCAATGGCACACATTATTAAGTTCCCCAGCGGATGCATAAAACTCAAATCGAACTTCGACTCAATAATAAAAGAACGATATGAAATGAACGACACGGGACGAAGAATGTCCAGGGCGCGGGTACAGGAGATCCTAATGTTGTCGAATATGAACGTCCCAAGTGAGGCGTCGGTCAAAAACAAGATCAAGGAAACGATGCGATTTAACCATTTCCAGACGTACCACTTTAAGAATAAGTCTGGTCGGGGTGGAGCCGTGGATGGTGGCAGAAACGCACCACCGTAGTCTAGACAAAGAAAACGGACCCGAAACCCGTGGGCTTCAGAATTGCGAAAGATGCGGGTCAGTTGGAATCTGGGGGGCACCAAAAGAGATTGAACGGTCGTACACGTAGAACGTAGCGAGAACATCTTCGGCAGTATACAAGTAATGCCTCTGATGATCCAAACAAAGAGTGTGACACTGAGGATACTTTACCTGCGGGACAATCTACTCCTGTCATATTGGAACGGAAAAAACTTCCTTTACCCATACGCGGTATCGACGATCTTGCAAATTCCGATAGTGTGGAAGGTATCTCCATGATACTTTATCACCATGAAGTATCACATGCCGTCTCCAGATCGAAAAACACTGTGGCGAAGTGCCGTCTCAAAAGAAGGCCTTGAAAACAGCATTTTACAGCCGAAAGAGAGCATCCGACGTGGAGTGGGACTTGCCAAGGCCGTCCTGTGTCGGAGAAAGGTGGTCTCTGTTGCATAGGAATTAAGCTAATCTAATATTTACCAACTTCTGCATGAAATTGTACAGGTAGGATTTTAGAGAAATTGTGAAGAAACCGGCCTAGGTAGTGTTCACTCCATGGCTTTCAAAAAGCAAGCACAGTTGCCATCAGCTAGGAGTCTGGAAGGATCCGTTCTCGAGAATGCAGAGTGAGCGATCGCCAGGACTTTGCCATGGACGCAGAGTCCAAGAACTTGCCTCGAAACTTAGCCCTCACTCAAGGAAATTCAAATTCGGTGAAATCTTTTGGGCAGCGCTAATAGCGCATATATCTGTATCGATCCACTCAGGGCTGTCTCACAAGTCCGACCCCAAGAAAGCAGGCGTCGTGAAAAACAGCCACACGTTCTTGAAATAGTAGTTAGGCCCACGACGATGAGGTTGCAGGAGAAGAACTCAACGGCCTCATCCATAGACCTAAACTCCTTAACCGGGACAGAGAAGTCAGTCATTTCCTCAAAAAGGTGCCACAGCGCCCGTTCCAAGAAACACCGAGGTGGTCTTGCGGTGGGTAGCTACCCTGGAAATGATAGTTGAATGGGAAAGTGGTCACTACCATCGAGGTCATCGACCACTTCCAACCCCAAATCAGGCTGTGAATCAGGAGAGCACAGGGACAAATCAAAGCAACGACATGAATCAGTTCGGAAAAGACCTGACCCCTGGGATTGATCGAGTAATCTCCCACAGAAGGGGTGTCTAGCTTTCAAATCTCCGAAAAGTATAAAGGGCCTTGGCAACCGTGCCACGACGTGGCGGAAGTCCCCAGCATCGAAGTTGGCTGACAGTGCAATGGCAGCAGAAATAACAGTATACCTCAGTTCAGGGGTAGTTGCGCTGCCATGGCCTGAAAGGAAGTATTTATACTATATGATAGTGGGTATTACTCAAGCACGCTCCCATCCCATGGTGTTGGGGTTGCGAAACCTGTATACTTCGGAAGGGTATGAACTGGAAGGCTCGTAGAAACCGGGTATCACCTCAATTAGAGACTACGGAGTCCGAGGCTCGACTCAGTTTTGGTCTGAAAATTGCCTTCCTTCCAAACCCTCCATCAGGTCGCCCGAATTCCGATGTGACATCCTTGGCCTGGTCTCCCGCCGAATCGACGAGGAGCTCGTCCATCATCCAACACACCCTCCCGAAACGAGAAGAACACATATTATTCTTCTTCGGCGTAGGGGGAAACATACTCCATGATACACTATCGCCATGCAGTATCGTCGGCCTTCTCCACATTAAAAGTGGCGGTGCTGTCCACGAAGGAAGGACTCGCATATAGCATTTTCAAGGCTGAGTAGAGAATCATACATGGTGTAAAACTTACAGAAAACAGGTGGCCTCCGCTGTCCATGAAAGAAAACTAATCTAATGCTAACCAATTTCTTCAGCAACTTACATAAGTAGGGCTAGGAGAAATTGATCGGAAACGGGGTGGGGTAGAGTGATATCTCCGTGGATTGAGAAAAACAGGCACCGTAGCCATTCCTCAGAAGTCAGAGGAATCCCATGGGTACAGATCCTGTTAAACAAAATGCCTTGTTCACCCAAGTGTCCACGCATGCTGTACTGAACATAGACAGGACGAGCGGAGGTATCCGAGCATGAAGCGAGAGCGAGACGGAACTCACATAGCAGCCTTCAGGAAAACTACCAAGTGCTATAAATGCTGGCGCAGCAGCAGCGCAGCTAGAGAATGTGAAGAAAGCGGTCGCAAAGGCTCCACCGTGGAGGGAGGGTCCGATGTTTCGGTCACGCCTTTCCGTAGGACTAGAGGTGAGGTCGTGCGATAACTCGCTCCTAATCCTTTGGACACATTTCCACACCTCTGCCTTCGCCTTCCGTTCAGAGAAAACCGGTAAGACAACATTTATTGGCAATAGAGGGGGCAAGCACAAGAACCTCCGCCCCCCCAAAGTATCGAGTCGAAAGTCTATTAAGAGGGAGAGAGCATGGTCGAATGGACCGAGCCATATCTAGCCTTTATAATGGGGTTAGCCAGATCACGGCGCATCCATCGGGAGCGGGCCACCGTGCGGTGTTACTTCCTCTAAAATTTCCTGGTTTTGGCGGACCCGTAGGAAAAGAAGGGGGGGGGGCGCCTCTAGCGAAAGAGTTAAAATGAAAACCGTCTCGCCTACCTAAGCCTTGAGAACAAAGGAAGGGCCAATGACAAAGCGCAGGAAAGGCCGTTTATCTCTAAGACGCGAAGCAGCACGAAAATAACTCAAAATATGGCAAAGTGGAAGCTCCTTTTACCCGTTGGGATGGTAGGAGGGGAGCTCTTCCACCGGTTGAATAGGTGCCTCGATTCCCCTTCCCTCCACAGCACTTAGGGGAAACGAGGCTGCCCTTGGATGAGGACAAATGTTTCCTTCTATTGTAGCCAGGATAATTGTAAAAAAGCAAAAGGAGGTAAACGGGAAGTCGCCATATGATCAGAAACATCTGAAAGAGAGGTGGGCACACAGTGGCCCGCAGGCCGCATGCGGCCAGTAAATCGTGTTTCGGATTCCACGTTAAGCTGTAGGTCTCGACTCTGACAAAGGGTGGAAACAGATTAAAAGGGTGTCAATTTGCAAAAAACAAAACTACCCAAGACCCTTAGTTATTAATGTGTAACTAAATATATGACTATGTAGTATATGCAAACAAATGCACAAAAGTACAGTGCCTGCGAAAAGTATCGGATCACCCTCAAAATTTGTATTATTTTCAATGATATTCACACACATAATTCACATTCTATTTATTCTATCGAAATCTAAGAGCTTTCATATAACGCTCTGATATGACAGCTTTCCAATGCAATCTTAAGTTAGTATTGTGGTAGCGTTCGTTGAGTGTGGGCGTGCGTCAAATTTGTCTGAGTGATTTCATGTTTTTTGCCATTTCGTTATTATTTTCTGATTTTTTACAGAAAGTGGTCTAAATAAAATTTATTTCTAATGTGTGCTAAGAAACAACTTCAGTGATTGTCGAGGTGCTATTGTTGCTCTTCATAAATGTGGGAAATCTCAGACATACGAGTAGCTAATGAATTAAACATAGCCCAAAGTATTGTTAATTTATGGGTTTCACGCGCTAAAAACAATGTTAGCCTATCTATGCCAGTACCTAAAAAACGATCTGGCAGTCTGAGAAAAACAAATTTGCTAACAGACATTGATTGATTTTTTTGGTTGGTTTTAAGTGGCGCAACTACTAGGTTATTTCCACCAGGTAAACTTTTTTATGTAGCTTGTGCATTTTTTATGGGTGGTGAAGATTTACAATTATGATTGAATAATTATTAAAAAGAATATTAACAAAATTTATAAATTTAAAACTGAGTATTTATCTATGTAATGCAGAGCTATGGATGAATGAGGGTGAATGGATGAGTAATGATTTATGAATGAATGTGTTGAGATGATGGGGGTGAGTGAGTGAATGAGACTTCATTATGCCTAATGAAGTTGATTTATGATATTTACAGAATAGTACTTTGATGGATGCATGAGAAGGATGGGAATGAATGGTTGAAAGATGATCGGTAGATGGATGAAGGATAAAATATATGGAATATATTTTAGAATTTATTTGAGTCTTCATTTTGTTTTAAAATAGTATTTATATTTGGGATAAAATACTTTTGAATCATATATGTTGGAGGAGGCCAACCTCCTTCAAAGATAGGATCATCACATCCCGATCCACTCCACCAGCCTGGCCCAGCATGGAGAGTAGGAAGTAGGCCCCATCTGCCTCCCGGTGCCTCACAAGGTGGGCGTTTTGAGGGGCAACAAACAATAATCACAATAAGGGGCGTGGACATGCTTATGAAACGTTTAGTTGTGAATAATCCAACAATAACTGCGAAAGAACTAAAAAGTAATATCATTTATTATCTGATGTTTCTGAACGACCTATCCAGGAGCGGCTACACTCTGATTACCATCTCGCCACGCTGCAAAGAATCCATTCATTAATGAAAAAATGCGTAACAAACGTGTCTCATTTTGTAAAAAAAAACCCATTGATTGGACTGTTGAGGAGTGGAAAAAAGTTTTGATGAGTCAACATTTTTAACATTCAGAAGCTGTCCTAAAAAGGTTCATCGGCAAATTGGCTCAAATATAATGGACCCTAAATACACCCAAAAGACAATGAAAAACCTGTGCGATGATTTGGTGTTGTTTCAGTTTACAAGGGAGAGGAAGCATAGATTTCCTTCCTAAGAACAACTATGAATGGTACATGGTATTTAGCAATGTTACAGGAGAAATTTCGAGTGGTAATGGCAATTCATGAGGTAGAAACATTCATGTATGATGGGGCACCTTGTCACAAATTTATAATTGTGACAAAATGTCTTACTGACAATAAATTTAATATTTTGGATTGGCCTGGTAATAGCCACGATCTTAGTCGCCTAAAATATGTATGGCTAATAATAAAAAATGAGGTTGAATGCCAAGACACTGGCTCCATCGAAAAATTAAGAGGCCATCATAAAGGTATGGTGCAACGAAATATCAGTGGAAGTTTGTCGAAACTTGATCAAATCCATGCCGAAGCGTCTACAACAAGTCATCAAATATAAAGATGACAAAATACTAATATAAGGTTAGTCAATATTAAACAAGTTTTTTTATGTTAAAAATACAAATTTCGAGGGTAATCGGATACTTTGCATCAACGGTTTAAGTGCCCCCCGAAAAGCTTTACATAAGCTTCAATGTGACCCGTGGGTTAAAATTGTTGCCCATCCCTGAAATAAAATGTCATCATTTTCACAGAGATGGGTATTGACAACCAAACTCGCCGTATTTAGCGACTTTCTCCTTGCGCTTTAACCCATAAAGAATGGGGCCAGCGTCGCAACTCATATGTGCGCTGGAAGCACCTAAAGCTTCCTCTAGCCATTGAGCTTTTCGGCCCTCGCAGCAGGTAGGGATCTCAAGGTGCATCCAGCCACTCGTCCAGGTTCTGGTAAGAAGCCAAAAGTGCGCCGAGGCCACCAAAACCTACCTGGATAATAAGAGGAAACGTTGGGAAGGGCTACACTAGTGTATGTAATAAAGAAGGATAGGCGGATCCACAGAGTCGGATGGGTCATACCTATTATTATCATCCTCTGGGACTAGGAGCGGGGGAAGAGGGGCGTCTCTATCCTCCACGTTTCATTTGGAGCAGGGGTTACCTTCAACTACACTATCCACCTTTGGGCTGGTCAGAAGTGAAACCGAAGGGCGTGAATGGAGACCCGGAGGCCGTGTTACTACGGTGCATCAAGCCGGAAGGACGTGCAGCTTCTGAGTACCAGATTAACAGACTAGACAGGGTAGCCTACCCCCTGCGGGAAGAGATTAGAATACAAAATCCTCCATTTTAATGCCCATTAATGCGTGACCAACACACAAAAGACTCAAAAGTTTAGGGAATAAGAAATATTTGGGGGCCGGGTGGGGTATCTAAATTTCGTTTTATTCAAGTTTAAAACACCTTCAATCAATTAATGCATTAGATATATTCTCAAATGACGTTAGAATCAACAGCATTAAACCATGATTAGATATTTTAATTAAACAAAGCGACCGAAACTGACGAGGGCAATGCCGCGAGGGAGGACGAGGTCAAAGGAGCCCCGTCAAGGTTGGCCCTCAGGGAGGCAAGCGAGTCCAGAATTAATGTTCACAATTCCTACGGGTGACTGCTCTCGAGCCCATGCAGGTCCAAATTTGTACTTCTCCCCTTCAGTACCACGGTTAGACCACCAAAAGAGGAACATTACCCCTTCACACGCGACCGACTTAATATTCTATATACATAAAAGTGTCAGTTTGTTTCTATGTATATTTGTTCGTTATAGGCGGCCACCCCCAATACATTATTGCCCCACCACCCCGTGTTTTAAAAAAAATATCATGGGTCTAGGGGTCAAAAATAAAAAAAAAGGAAAAACAAACCCCAAAGTGAAGAGGAGCAGCTTCGCCATTCCTTACAGGAGCTTGCGCTTCGCAGACAGACCTCCAGCCTGTGGCCTATCTTACTCTGGGAACGGGTTTTTGGTCTAAAAACATTTAAAAGGTTTACACTAAATACCCCTAATACTATTTTTGGAAGGTAATTTTTTGAACAGTTTGATCTTTTTTTTTTAATCACGTGTGACTTTGTATATTATTGTAATTTTATTTAAAAATCTTAAAGATTTTTTTTTTAAATAAAGCGTTATTCAATGTTTGGGAGTTTTTTTTTAAAAAAGAAAAAAAGATTGAGAAAAGGAGATTTTCCAAAATTATTAAAATTAAGGCCGTTTTTTCGAATATTCTAAGCTTTAATCAAAGTTCTTTCTAAGAGTTCAGAAAAGAATAAATAATTATTGAATGTTTCGGAATTAAAAAAAATAATACAAATCGTAAAGTACAGAAAATGCATGAAAAATAAGGCATAGCTAGGGTTTTTTTACGGGGGAGGGGGGGGTATTTTTTGTAAATAAAGCACATTTAAATGATAAAAAAGAGCGGTGCGGTGTTTTTTTCCGTATATTAAAAGATTTCCGATAAAAGTTTTTTCTTGCTTTTAGGGCTAAAAAATAAACCTGGGTCTGAAAAAAACTAGACCACGAGTAAATTATTAGGAGATATGTACTGGAAACCTTTTACATTCTTTTAGACCGTAGGCCACAGACCGAAAGTATGTCTGCGAAATCTCAAGCTCTTCCTGTAAGAACGAGTGGATAAATTGCTCTCCTTGTCTCCTAATAATTTACTCTTGGTCTTTTTTTTTTTTTAGATCGATGCTTATTTTCTAGCCCTAAAGCCAAGAAAAAAAAAATCATCTGAATTCTTTTGAAATCCCCCTCAAAACAATCACTAGCCCTCTTTTTTCTGATCTAAATTTCCTTTAATAATTTTATTTTGATTTACTTTTTTCTAGGGGCCAGCAGCTATTTCCTCCTGCTAAAGATTAAAATTGAAAATCAATTTTAGAAAATACTTCGATCAAATCTTCCTAATTTTTTTCTGAACTTCTCCATTTGAATTCTTTTTGTTTTAAACAATTTCAAAACATTCCCTAATAATATTTAGTTTTTTTTTCTGAAATTTACCATTTGTTTTAAGAAATTCCAAAGTTAAAATATACTCTTACGATAAACTAATGTCAAAACCTTTGGCCAGGACTATATACCTATCCCGAAATTTGATCTCTGTCAATTTGTCCATGCAAACCTTTTTTTTTATGAAAAAAAAAGGCCGGAAAAAATCCCATTAAAATGTAATAAAAGAATTGCAGAAACTTTGATAGTGTAAAGTACCTGCATATTTTCGACTAAAATTTTTGAGATATTTTGAAGATATCAAAACAGAAAAAAGTATGATAAAATTCAAATATCTTCATTGGCGTCTGCCGAGATTTTTTTTAAGCCCATTTGGCGACTGCCTACCAGGGCAAAAGTCGCCGCTAGATTAAAAATTAAAACTAAAGACCAAATAATAAAAATACAAAAGCAAAGTCAAACAAACAAGCAAAAAACAACAACAACAATAAGTGTCTTCCGAGAGAAATACTGAATCTCATCTCTGCAACGCTGGCTAAAATCAGAGAAGATGCTGAAGAAGAAGAAATTCGTCGCCTGCGGGTAAACGCGATCGGATTTTGCAAGATTTATGACAATTCCGGCTGCTGCCCGATTTGACATGCACACACACATACACTATATGCAGGCGAGCGCGATACATAAAAAAAAAACATTACCACAGGCGCCACTGGTCTTCGCCTCCGTCTGTCCCCAGGGGAAACGGCGAAAATGGTAAAGTTGGGCTAAGTGAATTTAAGTTAGCGCGACTCTAAAAGATGCATTGGGGCTGAAATACAGCTAGTTGCCCTATTTATTAGAACGTTGAGGGGCGTGACGCCCTCGAGGGGGGGGGGGCTGAGAACAAGTTGTCAGCCCGTGTAAATAAGCGACTCCAAAGTGGCTACAAGAACTCCCTTCAGAAGGGCGAACTTCCCCACTCCTCAAGAGAAACCTGTTTACCCCAGGACGGCCATCACACTCGAAGCAAGTTGCCACGACAACAGAAATTACCTTACGACACCCTCTTTATCATTCGTTTCGAACTTGCCAAGAAGATGCGCCCATTAGTGGGGAGATGAGGTGGGGGAGGGCAACAACTTGGCGAGCGAGAAAGTTCTCTTTGAAACAAGAATAGTATTTTACGCATTATTATTACTATTGCCACCTTGACGCTTGTCACCAAGCATCAGCGCGTCAAATTCTCCTCATACCTGTTCACTTTTACGAGCCTCTCCCCGCAAAAACAACAGCCTGGGCCCAAATGCCCTCGTTGGTTTTCGCTTCTTAATTTCGAGTCAATAATAACAAACTCAACCCCGGATCCTTTTCCAAAAGCTCTCCTCGGCCTCCTGTTCGTTTCACCAGGAAACAACAAAATTAATCAAAGCTAAGGGAAAAAAGGGAAGCAGTTTACGGAGGCTATGTTCCCGCATTCCGGACCTTCATATTAACCAACAGACACACATACACACACACATGTGCGTTCCTGTGTTGGATAAACGAAATGAGAGAGGTAAAGCGACGTCAATAGGGTCGGGGGTGAACTCCGCAATGGTGCCATGTCACCAGTCAGTCACACGCCGTAAATGAGCGCGCCCCCAAAAGCGACTTCATATCCGCCTATTATCAAGGCGGATGCACACACAGAGGGACGGGGACAACACAAGCAATCGTTCATACGCAAACACCGACCGCTCACACCCACGCATAAACACACACACAGACACAGACGGGCTCCCACATCGGGGTGCCAAAATCGTAATACTACCCACCAAATAACACCCTCACCCCCATCCCCAACACAGGACCGGTTTGCCCCTCCCCCTTCCCTCATACTCCCGCGTCGTCACGGCAACTCTTCCCCCCTTCCCTTTTCACCTAGGCGAGTCCTACCTGCACCGCTCCTTGGAGGGCGTGACAGGGGGTAGGGGGTCCTCCTCCCCCTTCCCGTCGTCCTCCAGCGAGGGGCTCCTCCCCTGGAGGACCCACAGGGGCAGGGAGAACCTGCGGGCTCGGTGCCTTATGGCTCGCCGAGTCACGAGGAGGTCGTCCTCGACCTCCTCCTCCTCCTCCTTCCCACATCGAGGACGGGTTGGGAAGTTGATACCCGCGGCGTTGCCGGACACCTCTAACCCGTCCATAGGTCCCTCCTCTTCCCTGGAGATCGGCACGGGAGAGGCCGGGGGGTCCTCTAAAGGGGCGCCTTCGAGGGGGGCGGGGGCGGCTCCCTCGTCTTCGTCACAGGTCTCGTAGCACTCGTCGGCCCCGTCGTAAAACACATCGGCATCGGAGTCATCGCTGGCCCCATGGGGGGCTTCGCCCCCATCATCTAAGGGGTCATCCACGTTCCCTTCAGCTCCCTGGGTGCTGCTCGACATCAAAGGGAGGCTCAGTTCCTGAGCGAAGGGGTTGGGCAACACTCCCACCGGGCCGCTCGAATGGAGGGGGGCAAAGTCCCCGGGAGCCTCCGCCATGCATTCGTCCACGCCCCGATCGTATGTCACGTTTTACTCGAAGATTTCTTTATCCGCCCTCGTGGCACTTCTCCTCGACTCTCAACCACACTCCGCCACAACACCCACCCTAACTTCACCCTTCGGGGACACAAATCCTCGGAGACTTCGCTCCTCTTAACAACAAACGATAAATAGACCCTGAAAAAAAGACACAAACAAAATAAAAAAGAAACAAACAAATTTGAAAAAAAACACGACAACCAAACAAATCAACGCCACAGCCGAGGTCTCACTCGAACATTCACGAAATGAGATGGTGATTAAAAGTAAGGATGTGAGATCATTCGAGATTCCTGCCTTACCCCTCTACTTCTGGACACGGAGGAAGGGATGGGGGGCACGGAGTGTAATGAGCGCTTTTGCTTTCATCACGACCGTCTCCGAGGGGGGAATTCTTACACAGACACAACCTCCTTCAGGATCACACTACACTTACACACATTTAACATGGCCAGGATTAACCCGGTGCCCCAAATAGCCCTTGGGGGTTGACGAATCCCAAGCCAGAGACCCTTCCCTCACCTCGGGTCATCGATTGCACTGGATCCCTCAGCGGCGACCAACCCATCCGCTCCGTTCATCACTTACCTCCCGTACCCCAATACCCAAACAGCGCATCCTCCCGACTCCCCCAGTGCCACTGAACTCCCAGGTGGCTTTGGTTATCGACGATTACAGACACTCCATCAGCCAACAGACCCAAACACAAACCAAGCATCCCCGCGAGTGCCACCGAGGGGAGAGATAAACTACGACATGGCATAAATCGACTCCCTTCGGCCGCTGCCAACTTTAAGGGACAAGTGCCAAGTGGCACCCTTCAGCCGAGGTAACCGAGAGACAGGAAGACAGATGACGGAGCCCCAATACGCGAAGAAACTTCGTACACACCGAAGCACTCCAAACTCACCCCTCTAACCTGCTCTTAGGTATCTAACTAAAGAAAAACTTGAACGCAAAACTTGAGGCACTATTCCCCCTTCACACACACACACAAACCGATGGCACCATTCACACTAAACAGTCCAACAGCGACGGCAACAACGCCTAGAAAACAGCAGGTCGAGCCCTATTCGCGCCGATAATACACAACCACCTTCCTGTATTTTCTTCTTCCATATCATCCACAGATAAAAAAAAGGAGGCGACCCTTATTTAGCTACTTAGTAAGCACGAACACTTCAACCTCAACACCGAGTGGAATAGCAAATAACCCGTGCAAAATCCTGCCGCTTTATGAATAATTGAACGCGACTCGGGATAGATAAGCAGTCTATTAAGTGGTGCGCCTGTCGCCGCACACCGAACCAACAGGCATCCGCCACCTGACACCACTGCACAATCCACACCTTTACTGCCTAAGAAACAGCTTCTCTCCTCCCACTCAACTCCACCTCGAACAATCCATTACTACCCCCCTCTTCACTCAACACAACCCGCGCAACACCAAGTCATACTAGCGACTGGCGTTAATTCGAAACTCGCCTCATCACATACCAACACTACTACCACAAAGTTGCGATGATGACGCTGATGACTACTACTCTCTATCAAAAATGGCGAATTAAAGCACTTGGGATACGTTGCGCTTCGACTGTAAGGCGCACAGGTGCGTGTCCACCGACAGACATACATAGACATCCGGCGATCAACATGCACACGAGGAGGGGCAGCAAGTAAGATTTCACTGACAGGGACTTTTGGAGAAAGCGAAACTACCACTAACAAATACAACGAAATGAAGACCTCTAGCGCCTCCCCCCCCCCCCGCACCCTAGCCCTCAAATAAGGAGGAAAACAAATAAAACAGTCGGCAAAATTAGGACGGTCTGAAACCCCCGACCTCGGACACCATGGCGAAGGGAGAGTTCGGGCAAACATGCCCTACAAGACACAAATCTGGGCGCTCGCTTTCTCCCTGACCCGCAAGTGCAAACGCCCCAAGCTAAGAACTGGAACGTGTCAGGCTGCCCACCGGGCGCTCCTGACCTCGCGAAGGCAAACGTGGCTGCGCCCGCTATTGGTGGCTTAACGGCTTCCGCCGTGGAAATGGAGACCGCGCGCGAGATCCGCGCAAACAGGAATAGCGAGAAGATTCCCCCCCCCCCTTTTCCCCGGGCGCATGTAGGCCCGACGAATGATTTAAGGAGGCACATTTTGCAGAGTTACGCACCCTCCCCCCCCTGGCACCAACGCCCAATATTTTTTTTGAAAAATTTTATAGAGCCCATCTGACAACTGCCCACTTGGGCATAAGTTGCCGAAAAACACAACAGCCCAAAACTAGGCTACTTTTAAAAAAAATATGAAAACATAACTATATAAATTGGAAAACTTAACAATCAGGAAGCAATCTCCGGCAGCGGGGGGAGGTCCCCCTCACCCAGGTGAAGGGGAGAGCAACCTACAAAACAACAATAACGAAAAACAAAAAGAACCTTAAATAAAGGGAAGAAGCCCGGCCTCCCCCCAAAAGTCAACAAGTCCACAAGTCAATGTGCACAAACTCGTCCCGAGCACAAGGGACAGGCGGTAGCGGGACAGGTATCGTGCGCGAAGATCACCCAGACTGGGACATTCGACAAGAATGTGGCGAACAGTCTGGGAGACGACGCAGTCGTCGCAATAGGGCGCTGGCGAGCGCTCTATCGGATAGCGATGTGTCACACGAGTATGTCCGATCCCTAGACGACAGAAAGCGACCTGAAGCCGTCGCGGCATTGGGGGATAGGTCCATGGGAACAGTCGCGGCGCAATAACACGCAACTTTAAGCTCCCTTCGACCGTCTCCCATCTTCTTTGCCAAGCAGTCCGAAGAGCTGCCTGTATTCCTGCCATGTAGTCGGTGTGAGGAAGAGCGAAACGCTGGTCCGGTCGCAGAGTCCTCGCGGACTCTTTGGCACACTCATTCCCCGCAATTCCTACACGTCCAGGAACCCAGCAGAAGATAATCTCGACATCTGCCCGGCTCGCCAAAACCGTGGCGTCACGGATATCGCGAACCAGGGGATGGGGAGATTCCAATGCCCCGAGAGCACTCAGGGCGCTTTGTGAGTCGCTATAGATCACAATCCGATCTCCGAACCGGGCACGTCGGGTAATCTCCCGTACCGAGAGGTGTATTGCCACCAGCTCGGCCGTGAAGACAGACGCAGCGCTTGGTAGAGCCCCGCTGACTTCAAACAGAGGGGTTACGGCGTGGAAACCGACCCCCTCTTGGGACTTGGAGCCATCCATATACACTAGCACGGTTCCAGCGTGACACGATGTGTGCTCCAAAAAGGTGCAACGCAATACTCCCGGCGCCGTACAAGCTTTGGGAGCAGGGGCGTGGCGACAAATAACCAAAATGTGGTACCCTCCAGGGTGGCGTCCTGGGCAGAACCAGGGGCGCCACCGGCCCGAGAGCTATATCTACCTCTCGAAGGAGTTTCCTGGCCCTAAACCCAAAGGGCTTAGGGTATGACTGGTGTCTCTCGGCGGCATAGGCACCATCGAGATCAGCTGCGGATGCAGTGAGAGCTGTTGGCGACTGAGGGAGGCGCCGGGCTCGCGCGTACAGGCGAGTGAGGCACTGCACGCGGCGCAGAGCGAGTGGCATCTCCCCAGCATCGATGAACAGGGTCTCAAAGGGGGAAGTGCGGAAGGCACCGGTCGCCAGACGAAGGCCGGTGTGGTGGATCGAATCCACCTTCAGCAATAAACGCTCGGCTGCGGATGCATAAAACTCGCATCCGTAGTGGAGCTTCGAACGAACAAAGGATCGATAAAAAAAGTAGGGCAGTAGCCCTATCAGCGCCCCAAACGCTGAACGTTAGGGAACGGAGAATATCCATGGCACGGGTACGACAGACACTAAGGCTGCGAAAACGAGCCTCCCAGGTGAGGCGTCGGTCGAATACAAGACCAAGGAAACGGTGCGATTCCAACACATCCAGGCGCACCCCATTAAGAAACAAATCTGGGTCGGGGTGAAGCCGTGGATGGCGGCAGAAGTGCACCACCTTAGTCTTGGCCAAAGAAAACCGAAACCTGTGCGCTTCAGCATAGCGAGAGACGCGGTTCAATGCGTTGGAGTCGTAGCTCCAAAGTTGGCATCTGGGCCGCGCCAAAGGAGATCTAAAGTCGTCCACGTAGAGCGTAGCGAGAACATCTTCCGGCAGCACCGAGGGGATGACGTTGATGCTCAGGGCATAGAGTGTGACACTAAGGACACTTCCCTGCGGGACACCCTCTTCATGCTCCTTTGGGCCGGAGAGGGCTCCCCCCACCCGTAGGCGGAATCGAAGATCTCGAAAAAATTCAGATATAAACATTGGGAGGCGTCCCCTCGCCCCCCTCGTGTGGAGAGTCTCCATGATACCGTATCGCCATGCGGTATCATAGGCATTCTCCAGATCGAAAAACACCGTGGCGTAGTGCTGTCTACAAAGAAAAGCCTCCCGGACGGAATTTTCCAGTCGGAGCAGAGAATCCGACGTGGAGTGGAACTTGCGGAAGCTGTACTGGGCAGAAGACAGATGGCCTCCGCTGTCCAGAAAAAAGGCTAATCTAACATTTACCAATCTCTCCATCAACCGGTCGGAGTAGAGTGATCTCTCCCCGGGTTGCGAAACGCGAGCACAGTAGACCCTCCACCCAGATCCTGTTGAAAAAATCTAACAGGAAGGCCATGCCTCGCTCACCCAGGTGTCGAAGCATGGCGTACGGAACATCGAACGGACCATGGGCCATGTCCGCGCAAGAAGCGAGAGCGGAGCACAAGTCGCTCACAGAAAACTTGTCGTTGAAGGTAAAGTCCAGCCGGCGGCCTTCCGCTACATCACGACGTGCATTGAATGCTGGCGGAGCAGCATCCCATGTAGAGAATGCGAAAAAAGCGGTCGCTAAGGATTCCGTCACGGACGCGGGGTCCGAGATTGCGGTCCCATTCTCCTGGAGAACGGGAGGGGGGTCCTGCGAGAACTTGCCCCGAATCCTTTTGACTCGCTTCCACACCTCTGCTAAAGGGGTCTTCCCGTTAAGTGAAGACACATATGCCCGCCAAGAAGAGCGGCGGGCGTGCTTCGAAATATACAGGAACCTAGCCCACGCCGACGAAATTTAGCCACAGTGAAATCGTTCGGGCGGCGCTTATAGTGCATGTAGGCATAACGCTTCTGTTTGAGGGCCGTCTCACACTCGGCCGACCACCATGGGAGTGGTCGGCGTGCAAAACGGCCAGCCGTCCTAGGAATAGTAGTTAGGCCCACGGCGATGAGGTTGCCGGAGAAGAACTCAACGGCCTCATCTACCGACCTAAACTTCACCGCGCCAACGCCAAGCACCACCGAGGTGGGCTCTCAGGTGGCGGTTGCCCTGAAAATGATATTTGAATGGGAAAGTGATCACTACCATGAGGTCGTCGACCCCCCCCCCCCCAATTAAAATCAGGCTGTGCATCCGAACAGCACAAAGATAGATTAAGGCAAGAAAATGAAACGGTTTTCGGACAGTGATTGGTAAACTCATCCACGTTTAGGACACCCATCTCAAGCTCTTAGATCAGATCGGCAAAGACTTGTCCCCTGGGATTTATGGAGTAATCTGCCCAGAGAGGATGCCTGCAATTCAGATCTCCAAGCAAGAGATAGGGCCTCGGCATCCGTGCCACGACGGGGCGGAAGTCCTCCGCGTCGAAGTCAGCTGACGGTGGAATGTACGCAGAAATGATAGTATACCTCCTATCCAGGTGCAGCTGCACAGCCAATGCCTCAAAGGAGGTATCTAAAGAGAAAGGAAGAACGGAGACATCATGCTGGGTGTAAGCCGCGCATCCCCCAGCCCGGCCATCCCGCGGTTGTGGGGTCGCAAGACCCATATACCCCGGGAGGGCGGGCAGGGGGCACGCGCCTAGCATGGTCTCCTGCAAAAAGATAGCTAACGGGGAACGGGACGAGACGAGCCTCCGCAGCTCCTCCCAGTTGGCCCGGAGTTCACGGCAATTCCATTGAAGGAATATGCGCTCCAGGCCTAGCTCGGAGGAGACGCGGGGCTCACCATGCGAGTCTTTTCCTCCCTCCGCCTCGAAACCTTAGGCGGGCGTTGCGGCTTCGGAGGCGGGAGGCCCTCTTTTCGAGGAACCACCGTCTTTGAGCCACTCGCTCCAGCACTAGGCGTGGGCGAAGGAGCCGAAGCTCCTTTGTTACTGTCATCCTTTCGGGGGACAGCTTTAGGAACCCCGGAAGATGGCCTAGCAACTATCTTCAGGAGTGTTGCCTCCTGTGATTCTAACGACTCGGTGGAGGCGCGTGGCCGTTTTGCTTTTCGGGAAACTGTCACGCTGTGGAAAGAGGGGGAAAGCCCTGGTTTTAGCCGGGGCTGGGTGTAAACCCGTTTTGCCGCCAGCTTTACCAGGGAAGCGCCCGGGTTGAGTAGAGCCCGCAGAAGGGCTCCGAATGGGCGCCGAAACAACCGTACTCGTTAGCCTGGATGGGCCAGGAGCAGAGGGTGTCTTTCTAACTATTGAGGCGTATGACGTCCCAGGCAGAGCCGGGCGCGCCAGGACCAAGTCCTTACCCTCGCGGAATGAGCGTCGATCGTGGACCTGAACGGCCAGGATTTCTTTCTCAAGGAGATATTCACCACATTGCTTCGAAGATGCGGGGTGCGGGTCTCCGCAATTGACACACTTGGCTACACACGATTTGAACTTATCGTGTGCGGGCTTGGAGCAATTTACACAAACTTCGGGTGACCGCGACTTTGCACGTCTACAAGAACGATTGGTATGGCCGAAGCGGTGACAGTAATAGTACTGCCTTCACGCGGTAGCGGTACCAACCGGCACACACCGACTCAGGGAGCTTGTCACAGTCGAACGTGACGAAGAGTGTAGGGGTGGGTCTCGAGGCCCCTCCCTGTTTCTCATCACACGTTCGACCTTGACCGCCCCATGGTCGTGGTCGGCCAGCTCTAGGGTGATGTCCTCAATGGAGTAGTCAACAAGTTCCCTCGCATAAACTACTCCTTTCACAAAGTTCATGGTAGAGTGCGGCGTCACACTCACCGGGGCGCCATGAAGTGTCCGAAGAGCACTTATCTTGGCCGCCTCGGCGGGATTCACCGCATTCGCAAGAAGGCTCCCGTCCGAGAAACGGGTCACCTTCGGCTATCTACCAATTGCACGAGCTAATCCTCTCCTCTGATGGATCATGTTGCCCTTGGCCAACATGGTGCCATCAGTGGAGCGAATAACGAGGAAGCGTTTGAAGCCAGCGGGCTCGAAAATGCCAGGTAACCTCTGAATGAGGGGCCCCGATGTCATCGAGGCTCCACCCTGTGAACTCATAGGCTTAATCAGGGGCTCCGCAACCGGAGGGGCAGAGGGGCCAGGTGTGCCGATCTTGGTTTGGTCGCTTGCCAAAGTGGCAGCAGACCCATCCGTCCCCGCAGCCACCGTGTGTGGAGAGGAGCCCTGAGTCTTCTTAGTCTTTGTCTTTTTCGTCTTTTTATTTTGTGGAGAGGAGGGCGGTGAATGAACCCGCTTCTTACCTCCGCCGATAGGAGCCCCCAGGGTAGATGGACCGGCCTCAGCCAGGTCCTTCTCCGAAATGGAGAAGGTCCTCGTGGTCGCAGGGGCACCGGTTGGAGGAGATCCCTCCCATGGAAGGCCCTACCGTCTGAGGCTGGGTTTCCTCAAGGACCATGTCTATCACAGGAGGGGCCTCCAGTTGGCCATCCCTTCCCAGGACATCGCAGGTCCCCTTGGCAGCGTCAGCAGCCTTTTGTGGGGAGGCACAGGCCTTGATCCCAGGAAGGTTCAATATTCTTGCCAGCAGGTCTTTTGAGGGAAGCGACCGAAGGGGCCTGGCTTCCCTCTCCCCGCTAAGGGGGTTTGCCCTACCGAGCCGCTTACATGAGGGGCGGTCGGCAATACAGCTGCCTGCTGGCTTTCTTGGCAGTCCCCTTAGAAAGAAAAGGAGGGACTGACGCTGGAAATAGAGAGGTGCCCGAAAGCACCTCCAGAGAAGGGGGTGAGGGGGAGTCCCCTTCACCCGTAGGCGTAGGAGAGGAGTAAGCCTCCTCTCCGGTTAAAGAAATATGGAGGGTTCCCTGCGCAAGCACAGGGGGAGGGCTCCATTTTTTCGGTGGAGCTGCCCAAGAGCGGCTCCGTTGATGAGCAAGGGGGAATTAGGGGAAGATTTTTTTAACATCATTTGGCATGGTGACCCTAAATTTTCTGCCGGACGCAATAGCTCATTACCTCTCACAGTTGCCGCACTGCAAGAGGTGCTTACAGGCCTAAGGAACCAGGCGCCGCTATTTGGGACCACCCCTCCCGCCTGGTGGCCTGGAAGTCCATCGGCATGGCGGCTCAACCTTAAACACGGCGTAAAAAGATAGATTGTGAAGAGGAGGAAAAGGGATGCGAGGGACGGTTGGCTGAGAATATGGTCAGCATCTACCCTGTGAAATTTGAGACTGACCAGATAAAGTTGTGGGAGAGGTATGAAAAGCGAGGAAATACAAGTGTTTTGAAGGAAGGAGAAGAGGCTAAGCTAGCGTCGGACGGGATGTTGAGTCCCGTCAGCACGGCGGCCCCGATGGCAAATCGCCACGCCCCTTACGGGGAAGAACTTATCGAGGGAAGTTGGGCTCGCCATTGGAGCCATTTCCCCCTTCTGTCTCGAAGCCATAGGCGGACAAGGCGGCTTCAGAGGCGGAGGGTCACTCCTTTGTAGGATCTACTACTCCGAGCCGCACCGCTTACCTTGGGTGAGGGCGTAGGAGCGGAAGCTCATTTGCTTGTCCATTTTTCGGGGGCCGGCTTTATGAACCCTGGAAGATGGCCTCACGACCAACTTCAGTGGTGTTGCCTCCTCTGAGGCTTAACGACTCGGTGGAAGCGCGCGGCCATTTTGCCTTACGGGAAACGGTCCCGCGTGGATGAGGGGGAGAGGGACGTCCTGGTTTTACCCGGGAATGGGTGAGAACCCTTTGTGCCGCCAGCTGTAGCAGAAGAGAGATTGGTGCAGGTGGGCAGAACCAGAAGAAGGGTTCCAAATGCCACGAAAACGACCGTGCTTGTATGCCTGGAGGGGCCAGGAGCAGAGGGTGCCTTTTTTCAAAATTGAGAAATGGGACGTCCCATGAAGCGCGCCAGGACCAAGTCCTTATGTCTTGGTACAACCACTCTATACCATACACTAGTCCTATATTATGTGGGGGGGGGGTACTTAATCACCTACTGCAACGCGAACCGTTGGAGGACTGTTTACAGGGATTAACGACCGAATAGGAGGTCACACTTGAGGCGTTGGTTTTCAACCCTTAATAATCAGACAGAGTTCATAAATGGTTGGCGAGATTTAATTGAATAAGGGGCGAGTATCGTTCAAGGTTAGTTAAAGATGAAACAACAAAATATAATTTTATTTACAAAAATCGAATAAGAATAATAATAGGCAAAAGGGAATTATTTAAATTAAAATAGTCTCTTGATAATTATTATGAGGAGGGATTCTCAAATGGAATTAATTGATTAATGTTACTAGGCTCAGATCAAAAGGGGGAACTTGACAAAACTAATAATGGAGTGGGGTTTCAGTCTTACGGGTCGATGGCTTTGAGGAAGGTCCTTCTTGCGATGAGGCGAGTAGGGCACGATCCGATGAGGCAAGTGGGGCACGATCCCAATGAGGCAAGTGGGGCACGATCCTAATGAGTCAAGTGGGGTACGATCCGAGTGAGTAAAGTGAGGCACGATCCCAATGAGGCAAGTGGGGCACGATCACAATGAGGCAAGTGGGGCACGATCCGAATGTGGCAGGTGGGGGCACGATCCGAACCAACATTCGATGAAGATAACCAACCTTCAAAGATGACGTTCGACGGGGAATGTGGGAATTCTCGTAATTCCACGGGAGATTTTCTTGCCGTTCATTGAAGCTGCCAATTGACTAGGGTAGAATTAAGGCTGAGAAAGACTGCTGCCTGATGAACGCTTACGGGACGAGACGATAAGGACGGCCTTGAAGTGCGGGCTGGACTCCTCGAACTACAGAATAACCCGAGTATTTGTATGCCCGATTCTGAGGGAAAAGAGGGAGTTTGGAGAAAGGATTCACAAGCTCCAGACATCTTAATCCGGAGGTGGAGTCGATTCCTCATTTAGTAACGAGGCGCGAGAAGCGAGAAACAGCGGCTCTTCCTCGCCTCGTTACCGGGGGAGGGGGGCTTGGGACGAGTTCGCAGGATTGGGGAATATTTCCCCAATGCGCCCAGGAGCCGAAAATTCGAGAATGTTCTAATAAATTGGGGGGGGTGGTCAGAGGTTGTTCTTTTACACCTTAGCATCACGAAATGAGGCGATGCGTAGCCTGAACGTTCAGGAATTACTTCTCCAAGAGATAGGCACCCGATTGCTTGGAAGAGGGGTGCAGCTCTTCACATTTGACACACTTGGCCATACATGATAGGGACTTATAGTGTACGGGCTTGGGGCAACTTACAGGTCGTGTAAACAAGACTTTGCACGTCTACACAAGCAATTTGTATGACGGAAACAGTGGCAGTAGTAGCACCTCGGCGGCAGTGGCACGACTGCCTTCATGGGGTAGCTATACCAAACGGCACGACCAGACTCAGGGAGCTTGTCACAGTCAAACATGACGAAGTGTCGGGGTGAGTCTTCAGGCTCATCGCTATTTTCTGACCACACGTTAAACCAAGTCCGCCCCCTAGTCGGCCAGCTCTAAGGTGATGTCTCTCCTAAAGTAGTCCACGAGTTCTATCGCATAAACCACTTCTTTCACGAAGTTCATGGGAGAGTGCAGCATCACACGCACTGGCGAAACCTTAAGAGTACAAAGGTACTAATCAATACCGGCTCGGAGGGGTCCGATGCATTCCCAAAAGGCTACCATACCATCCGAGGTAAGGGTCACATTCGGCTCTCTGCCACTCAAGCTAGCAAATGCGTTCCTTTCATGGTTCATGTTGCCCTTAGCCAACATGATGCCATCCCTGGAGGGAATAACCATAGAGTTTGAAGCCAGCGGACTCGAAAACGCCAAGGAGTCTCTCAATGTGGGTCCCCGACATAATCAAGGGTCTACTTAGCCGACTTGAAACTTTGCTTCCACACCCGGCCTCACCTCGGGGCCGGACGTGCCGCTCTTGGCCCGGTTGTTTGCCGAAGCGTGTTGCAGCGGATACGTCCGTCCCCGGGGCCTCGCAGAGGGATAGGAACCCTTAGTCCTCTTTGTCTTCTTCCTGTCCTTTCTCATTTTGAGAGAGGATGGGGAATGAATCTGCTACTCTCTACTGCCGGAAGGAGCCCCTATACCGGACGTACCTAGTAAGATCCTTCTTAGAGATGGAGGTCTTGGCTGTCAATGGGACACCAGCCAGGGGAAGAGATCCCTCCCCTCCTCTTGAGTCCTTTCGGGGGCCGAGCCCTCTGAGAAGTTTGCACTGGGGCAGACTCAGCTTCGGTGGTTGGCACCGAGCCTGAGTTCGACCACCTTGAATATCTTGCCGTCTGGGACTCGGTCATTTCCGGGATCATGTCAAGGCATGAAGGATCCCATTCGAGCTACATTTTGTCATGTCGTTTCAGGACTGCATGACTATTGTGGGCAGAGACCGACGGGACCTGCTATCTATTGCCCACACTAAGGGGGTTGGTCCTATCGAGGCGCTTCTACCGGCCGGGTGCGGTCAAATATAGGCCACCTGGCAGTGCCCTGTGATAGTAAAGGAGTGACTATCGGTGATAAAGGAGGAGTCGCCCAAGGCCTCCAGCGAAGGGGGTGAGGGAGGGGGAGGGGGAAGCAACCGCACGCGTAGGCCTAGGAGAGGAGTAAGACAAGGAAATTCCAGAATGTGATCCATGTATACATAATCGGTCACGGTCCAGAGTTGATGGGCTTTTCCAACCCGGCCCACTATTCAGGCGAGTGAGCTGGAGCTTTAACTATAAATTATAGTGCCGATGTAGCCACCTTATTTCTGTACTGGAAGAAGGTGAGCAGAGTCAACGACCTGACACACCTCATACCTAATACTCGCTCTTGCCAGCTTGTTTTCGGCTCTCGCAGCAGGTAGGGACCTCACTGCCACCCGACTAAGGGCCCATAATAGGACGAAAGTGCGCCGGGCAGCCAGAACCTGTGTGGATAGAAAAACAATTTTCTAAGGGTATAGGCAGGTCCACTATCGAGTAGGGTGGGTGATCACCAATTATCATCATACCCTGGGGCTAGGTGACCCCAGGATGGCATGCACTCCACCAAGGCACCATGGTTACCGGATCAAACTCTATCCAGGTGGAAACGGTCGTCCTGGTACAAAGTACGGGTAAAAAAGTTTGAGCAGATCGCTATCATAATACAAAATAATAATGATACCCAGTAATAGTAATACACAATAATTATAATCCATAAGTAATGATAAATACTAATAAATAATCTTCATAATTAATACTACTAATAAATAACACAAAGAATACTAAGTAATAATAAGAAAGCGCACCAACAACTTTCCAGACCCCATCAGAGTTCAAATAAACCGAGTGACGTCAGGGCTTCCCTAAGTTGGACCTAGGCCGGGATGAGGTGAGGCTCCCCCAGGTAGCAAGTGTAATAGGCTACAGAGGGTAGCAGGGGTGGTGGAATAAGACACCACTGCAGCTGTGTAGTGGAGGAGGGCACTCTTACAGCCGAATGGTGCAAGAGGAATAACCTCCAGCCCACCCATGGAAGAGACGCTCTCGGATAAATGTTCGAGGCGACCCTTATCTTACCGCTTTCGTGTCCCTGGGGGGTAAGAGTGGCTGCTTTCGGAGATGGGAGGAGTGGAGGGGGGGACCCTTCATCGCATGGACTCAACGCCGAGGGCTGAAGGGCACCTCGTGACCGTGAGGCGCTTGGAGGGAGGTAGGGGAAGGAAGTGCGCTCGCGATCCTTCTCACATGACAAACCGGTGCCTCTTCTTGGAGCGCTCGGGATCGAGAGGGGCTGTTGCCCGAGACCCATCACAGAAAGGCGAAGGGGCGACCTACCCTCCCCCTGATAGTGGCTTCACAGGGATTATCTCCAGGCACGGATGGACTACTCCGCGCACCGAGACACAACCTCAAAGACTCAGGATCTTTATCCCATAGACAAATTGCCTTGTAACACCACTCTGCCCCCCTCTCCCAAACATCTACAACATACACACCCGCATTAGCAGACAAATGGCGAGTCATTTATCTGTCGATATCACCACCCATCAAGATCCCAAATAGGAATAATTCATATTCCGACCACGAGAGAGCAGGGGAAGCGGAGAGCTGGTCATAAACGAACAAGGTTTTCCGGGGGCAGGGGGGAGTTTTTCCCCAACACTAACCTCAAACCTTCCATTCCCCAAGGTCGGGGTGGAATTGTCCGAGCAATTTTATAAAACAGGAAACTAAATTAATTTTACCGTAATGATGTCAAAGAAAACGCCTCTGGGAATTTTCTTCAAAACAATCTATTAAAGTTATCCTTCAAATGTAAAAGAAAATGAGTTGGTGATAGACTTTTTAACGATAATTCTTCTAAATTACAAATGTCATTCTAGGCCCAGTTTGGTGACGATTCCGGGCGAGGAGGAGGGGGGGGGGGCTAAAACATATCAAAATCGTCCCCATACGGTGATTAATCATACCCAATCTATTTAGGATTCGTTACTGGGGTAAACCTGAAGATCCATACCCCGTGAACCGTACTATGGAGGGGTCCATAGCCCCCCCCCCCCTCCATACCGCCCTGCTCGCTACATTCGCCCTCAGGAACCAGTAATAAAACAAGTTAATCCCACAGTTGGGTGAAAACATGTTGGGAGGTGGAATAAATATTATGGGAATACGAGCGGGAAAGCTCACAGGGTATGGATCTTCAGAATGACCGTTACTGGGACGAATCAGTGTTTCGAATGAAGCTGGAGGATGCTACGAAAGAGCGCGAGAGAATTTTACTCAATTCAAACATTTTTTTTTTAAAAGAACCCATCTGGCGCCTGCCAACTAGGGGTAAAAGTCGGCGTACTCACAATACAGCCAAATACTAGTAGCGTTGCAAAAAGTACCCTGCTTTGATACTTAAGTAAAAGTATTGTTACCCTGACAAAATATTTACTCAAAGTACAAGTAAAAATACCCAAACTTCAATATAGTCAAGTAAAAGTAATAAAGTGTTTTATTCATGAAAGACTCAAGCAGTGAAAGTAAAAAGTAGCGGCAACTAGTAAATTACCCATCACCTCAGATACTGTACACTAAACCCTTTTTATACCGGCTGCACTGAACATTATATATTGGAATTCAGTTAAACTGGACTTAGTTTATATGAAAAGTAAAAATAACTCAACAAAATTATCCAGTTTAACATAATTCCAGAATATAAGAGTCTGGTTAATTAAACTAATTATTAGGTAAAAAATATATACAAAGGAATTAATTACCGACAAATGTTTATTCAGCCTCACAAGCAACTGATTTTCAATGTTCTGGTGGCTATCTAACCGCGAACGTTTCGGGGCGAAAATTAGTCCTGCAGAGCTAAACAGGCGCTCACAAGTAGCAGATGCAGGTAGTGGGGGTATTTAACTTAAGTGAAATATCCAACAATGCAGGAAAGCACCTCAGGATGTCTAAATCACCCCATGGGCATGACAAGCACCTGCCAATTTCTTTTGTAACACCGGGGTGTGATTTGGTTTTCATTGAAGAAAAGAAGTCTGTGATTGGAAAAAATTAACTGAGAAGTAGTAAAATAAAAGTAACCTAAAAGTGAAAGTACTAAAATTATTGAGTACTTTTTAGGAAGTAAAAACATAAAGTTAGTTGAGTACAGTACTTAAGTAATTGTACTAGATTAATAAAAAAATAACAGCTAAAAAGGAACAAAGGCTAAGGCAGATTAAAGGAAATAAAAACAAGATCAAAAAAGAGAAAACAAGAGGGTCGGGAGTAGGCCCGCTTCTCCCCGGCGCAGGAACATGCGACCACCCCCAAAAACAGTCAAATAAAGTGGTTGAGGCCAGCTTTCGTATAGTCCACAAGTCAGTGTGCACAAACCAGCCCCGAATACAAGGGACAGGCGGTAGCGAAGATCACCCAGACTGGGACATTAAACAAGAATGTGCCTAACAGTCTGGGGAACAACGCAGTCGTCGCAATAAGGCGCAGGCGAGGGCTCCATCAAATGGCGGTGCATCCCGCGAGTGTGTCCAATTCGGAGACGACAGAAAGCAACCTGAAGCCATGCCGCATTGAGGAGTAGGTCCACAAACACACAAAGACCAGGTCATTCAAGTGGCGTGTATACACACCGACCACACACTGTGGAATCAAGTTTCACAGTCTTGATATTGAGTGACTCACAAATACAACCATATACAAATAAAAGCAACTAAAAAAAATACATTACGAATATCGGCCAGTGGTGGGCGAAAGAAACACTTGGATAAGAACGCAAAGTCGAGCGACGGCTAGAGTCCATAGAACATACATGCCGGAGTGGCACTGCCAGGACTATTCTCACAATTAAATCGCATTCCTAAATTTCCCATTAAAAAAAACGAAATCAGAGGGCGAAAGGGGGCGGGGGACGAGTGTAGAAAATAAAGGTAGGACCCAATGCAACAATTAAGGGTCGCAGGGTACGGAAGGCAGAAAAAGTACTCGCACCAAAATCCCTCCTTCCCCCAGAGGGAAGCGGGGGTAGAAAAACTAACTACGAACGGGATAGCGGGAAAGAATGGGGCGGACGGTCTGAGTTGCGCCGCTGCAGGGGGTGGAAGTGGGGGTGAGGGGCGATCACAGAGGCCACAGACGGCAGCTAGGGCGGGGCTAGAGAGGTGCGGGGGGAGTACTGTCTGGAAACCGTTGAAGCACTCGCCCTCCTCCGTTCATTCACCCCATGGGCAGGTAGACAGGCGAGGAGGGCCAGGTTCGCCCCTCTCTCTCTTCCCGAAATAGACACTGGGAGAGCGCTGTTTCCCCCCCTCCCCCTCTCTCTCAAATACACACACACTGCCATAAACATAAATTGTCTCAAGGAGAGAAGCATCGGACTGTGTGAATGGGGGTGGGGAACAATCCCCCATACCCCCACCCCCAACCACAAGAACCAAATAAGGACTTCCAAAACAAACCAAGAAACTGAAACAATCCTTTTAGTGGCTAGAGGGGGGGGGGATGCACCCCCTGATGGCGGATTCCCCATTCCTCCCTTTAAAGGGGGGAGTACCACCTTCCCATACACGCCTAAACCAACCCCAAGCGGTGCTCGCCGCCCACTCAAGGTCAAGGGCTCCCACCACTATCCCCCCCCCCCTCACACACACCCTTCCCCAATGAGAGCACGGGTGGAGCACGCACCCAACTGCAAACAGGTGGTGACCGCGCGAAGCCAGGGAGATCTGAACCACAAAACTGGGGGGTGAGGGGGATTGGCATTCATTAACGGAGGCCCTGAGGCTATATGGGGAGTGGGGACGGGGACCCCTTTCTTCCTGTTCTTAAAGTGTATCTACTGCTTACAAGAAGGGTAGGTAAAATAGAAATGCCTAGAAGGAATGAAGCCCAGGTAGTCTCAATTTAGTTCGAGACTGACCGGGATGATGCGCCGCTTCTCCAAGTACCGGGTGTAAAAGAGTACAAGGGGGCGGGCCCCTTACGCGTCATGACCAACCAAGAGACGCAGTCGACTGCAATCAGCAGCCACCGGAATAGGTAGGTTTGAGCAAAGCAATTACAGTACTTATGATCTTCTGGTCGACCATCAGTGCTGAGACTCGAATAACAAACATCCGTTAAGTTCTTCTCCACAGACATGCAACATCGCCATTTACCTTGCACTCGGTCACTAATTAAAGTACGAATTTTAAAAAGAGAGAAAATGGAGGCGGATGTCCCGCAAACGGTTTATAACAGTACTTGTGGGGGTATTCAAGACTAGCAGAGGGGAGGGACATCACCAGAAATAATGAGAGATACTTGTCACTTCGCTTTGCTGATAACGTAGTATTGCTTGTCTCGAATCCAGAATAACAGCTAATGATGACGTCTCGCGCCAAATTGACCCTTCCTAATGATTGCGATGACATGCTTTGTAGCCTCTGGCATAGTCAAGCAATCTTCATTTATAATAAGGAAGCCACAAGCACGCCCTCCCAACCCTCCATGCTGACTGAGGGAGGCGCCGTGCTCGCGCGTACAGGCGAGTGATGCACTGCACGCGGCGCAGAGCGAGTGGCATGTCCCCAGCATCGACCAAAAGGCTCTCAAAGGGGGAAGTGCGGAAGGCACCGGTCGCAAGGCGGAGGCCGGTGTGGTGGATCGAATCCACCTTCCGCAATAAACGCTCGGCTGCGGATGCATAAAACTCGCATCAGTAGTCGAGCTTCGAACGAGCAAAGGATCGATAAAAAAGTAGGGCAGTAGCCCTATCAGCGCCCCAAACGCTGAACGTCACGGAACGGAGAATATCCATGGCGCGGGTACAACATACACTAAAGCTGCGAATATGAGCCTCCCAGGTGAGGCGTCGGTCGAATACAAGACCAAGGAAAGGGTGCGACCCAACCACATCCAGGCGCACCCCATTAAGAAACAAATCTGGGTCGGGGTGGAGCCGTGGATGAGGGCAGAAGTGCACCACCTTAGTGTTGGCCAAAGAAAACCGAAACCTGTGCGCTTCGGCATAGCGAGAGACGCGGTTTAATGCCTGTTGGAGTCGACGCTCCAGAGTTGGCATCTGGGCCGCGCCAAAAGAGATCGAAAGGTCGTCCACGTAGAGCGTAGCGAGAACATCTTCTGGCAGCACCGGTGATGCCATTGATGCCCCGGGCAAAGAGTGTGACACTGAGGACACTTCCCTGCGGGACACCCTCTTCCTGCTCCTTTGGGCCGGAGAGAGCTTCCCCCACCCGTACGCGGAATCGACGATCTCGCAAAACTCAGATATAAACATTGGGAGGCGTCCCCTCGCCCCCAACGTGTCGAGAGTCTCCATGATACCGTATCGCCATGGGGTATCATAGGCCTTCTCCAGATAGAAAAACACCGTGGCGTAGTGCTGTATACGAATGAAGGCCTCGCAGACTGCTTTTTCCAGTCGGAGCAGAGCATCCGACGTCGAGTGGAACTTGCGGAAGCCGCACTGTGCAGAAGAGAGATGGCCTCCGCTGTCCAGGGAAAAGGCTAATCTAACATTTACCAATTTCTCCATCAACTTGCACACGCAAGAGGTTAGAGGTATTGGGTGGAAACCAATCGGAGTAGAAGGATCTCTCCCCGGTTTGCGAAAGGCGAGCACAGTAGCGATTCGCCAGGAATCTGGAAAAAAGACCCTCCACCCAGATCATGTTGAAAAAATCTAACAGAAAGGCCATGCCTCGCTCACCCAGGTGTCGAAGCATGGCGTACGGGACATCGTCCGGACCATGAGCGGTGTCCGCGCACAAAGCGAGAGCGGAGCGCAACTCACTCCCAGTAAACCTGTCGTTGAAGGGTTCTCCACCTCTGGAGGTAAAGTCCAGCCGGCTGCCTTCCGCGACATCACAACGTGCATTGAATGCTGGCGGAGCAGCATCCCGACTAGAGAATGCGGAAAAAACGGTCGCTAAGGATTCCGCCACGGACGCGGGGTCCGAGATTGCGGTCCCATTTTCCTGGAGAACGGGAGGGAGGTACTGCGAGAACTTGCACCGAATCCTTTTGTCGCCTCCACACCTCTGCTAAAGGGATCTTCCTGTTAAGTGAAGACACGTATGCCCGCCAAGAAGAGCGGCGGGCGTGCTTCGAAATATACCGGAACCTAGCCCTAGCCCGACGAAATTCAGCGACAGTGAAATCGTTCGGGCGGCGCTTGTAGCGCATGTAGGCATAACGCTTCTGTTTGAGGGCCGTCTCACACTGGGCAGACCACCATGGGAGTGGTCGGAGGGCAAACCGTCCAAACGTTCTGGGAATAGTAGTCAGCCCCGCGGCGATGAGGTGGCCGGAGAAGAACTCAACGGCCTCTTCTACCGACATAAACTGCTCGACTAAGATAGAAAATTCAGTCATTTCCTGAAATGCAGGCCACCGCGCCCGCGCAAAGCACCACCGAGGTGGGCTCTCAGGCGGCAGTTGCCCTGAAAATGATATGTCAATGCGAAAGTGATCACTACCATGGAGGTCATCGACCACCCCCAAATCAAAATCAGGCTGTGCATCCGAAGAGCACAGAGATAGGTCAAGGCAAGAAAATGAAGCGTTTCTCGGACAGTGATGCGTAAACTCATCCACGTTTAGGACGCTCTTCGATCAGATCGGGAAGGACTTGTCCCCTGGGATTTATGGAGTAATCTCCCCATAGAGGATGCCTGCCGTTCAGATCTCCAAGTAAGAGATAGGGCCTCGGTAACCATGCCACGACGCGGCGGAAGTGCCCCGCGTCGAAGTCAGCTGACAGTGGAATGTACGCAGAAATGATAGTATACGTCCTATCCAGGTGCAGCTGCACAGCCACTGTATCAAAGGAGGTATCTAAAGAGAAAGGAAGAACGGAGACATCATGCCGGGTGTAAACCGCGCATCCCCCAGCCCAGCCATCCCACGGTGGTGGGGTCGCAAGACCCTTATCCCCGGGAGGGCGGACAGGGGGCACGCGCCTAGCATGGTCTCCTTCAAAAAGATAGCTAACGGGGAACGGGACGAGACGAACCTCCGCAGCTCCTCCCAGTTGGCCCGGAGTCCACGGCAATTCCATTGAAGGAATATGCCCTCCAGGTCTAGCTCGGAGGAGACGCGGAGGCCCACATCGAACAGAAGACCCTCACGGGAATGGCCGGACGCTTCCCGGGGGCAGAACCCCGGGCGCTGTTGGCCGGACAAAGCGCTGAAGGCGCTGTCACCATCGAGGACTTATTGGGGGAGGTTGGGCTCGCCATGCGAGTCTTTTCCTCCCGCCGCCTCGAAACCTTAGGCGGGCGTTGCGGCTTCGGAGGCAGGGGGGCCTTTTTTCGAGGAACCACCGTCTCCGAGCCACTCGCTCCACCACTAGGCGTATGCGAAGGAGCCGTAGCTCCTTTGTTGCTGTCCTTTCTGGGGACAGCTTTAGCAACCCCGGAAGATGCCTCCTGTGAGTCAAACGACTCGGTGGAGGCGCGTAGCCGTTTCGCCTTACGGGAAACGGTCACGCTGGGGGAAGATGGGGGAGCCCTGGTTTTAGCCGGGGCTGGGTGTGAACCCTTTTTGCCACCAGCTTTACCAGGTGAGCGCCCGGGTTGAGCAGAGCCCGCAGAAGGGCTCCGAATGGGCGCCGAAACAACCGTGCTCGTTGGCTTGGATGGGCCAGAAGCAGAGGGTGTCTTTCTAGCTATTGAAGCATATGATGTCCCAGGCAGAGCCGGGCGCGCCAGGACCAAGTCCTTAGCCTCGCGGAATGAGAGTCGATCCTGGGCCTGAACGGCCAGGATTTCTTTCTCAAGGAGATATGCACCACATTGCTTCGAAGAAGCTGGGTGCGGCTCTCCGCAATTGACACACTTGGCCACACACAATTTGGACTAATCGTGTACGGCCTTGGAGCAATTTACATAAAGTTCGGGTGACCCCGATTTTGCACGTCTACAAGAACGATTCGTATGGCCAAAGAGGTGAAAGTAATAGCACCGCAGCGGCAGTGGCACGAACGCCTTCACGCGGTAGCGGTACCAACCGACACGCAACGACTCAGGGAGCTTGTCACAGTCGAACGTGACGAAGAGTGTAGGGGTGGGTCTCGAGGCCCCTCCCTGTTTTCTCATCACACGTTCGACCTTGACCGCCCCATGGTCGACCAGCTCTAGGGTGATGTCCTCAATGGAGTAGTCAACGAGTTCCCTCGCATACACTACTCCTTTCACAAAGTTCATGGTGGAGTGGGCGTCACACTCACCGGGGTGCCATCAAGTGTCCGAAGAGCACTTAACTTTGCCGCCTCTGCGGGCTTCGCCGCATTCACCAGAAGGCTCCCGTCCGAGAAACGGGTCACCTTCGGCTATCTACCAATTGCACGAGCTAATCCTCTCCTCTGATGGATCATGTTGCCCTTGGCCAACATGGTGCCATCAGTGGAGCGAATAACGAGGAAGCGTTTGAAGCCAGCGGGCTCGAAAACGCCGGGAAACCTCTGAATCAGGGCCCCGATGTCATCGAGGCTCCGCGCTGTGCACTCTTGGTCTTAGTCAGGGGCTCCACACACGGGGGAGTAGAGGGGCCGGATGTGCTGATCTTGGCTTGGTCACGTACCAAAGTGGCAGTAGACCTATCCGTCCCCGCAGCACCCGCAGGTGGAGAGGAGCCCCGAGTCTTTCTTGTCTTTTTAGGAGAGGAGGGCGGGGAATGAACCCGCTTCTCACCTCCACCGGCAGAAGCCCCCAGGGCAGATATACCGGCCTCAGACAGGTGCTTCTCCGAAATGGAGAAGGTCTTGGTAGTCGTAGGGGCACCTGTCGGAGGAGATCCCTCCCCTCCTTGTACTCCCTCAGAAACCCTAGACGTTTGAGGGGGACCTTGCATAGGGGCAGATTCGGGTTCGGTGTTGATCAAGGAAGGCAAGAATGCAAAAGAGATCCATGAACGCATGGTCGCAGTGTACACCAACACCACCCCTTCCTATGCAACCATTGCTCGCTGGAATAGGGAGTTCCGCCATGGTCGTGAGTCCCTTGAAGATGACCCCTGTCCAGGACGCCCGTCAGACGTGACCAACGAGGACAAGGTGGCACGTGTGGAGAAGATGATCCTCGAAAATCGACGGGTGAAGGAAGGTCTAAGAAATCAAGCAAGAACTTGGAATATCACATGGAAGTGTTATCAACATCCACGACAATTTGGCCATGATCAAGGTCTCTCTGTCCGTTGGGTCGCTAGAAACCTCACGCCCCATGATCGACTTCAACGTCGTCAGTCCACAAGGCCAGAGTTGCACAAGCTGCCCTGCGCGAGTGCGGATTCGAGGAGCTCAACCATCCCCCCTAGAGTCCACATCTGGCCCTTAGCGACTACCTTTTATTCCGCCAGCTCAAGGCTACACTGCGTGGACGCCGGTTTGGGGACGATGAAGATGTCCAGCTCGCCGTCCAGGAGTGGATTGAACAGCAGTCGGGAGATTTCTGGTTGTCGGGAATTCCAAGCCTCAGGGACAAGTGGCGCAAGTGCATTGAAATCGAGGGTAGCTATATTGAAAAATAATAAAACCCTTTTCCTCATATCTCGTTTCCTTATATCCGAATTGCAAAACTTATTGACCGCCCCTCGTATATGTGAAAAAAGTCATTATTGATATAAAAATTGTGCAATGATTTGTAATCAACTTGTAGTAGTAAACACAGTTGGAGCAAAAGCCTTTGATAAACTCCACTTCAATATCGTTCTTTCAATGTAAAAGCTATACCCATTCATAATACGATAACAGATCGTAAGAAAAGAGTACGCTTTAAACGGCATTACATCCCACTGGGTACCAATCACAAGTAGAGTTCTTCAAGATTCCGTTTTGGGACCACTGATTTTTAATTTTCGCAAACATCATCATAGGTTCTGGAATGAAGTGCCGTGTAAATTCATTCACTGAAGATACCTAATTTGGACAAATAATTAATGATAAAGACGGAAATTGTTTACAAAATTGTTTAAATAGGTTAATTAAATGGTGCGACGATTTTAGCATTTTACACTACGGAAAAAATCATCCTAAATTCAAATACTATATATAAGAACAAGTAGAGCAAGGCTAAGAGTTAAAATAGATAGATAAATTCCTCCAGTCAGTACATAGCAGTTAGAAGCAAAGCAACAAAACTCGCATCATCTAACAGTCAGTCTGTCGCAACACGACCTACCCTTCTGCGCTATGTGTACAGCCTTGGAGCAACTTACAAAGACCACGGCTAAAACCAACTTTGCAATGTCTACACGAGCGATCGATTCATATGGCCGAAGCAGTGGCAGTAGTAGTACCTCCGTGGCACAGGCACGAATACCTTCAAGCGGTAGCGATACTAACCGGCAAGCACTGACTCAGGGAGCATGTCATGATGGAACGTGACGAAGGGTGTAAAGGTGGGTCTCGAGGACCTTCCCTGTTTTCTCATCACACGTTCGACCTTGACCGCTCCATGGTCGGCCATCTCTAAGGTGATGTCATCTATGGAGTAGTCCATGAGTTCCCTAGCATAAACCACTCCTTTCACGAAGTTCATGGTAGAGTGTGGCATCACACTCTCCTCCGAACCATCGAGAGTACGAAGGTAACTAATAATAGCCGATTCGGAAGGGTCCGCCGCGTTCGCCAGAAACGCGGTTCACCTTCGGCTCTCTACCAGTCAATCTAGCTAAAGCTCTTCTTTGATAGAGCATGTGGCTTTTGGCACACTTGCTGTCATCAGTGAGGCGAATCACTAGAGAGCTTGAAGCCAGAAGCACAAAAAAGCCAGGTAATCTCTGAATGAGGAAGCCCAACCTCATAGAGGCTACGCTCACTGCACTTGCGACTTTTGTCTTGGTCTGGGCCTCCACGCCCGAAGGCGCCTCGGATCGAGACGTGCCAGTCTTGGCCTGATCAATTTCCTCTTCTTTGGAGAGGAGTGAAGGGAGTGAACATGCTTATCTCCTCCCACGCAATGTGCCACAAGATCGGAAGGCCAGTCTCGACCAGATCTTTTTCCGAGATAGAGATCTTGGGCGTCGCCGAGGTACCAAGCAGCTGAGGTTGTTCCTCCTCTTATTGTGAGTCCTTGGGGGGCCGTGACGCCTAAGCCGGGCCTTACAAAGGGGCGGACTCGTTTGGTGAATACCATTGAAACAAGGTTCGTATCCTTGGAAGAAGCTGCCATTTGGGAGGGAGGGGAGCACTTCCGCGACCATCTACACCTCCTCCGTTGGGCCTCTATGGGTTTACGCCCCCTCCTCAGGCAGTTTCCTCACTAAGGGGGTTGGTCCTATCGAGCCAGCCTCCTCCAAAAAGTCAGATAGTCCACAAGTCAATGTGCGTGAACTCGTCTCGAGTACAAGGGACAAGAGGTAGTATCCCCGTTAAGGTAATGTGCGCGGAGATGACTGAGACTGGGACATCCAACAAAAATGTGGCGAACAGTCTGGGGGTCAACGCAGTCGTCGCAATAAGCCGCAGGTGAGCGCTTGATCAAATGACGGTGCGTTCCCCGTGTGCGTCCAACCCGGCAGATCAATTATAGAATCGACACATTTTCCAGGAGCTTAGGATCATTATTTTTCAGTTAGGCGGCTGTAATGAAAGGATTCTTCAACACCTCCATGTGTACCAGCAATTCAGTCTTCCTGGAAGTCTTCTTTTGTCCACTAGTCCCGAGTTTCCGCTTGGGAAAAAATGTTGGGTGGTAAACCGCGAGCCGCGGCAGCTACCATCCTGACAGTCGTTTCTCCACTTCCTATCCAGCGAAAGATCTCTTTTGTAGACAAATTCTCCTCCCTCAAAGCGAGTATCTGTGCCTTCTCCGCTTCGGAGAGGTGGTTAAGCATCTCTAAAATCACACACAAATAATAGCCACGAACACAACCAAAATAGCCCAACTGAGCAGAAAACAAGCGGTACGCAAAAGCTGTGAGGCAACTGAGAGCTGGTATCGTTTTCCTTCAAACCACGAAGCTATACAGAGCTGACAGGCGTACGATGTTTGTAAACAGACCGTTCGTATGCTCTGAAATGCAACCAAATTTGATCGCGCTTTTTCGTTTATTTCTAGCGCAACCCGATCCATTTCCGTTGCGGTAACTGTAGTTAACGAACCAGCCCTGAGTACAAGGGACGAGTGGTAGCGACCCCGCTCAGCTAACGTGCGCGAATATCACCCAGACTGGGACATTCAACAAGAATGTGCCGAATAGTCGGAAACAAGGAGGTCTTCATAATAAGACGGTGCGTTCAGCGAGTATATCCAATTTAGAGATGACAGAAAGCAACCTGAAGCCATCGCGGCATTGGGGGATAGGTCCATGGGAACAGTCTCGGCGCAATGGCACACAACTTTAAGTTCCCTTCGACCGTCTCACATCTTCTTTGCCAATCAGCCTGGAGGGTTGTGCTGATTCCTGCTATGTAGTGGGTGTGAGGAAGTGCCAAAAGCTGGTCTCGTCGCCCAGTCCTCGTGGACTCTTCGGCACCCTCATTCCCACATGTCCAGAAAGCCAGCAGAAGATAATCTCGGCATTAACCCGGCTCACGGCAAGCGTGGCCGCACGGATCCTGCGAACCACGGTGTATGGAGATAGCAATGGCGTTGGAGCACTCCAGTCACAATCCAGTCTCCGAGCGGGTCGTCCACGTAGAGCGTAGCAAGAACATCTTTCGGCAGCACCGAGGTGATACCGTTGAAGCTCAGGGCAAAGAGTATGGCAGTGAGGGCATTTGCCTGAAGGACACCCTCTCCCGGCTCCATTGGGCCAGAGAGGGTTCCCCCCACCCCAGCCGTACGCGGAATCGACGATCTCGGAAAAATTCATATATAAAGATTGGGAGCCGTCCCCTCGCACCTATCACATGGGGAATCTTCATGATACCGTATTGCAATGTAGTATCATAAGTCTTCTCTGGAACTAAGAACACCTTGGCGTAGTGATGTCTACGAAGGAAGGTCTCGCAGGCGGCATTTTCCAGTTGGAGCAGAGCATCCGAAATGAAGTGGAACTTGCCTAAGCCGCACTGTGAAGAAGACAGATGGCCTCCGCTGTCTAGAAAAAGGGATAATCTAACATTTATTAATTTTTCCATCAACTTGAATATGCAGGAGGTTAGAGAGCTTGGGCGGAAACCAGCCGGGATAAAGTGATCTCTTCCCGGTTTGCGGAAACCGGCCGGGGTAGTGATCTCTACCAGGTTTGCGAAAAGCGATGACAGCGTCTAGGATAATACCTTCTACAGAGATCCTATTGAATAAATCTAATAGAAAGGCCATGACTGGCTCGTCTGTGTGTCGAATCATGGCGTGCGGGACATCGCCTGGACCAGGGGCAGTGTCTGCGCACGAAACGAAAGCGGGACGCAACTCACTCAGATTAAACCTGTCGTTGAAGGGTTCTCCGCCTCTGGAGGTAGTCTAATCGGTGGCCTTCCGAGACATCACGACGCGCATGCAATGCTGGCGGAGCAGCATAAATAGTAATACTAACAATGATAATACACAATAAAAATAACACTGTAATAGTGATACACAATAATTATAAAATAAATTATAGTGCTAATAAAGAATAAAAATTATAACAATAACAATGTTAATAAAGCTAATAATAATATTAATAAAACCAGGCAATGGCTTCGCCACTTCCCCCTACGGAGGGAGCTTGCGCTTCGCTACTAGGATTAAAATTTAAAATCTAAAAAAAAGCAGCCATGGTTAAATGTTTATTCATTTTCTGAATTTCGCCAATTATAATAATTTTAAAAAGAAATTCTAAACTAAATTTCCCCCCCCCTTTCAAAATATCCCGTTGATAGAAGAGATATAAAAATAAATTTTCTGAACTTCACCATTTGTAATTCTTTGGGTTTTAAATAATTCACAAAATTTCGATAGTTATATTTATTTCTGAACTTCACCATTTTGATTTTTGATATTATAAAAGAATTATTAGAAATAACTTTGATAAAAAAAAACTAAATCATAAGCAAACTAAGATGAAATTATTAGTGAAATACTCAAAAAATCCCATTCTTAAATTATAGAGTTAGTGATGAAGTTAAGTATTGCTGAGAGGGAGGGAGAAGGAAATCGCACCAACAACTTTTCTAGGCGCCATCAGTGTTCAAAGTGACGGGGCTTCCCTAATTTTAACTCGGGCCGGGAGGAGGACGTGCAGCTCTTCCAGCTATCAAGTGAAGAGGGAGGGAGGGAGGGAGGGAGGGAGAGGGAGAAGGGGGAGAGATAATTACCTCCTCTTGGCAACCACCTTCCAGGCGCGGTGGACAGGATGAGACGTCGGCTGGACTTTGGCGAGCGGTGCTGCCGCCATCATTTTCTTAGGCTCGCAGCCTTCTTCAGCAGGACCCACGCCTATGAAAGGCGGCACTCCAACGCAGCAGGCTCTCATCGTGCCCCCTTCACCTCACCAGGGCGGGCTCGAACCCGCCGCAGTCCGGGAGACTCCAGGGTACGCGATCATGCATATCCGGGACACGGAATGGCACGCGCGCAGGAATTCAATTTGAGGCACTCGTCCCGATAGGAAAATTCGGTCTCCTCAGTCCCCTGTCGAACTACTGGTGTGGTTCGTGGCATTAATAAGGTAAGAGAGGGTCCCTGGCACTTCGTCACACCTGATAACGTCAGGAGGCAATGGCACAATGGAAGAATAAGGCACAAATACAAATCAAGACAAAAAGGGACGAATATATATATATATATATATATATATATATATATATATATATATATATATATATATATATATATATATATATATATATATATATATATATACCAGGCAATGGCTTCGCCACTCACCCCTACGGGGGGAGTTTGCGCTTCGCTACTAAGATTAAAGTCTAAAAAAGCAGCCATGGTTAAATTTTTATAATTTTTCTGAACTTCGCTAATAATAATAATTCTAAAAAGGAACTCTAAACTAAATTTTCTGAACTTCACCATTTATAATTCTTTGCGTTTAAAAAAAATTGGTAACCAAAAAAATTCACAAAATCTTGATACTTATATTTATTTCTGAACTTCACCATTTTGTTTTTTTGATATTACAAAGAATTATTAGAAATAACTTTGATAAAAAAAACCTAAGTCATAGGCAAACTAAGATGAAATTATTATTCAAATACTCAAAAAATCCCATTCTTAAATTATAGAGTTAGTGAAGTGATTATATATATATATATATATATATATATATATATATATATATATATATATATATATATATATATATATATATATATATATATATATATATATATATATATATACTTATGTCCGCCAGCCATCAAGGTGAAGATTGCCAATGGCTGAGGATTTCGGGAGGGGATGGGGGGGAAGAAGAGCATGATCTCAAAAGTGGGGAAATGGCAGGACGACGAGGGGTCGAATTAAAACAATCAATAAATGAACACCTTTTGAACAAAGCACAAATTGAACCCATTAATTCGGGGGAAACCCTTTTCTATTTTACCCTGCTCCTAAGAAGGCATTGCAGATGGGAGAGGGGTATCACATTAATTTCCCTAAAAGGGAGAGGGGGACACAGGGTGCAGATGGCTGGGGCGAACCTGCCGTGGAACGGATAAGCACAAAAACTAGGAACAACATTTGGCGCGGGCACAAGTCGACTGCAAAACGATAAGACCAGTAACCGCGGAATGGCCAAGGTGGTGGGCGGCGGCTGGCTGCAGCCACTCGCTGCAGCTGACATTAACTCCATGGCTGGCCGCCAGTCAGCCAATAAGCGCAGGGTGGAATAGAACGAAGGACACGAAATTTGGGGAAAGGATTGGGGGTAATGCAGGTTGCCACAAGTTTCAGAGTGGCACTGCTCTGGCCTCAATGAATAATCGACTGAGACCCTTCAATTGCATACGTCCCTTAGCGGGATAAGGGCATTCGATGACAATCGGGAGCCTTTGCTTCCCCCAATACACAGACACGTGTCATCCCCATTCCATTGGCTTTCTTCGTTGTGACCATTTCATATAGATGGTGAAATAAGTGTGTTTGTGGTATATTTAGTTATAAATAAACTGCATAGGACATTTGCCAATATAAATAAATTAACAATAGTGATTATTTTCTTTACCATTATTGCGCTATTGCAAGAATTACTCTCGAAACATTTTGAAACCGTTTTTCTTTCAAAACGGATGCACTATTTTAGTATCCCTATATTTAATTTTCCAACCTGACGTTTAACAAATAAAATTTATCAACACCGAACAGCAATTTTCAGGCCGCCTATATGGCGAACATCAAAAAAGGCATAAGTCGTCGTAATTTAAAAAAAAAATCATATTACTAAGTTACATAAAAAAAAACTTAACAAAAATATTAAACGAATCTGTAGGCTCGTTCCGGCGTCAGGGGATGCCAAATTCATCAAGGAGTCAGATAGTCCACAAGTCTTGTGTGTACGAACGCGTCCCGAATACAAGGGACAAGCGGTAACGACCCCGCTCAAGCCGATACCGCGACAGGTAACGGGCGCGAAGATCACTCAGACTGGGACATTTAACGAGAATGTGCCGAACAGTCTGGGGGATAACGCAGGCTTCACAGTAGGGCGCAGGGGAGCGCTCCATGAAATGGCGGCGTGTCTAATTCGGAGACGACAGAAAGCAACCTGAAGCAGTCGCGACATTAGGAAGTAATTATTTTTTTTTTTAAGAGCTCATCTGGCGGCTGCCTACTTGGGCATTAGTCGCCGTATTAAAACTGGCCTAGTTCTAAGCTACTTTAAAATAAAATTAAAGAGAAAAAAAAGCACCCCAAAAGGGGGAAAGGAAGCAAGCTGGTGCGTCGGGAAGAGGTCCCCCCGGCGCAGGAGCGTGCAACTAAAGGAAAAAAACAAACAAAAAAAAACAAATGCAAAAAAACAAAACAAAACAAAAAAAACAAACCTTGCTTAAATAATAGGGAGAAGGCCGGCCTCCCCCAAGAAGTCAACAAGTCCACAAGTCAATGTGCACGAATCTGAACCGAGCACAAGGGACAGGCGGTAGCGACCCCGCCCATCCCGGTACTGGGACAGGTATCGTGCGCGAAGATCACCCAGACTGGGACATTCGACAAGAATGTGCCGAACAGTCTGGGGGACGACGCAGTCGTTGCAATAGGGCGCAGGCGAGCGCTCCATCAAATAGCGATGCGTCACACGAGTGTGTCCGATTCGGAGACGACAGAAAGCAACCTGAAGCCGCCGCGGCATTGGGGGATAGGTCCATGGGAACAGTCGCGGCGCAATGGCACGCAACTTTAAGTTCCCTTCGACCGTCTCCCATCTTCTTTGTCAAGCAGTCCGAAGAGCTGCCCGTATTCCTGCCATGTAGTCGGTGTGAGGAAGAGCGAAACGCTGGTCCGGTCGCAGAGTCCTCGCGGACTCTTTGGCGCCCTCATCGGCGCGCTCATTCCCCGCAATTCCTACATGTCCAGGAACCCAGCAGAAGATAATCTCGACATCTGCCCGGCTCGCCAAAACCGTGGCGTCACGGATATCGCGAACCAGGGGATGCGGAGATTCCAATGCCCCACATTAGGAAGTAAGTCCATGTGAACAGTCACTGGACAATGACACGCAACTTTAAGATCACTTCGACCGTTTCCCACCTTCCTTGCCAAGCAGCCCGGATTCTTGTACTCTTTGGTGCCTTCATCGGCGCGTTCATTCCCCGCAATTCCCAAAAGGCCAGGAACCAGCACGTAAGATAATCTCGACATCCGCCCGACTCGCGGCAACTGTGGCACCACCGATACCGCGAACCTGGGGATGCGGAGATTCCAATGACCTCAGAGCAGGCAGGGCGCTTCGTGAGTCGCTAAGGATCACAATTCGGTCTCCGAAATGGGCAGGACGCGATATTTTGCGACCAGCTCGTCCGTGAAGACAGACGCAGCTCCTAATATAGCCTCGCTAATTTGGAGCTGATTTTGCTCCAAAAAGGCAGAACGCAATACTCCCGGTACTGTAATAGCTTTGAGAGCAGAGGGAAAGCAGTACAGCATTATGCACCCGAGAACAGCCAAGGGCAGGTGGTCAGCCCACCACACGCAGAGAAGGAGTAATTGGAGGCAAAAACCGATCTTCCTATTAATCGCGCCCAAAGCCCAGAACTCCTTATGTCCCGGTCTCTTGCGACCTGTGGGCGTCAAAAGTGGTTTATATTGGTTCCAAAGCCCTTCTTCTGATACGGAATGAGGGAGTTAAATCACGTCCTTAAACCAAGATAGAAGGCTGAGGGAAGAGTCGTAATAAGAAAAAGGAATGTTGAGCGGGAATGTGGGGTAAGCAAACCTACTTCCCACGGCTCGGTCCAAGTTCAATTCAACCCTGTGACGGGGCTTCCCTAATATCCCTCAGGCCTAGAGGAAGTACCAGGTACCAAGTGTAACAGCCTACGCGGGAGACCCTCGCCCGGTGAGGGAGAGGGGGAGAGTTGGTACAGAAAGACAGAGGTAGATGTTATCGGAACCAGGAGAGAGGCTAAGCTGCTTACTTGCTTAAGGGAGTCCATCGTAATCGGATGATGACCGTGTGTCAGCAAAATCTTCTTTGATGGGAGCGACGATGACTGAGAAGACCAATACGGCATCTGCACTGCCGTCCACAGATGTTGCACTGGATGTCAGGGTCGCAGGGTGGAGGCCGTGCGACCCTCTCATATCTCTCCTCTCGACGTCTAATAAGTACATTCCTCCGTTGCTGTTCAAAGTTGTTTATTCCTTCACGGCATCTTGCCATCCATAGTGTCCTATCCGAGGCTACCGTTTCTAATTCAGTTGGAAATTTATGCTGCGAAAGGCCTGTTTTATATTATCTTTATATCTCTTCTTCTGACCACTAACACTTCTAACACCCTGTTCTAGCTGTCCGTACATTATTTCTTTTCATCTGGCATTCGAGTTACATTCCCGACACATTTCATCTGGTTTTCCAACAGTATGCACTCGAGACTGGTGATTCCAGCACGTGTTAAGACCATCATTGTATTTGCCATTCTATCTTGCAACGTTATCCCCAGAATTCTTCTTAAACATCTCATAAGGAATTTTTCGAGCATCCTCATATGTTCTCTGTACAATGTCTATGGCTTACAACCATATAATAGTATGGACAAGCATAAAACTCTATTAGACTGAGACTTTTGTTTCCAATTTTAAATTATGATTTGTTAGTGCGCGCACTCTCGGTCTTCCAAAAGCAGATGATGCGTGGTTTATTCTACTTTGTATTTCTTCGTCTATGGTACAATTTACAGACAGAATACTACCCAGGTACTGAAAATTGGGGACAACTTTTATAGGGTTTTCATTTAATGCAGTGACGGGCACGTTGTCAGGTAATTCATCCCACTGGTACATGATTTATGTCTTGTTGCAGTTTATTTCTAAACCTAGCTGCTGGTAAACTGTATGTATTAGTCCAAGCATTCGTTGTAGTGACTGTTGGTCGTGGGCAACAAGAGCGCAATCATGTGCATATTGGAGTTCTAGCACACATTCTTGTTGTATTCTTGTATGGGCCTGTAAGCATCTCAGGTTGAAAACACTGGCGTCAAGTCTATAATAAGAAATATATATCCCATCTTTCTTGAGGTTCGAGCAGATTGTGGTATAGTTGGGTGGCTGCTGCCATGTAAATGTTAAATATTACCGGAACTAGGACACAGCCTTGTCGGACCCCAACATTTACTGGAAATGGCTCTGATGCTGCACCAGTCATCACAACACGACTCTCATCATCCTATCATGGAAGGCTTTGATGATGTTCAAGAATTTCTGAGGACATCCATATTTACCTAATATTCTCCAAAGCAAGTCTCTATTCACTGTATCAAATGCTTTAGAGAGGTAGATAAATGCAAAACAGAGATTTTGTTGTTGCTCTCGGTTTTTCTCTTGAAGTTGCCTCGCAGCAAAAATCAAATGTGCTCCTCTCCCTGTGGAAACCACAGTGAGACTCAGGAACAACTCTTGTCAATCCAGCTAAGCTGGGACGGACAGACGGGGAGGGAGGCAGAGTCCCGTCAGCACGGCGGCCAGGAAAGCACTGCCGGGCCCCCTTACGATGATGCAACATAGCAAAGCCTAGCGGCAGTCATCCCAAACTATTCGAGGTTAACTTACTTATGCCCGAAACATTTTGAAAAATGTGACATGACTAACTTCGGCAACTGAACATAACCCACCCCAAACCTGAGAAAACTACCGAGAAAACTACTTGGCGCACTCGAGTACCACTCCTAAAGACCCACTTTTAACCCACCCACCCACCCACTTACACGATCAATCAACCCTGGCCTTTACAACCAGGTGCCATGGGCATCCTAGGGATTCTACCTCACCCCCCCACACTCAAATAGGGAGGGGGAATCACCCACCTCTTGAGGGTTCAGATGGCAAGAACTTAAGAAATCTCAGCCTGGGCGTGTGCGTAAATCAGGTGTACATATGCGTCAAATTAAAAGTGTATATACGAGCAGGGGTGCACATATAGGGTGGTTAGCATGGTATACATGTGCGCCGCTTTAGAACATGTTGTACAAAAGCGATGGTTTAGGGGTGCACATAGACGCTGGTTCAGTAAGATGTACACCCATACAGGTTAACAGCAGGTGTACATGTGCTATGACAACTGGGTGTATATTTGCGCTGGTTTATAGCGGAGTGTACATGTGCGCCCGGTTTGGAGGTGCACATGCTGCACGCGTTTAAAGGGCCTATACATATATACTGAAGTAGAACCGTGTGTATGAGTTAAGAAAAGTGTACATGAACGTCAAATTAGAAAAACTGTACATGAGCGGCAGTTTTGAAAAAGTGTACAAAAATGTCAGATTGGAAGAGATGTGCAGGTGCGATTTTAAAAAAGTAGCACATGTGCGCCAGATTAGGGCAGAGTATATTATGCGCGTAAAGGGGTTGTATATGTGCGCAAGTTTAAATTGTGTACATGAGCGGAAATTTAGAGAGCCGTTGCATGTGCATTAGTTAAACGTGCTGTACATGTGCGCGGTTTAGGACGGAATGCAAATGGCGGTGGTTTAGAAGAGGTGTACATGTGGGGCAGTTTAGAGGGAAGTATACATGTGCGCCAGTTGAGGGGCTTAAATGCACTCTGGTTTAAAGCGGAATGTACATGCGAGTCGGTTTAGAAGGGGGAGTGTACATGTGGGACAATTTAGAGGTGAAGTGTACATGTGCACCCATTTAGGCGTGCATACATATGCGCCGGTTTAGAGCTAAGTGTACATGAACGCCAGTTTAAAAGTATGCATTTGCGCCAGTTTAAAAGCGCTGGACATGTTCGCCGGTTTAAACTGGTGTAAATGTTGTGAGTGTGTGTGTGTGCGCGTGCCAGTTAAAAAAAATAAGTACTTGTGCGCCGGTTTACAGCAGTGCGGAAGTTAACAGAAGTGTAGATGTAGGCTTGTTAAGAGCGAAGTGTAAATGTGAGGGAGTTAACAGGGAGTGTACGAGGGGCGGTCAAAATCAGTTTTGCGAATCGGTAGGGCAAAACAGAGGAAGGAGGGGTGGCTGTTTGTAGGGGTGTTAGGACAAGTTATGACAAGTCAGGACCTGCAGCCGCACGCTCCTGCCTCGTCTATTTAAGAAGCCGTAGCTGATCGCAGATCGTCAGTCACCAATTGTTAAACAGTTGAGAAGGTTGAGCACTGCGAAGTGATCAAATTTTTTACCAAGGAATGCAATAATGCAAAAGAGATCCATGAACGCAATGTTGCAGTGTACACCAACACCACCCTTCCTATGCAACCATTGCTCGCTGGAATAGGGAGTTCCGCCATGGTTGTGAGTCCCTTGAAGATGACCCCCGTCCAGGACGCCCGTCAGACGTACCGAACGAGGACAAAGTGGCCCGTGTGGAGAGGATGGTCCTCGAAAATCGACGGGTAAAGGTCGAAGAAATCGAGCGAGAACTTGGAATATCACATGGAAGTGTTATCAACATCATCCACGACAATTTGGCCATGACCAAGGTCTCTGCCCGTTGGGTCCCTAGAAACCTCACGCCCCATGATCGACTTCAACGTCGTCAAAGTCCACAAGGCCAGAGTAGCACAAGCTTCCCTGCGCGAGTGCGGATTCGAGGAGCTCAACCATCCCCCCTACAGTCCATATCTGGCCCCTAGCGACTACTTTTTATTCCGACAGCTCAAGGCTGCACTACGTGGACGCCGGTTTGGGGACGATGAAAATGTCCAGCTCGCCGTCCAAGAGTGCATTGAAGTCGACGGTAGTTATATTGAAAAATAATAAAACACTTTTCCTCATATCTCCTTTCCTAATATCCGAATTGCAAAACTTATTGACCGCCCCTCGTACATCGGGGCCTGTTTGGAGGGGAAAGTACATGCGCACTTGTACAGAGATACTGGCAGATAAGAGCGAGCGATAAGCGCTCTGTTAAAAATGGGTTAATATGACCTTCCCTGTTACACCATCTCGTACACGAGGATGGGGGGGCTGTAATGCGAGGCTAGATTAAAAAAACAATCAGATATACAAAAGAGGAAAAAACATTTAGTTTTAAAACACAAAGGCAAAAAATAAACAAACAAGGGAAGCAAGAAAAGGAAGCACGCTGCGGCGTCAAGGGTAGGCCTGCCTAACTCGAACGCAGGAACTTGCGACCTACAACAAAGAGTGTCATATAAAATACAGGCCAGCCTCCTCCAAAGGTCAGATAGTTCACATATGTGGATACGAACCCGTCCCAAATGCAAGGGACAAGCGGTGAGACCCCGCTTGTCCCGGTACAGGGACAGGTAACGTGCGCGAAGATCACCCAGAATGGGCCATTAAATGAGAATGTTCCGAAGTCTGGGGGGCAACGCGGAGTTCACAGTAGGGCACAGGAGAGCGCTCCATCAAATGGAAATGGGTAACACGAGTGTGTCCGATTCGGAGACGACAGAAAGCAACCTGAAGCCTTCGCGGCATTGGGGGATAGGTCCATGGGAACAGTCGCGGCGCAATGGCACACAACATTAAGTTCCCCTAGACCGTCTCCCATCTTCTTTGCCAAGCAGTCCGAAGAGCTGCCCGTATTCCTGCCATGTAGTCGGTGTGAGGAAGAGCGAAAAGCTGGTCCGGACACAGAGTCCTCGCGGACTCTTTGGCGCGCTCATTCCCGCAATTCTTAAATGTCATGGAGCCCAACAGAAGATAATCTCGACATCTACCAGGCTCACTAAAACCATGGCAACACGGATATCGCGAACCAGAGGGTGCAGAGATTCCAATGCCCCGAGAGCACTCAGGGCGCTTTGTGAGTCGCTATAGATCACAATCCGGTCTCTGAACCGGGCACGTCGCGTAATCTCCCGTACCGAGTAGTGTATTGCCACCAACTCAGCCGTGAAGTCAGACGCAGCGCCTGGCAGAGCCCCGCCGACTTCAAACAAAGGGGATACGGCGTGGAAACCGACCCCCTCTTCGGACTTGGAGCCATCCGTATACACTGGCACGGTTCCAGCGTGACATGAGGTGTGCTCCAAAAAGGTCGAACGCAATACTACCGCGCCCGCGCCAAGGTGGGCTCTAAGGTGGCAGTTGCCCTGAAAATGATATTTGAATGATCACTACCATGGAGGTCATCGACCCCCCCCCCCATCAAAATCAGGCTGTGCATCCAAAGAGCACAAAGATACATCAAGACAAGAAAATGAAGCGGTTCTCGGGCAGTGATTGGTAAACTCATCCACATTTAGGACACCTATCTCAAGCTCTTCGATCAGATCGGCAAGGACTTGTCCCCTGGCATTTATTGAGTAGTCTCCCCAGAGAGGATGTCTGCCGTTCAGATCTCCAAGCAAGAGAAAGGGCCTCGGCAAGCGTGCCACGACGCGGCGGAAGTCCCGCGCGTCGAAGTCAGCTGACGGTGGAATGTACGCAGAAATAATAGTATACCTCCTATTCATATGAAGCTGCACAGCCACTGCCTGAAAGGAGGTATCTAAAGTGAAAAGAAAAACGGAGACATCATGCGGGTGTAAACCGCGCATCCCCAGCCCGGCCCCTATATTGTGGTGGTGGGGTCGTAAAACCCTTATACTCCGGGAGGGAGGGCAGAGGTCATGCGCCAAGCATGGTATCCTGCAGAAAAATAGCTAACGGGAACGGGGTGAGACGAACCTCCGCAGCTCCTCCCATTTGGAGGAGCTCTCCCTGGAGTCCACGGCAATTCCATTGAAGGAATATGCCCTTCAGGCCTAGCTTGCAGACGCGCGGGTCCTCTTGGAACAGAAGACCCTCATGGGAATGGCCATACGCTTCCCGGAGGCAGAACCCAGGGCGCTGTTGACCGGACAAAGCGCTGAAGGCGCTGTCGCCTTCGTGGACTTATTGGGGGATGTTGGGCTCGCCATGCGAGTCTTTTCCTCCCTCCGCCTTGAAACGTTAGGCGGGCGTTGCGGCTTCGGAGGCGGGGGGCCCTCTTTTCGAGGATCCACCGTCTCCGAGCCACTTAGCTCACCACTAGGCGTGGGCGAAGGAGCCGAAGCTCCTTTAGTGCTGTCCTCCTTTTTTTGGGGGGGGGGGAGCTTTAGGTACCCCGGAAGATAACCTCATGACCATCTTCACGCTTGGGGGAGGGAGGGGTGCCCTGGTTTTAGCCGGGCTTTGTGTGAACCCTTTGTGCCGCCATCCATAGCGGGGTAGCGCCCGGGATGGGTAGAAACTGCAGAAGGGTAGACCCTACCCCGAATGCGCGCGGAAACGAGTCTGGCCGTAAGCCTCAAGGGGCCAGGAGCAGAAGGTGTCTTTCTTAACATAGAGGCAGAGGACGTCCCAGGCAGCGTGGCGCCAGGACCAAGTCCTTAGCCTCACGCGATGAGAGACGATCCTAGGCGTGAACAGCCAGGATTTCCTTCTCAAAGAGATACGCACCAAATTGCTTCGAAGAAGCGGGTTGCGGCTCTCCGCAATTGACACACTTGGCCACACACGATATAGACTTATAGTGTGCGGCCTTTCAGCAACTTACAGACACTTTAGGTAACTCCGACTTTGCACGCCTACAGGAGCGTTATTATTGCGGAAGCGGTGGCACTAGTAGCACCTGCGCGGCAGTAGCGCGAATGCTTTCACGTGGTAGCGATAACAACCGGCACGTAGCGACTCAGGGAAGCTTGTCACAATCGAACGTGACGAAGAGTTTAGGGGGTGGGTCTCGAAGCCCCTCCCTGTTTTCTCATCACACCTTCGACCTTGACCTAGTCGGCCAGATCTAAGTTGATCGCATCTATGGAGTAGTCCAAGAGCTCCCTGGCATAAACTACTCGTTTCAAAAAGTTCATGGCAGAGTGCGGCGTCACACTCACAGGCGCGCCACCCAGTGTCCGAAGGGCACTAATCATGGTCGCCTCATAACATAACATAATTTCAAGGATGAAAAAGCCACAAGGGCCTATCAAAGGTCATCCGCATCCGTCAAAACCCACCCACAAAAAGCACCATCGCCAGGGGAAGACAAAATCAAAGTCCCCCACAATATAATATAACAGATGACAAAGGCCACAAGGGCCCATCATAGGTCATCCGAGTCAAACGGCCTCTTTTTTAAGGCACCCAAACTCCCAAGAAAACTACATCCAGAGGATTGCGTCCAGAAACAAGGGTATCACCAATCAAGGCTTGTCAAGAACTAAATCATGCAGCTATAGATATATACAAACAATATTAATATATACAAAACTTAGGAACCATCGCAACCTTCCCTCCCCATGAACTCATCCAACCTACTCTTAAATACATTTAAATTTGGACTACCTACTACCCTGCGCGGCAATTTGTTCCAGAAGTCTACCACTCTATTGGTGAAAAAATATTTTCTTAAATCCAACCTACACCCTTGCTTTTTAATTTTAAAGTGGTGACCTCTAGTCCGATTTCCTCAATCTAACTCAAAAACGCTAACATCCAATTTATCTATCCCAGAAAAAAATTTAAACAGCTCAATCATAATTAAACACACTTGAATTTTTAAATGTGGAAACCTTTCCAATACTCTATAAGGCCTATGTAAGACCTTATTTGGAATATGCTGTACAGCCATGGTCACCATTTTTAATTAAAGATATAAGACAATTAGGGAGTAAGGGAGGTAGTCACACAGTTGGTCAATAAGGCATCTTTCATATGAGAAGAGATTGGAGAAGTTAGGATTGTATAATATGTAGCATAGAAGAGAAAGAGGCGATCTTATTGGTGTTTAAAATAATGAATGGTATTACAAAAATAGACAAAGAGGACTTTTTTACACTGGGTGTTATGGATAATGTAAGAAGTCATTGTCCTAAACTACAGGTGAATTATTCAAGGACTGAGTTGAGAAAACTATTTTTCAAATTGAGTAATAGCCAATTGGAATAAACTACCCCAAAATGTTATTAAAAGTAAGAATATAAGTGAATTTAAAGTAAAGTATGACGTATTATGATAACTTAATTAAGACACAAGCAAATACGCGCAGATAGGTGCAGTGTATCCTCACAAGATCAATGGTAAATTTATGCTAGAATTAGGAGCAAAACAATTTAATTTGGAATCTTAATGAGGATAATAGTGAAGAAATACCTTCGCCAGTTACCTTAAGAAATAATAATAATCCGAATGTTTACACGCGATCCGATAGATGGGTAACGTTTGTCAAAGACCCCTCATTTTTGGTATTACTAAAAGGTTTAGTGCCTTATGATAAGTTAGGACAAAATTGTACATATATATAAAAAAATTACCTCTCATTCCTAAAAATGTAGAGAATATTGTAAGACTAAAAGTCAAAGGAACCCAAAATCAATGTTAGGATATACATTTCTTAAAAGCACTGGCGGGTCGTGCATAGGCACTGTGGACCTGCAGCACCCCCTCTTTCCACTCAATATCGATAACATGCAATATAATGAGTCCTTTTTTTCTTTATTCTTGTACATTATATAATCCTTAGGCTTAATGTCAGTAGCCATCCCCTAGTTTATGAAGAATAAAAATCCTTGTATAGAACTGTGCGCTTCACAGTTCCAGTGACGCAGAGTTTGTCTGCTGTGCGCATGGTCACATGTCTGAGATAGGAAGCTGCAGGCTAGGGAGAGAGAGCACTGTGGTTCACACAGTGCCACCCCTGTTATGCCAGTGGAAGGTAGTGTTTTTTTTTTACTCTGCGTGTATTGTGCTTAAAAACATGTTTATATTCTTGAATGTGATAAACTGTAGAATTTAATTTATATTTTTTTTTATTTCTTTTATTAATTAATTAATTTAACAGCTGAAATTTATCTTGGAAAATAATCTAGATGATGTTCTTAGTGAAATTACGAAACTGATAATAATCCTCTTGACAATTCCCATGACTACATCAGAGGCAGAACACTGCTTTTCAACACTCAAAAGAATAAAATTTTTCCAAGGAGCACTATGAATTATTAAAGACTAAATGCACTTGCACTTTCAATGGAGAAAAAATTCCTCAGTAGCCATCCACACATCAAAGAGACGCATTCTCAAAAGGCTTTCGTCCGAGAAACGGGTCACTTTCGGCTCTCTACCAATCACACAAGCTAGAGCTCTACTCTGATGGATCATGTTGCCCTTATTCAACATGCTGCCATCAGTGAAGCGAATAACAAGGAAGCGTTTGAAGCTAACGCGCTCGAAAATGCAGGGTAGCATCTGAATGGGGGGCCCCGACGTAATCGAAGCTCCGCTCTGCGCACTTCTGGTCTTCATCTGGGAATCTCCACCTGGGGAAGCAACGGGCCGGAAGTGCCGATCTTTGCTTGGTCGCTTACCGAAACGGCAGCAGACCCATCCAGCCCCGCGGCTCCCGCGGAGCCCCCAAGTCTTTTTTATTTTTAGGAGAAGAGGGCGGAGAATTAACCCACTTCTCCCCTCCGCCGGCAGGAGACCTTAGGACAGATGGGCCGGCCTGGGCAAGACCCTTCTCTGAAATGGAGAAGTTCTTGCCTTTCATAGGAGCGCTAGCCAGGGAAGATCTTTCCTCTCCTTGCGAGACCTCGGAGACCCGAGCCGTCTGAGGAGCTTGCACTGGGGCGAACGCGGGTTATGTGCTTGGCACCGAGCCCGGGTTCGACCCCATTGAAGATCCTACCGTCTAAGGTGGGGTCACCTCAGGTACCATGTCCATCTCAAGAGGGGTAGGTTCCATGTGCTCCCCTCCCTCCCCCTGAGACATCACAGATCGCATTCGAGGTTCCTTCTTCACTTAATGCGGGTGAACCGGCTTTTAGCGCACGAGTGCAGGATGTTAAGGGGCAAGGACCGACGGGACCTGCCATCTCTTAACCCCCAGAGAGGGCTAGCCCTATCGACGCGCTCCAACCTGGAGCGGTCATTTTTTAGCCGACTGCGTGCTTTCTTGACAGTCCCTTGTGAAAGAAAAGGACGGACTGCTGCTAGAAAGGAGTCGCCGCTCAAGGGCGACTGTAGAGAAGTGGGTTTCCCCGATACCCGTAGCCATGGAACAGGAGTAAGCATCTGTTCGATCGAACAATTTTGGATGGTCCCCTGTGAAAGCCCCGGGGGAGGCTCCATTTTTTTTTCAGTGGAGCTGCCCGAAAGCGGCTCCGGTGATGGTTGAAGGGAAGTTAGAGGGTATTATTATTATTTTTTAACTCATCATTGGGGATGGTGACCCTATTTATGTCAGGGGATGCATGCGCAAATCACCCCAGGCAGTAGCCGGGTTTGCGAGAGGTGATCACGGGGCCAGCAGAACCAGCTGCCGCCAATTGAGGCCACTCCTCCCGCCTAGTGAACTGGCAGCCCGTCAGCATGGTGGCTCCACCTTGGGCACGGCGTAAAATTGATAGAAAGGCGGAAGAAAGGGCATGTGAAGGTGTGGGTGAGGATGAAGCAGGTTGTTAAAAATCGACCACCCCAGGGCGGAGTTTGGGGGTGAAGGAACGTTTTCCCCTTCCCCTCAGCCCCGATCCGGGTTAGTTGGGTGAGAGGAAGCTGATCGGCGTCTACCCTGTGAGATTAGAGGCCGACCAGAGATAGTTGTAGGAGAGGTTATAGGATAAAAACACAGACTGTGAGAAAAAAGGAGAAGAGGCTAAGCTGGGGACGGACGGGGCGCTGAGACCCATCAGCATAGCGGCCAGGAAGGCAAATCGCCGAGCTCCTTACGGGGTTCCGCGGATGGAGATGAGCCCATTCTTTTTGGTATTTTCTTGTTTCGTTTAGTTTTAGGAGAGGAGGGAGGGGAATGAACCTTCTCCCCCACCCCCACCCTCAACACCGATCCGGGATGATTCGGTGAGAGAAAGCTGCTCGGCATCGACTCTGTGAAATTATAGGCCGGCGAGAGAAAGTTGTAGGGAGGTTGTATGGAAAGTGAGGAAGCAGGGTAAGAAGACAGGGTGTCAGAAAGAAGGGAAAGAGGCAAAGCTGGGGCCGGACAGGGCGCTGAGTCCCATCAGTAAGGCGAATCGCCGTGCCCCTTACGGGGTGATGTGGGAACAAGCAAGGAAATTGTAGTGTGTTCTATAGGTCATATCAAACAACAACAAATATTCAGGCGAGAAGTTAACTCCTGGCCAATTCTTAAATGAGTGTAAATTCTTGATTTACTGGCTTTCCAAGATATATTATTGCTGATGGCATTAAATCATCCATGTCCTATTAGATAATGAACCAATGTTGGCTGCTATTTACATTGATGCCAAATATAGATGACTTTTTTTCAACAGCTGAAAAACAAACCAATGGATAAAGTGCCCTTTGTGTTATAGCAGTTAGAATGAAAACTATCTTAAATAAAACAGATGAAGGGTATCAGTTAGATCTTCATCATCATCTCCTAATGCTTCTGAGAGTAACGATGCCTTTACTGAAAAAGTTGTTGATAGCGAACATGGTGCAAAAGCTTAACGTCAATATCTATTAGAAAGTGAAGAAAAACCTCTCCTTTGTGTTAGTCCATTGAGTAAATTTAAGATGCAGATGTCAATCTTTTTCAGAAATTGAGAAGTTTGATCGAGCATCAAAACATTCCCTCGAAAAAGCTATAGAAAATTATCCGGAAATTCTAAGTGAAGTATCAAAAGTCTACTTTTGCAATTCCAAGTCAGTGTGAAGAAGCTCTTATTTAAGAGTTAATTTTAAAAAGACTTGATTGATGCAATATTGTTCTTAGGAACAAATTTATTCACTCAATTATAAACAGCTTGAATTTTTTAGTTAGGTTTTATGATTTTATCATTTAAATGAATTAAATTTTCGAATTTATTCTAAAAAAAAAAATGATAACTTTATTTTTAAAAGGATTTTATTGTTATTTATTGGTGCAAAAATTAGTTGGCTACAAATATTTTTATTATTAGGCTCAAAATTGGCCACAATGAGTTTTTGCCTGCCCAATGCCCATGATGACGCCCATATTTTTACCCGTATCAGCAGAAGAGGCATGATAGGCACCGATATTTAGAGAAGGAGCAAGAATTATGTTATGAGTGAGCCACATTCTTACGGGTATTTTCAGTTTGTCATGGTTGACTCTCAGAAAGTTGTCCGAGAGCCATTGAGTGATGTCATAAACGCATAGTAGATTCCTAATCTCAGCAACCGAGGCTGGGGAACAGGAGAGAGAGAGAGATTTAAGCGTCTTGGGCATGGAAATGAACCGACAGACCGAGATGCATAAGAAAACCAGGAGGAAAATAGGTAGGAAACGTCAGACACAGTCGAGTCACATTCGTATATTCTTTGTTTTTTCGTAGTTACATATAATGTACCAGGAACATCCTGTTCTTTGCATGATACCGGATGACACCCCAAAATGTCCCCATTTTTTAATAATGCTGAAATTTCTTAGCCATGAAAGCTTGAAGGTAGAAATAAGTATCGTGACAAAACACAATATTTGAACATTTCATTAGCTAGCTTTTTAACATTGGAAATGACCACCACCGGACTCTTTATGTGCTTATCAATACGATTAGCAAAATTTCTTGGCATTCTGCAAAATATTGATATTGATGGATGAAATTTCTCGAAACTTATTCTTAGGTTCTGCAATATTAGATGATGTACCTCGAAAGAGTCTTTCTTTTACAAAACTCCATAGAAAGTAGTCTAAAGGAGACAAATCAGGTGACCTGGCCGGCCAGGGAAAATTTGTCCTATGTGGCATTAGCCATTGAGGAAATCGAGCCTTCAACCATGTCAAGGTGGTACATGCAATAGGGGCTGTAGCGCCATTTTGCAGATACCATTCATGATGATATGTGCTATCGGCGAAAATGCTTTTGAACATATCGAGATATCTGGCATCGTTAATTGACTTTGCTTATCCTGTTTCATGGTCCTTAAAGAAATAGGGTCGAATAAATCTTATTTTCACTTAGTCCACACCTGTCTAGAACTGTTTAATATCTGCATAGATAGGATATCGTAGGCTGGGAAAGACTATCTACCGCAAGCCTAGGCTACTTAAGCTAGCTAATAAAATTTTAAATATGGTTCTTTGTAATGATACTTATTTTTACCTTCAAGCTTTAAAGGCTAACAAATTACATTTAAAAAAGGGACATTTTTTAAATCATTTAAGCAGAATAGGGAAAATAAGGGTGTTTTCGTATATATCAACATCATGCGAGTGCAAAAGTATGGACAACATGAATAGCTTTAGTGTTTTAATGGTTACATATGCATTTTTCATATAAACCGACATTCCGGAAGTTTTTAAAACGTTTTAGTTGCCAAGTTACGTATTACATTTGCCATTCGTTGCCACGATTTCGCCGAGGAAATATTTCCATGGGTGAAATGGGAAAGACCGATGAGCCAACAGAATCTGCAAGAAACCATATTGGAAAACTGCATGGATATAGGAAAAACTCCAATATATACCTTCTAATTTTTTTGGAAAGGAACATTATTGTAAAGTATAAATCTAATGGCATCACGGTAAACCGTCGGCGTAAAGGTCAACTGAGCCCTAGAGATGTTCTGTTTATGATGAAGACAGAAACAGACTTAAGACCTATCTATGATGAAGACAGAAACAGTCTTAAGACCTGTAGGAGAATCGTCACCCACCCGTTCTCTCTCAGTGGAGACCGGAGATGGGAACTGCAAGAACATCCGGCCAGGCAACTCGGGTCAAGCGCGTAACCACAGCGCCTCGCCACTCGTCGCTATAAAAGGCTTAAAGGTTAAAATGCAAGATCTCCCTTACGAGAGGAATATTCAATGTCACCTCAAGTAAGAAATTGGAGACGCGTTTCTCTCAAGTTCGAAGGCTAACGAGGAGCCGATGTAAGACTTGGTGAGAAATACCGTTTGGAATAAGAACCCTCCTGGGCCCGTCCCCAAGCCCCCCCCCCCTCTTACCCCTCCACCAGTGGGGTGACGAGGTATAAATAAGAAACACTGAGGAAAATCGAGGTAGAATACGTCAGTCTCCAGGTGACAAAGTACACGGATTAAGATCGGGAAACCGAGAGAGAACAGGTAGAATACTTGGGTCGTCAGACTACGAAGTACCTTGCAAGAGAGGCAGGGCTACCTTAAGGGGCTCAGAAGCAGCTCATCCTCGAGCTAGTCCCAGGTTATGAAACCGAACGTTAAGTTAACTTGTTGAAGTTCAACTTACTCTCTTCAGAGAGACTCCTCATATCCTGGTGCATCTTAAACACCAGGGGTATTCTTCGTCCTTGAGGAATTAAGAAAAGAAGAAGGAAAAGGCTCCCCCTCGAGCCCGTTACTCGGTGGCCACACCAAACTCATAAGTTAACTTGGTTGAGGAACCAAGTTCAACTTATTCTCGTCAGAGAAGCTCCCCTCCGTTATACTCGCCCTTGAGGAAGGCTGGAACTAAGAAGAGGTCATCCTCAAGCTAGTTCCTGGTTACCAAACCGACCTTTAAGTTAACTTATTCAAGTTCAACTTATTTTCGCCAGAGAAACCACCCTCCTCGATCCTCGCCCTTGAAGAATACAGAGTACAGTCCTCGCCCATGAGGAATTAAGTAACGAAGGAGAAAAGCTCCCCCTCGAGCTCGTTACTCGGTGGTCACACCGAACTCAAAGTTAACTTGGTTTAAGATCCAAGTTAACTTGGTTTAAGAACCAAGTTCGACTTACTCTCGCCAGAGAGCCCACGCCTACCTTGGTGCCGCCTGAAGCACCGTGATTGTTCTCGTCCTTGAAGAACCCCCCCCCCCCCCTGAATACCGTGTGGACCCTCATCTGCTACCCTCTCCAAAAGTACCTCGTGATCTCGACCACATCCATCTGGCCGGTCGGCACGCGTCGTGGAGACAATAACATTCCTGAGGTATTTAAACTCCAGTAGAGTCAATAAGCCTAAATCTTGTATATTTTTAACTTTATCAATTTAATACACAAAAACTAACCATGCCACAGAAATATTCCGAATATTATAATACACAATAATTACTTTCATTAGTTTGCCCCTCTAAAATTGGGCGAATTTAACCAATTTTAGAGGGGCAAACTAATGAAAGTAATTATTGTGTATTATAATATTCGGAATATTTCTGTGGCATGGTTAGTTTTTGTGTATTAAATTGATAAAGTTAAAAATATAAGTTTATTTTGGGAATTCTTGTGCGTTTCTCTATATCCTTACGTGTTTCCTACGGCTCTTCTTTAAAATAACAATATTAGCACTCTTAGAACAAAGCCTACTTCATCAAAGAAGTATATCACGACCACAAACAATACCACGAAAAAAGCGGTTTGTGTGTAGAGAGATTAAAAAGGGACATTCTCCTACATAAAAGTGGTGACTGGTGTGGAGTGATCAGAAAAGGCCATTCTACGACAAGACCTATCTATGATGAAGACAGAAACAGTCCTTAGACTTCAGCAAACGAATCACAGGTAAATATTGCAGCACACAGCATAAATATACACTCTTTAATAGAACAAGCTTATTTACAGCTGGAAGGATTCCATAGACTTGTCCCTAGAAGGAAGACCCTGTTGAAGAGAGCTCATAGAGGCCCGTTTGGTGCTCGCTATAAAACATCTCCCGGAGAAAATGAGATAACAGAACTCTGGTAGTAGCAACGTTTGGCGGATATCTGGAAAAGCCCTCATAGAAAAGAACACCTTACCTATAGTGAAACATGGAGAATGTTCGATATGTTGTGGGGACGTTTCGCTGGTACTGGCACTAGTGCACTAAAAGTGGTAGAGAGGGCCATCAATTCTGAAAACTATCCGCGCATACTTGAAAACGTTAAGCAATCAGCAAATAAAATGGGAATTGGAATGCATTTAAACTTTCAACAAGACAATAATCTCAGACATACCAGCAAATCTATATAAAAAAAAAACAACCACAACAACACATTACTGTACCCAAGTGGCCTTCTCAACGACCGGATTTGAACCCAATCGAACATCTGGGTAAGGATTTTTTTTTATAAGGGGCTATCTGGCGACCGCCAACTTAGGTATAAGTCACCGTAAACAAACAGCCTAGTTCTAGGCTACTTTAAAAAATTTGAAAACAAAACAATAAAAATAAATAATTAGGAAGCAATAACAATAGCAAAACAATAACAAAAACAACTAAACCTAGTTAAATGAAAGGGAGAAGGCCGGCCACCCCCCAAAAGTCAACAAGTCCACCAGTCAATGTGCACACACTCGTCCCGAGTACAAAGGACAGACGGTAGCGACCCCGCCCATCCCGGTACAAGAACTGGTAACATGCGCAAAGATCACCCAGACTGGGACATTCGACAAGAATGTTCCGAACAGTCTGGGAAACGACGCAGTCGTCACAATAGGGCGCAGGCGAGCGCTCCATAAAATAGCAATGCGTCACACGAGTGTGTCCGATTCGGAGACGACAGAAAGCGACCTGAAGCCGTCGCGGCATTGGGGGATAGGTCAATGGGAACAGTCACGGCGCAATGGCACGCAACTTTAAGTTCCCTTCGACCGTCTCCCATCTTCTTTGCCAAGCAGTCCGAAGAGCTGCCCGTATTCCTGCCATGTAGTCGGTGTGAGGAAGAGCGAAGCGCTGGTCCGGTCGCAGAGTCCTCGCGGAATCTTTGGCGCTCTCATCGGCGCACTCATTCCCCACAATTCCTACATGTTCCCGTAAGACGAAACGGTCACGCTGTGGAAAGAGGGGAAAGCCCTGGTTTTAGCCGGGGCTGGGGGTGAACCCTTTTTGCCGCCAGCTTTACCAGGGGAGCGCCCGGGTTGAGTAGAGCACGCAGAAGGGCTCCGAATGGGCGCGGAAACAAACGTGCTCGTTGGCCTGGATGGGCCAGGAGCAGAGGGTGCCTTTCTAACTATTGAGACATATGACGTCCTAGGAAGAGCCAGTCGCGCCAGGACCAAGTCCTTAGCCTCGCGGAATGAGATTCGATCCTGGGCCTGAACGGCCAGGATTTCTTTCTCGAGGAGATATGCACCACATTGCTTCGAAGAAGCAGGGTGCGGCTCTCCGCAATTGACACACTTGGCCACACATGATTTAGACTTATCGTGTGCTGCCTTGGAGCAATTTACACAGACTTCGGGTGACCCCGACTTTGCACGTCTACAAGATCGATTCGTATGGCCGAAGCGGTGACAGTAATAGCACAGCCGCGGCAGTGGCACGAATGCCTTCACGCGGTAGCGGTACCAACCAGCACGCACCGACTCAGGGAGCTTGTCACAGTCGAACGTGACGAAGAGTGTAGGGGTGGGTCTCAAAGCCACCCCATCCCTATTTTCTCATCACACGTTCGACCTTGACCGCCCCATGGTCGGCCAGCTCTAAGGTGATGTCCTCAATGGAGTAGTCAACAAGATCCCTCGCATAAACTACTCCTTTCACAAAGTTCATGGTAGAGTGCGGCGTCACACTCACCGGGGTGCCATGAAGTGTCCGAAGAGCACTTATCTTAGCCGCCTCGGCGGGATTCGCTGCATTCTCCAGAAGGCTGCCGTCCGAGAAACGGCTCACCTTCGGCTATCTACCAATTTCACTAGCTAATCCTCTCCTCTGATGGATCATGTTGCTCTTGGCCAACATAGTGCCATCAGTGGAACGAATAACGAGGAAGACTTTGAAGCCAGCGGGCTCGAAAACGCCAGGTAACCTCTGAATCAGGGGCCCCGATGTCATCGAGGCTCGCCATGTGCACTTTTGGTCTTATTCAGGGGCTTCGCAACCGGGGGGGGGGGTTTGGATGTGCCGATCTTGGCTTGGTCGCTTGCCAAAGTGGCAGCAGACCCATCTGTCCCCTTAGCCCCCGCTGATGGAGTGGAGCCCCGAGTCTTTTTTGTCTTTTTTTTTTCGGAGAGGAGGGCGGGGAATGAACCCGCTTCTCACCTCCGCCGGACGGAGCCCCCGGGCCAGATAGACCGGCCTCAGCAAGGTCCTTCTCCGAAATGGAGAAGGTCCTGCTGATCACAGGGGCACCGGGGTCAGAGGAGATCCTTCCCCTCCTTGTACTGCCTCGAAGGCCCCAGCCGTTTGTGGAGGACCTTGCATAGGGGCGGATTCGGGTTCGGTGCTTGGCGCCGAGCCCGGATTCCCCCCCCCCCCATGGAAGGCCCTACCATTTGAGGCTGGGTTTCCTCAAAGAGCATGTCTATCACAGGAGGGGCCTCCAGCTGGCCATCCCCTCCAAGGACATCGCAGGACCCCTTGGCACCGTCACCAGTCTTGTTTGAGGAGGCACAGGCCTTGACCCCGGCAGGGTTTAAAATTCTTGCCAGCAGGTCTTTTTAGGGAAGCGACCGAAGGGGCCTGGCTTCCCTCTCCCCCCCTAAGAGGGTTTGCCCTACCAAGCCGCTTCGATGTGGAGCGGCTGGCTAAGGGCTACCTGCTGGCTTTCTTGGCAGTCCCCTTGGAAAGAACAGAGGGGACTGCAGCTGGAAAGAGGGAGGTGCCCGAAAGCACCTCCAGAGAAGGGGGTGAGGAGTCCCCTACACATGTAGGCGAAGGAGAGGAATGAGTCTCCTCTCCGGTTAGAGATATATGGAGGGTCCCCTGCGCAAGCACAGGGGGGGGGACCTTCATTTTTTCAGGGAGCTGCCCGAGGGCGGCTCCGTTGATGTTACAGGGGAAGTTGTTTTTTTTATATATTCATCATTGGGCATGGTGACCCTATTTGTATCACGGGAAGCAATCGCGCATCACTCGCAGTAGTCCGCACTGCAAGAGGTGCTTACAGGCCCAGCAGAGCCAGGCGCCGCCATTTCGGACCACCCCTCCCGCCTAGTGGCCTGGCAGTCCATCGGCATGGCGGCTCCACCTTGGACACGGCGTAAAAAAGATAGATTGTGAAGAGGAGATGAAAAGGGATTTGAGGAAGGTATGGGTGGGGATGAAGCAGAATGTTAAAAACCAACCACCCCAGACCGGAGTTCAGGGGTTAGGGAACATTGTCCCCTTCCCCCTCAGCCCCGATCCGGGACGGTTGGCTGAGAAGATGGTCAGCATCTACCCTGTGAAATTAGAGGCTGACCAGAGAAAGTTGTGGGAGAGGTTGTATGAAAAGCAAGGAAACGAGTGTTTTGAAGGAAGGAGAAGAGGCTAAGCTGGGGTCGGACGGGGTGCATCTGGGTAAGGAACTGGAAATGTGTGTAGCACAAGAGGGGCCCTCGAAATATTGTTTGCTGAAGGAGTAGGAAGCTTATATAAAACAAACATTATCCAGCAAGTCTAAACCCGAAAATATTATTTTAAATTTGAATCCTATAGGTGTTGCCTATACTTATTCAGGCATATGTATAGGTTTAAACAGAAGCGGACCCAAAACTGCCTTGTGGCACACCAAAACGTACCTTCAAAGACGGAGATATATCATTACCAATATGGATAGATTGAGTATGAACTGACCAATGCGAGCAGAACCAATGAGGATTTCAGACACACCCAGAAATACACGGAACGCGGTGAAGAAATACCGGAATGGAAGGCTGAACATCGTCGGCTAAAGACGAAGGCAGACACTTTGGATTCAGGTTGGTTTTCTTTTGGATAGGGCAAACACCAGTAGTGAGTTGGTATTATTCCAGACCAGAGGGGATTAAAAATATCAGAGGTAATAGAAAAGAACAAAGGGGAACTGGACACAAAGAAAAAATAGGGTTATTTTTAATTTTTAAGATAGAAGAAGGGGAGAGAAGTTGATTTCTCAAGGGACACCGGTGAAAGTCGGGTGGGCAAGGAAGAAAGGAGTGAGCCTCGCAGGTGAACTGTGGAGGGAAGTGTAGTAGTGGGTAAGCGCTCCCTCAAACCATTCAATGAGAAAACCATTTCACTAGCTAAGTTGCTTCTGGTTAAGGTCTAGATCCCTTCGACCAGCATCTTCAATAAACTCCGAAGACCAGATGGACCCCCCCCACCCGCTACGAGATTCCACACACTGCGATTATGCGAGTTTTATGGCTCAGCTGAGCTTGTGTCGGCCAAGTTGTGCCTCGGGGTTGAACTCTGTCTGTTTCCCAGTGGCCGCGGGAGGAAGCGGATGGCTGCATCAGTCAGGAAATGCTCTCGTAAGTATTGCGCTTTCAATTCTAGGGGGGTGGGGGGGCTACACATATCCACTGGGTGTAAGAGCCAAGGTGCTGGGTGGGGGCACTCCTTCCTTGAGGTGATCCTCTACCCCCCACTCTCCATGGTTTGGGCGCCACGCCAGAGCCAGACATCCGAAGCATTTATCACCGTCTTGCCACTGCCACAAAAAGCGGTCCTGAGTTTCCCAACATCCTTTTAAGAGCCCCTCCCCCCATACACACAAATGATAACACACTCTTTCCACGCGTTCTTAAACCACCAACAACCAATCAAATGAATTGGGAAACAAGGCTGACATTATACGGAGACAAACACAGATACAATCTACTCCATTCCAGGAAAACAGCCACACCCCGCCTTCAGGAATACAGCGCCCCTTCCCATACCTTACAAGGAAAACGCGACCGACCCTCCCCTCAATAAAATGCAAATCAACCTCACCCCGAATTATAAAAAAAACCATTTAAAAGTCCCGCCTAAGATTTTCGGCTCGGTTAACTTTTATGCCTCTTTGCTTCGTCCGTATTTCCATTTGAGATGTTAACGTGCAGGTTAGTGAGAATAAACCCAATCTAACTCGCCTTAACTTAATTAACATGTAAAATACAACTGGCGTTGAGACCCAGAGAAGGCAACACGGGACGGGGCGGGGGGCTCCTTCGCCGAGAGGAGAGAGCCCATCCGGGTTGACCAACCAAACAGGTAAGGCGGCGGCGACCGCTGGCAGTATTTAAGCGATGAAAAAAAAACCCTCGAAACCCAATGAGAATACCCCTCCAGAACTTCAGAAGGGTAAGGAGTATGTTGAGCGAGGGTTTTTAACCAGAGGGTGTGAAAAGGGGTTCATGATGTTGCACTTAAAGATGGTTGATCTTTGGGCTGCTGAGAGAAACCATGTTTGATTTTGATGAGGCAAATTCCGCAAATATAAAAAAAAACAAAGCGCCAATTAATACAAACGAGTTTCTAAAATACAAATAAAAACAATAAATCTGTTATTGATATCCACCACGACCCTGGTGGGGACGGGGGAAGTACAGGGTGCTTTGCATGGAAAAGGTCAATAACCCTTGAAAGAAAAGCGGGTTCGGGGCAGGAGCACTGTTCGACCCCTAACCATGTAGGGACGCGAACTACAGTTCGCTACAAATAACCTCCACCCCTTCCTCCCCAAAAGCAAAATTGGCCCGAATCGGGAATAGCCCCATTCAGCAGGTAACCGCCTTTGATGTGGTTTAACCGTGACGAAACGAGAGGCGGAGATATTCAGGGAGGAAATGTGAGGAGTGGTTCACGTGAGAGAGATGGGGGGAGGGGGACGTAACTCTCCTTAACCCACAGGACTATAGAAAAAAAGGACCAGCAAAGACCCTAAGATCTAGTACTATTCCATAGTAGTAACCGCTAACAAAATTTTAACAAGTCCGCTTACCCAGACGGAACTAAACTACAACTTACAAATCCCGGACAAAATGACCTATCTATTGTTAGTATAACATGGGGTTTTTTACATTTCAATTCAATGGCACACACTAATCTACATGTGTATTGTGTTTACCCTTTACTTTGTAGAGAGAGTGATAAAGGCGAGTTGTGCATGAAGATATCCGTTGAAAGTCATGTGATGCGGAGAGGTTAGTTCATATCAGGTAAGACGAGAGAGAATCGTTTCCTCTCCAAGTTGAAATATCAAGAAGCTGGAATGTTGAGGGAGGGGGAGGGGGTTGATGAGGAAAACTTCGACCAAGACCAAAAGGAAGGACAGATGCTCATGCAGTGCCGAGCGAGGTTCTAATTGTAATGCATACAGTTTCTAGTAACCGGGATGGTTCTAGGAGTCGTTAGCACTGAAGGGGATGTCATGCCCCCCCCCTCACTTTTTCTCATAGGACTTAAGAGTAAATACCGCTGCCTACATATAGGCTTTTAAGAAGGTTGTGAGGCCATGGATAGACAAGAGTACGCAACGAAAGACCTTACATCTTTCAATAAGACTCTTCACCATCTCATAAAGATAGAACAACCCAAGCCAATTTCCAAGACCATGTTCTTCCAGACACATAGCCTCCTTGCTCATTCCACCTCAATCCACTGGACTATTAAGTATGAGTCGTCGTCGTCGAGAGAAGAGAGGTCAATCACCCCCCCCCCCCCCCGCAATAACACCATTTAATCCCTCAAGTCCATAAAGACTATGTCCGAAATTGATAAAATCATCTGACTCGGGTATGTCAACGCTTCAGGCCCGAATTGAAGCAGTCATTGAGGCTAATGGTGGATTCATTGAATATGCGTGTCATAAGGATTCTCAAGATTATATGTACCAATTTATATTCAAATATACCTTTTCTATGATGTGATATTAGTCCTTTTCTACATTCCTACAAATCGCTTTACAATACTGACGCATCTTCAAGCGTGTTCCTACACATGCCAAATGAAGACCATCAATTGATAATGCCAAAATAATTTATAATTCCCACAACTATAATTACCATAGGGGTCTAATAGATTTAGCCCTAATAAAGGAAATTCCAAACTTTAATATTTCAAATGGGCAATTCAATAGTAATGCCTTGATAAAAAGACTCATCTGGCCTTTGATAAAAAATGCCGCTGCTCCATACTCCCCCCCTCCTCTTCCTACTCGTAATTATATTCTGACTTATAAATTTGTGTATCCTTAGACTAAGCATCTCTCGGTATTCATTAGTTTGCCAACGATTGAAGATGGCTCATGTGTCTGTCGAATTTCTTCCCTGCATTTACTGTACTTCTTTGGATTCATTCTCTCGCGCGCATGATATATATATGCGTGGTTAGGTAAGGGTAATAATAAGGTTCTTTAATCCCCTAGAGGCCTTTTGCATAAATTAACGTTTTAACTTTAAAGGAAAACGGAGAAAGGTGAACTTTAGCCGTCGATCTTCGCCCTTTCTATTTTTTTTTACTAGAACATTTTTGTTCATTTATAAAAAAATAAAAGAAAGGGCGAAGCTCCACAGCTAAAATTCACGTTTTCAGAGTTTTCCTTTGAAGTTAAAACGTTAGCTTAAGCAAAGGGCTTGTTGAAAAAAAAAAAACCCCTAGAACGTTATTGTTCATTTATAATAATAATAATAATTAATATATATATATATATATATATATATATATATATATATATATATATATATATATATATATATATATATATATATATATGAATATGTACCACGGAAGGAAACTGAATAAAAAGCAGATTGGAGTAAGTACATACTCCAATCTGCTTTTTATTCAGTTTCCTTCCGTGGTACATATTCATATTTATAGTTATCACGTGCTAACTTTCGTGATATTTTCCACATATATATATATATATATATATATATATATATATATATATATATATATATATATATATATATATATAATATATATGTGTGTGTGTGTGTGCGTGTGTGTGGTGTCCCAAAGGTCACCGAGGGATTTAGAAATATTATAATTTCTACATATTATTTCATTATTTCAAAATATTTTTAGACTGAAAAATTATACGATTTTATTGCCGTCCACTCTCGACTCTACACAGACGCACTCTTTCGATAACAGTGGTGAACAACTGGAGCTGCAGAATTATCTGAGGCTTATTGATATATACACGCCCCTTAAGGCATCCCCCAAAGAAAAAGTCGGGGGTCGTCAGATCAGGAAAACGTGGTGGCCAACAAATTTCGGAATTTCGCGAAATTATTCAAACACCAAAAGTTTGCCTTACAAGTTCCCTGGCGGTATGTATGACCAGTGGCTCCATCTTGTTGAAACTACATCGGAAGCAAACTTCGATCATGCCCTGACCAGGCTCACTAGTGACTTTCATTACATTGCCATTTTCATTAAAAAAAAAGGCCCAATGATCTTCTCTGAGTTTATACCACACCAGACAGAAGAAATTGAAAGGGTGCAACTCGAGTTGATGAATATTCTAAGGATTCTCTAATTCCCAGACGCGACAGTTCTGCTTATCAATAGAACCGTTCAAATAGAAATTATCTTCGTCACTCATAATAAGCTTATGAGGAAATTCCTTATCTTCAGTATCCAGCCTCTGAATCTGTACCGACTAATTTAGGCGTTACGGATGATCTGTCGGTTGCAACTTCGGTACCAATTGTATGTTGTAAAGGTACGGATGCAAACCCTCGCGATGCAAGGAAGTCCGAGAAATCATTAACTTGATAAGAGTGTCTGCGAATGAATCGATGTGCCTCCCTTGGTTCAACGCCGCCTCGGACACGTTTACAATTCATCTTCGAACGGATAGTACGTGGCTTTCCCTCTCGAGGCAAATCCCTCCCTGAACCCCCTATTGCTTAAAACGTTGAATCAAGCGACGAGTCATGAAATCCGATGGTTATTTCTTGACATTCAAGTCTCGGCAATATTCTCTTTGAGAGCGAATGATGAAATAGTTAAATGAATACAAAATATAATTCTATGATTTTGGCCGATGATCAGTTGTGAATTTCCCCATGGGTAATCTCCATATGTTAATCTAAATTCTAAAAAATAAAAAGAAACAAAAGGAATCTTATATTTTATGACATTTTTGAATAGCTAGATGACTTTTGAGAATATAGATACATAATCCCAACAAATGGTGGTTAGATAAAATCCTTTAGCCGATCTCTCATCGCAGCCGCCCCCCCTCCCCCCAGCCCCGAATGAGTCAAGGAAGGAATAACTCCCAGTAGGGGTAGACAGACGAGGAGGAAGAGGCCCTTCCCTACTCACGGAGGGAAGGGGAGGGGGTGACTAGCAACCACGCCGTCGCCTCCCCTAAGATGCCATTCAGCACCGCTTGATTAGATTGCATCCGCATGTAATCCAACGGCGAATTGGACAGACAAAATAAAAAACGCTAACGGGGTGGAGGGGGGTAACCACTCGGCTGCAGGGCCCCATTGACCTACGAAACCTATGTGATGCACAACTCTCCCGAGAAGAAGCGATAATGGGAATGGAAAGAAGCTAGAGAGAAAAAAGGAAGCTTCGGCCTCCCTCGCCCGCCCGCACTCCTGTGACGTCACTAGATGCGTCGCGAAAGAGGGCAGGCCAAACACACGCACAAACAATGCGCACACGGAAGCCCTGAGCGAGGGAATAAGCCGACAGCTGGGCGCCACGTCGCCCATCACAGGTGGTAACACCACGCACACAATCACACACAAGGCAAAATCAACGCACACGAGAAAACCGACTCCCCCTCCCCTCAATCGTGCCCCCCACCCTACACCACGGAGGTGGCGCCTGCAGACTTACATCTGGTATCGGGAGGAACGGCAGCTCCCCCCCCCCCTCCTGACCCCACTATCCCGCCAGCGGTATTGAGATAGATTGAGACTACCTGGACTTTAATCGTTTATATACATATCTATTTTACCCTCTTTTTTTCTTAATCGGCGGCTAATATCACAGGTTAGTCACTGACCGGATTTTGTCCATATATCTATCCCCCAGTCAGGAACAGCATGTAACCTATGCTGCAGCTAACATCAGGAATACTGCGTGCCTTCCCAACCCCAAGGACTACAGGCGGATCTGCGTGTACCCCCCCCCCCCTACCCTACTTCAACTTACGCGATCTCTTACCTTAAAAACTTTCTGCAGGAGATGCCCTCGATAGTTATCGCTTTGAATGAGGTAAATTCCCCCACACACACACTTTCTAACCCCGGTCACCTGGGGGCGAAGGTGTTAATACGTGCTCACCACGCATCTAGATGTTACCCCAGCCCCTGAACTGGAAATGGTTCCTTATATATATATATATATATATATATATATATATATATATATATATATATATATATATATATATATATATATATATATATATATATATATATATATATATATATATATATATACTTAAAGTTATATTTTCCTGATTCAATTTAGTTTACGATACGTTCCCCATTTTCTTAATTTCTCTCTTTGAAAGAGCAAAGAAAACGAAACTTTCAAAATGGCATACAATACCAAAATGTTTCATTTAAAAAAAAAATATATATATAATTTATTAATTTATCTCGAACGCAGTGGCATAGCTAGGGATTTAGGGGCCCGGGGAAATTATCTCCTTTGAGCGGCCCCAACTTACGAATGCTTAATATCATAAATGACATAAAAAAAAACAACTATTCCTGCAAAATTGTGTGCACTCTGGTATGTCTGATAGTGTGTCAAATAAAACAATAAAAATAAGTAAAACACTTTAATAGAGAATACTTATTACATATTGAACAAATATACTAGCCAAAATTCATATTGATACATTCCATCAGTCTGATACAGCAACAATAAAAGTAATTATTAAGACGCTTTAATACAGAATACTTATGTAGGATGGCAAGAAATAAACTACAAAATGTGAAACCGAAATATTACATTTAGCAAATATACCAATCAAAATTTATATTGGTACATTTCATCAGTCGGACACAACAACAATATAAGTAGTGGTTAACAGTTTAATTCAGAATTTAACAGTTTTATTAACGTTTTTGCCATTCAAAAGAAGGATGGGACACTCGTTTAGGGCCCCCGTCAAATTTAAATTTGCCCCCCTCTGCCCCCACCCCGCTAGCTATGCCACTGCTCGAACGTTTGCAAAAAAACATAAAAAACAAAGGATTAAGAGTTTTGTGCGAAAAAAAGAGAGGGAGGAACTTGGCAGAAACGACCAAAGGTTAAAGAGTGTGTAGGAGGGGGGATAGAGAGGAAAGCCACGACTGAAATCCGAGAGGAAACGATCGATACAAATCTGAGATTACAAAATCCCACGAACAAATCACCCCCCACTGCCTACCCCTACCCCCCAAATAAATAAATCTGCCATTTCCAAGGTACACAGGGGGCATAATAGTGAAGAGAAGGGCCAGGGAAGCAGAGATCGGAACAAGAGAGGACTAGGGAGTGCATATCTGAGAGCGAGAGGATCTGATTCGGGAGACGCACCGTTGTCAATGCGCAAGTCGCGGCGCCAACAAGAGCCTTTTAAATATTTGTATTTTCACTTTTAAAGCAAGAAAACTCGTAGGGCAGAGACATGAAAAGGGAGAGTGAATTCTAGGGGACAATTCATGGTTCTAAACACGACACGAATACCTTACACCGGAATCTCGGAGTTTGATATCTTTCCTTAACCCCGTAAATACGAAATATCCGGCACGTAAATTTGTGCCAAAAACAATAGAGAAGAAGAGGCTTGGAGAAGGATTATATATTTTTTTAATTTTAAGAGCCCATCTAGCGACTGCCACTAGGGCAAAAGCCGCCGAAATTCACTCTAAAGCCTATGGCCTAATACTAGATTTGATTAAAAAAAAAACAAGTAAACAAATAACAAGGATAAAAACAGAAACAAAACTAAGAAAGTGGCTAAAAAAAACAAGATAATTAAAAAAACAACAAGGAAGCGCGCTCCGGCGTCAGGGTTAGACCCGCCTCCCCTTGTCGCAGGAACATGCGACCTACAACAGTCAAATAAAATGGAGGAAGACAAAAGTCCTATAGTCCTTAAGTCTGTGTACACCAACCCCTCCCGAGTAGAAGGGACAAGCGGTAGCTACCCCGCTCGTCCCGGTACCAGGATAGGTAACATGGGCAAACGTCACCCAGATTGGGACATTCAACAAGAAAGTGCCGAACAGTCTGGGGGACAACGCAGTATTCACATTAGGGCGCAGGCGAGCGATCCATGAAATGGCGGTGCGTCCCGCGAGTGTGTCCGAATCGGAGACGACAGAAAGCAACGTAAGGTAGCTCCATGGGAACAGTTGCGGCGCAATGGCACGCAACTTTAAGTTTCCCTCGACCGTCTCCCATCTTCTTTGCCAAGCAGCTCGGAGGACTGCCCGGAATCAAGCATGTAATCGGTGTGAGGAGGAGCGTTTTGGAGAAGAGGCTTAAAAAAGAGTAGAGTTGGAGAATAGGCTTATAGAATAAGAGGCTAGGAGATGAAGAGACTTGGAGAAGAATAACCATTGAACAGAAGAGACTTGGGGAAGAAGAGGCCAAGAGAAGAAGAGGCCGAGAGAAGAAGAGGCCGGGAGAAGAAGAGGCCGGGAGAAAAAGAGAACGGAAGCAGCTCAGAGAAGAAGAAACTTGGAGAAGAAGAAGCTAGGGGAAGAGGTTTGGAAAATAAGAGGCTTAGAAAAGAATAGGCTTGGAGAAGGTTTAGCTAAGTTTTGTACATTTTCGAATGCTTATCGGGGAGCTTCTCTTGGCCAACTGAGGTCAGGGGACTGGGGGGGTTGGCGCTCCCCCAGGTTTCGGTTGTAACCGGGACTTTGCCCCTATCGCACCATCCACCCCTTCAGGGGTTAGATAAAAGTACAACCACCCACCCACTGGACCTTTTGCTGTTTTGCGGGGGGGGGGGAGGGGGCGTCTTCTACTCTCCCCCACAGGACCGTTCTTTTTTTCTCTTTTACATTCGCCCTTTTGCAATGGCGTGGGAGGGGGTCTTCTTCTTTGCTAGGGAATGCCTTCGTTAGTTTCGTTTTAGTTTATAAACAAAGAAGCGAAAACTAAGGAGGGTATCTCAGCCAAGATGTTTGTAAGAAGGAGAAAGTGAAGATGTTTCGAAGATTATACCAACCAGGTCCAGCATTCAGGGGTGATAGAGATCGCCTCGTTTTCTGCACCATCCGCCGCATTCTAGCCCATCGTGGCTAGACCCAACCAAGGGTGAAAGATGGCGTTAGGCCCTTAAATGCACAGATGCCCGCAATAAAAATACAACTACGAGCCGATAAAGCGATATAAATGTTTAAAAAATTCCAATAAATAAACGAACCGTGCGCAGCCTTTACCAACAAGGGTCTACGGATAATATTGGAAGTGCAGGACGCTTGCTCATCCCCATGGCAATCCAGTTCAAGAAACGAAGGGCGGAGGCGGAAGAAAAGACACCCTGTTAATTATTTAAGTACTATTATTTGTAAATGTTTAAAAAAATGAAATGCATTTTAAACAATCAAAGTATTCTATTAATAATGCGTGGACTTCCCTTTAGCCGTTTTTAGAGCTACAATTCGCCTAGGCATAGATTTATGGTTAGGTTAGGTTAGGAAGGTTCAAATAACCTAACCTAACTTGTAAGATTACAGCTTATAGTATTTCCGATAGTTTGTAGTATGACATTCATAAGTTGTCTTCCTGTTATGTTTTCTTTCTATGACTTTTCCGTTGCCTCGTCTAGTACTTCCCAGACACGTTCTAGCGGGTTCATATAAGGTGAATGACTCGCCCAAGGAAGTCGCTTGATGCCATTTTAGTCTTAACATTCTTTTTTACCTTTCGGCGGTATGGCAGGGAGTCCAATCCTACATGAATAAACATCCTTTTTCAAGCTGATCACTTGAGAAAGACTTCTAGAATCCGCCCCATTAGGAATAGAAACATTTTTCCGAATGGAGATCTCGCCTTCACACTCAACCAACTGACTTTTCCAATCTGCTCCACACACCATAACAGCAAAAAACATGTTTCACCATTAGTTGCAATCTGTTTATGCCAAACTCCTGAATGGGTGATCTTACAACGTATAACCGTCCACCACTCTGACTGCGCACATCTCGCTTTGTTAGAAAAAAATCATGCTGTGTCTAAATTCCAAAGGCTTCTCTTTCACTACTTCAGCCCACTCCTCTTCTTAATATGGGTCAGAGTTAAAAAGAGGTTCGCTCATGGCTGTAACTCCATAATATCCAAGAAAGGGCAGGTAATTTACAGCTGTTCTTTGGCTGATTTGGTAATTTTCTGCCACCTCAGAAGCTTTTAACCGAGGGTCACAATGGATCTATAAGCAGAACGAAGACATTTTTCAGAAGGGCAAGGAAGAACAGGTCCTGTAAATTGAACGAGAATTAGCGGAAGAAAGCGGTCTTCCAAGATTTGTAGCCCTGTCTTGGGACCAACAAACCGTCCTCTTTTAAATTCAGAAATTTCCGTGGAATTTTAATTTGTTTCGTAATTACAACATATGAAAAAACGGGCAAAAAATCGGAATAAAAACAAAGCTGTGGGTGTTAATTTACTTGCACGTTTCTAGACGGTGAATGGCCTCCACGCCCTAGCAGACATGTCGTTAAAGGGGGATAGGGGTTTGAGTCAGGCTAGACAACTACCCGACACACTGGACCCTTCTTTCAACACACTTCACCCCGTCGTCGAGGACCAAATTTGGGAACATAAGGACGCCCAGTCTTAACACGCACCAGACCAGGAAATGCCATAAATAATAATAATGATAATAATCGTAATAATAGTAATAATAAAATAAAAAGAATATAAAATAAAAATAATAATGATAATGTCGGATCGGTTCCCGTCAGCGATAACCTGGCCTGGGACGAATATTGCAGACAGAAAAACAATGGCCATCCACACACACACAGATGGAGGTGGGGGGGGGGCATGGCAGGCCCCTTTTCAGACGCAATAAACAATCTCCCTTTCTCCATAATCCATATTGGGGAGAGGAAGAACCCCCATTTCATCCAGAGCGGAGGTTGGGAGTTATAGCACCACTATCCATCCCCCAGCCTGACCAATGCCAGCACGAGATTTTATCAATAAAAACCAAGGAGGGCATCGTATCAAGGATTATCAAAAAAGGGTCGGACGAAATGTGGAAAAGTGAGGAAAGCCGCCAAGTCGGGAGCCACGGGCCTCCAACGAGCGGGCCCCGTCGGAACCTCACAGGTACCCCAAACTCTCGCGGACCAGCACTGTGGAGGCACGCGGAGTGCCAACGACGCTTCACCGTCAATCGTCCTGTTATGTAATGTGTCACTTAAAGTGGCGCCGTTAGACCCAATTCATTAAGAAGGGTTTTCACGACCTCTTTGCCCACCAAGGGTTTTCACGACCTCTTTGCGCATTAAGGGTTTTCACGACCTCTTTGCCCACCAAGGGTTTTCACGACCCCTTTGCACACTAAGGGTTTTCACGACCTCTTTGCCCACCAAGGGTTTTCACGACCTCTCTGCCCACTGAGGGTTTTCACGACCTCTTTGCCCACTGAGGGTTTTCACGACCCCTTTGCCCACCAGGAGTTTTCACGACCCCTTTGCCCACTAAGGATTTTCACGACCTCTTTGCCCACCAAGGGTTTTCACGACCCCTTTGCACACTAAGGGTTTTCACGACCTATTTGCCCACTGAGGGTTTTCACGACCTCTTTGCCCACTGAGGGTTTTCACGACCCCTTTGCCCACCAGGGGTTTTCAAGACCCCTTTGCCCACTAAGGGTTTTCACGACCTCTTTGCCCACTAAGGGTTTTCATAAATATTATAAGAGAGGCACTAGGTCTGCTAGTGAAACAAATGTTAATGGGCGGATGCCCATTAACATTTGTTTCAAATCTTTTCTTGTTATGTTTTTCCTTTTCACAGTCTGAGTCTCATTGGGGAATCTCTTATCCCTCTTTTCGGGATTAAAACACAAAAAACAAACATGAATAAGAAAAAAACATAAGATCAAGAATAAGGTTACATATTTAAAATAAAGCGAAAACCAACGAAGGCATCCACAAATACATGAAAGAGCATATCCACCCGAGAGATAAGAAAAACAAAATATCCTGGCGTCACGTCGAAGTGCAAATCTGTCTCAGATGTGGAAGGGGGGGGGGGGCGGAAACCGCTGAAAACGAGTTGCATCTAAAAATACAAATCAAACGGTATTACGTCGGAGGGAAATCCCCTGGCCCCCACTCACATTTAAAGCACAATAGCAACGAGGCCGCATCGCGCACTAAGGAGGAAACGTGGTGAAGTTATACGAAGTGAAAATAGTGCGATCTATATCCTGCAGGTGCTCATGCAGGGCAGGCATTGGGGACGGGAGTGGGTGGGTACACTAGCATTCAGATGACAGCGGCAGCAGATATGCCCAAGCTACGACGGGGAAAGGTGGCGGGCACGTTAAAATCCACCACCCGAACGCGAGGCAAGGGCAAGGGGGATAAACAGCAACGACCAGAGATGAATGGACGAAGACTGGTCAGCGACTAGCCTGTGATGTCAGCCGCTGGTAAAAAATAGTCAGGGATAAGATTGTAAATAAAACGAGGGGGGAGCAAAGTGGAGATGCCAACGTGAATCCGTCGCGGCATTGAGGGGTAGGGCCATGGGAACAGTCGCGGAGCAATGGCAGGAAACTTTAAAGTTCCCTGCGACCGTCTCCCATCTTCTTTGCCAAGCAGTCCGAAGAGTTGCCCGTATTCCTACCATGTAGTCGGTGTGAGAAAGAGCGAAACGCTAGAGTCCTCGCGGACTCTTTGGCGCGCTCATTCCCTGCAATTCCTACATGTCTAGGAACCCAGCAGAAGATAATCTCGACAGCCACCCGGCTCGCCAAAACCAGGGCGTCACGGATATCGAGAACCATGGGATGCGGAGATTCCAATGCCCCGAGAGCACTCAGGGCACTTTGTGAGTCGCTATAGATCACAAACCGGTCTCCGAACCGAGCACGTCGCGTAATCTCCCTTACCGAGTGGTGTATAGCCGCCAGCTCGGGCGTGAAGACAGACGCAGCGCCTGGCAGAGCCCCGCTGACTTCCAACAGAGGGGATACGGCGTGGAAGCCGACCCCCCTATTGGCCGGGATGTGGGGGCGGTTTGATCCCGAACCAGCCAGTCGCGGAGCCTCTCGCCATTTCCGTCTTTTCGTCGGCTCGATCGGAAATGCCCGGGAAAAAGAAGAGGGGAGAAAATGGGGGGGAGGAGGAAACAAGGGTGAAAATGGGAAGGGAAAAGGGGGAAAATAGGAAGAAGAGGGGTGAAAAGGTGATAATGGGAGGAAGGGGATTGTATTCCATTGCTCCCCAGAGGTATAAGACACCTCTGTTCCCTCCGACAGCCGGATAGGAGATTAATAGAGAAAATTTTGACCTCACAAACTGAGCTGTAGCCCCCTTGTGATAGCGGCGGGCCATCCAAGAGCCAGGAGGTGGGAGTTCGATTGCAGCATAACCTCATGATTCCAAGAGGTTCCCCCCCCCCGGCCAGAAGGGGGGGGGGGTCACATCCACTAGGGAATGAGTGACCACTCTATTGACCCTTGCCCCACAGGGTGGGTAGAGTTAAAAAAATACAGCCTTGTGTGCTAAGGAATAAGTGAGTAATAGGAGGAGGGGATCAGATGGGGGGGGGGGAGCACGGGATAGAACTGTAGGGAACAAGGGAGAAATCGGGGCGGTTTTTCTGGCTAATCTGGCGACTGTCTACTAGGGCATAGGTGGCCAAAGCATAATCGTAGCCTAGATTAAAGGAAAAAACTAACGTGCAAAATACATTAAAAGGACCCAAAACAAACAAAAACTAAAGAAAAAAAAGAAGCAACCACTTTTCGGCGTCAGGAGAGGCAGGCTTCCCGGGGACGTAGGATTATGCGACCATAAACAAAGTAAATGGAGGAGACCAGCCTATTCCAAATAGTCAGATATTCCACAAGTCATGTGCACGAACTCCTCCCGAGTCCAAGGACGAGCGGTAGAGACCCTGCTCGTGTGCGCGAAGATCCCCATACTGGGACATTCAACAAGAATGTGCCGAACAGTCCGGGGGACATCGCAGTCTTCGCAGTAGGGCGCTGGCGAGCGCTCCATCAAATGGCGGTGGATCCCGTGAGTGTGTCCAATTCGGAGACGACAGAAAGCGAGCTGGAGCAGTCGCGGCATTGGGGGGTAGGACCATGGGAACAGTTGGCCGCAATGGCACCTAACTTTAAGTTCCACTGGCTGTCTCCCATCTCCTTTACCAAGCAGCCGGGAGAGCTGCCCCGATTCCTGCTATGTAGTCAATGGAAAGAAGAGCCAAGAGCAGGTCTGGTCAACCAGCCCTCGCGGACTCTTTGGTGTACTAATCGGCGCGTTCATTCCCCGAGGCAACTGGTGCGTCACGGGTAACACGAAACAGGGGGCGTGGAGATTCCAGTTCCCAGAGAGTACAAAGGGCACTTTATGAGTCGCTAATGATCACAATCCAGTCTCCGAACCGGGTATAACGCGATATCTTCCGGATCAAGCGATGTATTACAACCAACTCCCGTGTATACTGGCACGGATCCAGCGGGATACGAAGTGTGCTTCAAAAAGACCGAACGTATTAGTCCCGGCGGCGCTGTAGCAGCTTTGGGAGCTGAAGCGTGGCGCAAATGGCCAAAGAGAAAAACATAGGTCTCGGAGTTTCCTAGTTTAAAACCAAAAGGGTTTAGGATATGACTGGCGTCTCTCGACAGTATAAGGACAGTTAAGATAGGCCAGGATACAGTGAAAGCCGTTGGCGAGTGAGAGGGAGGTCAGACAAACGTACAAGCGCATAAAGGGCGTGCGGAAGGAACTGGTCACCAGATGGAGACCTGAGAGATTGATCGCATCTACCTTCCACAATTCACGCTTAGCTTGAGAGGCATAAAAGGCGCATCAGTAGTCAAGCTTTAAAATAACAAGGATCAATAGAAAGGTAAGACAGTAGCGGTGCTGAAGGTCACAGAACGAAGAATTTCCATGTAGCCGGTATAGTGACCCTAAAGCTGCGAATATGAGCCTCCCAAGGGAGGCGTCGGTCGAAAACAGGAGCAAGGAAACGGTCCGAATCCACACTTCTAGGCAAACCCCATTTAGGAACAAGTCTGATTCAGGGTGGAGCCGTGGGTGGCGCAAGAAGTGCACTATCTTAGTCTTGGCCAAGGAAAACAGAAACCTGTACACTTCGGCATAGCGAGGATGCGATTTAATTCCTGTTGGACTCGACGCTCGAGAGTTGGTATCTGGGTCGCACCAAAAGAGATCGAAAGGTCGTCCACGTAGAGCGTAGCGAGAACAAATTCGGCAGTACCGAGGTGATACCATTGGTGCAGAGAGTCCACGACCCCACCTGTACGGGGAATCGAAGATCCTGCAAAAACTCAGGAATATTAAGAAGCGTCTTCTCGCCACCATCGCGTGGAGTCTCCAAGATACCGTTGGCAATGAAGTATCATAGACCTTCTTCAGGTGGAAAAACACGTTGGCGTAGTGCTGTGTATGAAGAAAGGACTCTTAGACGACATTTTCCAGTCGGAACAGAGCATCCGACGCGAAGTGGAACTAGCGGACGTCGTACTGTGCACAAGACAGGTAGCATCCGCTGTACAGAAAAAAAAGGCTAATCTAACATTTACCAATTTCTCCATCAACTTGCACACGCAGGAGGTTAGAGATATTGGGTAGAAACCGGTCGAGGTAGAGTGATCTCTCCCCGTTTTGCGAAAAGCGAGTACACTAACGATTCGCCAGTAGTCTGGGAGGACACCCTCTGTCCATATCCTGGTGAACAAATCTAACAGGTTTTTTTTTAGGGGCTATTTGTCGACTGCCCACTTGGGCATAAGTCGCCGCAAACAAACAAACAGCCTAGTTCTAAGGCTATTTTAAAATAAAAATTTGAAAAGAAAACAATGATAAAAGAGATAAAAAAAGCTCCTTCTTTGTTGTCCTCCTTTCGGGGGACATCTTTAGAAACCCCGGAAGATGGCCTGGCGACCAACTTCAGGGGTGTTGCCTCCTGTGAGTCTAACGACTCGGTGGAGGCACGTGGCCGTCTCGCCTTACAAGAAACGGTCACGCTGGGGGAAAGGGGGGGGGGGAATCTTGGTTTTAGCCGGGGCTGGCGGTGAACCCTTTTTGCCGCCAGCTTTTCCAGGGAAACGCCGGGGTTGAGAACCCGCAGAAGGGCTCCGAATGGAGGCGGAAACAAGCGTGCTCGTTGGCCTGGATGGGCCAGGAGCAGAGGGTGCCTTTCTAGCTATTGAGGCATAAGACGTCCCAGGCAGAGCCGGGCGCGACAGGACCAAGTCCTTAGCCTCGCGGAATGAGATTTGATCCTGGGCCTTAACGGCCAGGATTTCTTTCTCGAGGAAATATGCACCACATTGCTTCGTAGAAGCAGGGTGCGGCTCTCCGCAATTGACACACTTGGTCACACACGATTTAGACTTATCGTGTACGGCTTTGAAGCAATTTACACAGACTTCGGGTGACCCCGACTTTGCACGTCTACAAGAACGATTCGTATGACCGAAGCGGTGACAGTAATAGCACCGCAGCGGCAGTGGCACGAATGCCTTTACGCGGTAGCGGTACCAACCGGCACGCACCGACTCGGGAGCTTGCCTTTCATCGAAGATACGTATGCCGGTCAAGAAGAGCGGGGGGCGAGGTATCGACGAAATTCACCGACAGTGAAATCGTTCGGGCATAACGCTTCGAAGTTTGAAGGCCGTCTCACACTCTGCTGACCACCACGGAAGCGATCGTAGGTGCTAAAAAGTCCAGACGTTATAGGTGATTTCAGAATGACATGCAGCCTAGCAGGCACTATGGCTACCAAACGAAACTTTGTCCAGATGGTAACAGTCCTCCTGGTACAAAGTGTGAGGGGATAGCCGTTATAATCCACAATAACAATAATAAATAATAAAACACAATAATATCAAAATAATAATCTAGAATAATAATAATACCCGTCATGTATCATCATCATCATCACAAACTCTATAATTTAAGAAGGGGATTTTTTGTGTATTTGAATAATAATTTCATCTTAGTTTGGTTATGACTTATGTTTTTTATCAAAGTTATTTCTAATAATTCTTTTATAATATCAAAAAAAAAATGGTGAAGTTTAGAAAATTTATTTTTATATATCTTCTTCTATAATTCTATATTTTAGCAACATGATATTTTGAAAGGCGGGAAATTTAGTTTAGAGTTCCTTTTTTAAATTATTAGAATTGGCGAAGTTCAGAAAGTTTATAAAAATTTAACCATGGCTGCTTTTTTTTTAGATTTTAATCTTAGTAGCGAATCCATGGCCTGGCGGTAATTTTAAAAGGGAACCCTAAACTAAATTTCCCCCTTTAAAAAATATCACGTTGCTAAAAGATAGTTAAAAAATAAGATATATAAAAATAAATTTTCTGAACTTAACCATTTTGTTTTTTGATATTATAAAAGAATTATTAGAATTAACTTTGATAAAAAACATAAGTTATAACCAAACTAAGATGAAATTATTATTCAAATACTCAAAAAATCCCCTTCTTAAATTATAGTTAGTGATGATATATATATATATATATGTGTGTGTGTGTGTGTGTGTAACAATACATATATAATTTATTCATTTCATGTCTTATAGAATATTGTAATTAATAATGATTTGGGCAAAACAGATATGATAAAAACACTGAAATAGATATACAGATGAAATTTATTTATTATAGATAGAAAGCGGAGGTTTGTTTTCCTATTTAAAAAGTTTCCATGAATGAAATATAGCCCTACCTTAAAATAATGCCGCCATTTTAGACGGCACGGAACACTATTACGATAATATTAATCCCACAATAATAATACCCAGTAATAGTAATACACAATACTTATAATAATATATAATAAATAAATAATAATACTTATAATAAATAAAATAATACTAATAAAAATAATAATATTACTACTAATGAATAATAAGCATGCTAATAATAAAAAGGTAAAGTGGTTCTGTGGGGGGCGAGGGGAAAGCGGACCAACAACTCTCCAGTCACCTCAGAGTGTTCAAATCAACCAAGTGACACAGGGCTTCCCTAATTTGCACATAGGCCGAGAGGAGGTGAGGCTGCTCCAGGTACCAAGAGTAACAGTGGGTTATAATGCAGGGGGGGGAGTATCGGGTTGTGACAAGGAGGAGGGGGGGGGGGGTCGTGGGGGCACGGGCAATTATGAGTGGTCAAGAATAAAACAATAACAAGAGGAAACGAACCCGGCCATTTGTTTACCTTGAGCTCGGAAGAGAATTGGCGGTGATTCGTATCGGAGCCAGTTCCGCAAAATCCGGCGTCCTCCGCGGGGGCAAGGGATGTTACTCCAAGACTTCCGAAGGGGTCTTGGACCCATCCAAATCCCCTGGTCTAAATGGAGGTAGGGTGGTCTTCAAACAGAGACAAGCGCGACAGATCCCCCCGCTTTTCCACTTTTCACTCACCTCAGTGACCGATTGTGTGCCAGAGGATAGTGCCACGACTGGAGCAAACGACAAGGGGCGAAGGGGCGGGGCACCCCTTATAGGCAGCCGAACACGCTTTAGACTGGGTTTCGAGCGCGGGAATCGCAGTCTCTATCGGAGCACATGGGATGTGATCCAAGAGAGTATGGGTGAAATCATTTTCACACAGACCGCCCGTCAAGGGGGCTGAATCGCTTAAGAGCAAACAATCCTACGGGTGGGGGTAGGAAGGGGGCAATGACCACGGCTGATATGCACCGTCAAATAAGTCGAACCCAGCGGGTTCCCGCCGGGTAACCAAATCCATTCGTCCGCGAGGATGTTCTTTAAAGTCGTCCTCGTCCTCCTTCTCACCCCCGCCCCTCCCCCCAAAAATAGAGGCCACCGAGATTGGCGCGAGGCCGACAGGACAGGATCTTAGAGAGTGATCCAGCCACAGTAGTCCCCCTCGAGTCCTTACAGGGCTTGTTCCAAAGGGACTAGTGGGCGACCGCCCTCGACTCAGCAGCCAAATTCCACATGCGTCCTCGAATGCACTGGAAGGTTGCGAGGACGCCGCAAGGTGGAGGGCGACCTTGATCCCCGAGAGAGGCTGAACCAAGGTCAGCCATAGGGTCGCGACACTACCCCCTTTGGCAGGGGCATTTCGCCCTCGAGAAACAGGTTGATTTTCGAAAAGATTCCCCCTAGTTAGTTTCTCCTGCAAGTGGAAGAAATGGACCGGCTCCCCCTTAAGGGTGAGCTCCCTCCTCAATGGATCTAACGGGCGGAGCGACCCGTACCGAGGGACCCCTTCGATTCGTACTTAAAGGGGAAGCGGCAGTCAGAGAGGGAATAGGGGCGTCGAATCAATGGGGGAAGCTGGTAAAGGGACGGTAAACAAAAATCTCCACTCACAAGAACATTCACTGCCTCGACGCATTGCAGAGCGCGAACTGATCGACGAAACCGAGCCAAACACTCGCAAGTGAGGGGGGAGAGGGAGGGGGTGGCAGGATGACTACACCGACCGACTACAAACGACTCAAACCGACGACTCACGACGGCGTTGAGTCGTCGGGTTCTCCCTCTCCTCAGACTACCGGCAGCTTCGATATAGGGACAAAGCGACCGCGCTAAAACGCCCCAGAGGCGACCATGAATTTCAAAGGCTCTTTTGTGACACCATGCGCACACAAGTGTATACATACCGCAATCAAAAATGGGAATGTAAACCAATAGAGCACACACTCATTTCCCCAGCTCTCCCTCCCCCCTCTCTCAAATTAATCAACTCACCGTTAGAAAAATTACCACCCTTCCAACAACGGGCCATTCGAGAAAAAGAGAGAGAGAGGGGGGGGGGAGAGAAAGAGAAACAGAGCGACACAGACTAGCGACCCACCCAGTTTATTAATTAGGCAAACACACACACACACACACATACACAAAGACACCTGAGCAAATCCACGCGAAGAAACGCGACATACGACTGGGTGTGTTTATGTACCATCCACACATTTTCGCTCACCCTAACTCCCACACTTTCAACCCAAAACTGTTAAAAAGCTATTACTCGGCTTCAATAACTCGCTTTTATTTTAATGAACAAAGATTCTAAAGGACAAAGAGTGATCGGCCCCATACTATCAGTGTGGACAAATCCAAGCTGCTCAATTAGAGAGAATAGTCAACTTTACGGTGAAGGGAGTCTGTTTTTGTTTTTTTTTTATTTCGGCCATTTACTCGATCGATAATTCGAAATAATTACACTATAGATAATTGTAACTCATAAACTCTACAACCACATTAGACTTGGCTGTGCATTCTCAACCGTCCCTCTCTTCCTTTCTTTGCATTTTGTCCCGCTCATCACAGGGGGCCAATTTGCCTGATGAGTCTCTGCACTGCGCCTCCTCCCCCGCAGTACCTTTTCTCGGAGGTCACGAGTAATTTTGTCCATCCACCTTCGCTACGGCCTTGCTCCTTTCCTTCTCTCCTGCACCTCCATTTCAATGACCCTCCTGCTTACATATTCTCCATCTCTTCTCATCGCATGTCCATTGCAGTATTCTCTCCTGTGCTTTCTTCGATATTTCTCTAACTTTCGTTGTTCCTATTTATCTTTTAATTCCTGTTCTTATCCAACTTTGTCACTCCACACATCAATCTCAGCATCCTTATCTCGGCAACATCCCTCTCTTCCACCCGCCGAAAATATCCAATTAAAGTTTAGTATCCGTCCCGTTCAAGCTTTTACATTTTCTTTGCACTACAATTATTTAGTAGAAGAAAACGAATTGTCGTGGGGAAACTTAACAAATTAGGTAAATTTCATGCTTACATTTCCTAATCAATGGATCGCATCGCTATGCTTACGATACAAAGGTAAACTTACCTTTTCTGGCGCCCAACATAAGGAGAGTCAGGACACCTAACCTGCGGGGGAAAAGCCAGAAGTTTAAATTAGGCCTCATAAATAAATCGATTAATGTAATTATAAAGCCCGGAAGCCAGGCCACCATAAATGAACTATAAGGAGTCCATTTCTGTGTATAATAAATGCACGTAAAGAGCAGCACTCCTTCCAAGTACACAGCTCTCGTAAAAGTAAACTATTGAGGCCGATCAAGCAACCGCCCGATAGTTTTAACTTCATGTAAATTTACCACTTATTCGAAAAACGTTTATAGTGACAGTTGGTTTTCACTTTTTTTGATCAGTAATCTTATGGATTATTTTTTTTTTTACGTTTGATTCATATTGCTTCTGATTTTACATAAAAAAATATAACATGGAGCACGTTGCCAAAACTAGGTTAGCTAGGCTATTGTGAGACTTGCTAGAGTCGTTAGTAGATGCATCGAAAACGAACAATTATAATAGTTAAATATAAATAATGAAGAATCTATTATGAAGTCAATCTGATATAATGGTAATTATTTTCAAATTTTTGGAGAGGGGACGGCACTAAATTCGTCAATTCAATTGATCAAGACGTTTTTAACATTGCCAAATCAATAATATATATATATATATATATATATATATATATATATATATATATATATATATATATATATATATATATATATATATATATATATATATATAATATATATATATATATATATATATATATATATATATATATATATATATATATATATATATTATTAATTTGGCAATGTTAAAAACGTCTTGATCAATATATATATATATATATATATATATATATATATATATATATATATATATATATATTATTGATTTGGCAATGTTAAAAACGTCTTGATCAATTGAATTGACGAATTTAGTGCCGTCCCCTCTCCAAAAATTTGAAAATAATTACCATTATATCAGATTGACTTCACATTTTTATTGTGTATCTATAATATGTAGATAAAAAAAGGCTCCAGGGTTGACCGGAATTACGAAGACTCGCCTAATAAAAGCACCCCCAACATAAATCAAGCAATTTTAAATATCTTCAACGCTTCCATGAATATTGGCCACTTTCCAGATTCATTGAAAAAGGACAAAATGATATTTTTGTTGAAGCCAGGCAAGCCTAAAAAAGAGATAAGTAGCTATAAACCGATCTCCGTTTGGAGTTCATCGGTAAATTATTCGAAAAGCTCCTGAACACAAGACTTACGAGCTATTTGGAGAATAACAGCCTGTACAACGATCAACAACACGGGTTTAAGAAAAAACTCGAAACCGAAATCGAATTAGTCCTCATAACAGAGAAGATCGCTGTTGCAAAGGCCAGGGGCAATATATATATTTATTTTTTTAATTAAGGGGCTATCTGGCGACTGCCGACTTAGGCATTAGTCGCCGTAAACAAACAGCCTAGTTCTAGGCTACTTTAAAAATTAAACAGGAAACAATAAAAAGATTTTTTTTTTTTTAATTAAGGGGCTATCTGGCGACTGCCGACTTAGGCATTAGTCGCCGTAAACAAACAACCTAGTTCTAGGCTACTTTAAAAATTAAACAGGAAACAATAAAAAGAAATAACAATAACAATAAAAAAGCAATAACAAAAACAATAACAAAAACAACAACAACAATTAAACCGGGTTAAATGAAAGGGAGAAGGCCAGCCTCCCCCCAAAATTCAATAAGTCCACTAGTCATGGTGCACGCACTCGTCCCGAGTACAAGGGACAGGCGGTAGCGACCCCGCCCATTCCGGTACCGGGACAGGTATCGTGCGCGAAGATCACCCAGACTGGGACATTCGACAAGAATGTGCCGAACAGTCTGGGAGACGACGCAGTCGTTGCAATAGGGCGCAGGCGAGCGCTCCATCAAGTAGCGATGCGTCACACGAGTGTGTCCGATTCGAAGACGACAGAAAGCAACCTGAAGCCGCCGCGGCATTGGGGGATAGGTCCATGGGAACAGTCGCGGCGCAATGGCACGCAACTTTAAGTTCCCCTCGACCGTCTCCCATCTTCTTTGCCAAGCAGTCCGAAGAGCTGCCCGTATTCCTGCCATGTAGTCAGTGTGAGGAAGAGCGAAACGCTGGTCCGGTCGCAGAGTCCTCGCGGACTCTTTGGCGCCCTCATCGGCGCGCTCATTCCCCGCAATTCCTACATGTCCAGGAACCCAGCAGAAGATAATCTCGACATCTGCCCGGCTCGCCAAAACCGTGGCGTCACAGATTTCGCGAACCAGGGGATGCGGAGATTCCAATGCCCCGAGAGCACTCAGGGCGCTTTGTGAGTCGCTATAGATCACAATCCGGTCCCCGCTGACTTCAAACAGAGGGGATACGGCGTGGAAGCCGACCCCCTCTTGGGACTTGGAGCCATCCGTATACACTGGCACGGTACCAGCGTGACACGATGTGTGCTCCAAAAAGGTCGAACGCAATACTCCCGGCGCAGTACAAGCTTTGGGAGCAGAGGCGTGGCGACAAATAGCCAAATGTGGTACCCTCCAGGATGGCGTCCTGGGCAGAACCAGGGGCGCCACCGGCCTGAGAGCTATATCTACCTCTCGAAGGAGTTTCCTGGCCCTAAACCCAAAGGGCTTAGGGTATGACTGGCGTCTCTCGGCGGCATAGGCACCATCGAGATCAGCTGCGGATGCAGTGAGAGCTGTTGGCGACTGAGGGAGGCGCCGGGCTCGCGCGTACAGGCGAGTGATGCACTGCACGCGGCGCAGAGCGAGTTGCATCTCCCCAGCATCGACGAACAGGCTCTCAATGGGGGAAGTGCGGAAGGCACCGCTCGCAAGGCGAAGGCCGGTGTGGTGGATCGAATCCACCTTCCGCAATAAACGCTCGGCTGCGGATGCATAAAACTCGCATCCGTAGTCGAGCTTCGAGCGAACAAAGGATCGATAAAAAAGTAAGGCGGTAGCCCTATCAGCGCCCCAAGCGCTGAACGTCACGGAACGGAGAATGTGCATGGCGCGGGTACAAGAGACCCTAAGGCTGCGAATATGAGCCTCCCAGGTGAGGCGTCGGTCGAATACAAGACCAAGGAAACGGTGCGACTCAACCACATCCAGGCGCACCCCATTAAGAAACAAATCTGGGTCGGGCTGAAGCCGTGGATGGCGGCAGAAGTGCAACACCTTAGTCTTGGCCAAAGAAAACCGAAACCTGTGCGCTTCGGCATAGCGAGAGACGCGGTTCAATGCCTGTTGGAGTCGACGCTCCAGAGTTGGCATCTGGGCCGCGCCAAAAGAGATCGAAAGGTCGTCCACGTAGAGCGTAGCGAGTCAATGGGACAAGTGCGGAAGGCAATGGTCACAAGGCGGAGGCCGGTGTGGTGGATCGAATCCACCTTCCGCAATAAACACTCGGCTGCGGATGCATAAAACTCGCATCCGTAGTCGAGCTTCGAACGAACAAAGGATCGATAAAAAAGTAGGGCAGTAGCCCTATCAGCGCACCAAGTGCTGAACGTCACGGAAAGGAGAATATCCATGGCGCGGGTACAAGAGACCCTATCTCGAACCAACAGGCTCTCAATGGGACAAGTGCGGAAGGCAATGGTCGCAAGGCGGAGGCCGGTGTGGTGGATCGAATCCACCTTCCGCAATAAACGCTCGGCTGCGGATGCATAAAACTCGCATCCGTAGTCGAGCTTCGAACGAACAAAGGATCGATAAAAAAGTAGGGCAGTAGCCCTATCAGCGCACCAAGTGCTGAACGTCACGGAAAGGAGAATATCCATGGCGCGGGTACAAGAGACCCTAAGGCTGCGAATGAGCCTCCCAGGTGAGGCGTCGGTCGAATACAAGACCAAGGAAACGGTGAGACTCAACCACACCAAGCGCACCCCATTAAGAAAAAATCTGGGTCGGGATGGAGCCGTGGATGGCGGCAGAAGTGCACTACCTTAGTCTTGGCCAAAGAAAATCGAAACCTGTGCACTTCGGCATAGCGAGAGACGCGGTTCAATGCCTGTTGGAGTCAACGCTCCAGAGTTGGCATCTGGGCCAGGCCAAAAGAGATCGAAAGGTCGTCCACGTAGAGCGTAGCGAGAAAATCTTCCGGCAGCACCGAGGTGATGCCGTGGATGCTCAGGGCAAAGAGTGTGGCACTGAGGACACTTCCCTGCGGGACACTCTCTTCCTGCTCCTATGGGCCGGAGAGAGCTCCCCCCACCCATACGCGGAATCGACGATCTCGCAAAAATTCAGATATAAAGGCTAGGAGGCGTCCCCTCGCCCCAATGGTGTGGAGAGTCTCCATGATACCGTATCGCCATGCGGTATCATATGCCTTCTCCAGATCGAAAAACACGGTGGCGTAGTGCTGTCTACGAAAGAAAGCCTCGCAGACGGCATTTTCCAGTCGGAGCAGAGCATTCGACGTGGAGTGGAACTTACGGAAGCCGCACTGTGCAGAAGAGAGTTCGCCTCCGCTGTCCAAGAAAAAGGCTAGTCTAACATTTACCAATTTCTCCATCAACTTGCACACACAAGAGGTTAGAGAGATTGGGCAGAAACCGGTCAGAGTAGAGTGATCTCTCCCCGGTTTGCGAAAGGCGAGCACAGTAGCGATTCACCAGGAATCTAGGAGAAGACCCTCCACCCAGATCCTGTTGAACAAAGCTAAGAGAAAGGACATGCCTCGCTCACCCAGGTGTCGAAGCATGGCGTACGGGACATCGTCCGGACCATGGGCGGAGCGCAACTCGCTCCCAGTAAATCTGTCATTGAAGGGTTCTCCGCCTCTGGAGGTAAAGTCCAGCCAGCGGCCTTCCGCGACATCACGACGTGCATTGAATGCTGGCGGAGAAGCAACCCGGCTAGAGAATGCGGAAAAAGCGGTCGCGAAGGATTCTGCCACGGACGCGGGGTCCGAGATTGCGGTGCCATTCTCCTGGGGAACGGGAGGTGGGTCCTGCGAGAACTTGCCCAGAATTCTTTTGACTCGTCTCCACACCTCTGCTAAAGGGGTCTTCCCGTTAAGTGAAGACACATATGCCCGCCAAGAAGAGCGGCGGGCGTGCTTCGAAATATACCGGAACCTAGCCCTAGCCCGACGAAATTCAGCGACAGTGAAATCGTTCGGGCGGCGCTTATAGCGCATGTAGGCCGAGTAGCCGACTACCATGGGAGTGGTCGGCGTGCAAAACTGCCAAACGTTCTAGGAATAGTAGTCAGGCCCGCGGCGATGAGGTTGCCGGAGAACTCAACGGCCTCATCTACCGACCTAAACTCCTCGACTGAGATAGAGAATTCAGTCATTTCCTGAGATACAGGCCACCGCGCCCGCGCCAAGCACCACCGAGGGGGGCTCTCTGGCGGCAGTTGCCCTGAAAATGATATTTGAATGGGAAAGTGATCACTGCCATGGAGGTCATCGACCACCCCCCCAATCAAAATCAGGCTGTGCATCCGAAGAGCACAAAGATAGGTCAAGGCAAGAAAATAAAGCGGTTCTCGGACAGTGATGCGTAAACTCATCCACGTTCAGGACACACATGTCAAGCTCTTCGATCATTTCGGCAAGGACTTGTCCCCTTGGATTTATGGAGTAATCTCCCCAGAGAGGATGCCTGCCGTTCAGCGTTCAGATCTCCAAGCAAGAGAAAGGGCCTCGGCAGCCCAACAGTCTCCCTTCATGGTAGAATCAAAAGTCTGGACTATTTGAGCATTTTAGCTGATCAGATCTATCCTATGGTTCAAGAATTGTTTCCAGATGGAAATGCCATCTTTCAGGATGATAATGCTCCTATTTATACTGCTAAGGTTGCAGCTGAATGGCACGAGGAACATTCCAGTGAAGGAGAACACCCTATCTGGCCACCACAATCCCCAGATCTCAACATCATTGAGCATTTATGGTGCAGTTTAGAAAAACATGTTAGGAGTCGATATCCCCCACCATATTCATTAAAAGAATTGGAGACTGCTTTAGCTGATGAATGGATGAAAATGTCTCTGGAAATAGTTCAAAACTTTGTACGAGTCGATCCCACGCAGAATTCAATCTGTAATTACTGCCAAAGGTGGTCCCATACCTTATTAAAATAAAGTTTTCGAAAGTTATATGGTGTTTCCATTATTTTATCGAACCCCTGTATATATATATATATATATATATATATATATATATATATATATATATATATATATATATATATACACACACACACACAGTGCCCTGCAAAGAATTACAGCACGCCATGAAAAACAGATTTCTATGTATTTGTAAGCACGATAGGTAAATGAAACTTTTATAATTGACAACATATATATATATATATATATATATATATATATATATATATATATTTAAAGGCCCAAGGAAATGGAAATTGGTAACACAACCGGAAAAACACTCTTAGGAGAATATTACATGAACCAATAAAAGCTTAAGAAGGAAAATGGGAGATGTAGAGAACGGAAAGATGGGACAAACTATTTTAATCGTTTTATGAAAATAAATAAAGAAGTTGGATTTGAACCTGTGTCATTAAGCGGTCATCGCTTATAATATGACCCCTTTAGGAGGACCGAAGATAAATACAAAATAAGATCATTAAAACAGGTAAATTCAAAAGACTAAAGGTTGATAAGAGGATTAAAATACCGCCTAAGCAATTAGGGAGGGAGAGAATCTTAACGAGAGATTAACCCCAGAGATCAGGATCTAAAAACCAAGGTAAAATAAATACAAATGTTCTAGAGACTTGACTCAAATGGAAATAAATACAGACAAAAACATAAGTCTACATAGATGCACACAAAATAAAATTAAATTGTTTATTAAGATAATATAAATATTGAGTTTCAAATTAAAAGTTCCGACAGTACATTGTGAATATAATTTTTAAAATAACCATCAAGTTTATATAAGCCAGGACTTAAATTAAAATTTGGGAATTTACTAATAAAGGTCGATTCAATGATATTTCGAGAAATTGTATCATTATGACAGATGATTTTAGCAGAATTCCAATCAATATTGTGATTAAGATATGACATATCAACATAAAATGAGCTGATTTCTTCGCTACGACGGACATTATATTTATGCTGAGAAATTCGTTTTTTTAAACATTTACCTGATTGGCCAAAGTAATATTCAGAGAAATCGATACATTTTACGCAATATACATTACCAATAGGGGAAGGGGCGTGCTTGACTAATAGTTTAGAGATAGTATTATTATAGTTAAATAGTACACAAATACCTACAGATTTTAAAATATGCGGGAGAGAAGAAAAGGATGGATTAAAAGGAAGTACAAGAGTATTCTTGTTATTAAAAGGCGCGCGAGGTTCAAAACTATAAAAAGATTCTTTCGCTAAGTGAAGGCATTAATCAAGGAAATGAAAAGGATAGCAAAGTTTATGGCCGATGTCAAAAATTTTGGAAACTTCAGTCAAAAAATTTAGGATTAACTACACGAAGTGCACGGAGAAAAATTGAGATAAAAATAGATATTTTGACTTTAATATGGTGAGAGGAGGAAAAATGAATATGAGAAGAAGAATTAGTTGGTTTCCGATAGACAGAGAATTTGAAACTTATATATGGAATTTTTCGAAACGGTTTTCCTCCCCTCTATTGTAGATTTTCCTATAATCTGGTTTCGCTATATTGATGATATCCTTTGCTTGTGACCCAATTCTGAAAATATTTTTCTTTTTTTGAACAAACTAAATTCCCTTGTACCATCCATCAAATTTACCCTTGAAATTGAACAAAATGGAAGTATTCCTTTTCTTGATTTATTAATACATCGCACGCCATCTGGTTTCAAATTCTCTGTCTATCGGAAACCAACTTGCCGACAATTTATTTCGTGATGTTGTATTAATTGTATTGTTTGCTGTTTCGTTTATGTATGTATTCATGAAATGTTCTTCTATGTATAAATTGGTGTATGTCTTCTTGTGTGCATAGTTTTGTGCTCGGGACGTTGGCGTGAGACTTTCGCCCGTAGCCTCGCAGTTATATTAAGCCTGCCGCCTGTTCCCTGTAGCCCAGGAATGACACCGTTGGTTAGAGTGGACCAGACCTTTTTTCCAAGTTTTGGGATGACGACATTGATGGGCTCCAAACGTTTTCTCCTGTGCAAATCTCTTTGCCGAAGGCGATCACGCCTTCTTACTTTGTTGATAAGCAGAGATGCAGTGTTCTGGACACGTTGTAGCCTTTTCATCGAGGACTTGCTGGCAGCTTGAGTAACCACTGCGGGGTAGATGAGCTTAGCCCGGACATACATCAGATATATTTTCCTGATGGTGACCGAGCTAAGATCTCAAAACCTGTATAGCTTGGAGATTTCTCTCCCTGCCAGGTTCCGCCTCTCCGTGTCGTATCTTAAGTATCCATGATCAGTGATTTTAAGGCCCAGGACGGTGCCTTCGGCGGAGTAGCCGTACCTCCTCCCATCTATGATGATGGGCCATGTCAACTCGCGGCTCAGCGGGACGATCTAGAATTTGTCCCTGTTGGTCTGATCTTCCATCGTCTCTGATGTTGTTGATTTCCGCCATTGTGCGAATTGCCTGTTCCATTGCTTACCTCTCCGAGCATGGGACAATTTGAGTGATGTCATTGAAAATTGCAGATACATCGTGTCCCTGTGCACCGGAATTGGGAGGTAGATTGTAAAGACCAGGTAAAACATAGGACTCAGGCAGCTTCCCTGAGGAACGCCCGAAATGAGTTTGAATTCAGGATATCTGTAGCCCTCAATCATGAGACGTGCCCTTCTGTCCTGTGTGTTTTTGTTCATTACTGTGTAATTTGGTATCTTTATTCTGTTTGTGTTAACGCCGTGTTCAGTGATGAGGATTAGGTCGGGATCCACTTGACGTTAACTGTGAGTATTGTCAATGTGTTGTTTGTGTTTTCCATGTTTGTGTTGTCTGGTGCTTGTGTGTGTGTGTCTTCATATAGTGCTTTTTGTTACACGTCTTTTTTCCGTTCCTAATTTTGAAAAAATTTGCTTCGCTTACGGCGAGGCAGGGTCTCAATAGTTTTATTTCGGCCTCCATGAGCGCTGTGTCATTTAGCGCTTCCTGGTCTGGCGAATCATAAGTCCATTTCAGCATGCCAGTTTTGATCCTTCGATAATTTCTCTTATCTTGGGGTCCCCTGGGAAGGAGGTTTCAGCTTTTCTATAAAACTTAATTTTGATCTCATCACCGTCATATTTTTTGTTCTGACAAGAACTTTTCCGTTTGCTCTTGCTCCTTGCTCTCTCAAGGATCTTAGGAGGCTGGGGGCATTCTTGTTCATCGTCAGAGGAAGAAGCAGAGCTTAAGATGCTGCCTTCAGCCTGTTTGATTCTTATAGCTGATCTTTTCTCACTCGCTTCCCTTTTCTTCCTGGCCTCAATTCTGGGGTTCCTGTTTGGGGACCTTTGAGGAGCTGGGGTTGATTCCGGGATCGTGTTCTTTTCCTCTCTTTCTTCTTTGTTTCTTGGGAAAGGGGTCGCTGGTGCCTCTTCCTCTAGCCCATATTACATCTGGAGGACTTTTCCTGATGGTGGGTTCTCCGGGAACCACATCTCTAATCAGCCATTGTTCTTGAGCATGATGTTTAGCTCTTTGGCGAAGCAGCTCGGGTTCGTTAGATTCCGGACATGGGCATATAGTATGCAAGTGAGGATTTTTGTAGAGTTTTTATCCTCCTTGCCTATCCTCAGGTATGTTCTCTGCGCAGCGATGTTCTCATTTCCTGAGGGGGCAGCCTTTGCCGCTTGGGCGTAGGTGGTGTTCGCCTTCCTAATTCGTTCTGCCTTCCGCCTTTCTTTTCAGGATCTCCTTTTTCATGGAGCAGGACATCGCCATTGCCCCTTGTCTTTGTCCGCAGCTTGGGAACTTCTCTTATTTAGCTGGGCATTCATACTAGCCGTGGCCTTTTTGGCTACATCTGGAGCAGGTCGACGCATGTTCCTTGCAGTCATTCGTGGTGTGATGCTCCAGTCGGTAGCATCTGAAGAAAATCTGCACCGGGGTGAATTCCTCCCGCTCGATTTGCTCACCACTTATTTTTGCGTTGAAGAGAAGGAGCCCTCTCTCCTAAGCCTTTGCCGTCATCTCTGTGCATGTGAAGATGATTTTGAAAACATGGTGGTACTCTGTGTTATCTCGTTTATTTCTAAACATAATAATCTCAGCCACCGTCGCCCATTGCTGGTTCTTCTCAATCTCCTCCTTAATTTCTTCTTTATTGTGCTGGCCGATCCAGAGGTCCAGCCTTCTGCACACCACACTGTGGTGGAGCGAATGTGAGTGTGTGTAAAAGGGCCATTCTCCCACCCCTTTTCTCAGTACCCTATCCCTTCCTCTGTAAAAATGTGGGTGTGTCTGAATGGGAATGGGTTTGTTGTTTTTTGTTTATTTTATGTATAAAAATGATTACCATGTTTTTTTTCTTTCTTTCCAGGCGCCATATTCTGGAAAGATAGGACTTAGTTTCGTATATCCTTATATTACAAACAAAGCGTTATATCCTGGAAAGCTATATATTATTATTGTTAATAAATAAAGGCCAATAGTATAGCTTAATGAAGGAGGGCTTATAATAGCCACGCAAGCTTTTTAAGGTCATTATCTTCCATCAAGCGCAGAGGCGCCACACTTGTTGTAAGTCCTAGGCATTTTGCTCGCTCGAGTGGCAGGTGGCTGGACATCTCCCCATCCTCTTTGTATAAAGTGAGGCCTTGTTTGTTGTTTATATATTGACTGTTGTAGTCAGGATTTTTTTTGGTTGTTTGATTTTTATGTTTATTAGGATAGATTAAATAGTATTCATATATATAGGATTTTTTTTTTGAATTTTTTGGTGAAAAGTAAGATCTCCAATATAATCGCCCCTCTCTATTGTAGATATTTTGTGCATATTTATCCATATTTTTTGTAAATATTGTATTTTTTGTTAGCAAAGGACTGTACATACAATCCGTTTCATTCTCCCTCGATTTCTCACGTCCGGACAGTGTAGGAAGCTGGTTGGATCGATTATCGATTGGGATTAGAGATATATTTTCGGCCCGCTACATTTGGCGCCCGAATAGGGACGTGAGACTTCAAAACTGGGAGAGTGACTGGATTGGATTGCAGTCCATACCCAATTAGTGTGACAAGTAGTTTGATTGATTTTTCCCTCCTCCTATCTTTTTACTAACTTGGGAACAATGGCTGTAGCGGAAACATTGAATGAAGAAGTAGTGTGATTGAGACTGGAGTTGAGAAAGAAAGAAGAGGAGTGTGAAATGATGGAGGGAATGGAGAATAAAATAAAAGGGATGAATGAAAAGACTGATAGGATGAAGAAGGAAATGGGAGACCGACAGGATCAGACGGACCGACGGATGCAGGACCTGTATAACATGATGACAGGGGCTGGATCAGCCCCAGGACCTACAACCTTGACCCCTGCTCTTACTGAAGAGACTCCGCTAAAAGGAATGGATGGCAGTAGGATTGAGTCTAAAGAAGATACGGTGAGTGGTAGGAAGGACGGAGAATGGAAGAGAGTTGAACGCAAGAGAAGGAAGAGTGGTGCAAAGGGGGGAAGGATAGCAAGGTAAGAGGCAAGAGTGTGGACTCATTGTACTCGGATGAAGGAGAGAGTGATGGTATGATTGGAATGAGTGAGACCGAGAGTAGCTCTTCGGAGAGTGAAGTGAATGTGGGGAAAGGTATTTTGATAAGGGAAGTGCCAAAGATAGATCGATTTAGGTTACATGGTGGGAAAAGTATGGAAGAATTCTTCGGGGAATTTGAGCGTTATTGTAAGCTCAAGTACCCGGAGAATAAGGGATACTGGATGAATGTTTTGGGGGAATGTTTGGAGGGAAAAGTATTGGAGTTTTTCCGTGTGATCACAAGTGTGGGGGAGCCAAAGTACGATGTAGTGAAGAAGAGATTGATTGGGCAGGTGAGACGAATGAAAGAGAGTGTGAAGTATAAAAGGGTGAATGAATTTGAGAAGGCTCGAATGGGGAAGAGTGAAAGTGTGAATATGAATGCACATAGGCTTGAGAGTATGGCAAGAACGAGATATGGCGATGATGATGTAAATGAATGTAAACCACTGATGAGGAAGTTTTTGGACACGATCCCGCGAAAGGTGAGTGAATGGCTGAGTGGAAAGAGAAAGGAGAGAGTGAGACTGACAGGTGAACGGTTGATGTGGGAGGATGTGTTGGAACTGTTAGAAGATGGACGATTTGATGATGAAAGCGATCTAGAAGAGGATGGATGGTACAGTGTGAATGTTGGAGGTAAGAAGCCCAGGAGCTTTCATCCACCCCAGCAGTTTGTCAACTACAGGGATGCCCTGAAGGCTGCACCAGCTGGAGTGATGTCAAACTTCCTGGGCCGGCAGAATGGATGGGCAAATGGAGGGTGGTCGAATGGAAGGGGGCAGATGAATTTCAAGCGTGGAAACGGATATATGAGAGAGAAACCGAGGTATGTCCCAGCAAACGAGAGACCGAATGGTGGGAGAAAGATTGTGGAATGTCGTCGGTGTGGAAGGAAAGGTCATATGTTGGCAGAATGTAGGTGGACATCTGGTGCATGTTTTGGGTGTGGTAAGAAAGGGCATATGATAAAGGATTGCCAGAAAAGTGTGAAAGAGTGCTTCGAGTGTAAAGAAATAGGCCATTTGAAGAAAGATTGTCCGAGGTTGAATGGTGGAGCAACTGGTGGGGAAAGTATGAAATATGCATGTGGCAATTGTGGAAAGGCTGGTCATTATGCAAGGATGTGTCGTGACCAGAGGAATGTATGTAGCTATTGTGCGATGGAAGGACATTCAATTGAAAAGTGTTGGATTAGACTGAGAGCGCAAGGTGTGAATGGAAAGTCTGAAGCGGGAAACTGAATGGTAAGAGGGTACCTGCTGAAGTATCCTCTGGGTGCATGAGTGTGAGTAATGTGTTGGTAAGTCTGTCTAGTGTGAAAGTGCTGTCTGGTAGGAAGTATGAGTGTCTGAGTGTGAAGGTGGAGTTGAATGGAATTGAGTGTTTGGCTTTAATAGATTCTGGATGCAAGGCGAGCTTGGTGTATAAAGATGTGTATGACAAGGTTAGCGAGAAAGCCCTCCTGTCTGAGTGCAAGGGTAGTTTGGTAGGTATTGGTAATAGGAGAGTGCCTGTGATTGGAATGATAAGGTCAGCTGTTCGAATGCATGGTATGATGATGAATGAATGTGAATTTTCTGTGATTGATAAGGTGAGTAGTGAGTATGGTGTGATTTGGGGGTATGATTTTATGAAAATGAATCGTATGGTTGTGCATCCTGCGAGTGATCAGATTGAGAGAAAGATTGGTAAAAATGGGGTGTATAAGTTGTATGTAGGGAAAGATGGTAGTGTTTTGAGGAGTGTGTTTACTGGTATTGAGGTGACTGCTATGGAGAATGTAAGGCTTGTGAAGGGTGAAAGGGTGTCTGTTAGAGTGAGTTGGAGTAAGGATGTTAATTTGAATGTGAGTGAGAACACTGTGATATTGGATGGAAAGGATGAGTGTTATAAGGTAAGGCGTGTTGCTTGTGTGTTTGATGGCTTGATGAGAATGAATGATCCTTTTGTATGCGTGCAGGCGGACCCCAGTGTGAAAGGGCAGGTGAGGGGAATCCAAGTCGGAGATGTACTGGGCCACCTCTCCACTGTCAATGAGGTAGGTATGGATGATAGTACGGATGTCAGGGTGAATGTTGCAGGTGAAGAGACGTGTGAATGGACGTATAATGATGTGAAGAGCATGGTGGAATTGGATGGATGTTTAACTGAGTATGAAAGGGAGGATGTGTATCGAATGATATTTGAACGAAAGGGAGACCTCAGTAAGGGTGATCTGGATTTCGGGGCTGCAAAGCTCCCGGAATTCAAGATTGTCCTGAAGGAGGACTCCCCAAACTATCAGCGGCCAAGGCATTTCCCACGTCCGGTTGCTGATGAGATTGAGGAGCAGTGCTTGGAATTGGAGCAATTGGGGGTGATTGAAGAGAGCGAGAGTGCATGGAATAGTCCAATTGTACCTGTACGTAAGCCGGATGGAAGATTGCGTCTGTGTGTGGATTATAGAAAGGTGAATGAAAAGACTGTGAAAGAAAGGTTTCCGATGTGTGTGGTATCTGAGTGTGTGTATAGTATGCATGGGATGGAGTGGTTTACGAAGTTGGATCTGGTACGGGGGTATTACCAGATGCCCATTGCTGAGGAGAGCCGGCCGGTAACTGCCTTCTCTTCCTCAAAGAGGAAATACCAGTTCCGGAACCTCAGCTTTGGGTTAGCTAATGCTCCCGGAGCCTTCCAGCGGGCAATGAATGTTGTGTTGAGTAAGTTTGCGAGTAAGAATGTGATTGCGTTTATAGATGATATTTTGATTATGACTGAGACTTTTGAGGAGCATGTGAGATTGGTGAATGATGTGTTGAGAACGTTGGAGAGTGTTGGTGTGAAGGTGAAAGTGGCGAAGTGTGAATGGTTTGCGAAAGAAGTGGAATTCCTTGGGCATATGGTGAGTGAGAATGGGTTGCGAAAATCACCGAAGTATGTTGAGAAGGTGCGAATGTTTCCTAAACCGGTGACTGTGAAGCAACTGAAGTCGTTTTGGGGTTTGATTGAGTTCCAGCGAAAGTTGATACGTGATTGTTCTGGTGTGAGTAAGCCTCTGACTGAGTGGATGGGCAAGAAAGGTAGTACGGTTGTCAAGTGGAATGATAAGATGAATGAGGCGTATGAGAGACTGAAAGAGGCAGCGGCTGAAGATGTTGAATTGGCTTACCCAGATTATAGTGTAAATGCTAAAATGCTTGAACTGTATACAGATGCGAGTGGGTATTGTATGGGAGGTTTTCTGATGCAAGAGCAGCGTTTGAATGGAGAGAATGTCAGGCGAATAATTGGGTATGTATCCAAGGCTATGAATATTGCAGAACGAAAGTATTCGACTGTGGAACGAGAGCTGGCTGCGATAAGATATTGTTTGAAAGTGTTGCGTCCATTTTTGTATGGTGTGAGGTTTGTGATAAAAACCGATCATCAACCTCTTGTGTATCTGCAGCGTATGAAGTGGGCTGATAGTAGGATTGCAAGGACTTTGGAAGATTTGAGTGACTTTGACTATGTGATTGAGTATGTGCCTGGTGAACGGAATGGAGTGGCTGATTTGATGTCAAGGTATCCTGGTACAAATGATGAAAATGTGTGTGGAGTGAGTGATCCTGAGTATTTGCCGAAAGGGATTATGAATGGAAAAGAGAGTAAGGGTGGTGGTGATTCCTTGTTTGAGAGTGTATGGAATGGTTTGCAAGATTTGAAGAGTGATGGAGTAGATGTGAGAGTGCCCGATAGAGTAGATGATTTAAGGAAGGATTTTTTTTTTTTTTTTTTAATTAAGGGGCTATCTGGCGACTGCCGACTTAGGCATTAGTCGCCGTAAACAAACAGCCTAGTTCTAGGCTACTTTAAAAATTAAACAGGAAACAATAAAAAGAGATAACAATAACAATAAAAAAGCAATAACAACAACAACAATTAAACTGGGTTAAATGAAAGGGAGAAGGCCGGCCTCCCCCAAAAAGTCAATAAGTCTACTAGTCATGGTGCACGCACTCGTCCCGAGTACAAGGGACAGGCGGTAGCGACCCCGCCCATCCCAGTACCGGGACAGGTATCGTGCGCGAAGATCACCCAGAGTGGGACATTCGACAAGAATGTGCCGAACAGTCTGGGGGACGACGCAGTCGTTGCAATAGGGCGCAGGCGAGCGCTCCATCAAGTAGCGATGCGTCACACGAGTGTGTCCGATTCGAAGACGACAGAAAGCAACCTGAAGCCGCCGCGGAATTGGGGGATAGGTCCATGGGAACAGTCGCGGCGCAATGGCACGCAACTTTAAGTTCCCCTCGACCGTCTCCCATCTTCTTTGCCAAGCAGTCCAAAGAGCTGCCCGTATTCCTGCCATGTAGTCAGTGTGAGGAAGAGCGAAACGCTGGTCCGGTCGCAGAGTCCTCGCGGACTCTTTGGCGCCCTCATCGGCGCGCTCATTCCCCGCAATTCCTACATGTCCAGGAACCCAGCAGAAGATAATCTCGACATCTGCCCGGCTCGCCAAAACCGTGGCATCACGGATATCGCGAACCAGGGGATGCGGAGATTCCAATGCCCCGAGAGCACTCAGGGCGCTTTGTGAGTCGCTATAGATCACAATCCGGTCTCCGAACCAGGCACGTCGCGTAATCTCCCGTACCGAGTGGTGTATTGCCACCAGCTCGGCCGTGAAGACAGACGCAGCGCCTGGTAGAGCCCCGCTGACTTCAAACAGAGGGGATGCGGCGTGGAAGCCGACCCCCTCTTGGGACTTGGAGCCATCCGTATACACTGACACGGTACCAGCGTGACACGATGTGTGCTCCAAAAAGGTCGAACACAATACTCCCGGCGCAGTACAAGCTTTGGGAGCAGAGGCGTGGCGACAAATAGCCAAATGTGGTACCCTCCAGGGTGGCGTCCTGGGCAGAACCAGGGGCGCCACTGGCCCGAGAGCTATATCTACTTCTCGAAGGAGTTTCCTGGCCCTAAACCCAAAGGGCTTAGGGTATGTCTGGCGTCTCTCGGCGGCATAGTCACCATCGAGATCAGCTGCGGATGCAGTGAGAGCTGTTGGCGACTGAGGGAGGCGCCGGGCTCGCGCGTACAGGCGAGTGATGCACTGCACGCGGCGCAGAGCGAGTGGCATCTCCCCAGCATCGACCAACAGGCTCTCAATGGGGGAAGTGCGGAAGGCACCGCTCGCAAGGCGAAGGCCGGTGTGGTGGATCGAATCCACCTTCCGCAATAAACGCTCGGCTGCGGATGCATAAAACTCGCATCCGTAGTCGAGCTTCGAGCGAACAAAGGATCGATAAAAAAGTAAGGCGGTAGCCCTATCAGCGCCCCAAGCGCTGAACGTCACGGAACGGAGAATGTCCATGGCGCGGGTACAAGAGACCCTAAGGCTGCGAATATGAGCCTCCCAGGTGAGGCGTCGGTCGAATACAAGACCAAGGAAACGGTGCGACTCAACCACATCCAGGCGCACCCCATTAAGAAACAAATCTGGGTCGGGCTGAAGCCGTGGATGGCGGCAGAAGTGCACCACCTTAGTCTTGGCCAAAGAAAACCGAAACCTGTGCGCTTCGGCATAGCGAGAGACGCGGTTCAATGCCTGTTGGAGTCGACGCTCCAGAGTTGGCATCTGGGCCGCGCCAAAAGAGATCGAAAGGTCGTCCACGTAGAGCGTAGCGAGAACATCTTCCGGCAGCACCGAGGTGATGCCGTTGATACTCAGGGCAAAGAGTGTGAAACTGAGGACACTTCCCTGCGGGACACCCTCTTCCTGCTCCTTTGGGCCGGAGAGGGCTCCCCCCACCCGTAAGCGGAATCGACGATCTCGCAAAAATTCAGATATAAACATTGGGAGGCGTCCCCTCGCCCCCATCGTGTGGAGAGTCTCCATGATACCGTATCGCCATGCGGTATCATAGGCCTTCTCCAGATCGAAAAACACCGTGGCGTAGTGCTGTCTACGAAGGAAAGCCTCGCAGACGGCACTTTCCAGTCGGAGCAGAGCATCCGACGTGGAGTGGAACTTACGGAAGCCGCACTGTGTAGAAGACAGATGGCCTCCGCTGTCCAGGAAATAGGCTAATCTAACATTTAACAATTTCTCCATCAACTTGCACACGCAAGAGGTTAGAGAGATTGGGCGGAAACCGGTCGGAGTAGAGTGATCTCTCCCCGGCTTGCGAAAGGCGAGCACAGTAGCGATTCGCCAGGAGTCTGGGAGAAGACCTTCCACCCAGATCCTGTTGAACAAATCTAAAAGAAAGGCCATGCCTCGCTCACCCAGGTGTCGAAGCATGGCGTACGGGACATCGTCCGGACCATGGGCGGTGTCCGCGCACAAAGCGAGAGCGGAACGCAACTCACTCACGGTAAACTTGTCGTTGAAGGGATCTCCGCCTCTGGAGGTAAAGTCCAGCCGGCGGCCTTCCGCGACATCACGACGTGCATTGAATGCCGGCGGAGCAGCATCACGGCTAGAGAATGCGGAAAAAGCGGTCGCTAAGGATTCCGCCACGGACGCGGGGTCCGAGATTGCGGTCCCATTCTCCTGGAGAAAAGGAGGGGGGTCCTGCGAGAACTTGCCCCGAATCCTTTTGACTCGCTTCCACACCTCAGCTAAAGGGGTCTTCCCGTTAAGTGAAGACACGTATGCCCGCCAAGAAGAGCGGCGGGCGTGCTTCGAAATATACCGGAACCTAGCCCTAGCCCGACGAAATTCAGCGACAGTGAAATCGTTCGGGCGGCGCTTATAGCGCATGTAGGCATAACGCTTCTGTTTGAGGGCCGTCTCACACTCGGCCGACCATCATGGGAGTGGTCGGCGTGCAAAACGGCCAGACGTCCTAGGAATAGTAGTCAGGCCCACGGCGATGAGGTTGCCGGAGAAGAACTCAACGGCCTCATCTACCGACCTAAACTCCTCGACTGAGATAGAGAATTCAGTCATTTCCTGAAATGCAGGCCACCGCGCCCGCGCCAAGCACCACCGAGGTGGTCTCTCAGGCGGCAGTTGCCCTGAAAATGATATTTGAATGGGAAAGTGATCACTACCATGGAGGTCATCGACCACCCCCCAATCAAAATCAGGCTGTGCATCCGAAGAGCACAAAGACAGGTCAAGGCAAGAAAGTGAAGCGGTTCTCGGACAGTGATGCGTAAACTCATCCACGTTTAGGACACCCATCTCAAGCTCTTCGATCAGATCGGCAAGGACTTGTCCCCTGGGATTTATTGAGTAATCTCCCCAGAGAGGATGCCTGCCGTTCAGATCTCCAAGCAAGAGATAGGGCCTCGGCAACCGTGCCACGACGCGGCGGAAGTCCCCCGCGTCTAAGTCAGCTGACGGTGGAATGTACGCAGAAATGATAGTATACCTCCTATCCAGGTGCAACTGCACAGCCACTGCCTGAAAGGAGGTATCTAAAGAGAAAGGAAGAACGGAGACATCATGCCGGGTGTAAACCGCGCATCCCCCAGCCCGGCCATCCCGCGGTGGTGGGGTCGCAAGACCCTTATACCCCGGGAGGGCAGGCAGGGGGCACGCGCCTAGCATGGTCTCCTGCAAAAAAATAGCTAACGGGGAACGGGACGAGGCGAGCCTCCGCAGCTCCTCCCAGTTGGCCCGGAGTCCACGGCAATTCCATTGAAGGAATATGCCCTCCAGGCCTAGCTCGGAGGAGACGCGGGGGCCCTCCTCGAATTGAAGACCCTCACAGGAATGGCCGTACGCTTCCCGGGGGCAGAACCCCGGGCGCTGTTGGCCGGACAAAGCGCTGGAGGCGCTGTCGCCTTCGAGGACTTATTGGGGGAGGTTGGGCTCGCCATGCGAGTCTTTTCCTCCCTCCGCCTCGAAACCTTAGGCGGGCGCTGCGGCTTCGGAGGCGGGGGGCCCTCTTTTCGAGGAACCACCGTCTCCGAGCCACTCGCTCCACCTCGGGGCGTGGGCGAAGGAGCCGAAGCTCCTTTGTTGCTGTCCTCCTTTCGGGGGACAGCTTTAGGAACCCCTGAAGATGGCCTAGCGACCATCTTCAGGGGTGTTGCCTCCTGTGAGTCTAACGACTCGGTGGAGGCGCGTGGCCGTTTCGCCTTGCGGGAAACGGTCACGCTGGGGGAAGAGGGGGGAGCCCTGGTTTTAGCCGGGGCTGGGTATGAACCCTTTTTGCCGCCAGCTTTACCAGGGGACCGCCCGGGTTGGGTAGAGCCCGCAGAAGGGCTCCGAATGGGCGCGGAAACAACCATGCTCGTTGGCCTGGATGGGCCAGGAGCAGAGGGTGCCTTTCGAACTACTGAGGCATATGACGTCCCAGGCAGAGCTGGCCGCGCCAGGACCAAGTCCTTAGCCTCGCGGAATGAGAGTCTATCCTGGGCCTGAACGGCCAGGATTTCTTTCTCCAGGAGATATGCACCACATTGCTTCGAAGAAGCAGGGTGCGGCTCTCCGCAATTGACACACTTGGCCACACACGATTTGGACTTATCGTGTGCGACCTTGGAGCAATTTACACAGACTTCATGTGACCCCGACTTTGCACGTCTACATGAGCGATTCGTATGGCCGAAGCGGTGACAGTAATAGCACCGCCGCGGCAGTGGCACGAATGCCTTCACGCGGTAGCGGTACCAACCGGCACGCACCGACTCAGGGAGCTTGTCAGTGTCGAACGTGACGAAGAGTGTAGGGGTGGGTCTCGAAGCCCCTCCCTGTTTTCTCATCACACGTTCGACCTTGACCGCCCCATGGTCGGCCAGCTCTAGGGTGATGTCCTCAATGGAGTAGTCAACGAGTTCCCTCGCATAAACTACTCCTTTCACAAAGTTCATGGTAGAGTGCGGCGTCACACTCACCGGGGTGCCATGAAGTGTCCGAAGAGCACTTATCTTGGCCGCCTCGGCGGGATTCGCCGCATTCGCCAGAAGGCTGCCGTCAGAGAAACGGGTCACCTTCGGCTCTCTACCAATTGCACTAGCTAATCCTCTCCTCTGATGGATCATGTTACCCTTGGACAACATGGTGCCATCAGTGGAGCGAATAACGAGGAAGCGTTTGAAGCCAGCGGGCTCGAAAACGCCAGGTAACCTCTGAATGAGGGGCCCCGATGTCATCGAGGCTCCGCCCTGTGCACTCTTGGTGTTAGTCTTGGTCAGGGGCTCCGCACACGAGGGGGTAGAGGGGCCGGATGTGCCGATCTTGGCTTGGTCGCCTACCAAAGTGGTAGCAGACCCATCCGTCCCCGCAGCCCCCGCGGATGGAGAGGAGCCCCGAGTCTTGTTCGTCTTTTTAGTCTTCTTTGTCTTTTTCTTTTTTGGAGAGGAGGGCGGGGAATGAACCCGCTTTTCACCTCCGCCGGCAGAAGCCCCCAGGCCAGATGGACCGGCCTCAGCCAGGTCCCTCTCCGAAATGGAAAAGGTCTGGTTGTCGTAGGGGCACCTGTCGGAGGAGATCCCTCCCCTTCTTTTACTGCCTCGGAGCCCTCAGCCATTTGGGGAGGACCTTGCATAGGGGCGGATTCGGGTTCGGTGCTTGGCGCCGAGCGCGAATTCCCCACCATGAAAGGCCCTACCGTCTGAGGCTGGGTCTCCTCAAGGACCATGTTTATCACAGGAGGGGCCTCCAGTTGGCCATCCCCTCCCAGGACATCACAGGTCCCCTTGGCAGTGTCGCCAGTCTTGTGTGGGGAGGCACAGGCCTTGACCCCAGCAAGGTTTAAAATTCTTGCCAGCAGGTCTTTTGAGGGAAGCGACCGAAGGGGCCTGGCTTCCCTCTCCCCCCTAAGGGGGTTTGCCCTACCGAGCCGCTTTGATGCGGAGCGGCTGGCTAAGGGCTGCCTGCTGGCTTTCTTGGCAGTCCCCTTGGAAAGAAAAGAGGGGACTGCCGCTGGGAAAGGGGAGGTGCCCGAAAGCACCTCCAGAGAAGGGGGTGAGGGGGAGTCCCCTGCACCCGTAGGCGAAGGAGAGGAGTAAGCCTCCTCTCCGGTTAGAGAAATATGGAGGGTCCCCTGTGCAAGCACAGGGGGGGGGGACCTCCATTTTTTTGCTGGAGCTGCCCGAGGGCGGCTCCGTCGATGAGCAAGGGGGAATTAAGGGGAGATGGTTTTTTATTTCATCATTGGGCATGGTGACCCTCTTTGTTTTACGGGACGCAATCGCTCACCACCTCTTGCAGTAGCCCGCACTGCAAGAGGTGCTTACAGGCCCGGCAGAGCCAGGCGCCGCCATTTGGGACCACCCCTCCCGCCTGGTGGCCTGGCAGTCCTTCGGCATGGCGGCTCCACCTTAGACACGGCGTAAAACAGATAGAATGTGAAGAGGAGAGGAAAAGGGATGTGAGGAAGGTATGGGTGGGGATGAAGCAGGTTGTTAAAAAAAAACCCATCCCGAACCGGAGCTGAGGGGTTAGGGAACAATGTCCCCTCCCCCCTCAGCCCCCATCCGGGGTGGTTGGCTTGAGAAGAAGGTCAGCATTCTACCCTGTGAAATTAGAGGCTGACAAGAGAAAGTTGTGGGAGAGGTTGTATGAAAAGCGACGAGGTAGGGGAGAAATCGGGCTATCTGAAGGAAGGAAGAGAGGCTAAGCTGGGGCCGGACGGAGCGCTGGATCCCGTCAGCACGGCGGCCAGGATGGCAAATCGCCGCGCCCCTTACGGGGTTTAAGGAAGGAGGTAATGAATGAAGTGTGTAGGAAGCCTGAAAGCATTGGTATGGCAAAGGTGCGGAACTTCATGAAGGAATTGAGAGCGATGTGTATGCAAGGGGTCCCGCCATTCCAGGAAGTGTTGATTGTAGTGAGTCGTTTGTATGGAGTGATTGTTTATGTGCACTTTGGTGGTGAGAGGCCGATTGTGTACAAAGATGAGAAGATGAAGGGTTTGAATCCTAATGGCGTACATCTGCAATGTTTGAGCGGTGTGCACTACAATTGGGTGATTGAAAAGTGTTCATATATAAGAGAGAAGAATGATTGTCTGGATGAAGATGAGTGTGTGTTGAGTGATGATATGGGAGTTAATGACAGTGTGGATATCAGTGCTGATGTTGGTGTGCTTGTTCCTTCGGTTTATTGCGAACATGGTGGACCTGATATAATTGAAGCGAGAGTGAAAGTTGGTGAAAGGTTGTTCTGTGGTTTGATTGATTCTGGAGCGCAGGTGTCTTTAGTGAATGAGAGGATTCTGAGTAAGTATGAGGAGTTTAAATGTTGCGAGCATAAACCTGTGAAGTTACGAATAAGTGGATTAGGGAATGGCATGATAGTGGCATGGGAACAGGTTAGTCTGAAAGTGAGTTTGGGTAATGGTGTGAATGTGAAGCATGACTTTGTGATTCTGAAGGATGAGCAAATGCCTTGTTGTTTCTTGCTTGGTGTAGACTTTATGAGATTGAATGATTTGTCTTCGGATGCTGATAAGGATTGTCTTATGAAAGGTGAATGTGAGGTGATGAGGTTGAATGAGTGTGCAAAGAATGTTGTCAAATTTTGTGGCATGATTGAGTTGGTCATGGATGATGAGAATGAGATTTTAAGTGATGATGATATTCTAGAGATGCAAGAGATGTGTCCTTTTGTTAGTGAGTTGAAGAGCTGTGTAATGATGCGTGTTGATTTGAATGAATGGCCAGAGTGTTTAAGTGATTTTAAAAGGTATGCTAAGGATTTTGTTGTTTGTATGGATGTTGTATATTTTGTGAGGCATGTGAAGGGTGGTGATGATATGTATGTACCTGTGATGTCCTTAGTTGGTATGATTGGTCTGGTGAAGGTTGTGCATGATAATTATGGGCATATGGGTAAGTTTAAGCTGTGGGAGTGTATCAAGGAGCGTGTGTTCCACCCGTTTCTGAGAACTGTTGTGAATTATGTTGCAACTACGTGTGAAAGGTGTCAGAAGCGAAAGGTGCAAGGTGTGCAAGTGAAACCACCGATGTTGAAAGTTGATGCGAAAGAACCGTTTGAATTGGTAGTGATTGATTGTGTCTTTGCCGCGTACGAGTGCTGGGAATGTTGGTATGGTTGTGATGGTTGATCATAAAAGTAGGTTTGTGTATGCAGCGCCTGTGAGAGATAAAAGGAGTGTGACTGTTGCGCGTGTGGTTGAGCAGTTGTTTTTTCCTATGTGTGTATGGAAGCCTAGAAGATGTCTGAGTGATAATGGGCCTGAATTTGTAGGGGAAGTGTTTGAGCAAATGCTGAGAGAGAATGGTGTGGAGCATGTGAGAACAACTCCGTATGTACCGTCTTCAAATGGATTGGCTGAACGGACTATAAGAACCTTGTGTGAGATGTTGAGAATGATGAGTACGACAGTGAATGACTGGGATGTGTGTCTGGGGAGAGTGTTGTGGGCGTTAATTCAACTGTGCATAGTGCAACTGGAATGTCCCCATGTCAGTTTGTGATGAATTTTGAAAGGCGAGTGAAAGATAGGTTTCGTTTGAGTGAAAGTGAGCAGAGTGTATGGCGTGAGGCACATAAAGGGTTCCGTTCATTTGAATTAGGTGCAAAAGTATTGAAGGTGAAAGAAGTGAAGGGTAGGTTGAATGTGTCAAAGATAAGTGAGAAGTTTGATGGACCTTATAGAGTTGTGAGGGTTTGGGAAAATGGAGTGACGTATGTTTTGGAGAGTTTGAATGACGGTATGACTGAGAGAGTGCGGGCTCATCAGAGTCAGTTAAGGAGATGGAGAGAACCTCCTGACTACCTGGTGAGCCATCCGGTGTATGGACTGTGTAGAGAGAGGTAAAGTGCATAATGATGAGATTGAATGTGATAGTATGGATCTGTCTGGTAAAGAGCTAGTCTTAGTCTCGAGGAGTAGAAAGCGTACAAAGAAGAGTGAAAGGAAGAATGCAAGTAAGAATGAAAGTAAGTCTGAGCAGAGTGTTTCTGGTATGGGGGATCTTGAAAGGGAGATTGAGTTTTTGCGTAAACAGGTGAGTGATTTGGCTGGTATAAGTAGACGAGTGAGTGAGCTGCCTGTGCCTGATTTTTCTGGTTTTGGGAACAGTATGAATGATAGTGTGTTTGGGCAGAATGAACCTAGTGTGGCTGATTTTTCGGGTTTTATGAATGGTAATAGTATGCGTGAGTTTGATGTAGTGAATGATGAAGTGGCTGATTTTTCAGGTTTCTGGTGGGAACCAGTCGAAGGGGTTTCTGGTATGCCTGTTGAGAATACAGGGGATGTGAGTGACCTGTCTGTTTCGCAAGAATGTACCTTGAGTTGGATGAGAGCTGTGAGTGAGGAGCTGATGAATGGGGGTATGAAGAGTGAGGGTTCTGAACGGAAGAGTATGAAAGAATTCTGTCGTGAGATGGGAGAACTGGTAATGAGGGCTAAGAGTATGGTTGATGAGATGATCAATAGTGACGATGAGACTGACAGGAAGACTGACGAACAACCCCGACTAATTGCTACGCGTAGCCAGGGACCAGTAGAAGAGTGTGAATGGGTGCAGAAGGGTGCGATTGAGCACAAGTGGTACCGTGGAGAGTGATTGAAGGGGTTTTGTGAGTGACTGGTCGAATGGCTTAAGGAAGGAGGGGTGTGGTGGAGCGAATGTGAGTGTGTGTAAAAGGGCCATTCTCCCACCTTTTTTCTCAGTACCCTATCCCTTCCTCTGTAAAAATGTGGGTGTGTCTGAATGGGAATGGGTTTGTTGTTTTTTGTTTATTTTATGTATAAAAATGATTACCATGTTTTTTTCTTTCTTTCCAGGCGTCATATTCTGGAAAGATAGGACTTAGTTTCGTATATCCTTATATTACAAACAAAGCGTTATATCCTGGAAAGCTATATATTATTATTGTTAATAAATAAAGGCCAATAGTATAGCTTAATGAAGGAGGGCTTATAATAGCCACGCAAGCTTTTTAAGGTCATTATCTTCCATCAATCGCAGAGGCGCCACACTTGTTGTAAGTCCTAGGCATTTTGCTCGCTCGAGTGGCAGGTGGCTGGACATCTCCCCATCCTCTTTGTATAAAGTGAGGCCTTGTTTGTTGTTTATATATTGACTGCTGTAGTCAGGATTTTTTTTGGTTGTTTGATTTTTTATGTTTATTAGGATAGATTAAATAGTATTCATATATATGATTTTCTTTTTGTATTTTTTGGTGAAAAGTAAGATCTCCAATATAATCGCTCCTCTCTATTGTAGATATTTTGTGCATATTTATCCATATTTTTTGTAAATATTGTATTTTTTGTTAGTAAAGGACTGTACATACAATCCGTTTCATTCTCCCTCGATTTCTCACGTCCGGACAGTGTAGGAAGCGGGTTGGATCGATTATCGATTGGGATTAGAGATATATTTTCGGCATAATAATTTTCTAAACATAATAATCTCAGCCACCGTCGCCCATTGCTGGTTCTTCTCAATCTCCTCCTTAATTTCTTCTTTATTGTGCTGGCCGATCCAGAGGTCCAGCCTTCTGCACACCACACTACTGTGTGTTTGGATCTGAGGGGGAGTGGTTGGTTGAAGGTTTATATTTTTAAGGATTTTAATCACTTCCTCCTTCGTTAGTGTTTCCACGTCTTTTTCACAATCGCATATTGCGACGTATCTATTAGACTTAGGACTGCAACGCTTAGCTTTCCAAATAGGGTCCCGTACACTTTGCCCTTGTCCGGTTTTTCATGGACGCTTAGACATCTAGGTGAGAACCTCGCGGCATTTTGGGTCGCCATTATGGTGGTGAACACCCTTTGAACATGGGAGCCTACTCTTTACTGTTTTGGGCCTTTATCTGGTCTTTTAGGGACTCACTAGTGTGTATGAGTTTCAGTTATTTATTAAAGAAATTATTTGTAGAGTTGCTTTTGGGGAGAAGAGGCCCCCCCCCCTCCCTCGATAAACCGCCGCCTGAATGAAAAGGGAATTTGCCTTTGGGTGATATGATTGTATCGTGGACTTATTGACCCCCCCCCCCCGAGGGTGTTTTAATCGCGACCGCATCCCAACATACCACAGAGAGGGTTTATGTCTCTCTATGGTCCTGGAAGGGGCCCCGCTGTGCTGAGCAGCGGAGGTAACAGTCCGTCCCTTGCGCGTAATTGTTTCTGACATTGTTATCGACTGTGGGCTACTCCTCAAACCAGCTTCCTCCAATGCCCCCAATTATGGCCGTGCTATTGCCCGGCATAGTTGGAACAAAACATGAATGGCAATCCCCTCTCACATCCGACGGCAGTTCACGCAGGGGGGCGGGACCGGGGGATTAAGCAGTCATCTGCTTAAATGAGGCCGTTAAAAAGAAGATGAAATTAATGGTGATGGTGAAAATGAGTTTCTCTCTTTCGTGATTTCGGAGGCGTTTGGGGTGAAATTTTCCCTTAACTTTCCCTCCTTTGCCGAATTTGAGGTAGTTGTCGGATGAAATAAATCAAGAATTAAACGCAGTCGAATGAAAGTTTGATATATTTATTGGAGAGAAATGGGGTACAAGAGGGTATTTTCACCTTTACATATATATAAAGTCCGGTTTATACAATGCAAGAGCAAATAAAATATAGTTAAAAAGTGTTGAAATAATATTCGAAACTATAGTTGAAAAGGGGAAAGATTTAGTGGAGGCAAAAGTACACAAAAAGTGAAATAAATCCTCCTGGAATAACGAATTACGCAGGAGCTCAGATTTTTGGTAGTTTACAACATTTTTGCATTTAATTTGTACACCACTGGTAGGGTTTTATATTTACACTAAAACTTGTGTTTATTATTAGAATCTTTGTTTGATGGTTTACCAATTAGCACTTTTGATTAAATTTCACATGCTAACTTTAATTACTTATATCTAATTATATCTCTTAGTTTTCACTGTTAACTTTTAGTTTTTATTTCACTATTCTTGTTTGTTTAGCTATTATTCACTTGTTTTTTACCATTACTATATTACTATTGACACTAATATTGCTATATATTCTTCAGTTTAAAATTATATTCAATAATTATATTAATTGGTAGCAATTTCTTCGATTTTTGTGTATTCTTTATCTATATAGATGACTTATTAGACTTCCTAGCCTCTATTCTAAATGCTTATGACCTCCCTTTACCAACCAATACGATCATTGAGCTTATTTGTTTATGTATTAAAAAATGTAAATTTAGTTTCAACGGCAAATTCTATGAACAAGTGTTTGGTATGGCTATGGGTAATCCCTTATCTCCCTTATTGTCAAATTTGTATATGGAATTTTTCGAAACTAGGTTGATCCCCCTCTTTGGTCTACTCAAATTGTTTGGTTCCAGTGTGTTGATGACATCCTGGTAATTTTAAACAACAGTTTTGACATCGATAGTTTTCTTTTAATTATCAACTCATTGGTTCCGTCAATTAAATTTACCGTAGAAAAAGAAGTAAATAAGAACCTTCCATTTTTGGATGTCCTAATAATTAGAGAACCACATAGATATAAATTTACTGTTTATAGGAAACCGAAAAATAATTTATCTTATGTCCATTTTGATTCAAGTCATGCCAAAAATATAAAATCTGCTGTTTTTTCCTCCATTTATCTTAGGGCTCTTCGAATCTGTAGTCCCGACTATATAGATAAAGAATACACAAAAATCGAAGAGATTGCTACCAATTTATGCTACCCAAAGTACTTTTTAGAAAAATGTATGAATATAGCCCAAAAAACATTTTATAATTGTAAATTAGAGACAATAAAATCTCGTAAAAACCTATTAATTTTACGCTATCATGATAATTTTATGTCTGTAGTGCCCATTCTAAAACAACTTAATATTAATGTAGCCTTTAAATACAATCATACATTGAAAAATCTCTTAATAAAGCATATCCCCAATATTGATAATAATGTAATTTACCGAATTCCATGTTCAGATTGTAATTTATTCTATGTAGGCCAAACTTCCAAAAATATTTCCATAAGGACCCAACAACACAAAAATGCAGTAATTAAGGGTTATCTGAATAATGCCTTGGCTGTCCACAATTCCAAGATGGGACACGGAATTAACTGGTCAAAAACTGATACTATAATCCATAGTAATGATTTTATAAAGAGAAATAAACTGGAATCATTTTTAATCTCCCACACAAAGGAGAGTAATCTCAACATTAGCCCAGGGGTGTTTTCGCTAGATCCAATTTTATCACTTTTTCTAAAATCCGACTTATCTGATAGCATTAAAATGTTGACCTCATAGGGAAACGTGCTTTGTATAAATACTGGGTGACTTATATTTTTCTCGCCATTGAGTTTGAAAATGTCTAATAGACGAAAGTACTAACTCCAATCTGCTTTTTTATTCAGTTTCCTTCCGTGATATATATATATATATATATATATATATATATATATATATATATATATATATATATATATATATATATATATATATATATATATATATATATATATATATATATATATATATATATATATAAATATATATATAAATATAAATATATATATAAATATATATATATATATATATATATATATATATATATATATATATATATATATATATATATATATATCTCGCTATCTATATCTATCTATCTATCTATCTATATATATATATATAGTAGGGGATATATGGATAGATAGGGATAGATTTCCCTGGTGAAAGGGAGATCGAAGGGTAGAAAATCCCTGGTGATAGGGAATCGCAGGCGTTTATCTGAGATTGGTGTTCTCATTGTTTTTGGTCTTATATTCATGTTCCTTTGTGTACTCTTTTTCTGTTTTTAGTTTGGGTTGTTTTTGGTTTGTGATAGTATTGTATGTTTGTTTGTATTGTTTTTGGTTTGTGATGGTATTGCATGTTTGTTTGTGCGTTTTCATTTTGTTTCATGTATATTATGGTAGTTTCTCGTGGCGTTCAAGTCTTTGTAAGTGTTTTCTGTATTTTTTGTATCTCTCGTTGTTCGTTTTGGTATTTTTAGTGTTCTTCTAGTTGTATATTCTTTGTGTAGTTTCATATGCGTAGTCTTATGTGTCTTGTCTTTCGGTATGTGCTTTAATGCTGGTGAAGTTTAGCGTTCTTCTGTGTATGTCCTCCAAGGGAAGGTCAAAATGTCTCTGTCTGATTTCGTCCGTCATGTGTCGTGAGACTTTACCCAAATTTGTCGGGCTCTTCTTTGCAGTTCCAAGTTAATTGGGGTCATCTGGATCATCTGATGTAGGTTCCTCTGCCTCCTTCTTTCTCTCCTCCTAACGTTGGTGATTAAAAGTACTCCTTTATTTTGTACCCTTTGGAGGACTCGTAATTTATTTTTGGAACTAGTGTTGAAAGGTATAGGTGGATACAGTAGCTTTGATCTTATGAGCGCGTTGTAGATCTTCATTTTGTTGGTCATGTTGAGGTTTCGGAGCCTGAATAGCTTGGTGAGCTCGACCTTGGCTCGCGCTGTTGGCTGGGCAACGTGATTTTCGTATCCATTTTTACCTATCTTTAGTCCTTTTACTGTCCCGTCAGTGTTGTATGGAATGCGGGCGTCGTCTATTTCGATATGTGCCCGTTTCCTACGGAAGAGTGGTATCACCTTAAATTTCGGGGTATTAGTGGCGATTTTCCACCTTCTTTCGTATCTGCTGACATGTTCGATTTCTCTGGCTGGAATTTGTGCCATGTGTTCAGGATTTTTGAAGGGGGCAGTGAGGATCTGAGAGATGTCGTCAGCGAACTGGACATACAGCGAGTCTTCCCTGACCGGTTCGGGTAGATCGAGGGTGTATATATTGTATATGAGGGGGCTTAGGCTCCCTCCTTGCAGTACGCTTGCAGTTAGCTCGAAGTCTGGTCACGTGTGGTCGTATATTTATATATACGCTTTCCTGTCTGTCATGTAGTCACATAGAATCTTCTCTAGTCTTGGGTTTAGTCCTAGTTTTAGTATTTTGTACTGAAGCCCAGTCCTCCATACTTTGTCAAATGTCTTTGAGCACCAGGTCAGCTTACTATTTTTGGCTAGCAATCTTCGCCAGTTTGTCTGTGATGATTTCTATCGCCGTATCATTTCCTCTCCCAATTCTGAATTTATGCTGGTGTTGGTTATGGAGGTTGTTATCCTCCATAAATTCTTGGACTCTAGCAAGGACCTTTTCGAAGACCTTGCCTGCCTCTTTGAGGAGGGCCTGAAGTTTTCGGTATGTCCGGCGGTTTTCCGCTTTTGGAATGAAAATAGCCACGTTTAGTACGCATTCATTATATTGACCAGCCCCTCTAAGATGTTACGGGGGGGGGGGGCGTTCAAGAAAAGTTTGGTCAATTCCGTTTTACGTGGTGCTCTCTGTTTAAAGGTACGTAGCGTCGTTAGGATTTCTTCTTCCGTAATCTTCCGTCCATCACCGGTCATCTCTCTGTCAGCAGTTGTATTGTTGAAGGTGTATGTCCTGTCTAGTTCTTGTCTTAGTTGGTCGTGAATGTGTTCCTCAAAGTCTAGGTCAAAGTGTTCGTTCTTTTCTGGTGTGATGGTAAATACATTCTTCCAGTAGTCTCTGAACTCTTCTTCTGTTTCTGTTACGTCCATTTTTGTCGATCTCCTACAGGGTGGCTTGTTCGATTAGTTGAGGTTTGTACTGACCGAGAAGGGTATGATACTCTTCCCAGTTCGCATGGCAACGTGGTCGCTTGGGATTAGTGGGCCGGGTTGGACATATTAATTGTGAGCTGGGCAGGGTGTTTTTCGGCTGGGTTGCGCAGGTGTCGGTGATATAAGTGGGGAAGTCGGGCCCAATGAGGGCAACAATACCCCTGTCAATAAGGTTCTTCATGTTCTTCCCTTTCTTGTTTGGACGTCCGGTGTATCCGAATTCCTGGCATCTGGCGTTGAGATCTTCCCTAAACAAGACTGTTCTCCCGTGTGCACAAAGTTGGGGAAAATTGTGCATTGGGATATAGTCTCGTCTCGGAGGTTGGTACCCTGTGGACACTACCAAGAGCCCCAGGGTGGTTTGGATCTCGATGGCCAGATAGGATTCGTCTAAAGATGGGTGTGTTTTGAAATGAATTCCTCTTTTGCCTGCGATGGCAGCGCCATCGTTACGTTCCAGGCTGTGGTTATTTGTTATTGTGCTATAGTTGAAGATCTTCATATTCTTCTGCGTCGTGTCGTTTCCGAGTGTTGATATCAGAATGATGTCAGAGTCGCATCGTCTGATAATGTTTCCGTAAGTCACTTGTTTGTTGTCCCATCCGCGTGTTCATTTGTAGGATTGTCAAGCCTTTTGTCAGTCTGTCCATGTTGTCTGTCGATTAGTCGTTCCTTTTATCAAGTTTCTTTGGGGTGGAGGGGCTGGCTGGTGGAGATCGGCATTTGCCGGATCTCTTTTTATTGAATTCCGAGGTCGTGATAGTAAAGAACGCGTCTTGGTTGAGTCGGACCATTCCAAGGGTGAGGGCTTCTTCGACTACCCTCTCTGGAATGTCCTCGCTATACTCCCACTTGTAACGGCCGGTAGTCCCTCCTGACGTCCTTGTCTGTTCTTACTTACACAAAATGACCAACAGACTTACGATTATACAAATAAATGTCGATGGGTGGGACAGAAAAGGTTCCATCTATGGCAATATTATGCGACAAAGTGACCCTGACATTATACTTCTCTCCGAACACGGACTGACTGCGCAAAAACAATTAAAAGTATTTCAATACGACGTCATTAGCAAGAATCATAGCCAGGAACGGTATGACGGCTGCGCAATAGCCGTCAAAAAAAAGGACTTAATGAATCATACCTTGCCATTGAGGTAGGCACTACCCCAGGGGGGGTTGGCTGGTCGTGGCTACGGGGTACCAACCCCCAATACGCGGCTATGAGCCCATGCACAACCTTCTGCAGATTTTCAGCCATAAGAAAAATGTAATTTTTGCTGGAGATCTGAATGCAAGGTGTGCCTCCTACAACAATGCAGGCAGAAACATCGAAGTACTACTTGACAGAAAATACGTGACAAGGATCGGACCAGAATTCCCGACCTACATAACGGGAAGAGCAGCAATGAAACCTGATATAGTCCTATCTAGTATCAGGTTTCCATACAACTACTACATTGAACCGGGCCCCATCATTCCGAGTGACCACCAGGCTATCAAAATTACAGTATGAGTAAATCCCATTCAAATAGCAATCCCAGAACGCAAAAGCTATAAGTAGGCGAACTGGGAAAGCTACAGAAATTACCTTCTAAATTATATCCAGACCCTTTATTTGATGCCAATTTAGAAGAAATATATAAAGAGCTGGATAGAATCACTGACTACCTAATTAAAGCCGATGAAAATAGTATTCCCTATATTAAATATAAACCCTTCCAGCTCTCCATTGGACTCCTGCTATGAAAGCCCTGGCCCAAGAATATAGGGACCTGTCCAATGTAGTAGCGCTGATAGGCCCCAACCACAATGCCCACAGAAGAATAAGACATTAAAGACGAACTCCAGACACTAATTACGGACCAACAAACACTTATATGGGACAGACTGATAGAAAGACTCGACAGAGAAAGGAGACTCACACACATTCTGGCAGACATTTAAACGTTTAAAAGGAAGACCTCCACGAAATATAATTACACTCATAAACGACGGTAAAGAAATTGACGAGACTGAGGAGATTGAGGAAATGTTTAGGATTTTCTCTGATCCTCAATCTTCAAAATTACCCCAGAAGAAAATGACAATTACGACCTCGAATTCGAGACTGACATAATCCAACAGCTAAACACACAAATACACAGAACCTCTCCTCATCATTGTGTGTCGCAGGAAAGAGCGATGGAGGGCTATGGTAGTAAAATAACTGCCTTAAAACTCTCCGTTGCTATAAAATCCTTTCGTCAAAGAGCACCGGGTACCACGGGGCTGACCAGGGAGAATTTCATCAAGGCCCCGCCTAACGTTTGGAGTGGGCTACTTAAGTCATGAACGTCGTTCTGAACACGGGCTACTTTCCCGATCAGTGGAAAGTGGCCTAGATGATTTTCATCCCGAAATCGGGAAAACCCCCGGACTGCCCTGCCAGCTTTCGGCCGATATCTCTCCTAGAATTTGCTGGCAAAGTCTTCGAGAAGATATTGGTTAATAGAGTCAACTCTTTTCTCAACGAAGCCAACTTGCATAACGAGCAGCAACACGGCTTCAGAAGGAAAAGAGGGACTGATACGGCACTAGCCGTTATCACCGAAAGCTTGCCAAGATCAAGGCAGACAAAAGGCATGCCGACCTGGTGCTCCGCGATGTCAAAAAAGCTTTTGATAAGGTTTAGAAGAGAGGACTACAATTTGAGATCCTTCAAGTAGGCCTCAACCGCATTCTTGAGAAGATTCTATGTAACTACATAATGGAAAGGAGAGCATACATTCATATCAGAGGATACTGTCGTAGAATTGCTCATATTCTGGTCCAATAATTATTCTAGTCCTTGATCTGGACACACCGCTTTTGTTTAAAAGTCGATGGTATTAACCCTATGACTCAATCTACGATCATATATATATATATATATATATATATATATATATATATATATATATATATATATATATATATATATATATATATATATATATATACATTCTAAATTTTGTAATCCCAAAAACAATCGCTAGAGCTTCCAGTTCTACCGTAGCGTATGCCCTTTCGCGAGCCGTCAGTCGGCGACTCGCATAGCTTATAGGAGCGGGTTCTTGGTCCTCGTCGTATTGGAGTAATACGCAGCCAATACCCAGTTGGGAGGCATCTGTCCTTACGCAAAATTTCTTTTGAGGGTTCGGCAGTTTTAAGATTGGGGCGGAGACTAGCTTCTCTTTGAGCTCTTCAAAGTGCGCTTCGGCGTCGGGGTTCCACTGGAGGGGGTCCGTGAGTTTCTTTTTTAGCAGATCGTTTAGGGGAGCTGCTACAGAAGCGAATTGGGGTACGAAGCGGCGGTAAAACGAAGCGGCACCGAGGAAAGACCGTAATTGCTTCTTGGTGCGGGGTAGGGGCATATTTACAATAGCCTTTTCCTTCTCTTTCTGTGGGGTCAGATGACTTTCGCCTATTTTAAATCCAAGGTATTCTATGGATTTATAAGAAAAATGGCATTTTGAGGGTCTAATCGTTAAGCCATGATGCTTTAAGCGTTCTAAAGCGGGCGGAGGGACAAAATATGGTCGTTCCATGAACGTGTAGCCACATACACGTTATCAAAATAAAAATAAACGTTTTTTAAACCGTCTATTACACGGCGCATTATGCGGTTGGAGCTACTGCAGGCAGTGACTAGGCCAAAAGGAAGACGAGTGAATTCCATTAAACCTTTGTCTGTAGGAAAGGCTGTTAATTTCCTCGCTGATGCCCTTAGGGAGATCTGATAATAGGCCTCACATAGGTCTATCTCAGTGATGTAGGCGACTGCTTCGAAGAGATGTAATTTTTGGTCAATTAGGGGGAGAGGCTCGGCGTCGAACACGGTGACGGTGTTCAACTTCCGAAAATCGATGCACATCCTAAAGGACTGGTCTGGCTTGTGGACCATGACTATTGGGGAACAGTAATCGGACGTAGATGGCTCGATAATCCCTAATTGCAAAAGATTGTCGACTTCCTCATTGAAAGCGTCTCTTAGGTGCACCGGTACGCGATAGGGCTTACATCGCACAGGTTCGAGCGTAGTGCGGGCGATATCATGTTCGAACTGAGTCGAGCATCCTGGTGACTCGGAAATGACGTCACTAAATTCTTCCAAAAGCGCCATCATTTGGTTCCTTTGGGCAGGAGTGAGGTCGGAGTTTACATCCAACTCGGGAAAAGGTTCTTTTTATGGGGGGCAGCTTGGACGGGAGGACGGGGAGGGGACAATCTTCGCTTGACTCTACGCAAATCGAATTAACAATATTTAGGGGGTTGTTTGGGTGGACGGCGTCAATTACCGTTTCTTTGTCGAAGGCGACTCTCGAGAAGGGCTCTGAAATGACTGGGGTTCTTTGCAGGGGAGTTGGGGCTATTCGACCTTTTGCAGTGGTTTTCTGGCACAAAACGCACGTTATGCAGAATTCTGCAATATCTTTGGCTGCACCGGGCCCAAAAAAGTATTTAAATACTCCCTGAGAAGTCTTGTTATGACCGAAATGACCGGTCATGAGACTTTCATGTGCTACTCGCAAGGATTTGGTCTACATGTGTGCGCAGAATACACATGAGCTTGGAAGGTGGGTCAGACTCATCCCGCGAGGTGCGAAACAGAAGGGAGTCGTTAATGATGTACCTTATGGGACGGTTCCATCGAACGATCACCTCTTCGTTCTTTCGGGCCTTTTCCCAAAGGGATTGAAGTAAAGGGCAGCTCTGCTGAGCTCTGAGGAATTGTGCATTACTCGTTGGGACCTCTAAAGGAGCCTCTGGGGTGAAAAGGCGTGCTGGGGGAGAGGCCTCGCGGCTAGCTTGCGCTCGAGTGACGACAGCTTGAGTCACTTCGCTCGGGGAGAGTAGTGCGCTCTGGACAATGAGTACAGAGCAAAATTTGATGGGGGCTGCCACTACGTCGGCCCAACAAGTGAAATATTTACACTGTACATGGCAACGGATTACCGGGAATCTATTTTCTCGACCCAAGAAGTCGTGAACAATTGCGTACTTCTTATGTTGGGGGTCGACAGGAGGGAGCAATTTGTCCAACACCACAATGCATGTGCACCCTGTGTCTCTGACGAGCCATTGATCGAGCCGGTTTCGAAATTTAGTCCTCCGGGGGAACTCTTGCTGAACAAGAAAGTCACCTGAAATTCCTGTGGGGATGGAGACGAGGGGGATGACGTAAGCGCGGCGGGCTGTTTCAGGGGAAGGGTAGCGGTTACTTGGTGAACTTGTTGGCTCTGGATGGGACGTAGGCTGGAATTCTGTACACATTGGGACTTATAATGGCCGTGGGAACCGCAGGAGTAGCATATAACCTGCTTATTCTGGTGCTGGTTATTGTAGGGGGTATTGAAGACTGGGGGTTTTCTGTCTTCGTGGGCAACAAAATGCTTATTCTTTGGCCTGAACGGGGCTGTGGTGTTTATCAATGGAGGGGGTTTCCTTGGTTAGGACTTCCATTGACTAAATTTATTCTTCGGGGACGGGGGACTATTCTTCCGGGTATCCTGTGGGTATAGGCGATGATTTATCGCATGGAGATCAGCTCCCTCGAGGCATTCTTGAAAGGTAGACGCTCGGCGGTCTTGCACTAATGCTCGGATCTCCGGGGGGGAGGGTGGACAATAGCTGGTCTTTTAACATTAAGTCAATCAGAGCCTCATACTCCGATTCGACTTTGGAGGATTCTAACCAGAACTGGAGGTTTCGCTTCAGGATATATCCAAAATGTCGGTAAGTTTGACCGGGCTGGATTTTGGCCGATCTCAACTTAGCGCGGTAGAACTGAGGGTTCAAGTTGAAGGCGGATAGCAATTCGGCCTTCAGGGTGCTATAGTCTATTGTAGCTTCATGTGTTAACGAGATGAAAATTTCTCTTAAGCGCGGACTGAGCAATGGGAGCAATCTACTGACTCCTTCGGATTCTATGGCCCATCCGTTTACCTCGAAGATCTTTTAAAATGTGTTAAGTATGAGCCCAAATCTTCTTCGTCTTTATATTGGGGAAGTTTCATAGCGGGGGCCTGGGGTTGATGATCACGGGATCCAACAGAACTGACTTCAACTTGGTCTCTGCTTAATTCCCTTTCATGTTTTCGAATCCTTTCTCTTTCTTCAAATTCTAACTCTTCTTTTCTTCTCCTTTCTTCCATTTCTAACATTTCTTTTCTTAATTCCATTTCACGAGCTGTTTCCTCTCGCTGTTCGCTTTGGACGAATTCTTTTAGTTCCTGTCCTGTGAGACCGAGAGCTTGTCCTTGCTTGACGAAAACTTCGAACAAAGGTGAAGCCATTGCTGCTCTTGCTGACGCAACTGGTAACTCACGAAAGAACTTACGCACCTGGTAAGAGAATTAGAAGCTGCGATTGTTCCTAACCGATACAATCTAATCCCCAAAATAACGAATATTTTCCTAGCTTTGCTTTTGCTATCTGGAAAGGATTATTAATGGTTATTATTTATATTCCTTCGGGGAATAGACTCTAATTATTAAAATTTACGTTAGTTTATTTGGGCTTCCTTGGACGTTGGCAAATTTTAGGCTATATGAGTTCGCTTCCTCAAAAATTTAACCCCTTAAAGCTGACACCACTTTTATATATGTCATAGAATTGCTCATAGTCTGGTCCAATAATTATTCTAGTCCTTGATCTGGACACACCGCTTTTGTTTAAGTCGATGGTATTGACCCTATGACTCAATCTACAATCATATATATATATATATATATATATATATATATATATATATATATATATATATATATATATATATATATATATATATAGGTGGGCTTTAATTCCTACTGAACGTGCGAAAGCTGGTTAGAGGCGGGTTGTGCCGTAGCCAGGGTTCTCACTATAAAAGTCCCACTTGTTACTGGGGGGAGGGGGGGAGGTTTGTGTTTGTTAAATTCTAAGAGTGCATAATATAGGTTGAATAAATTAGCCAAAGGGATTCTTAATTAAAGTCTTGTCAAGGGTACGTCAAAAGGAGGAGCCACAAATAAACTTACGTACAAAAAATAAACTTTACTTTACACGAATATAATAATTAGCAATAGTTAAACGGGCAAAATTAAGGATTAAATATTAAACACTGACGTTAAGCGTCTAGATTTATAATGACTCAATGAGAGTATCAATCACTGTTAATTAAATAGGTAATTTAAGAATAGAGGGACACTGGGTTTGCAGATTACCATTAATTGTGATGGATTGGAGAGACGACTACTCAGGTTCAGACGGGGTGGTTCGGGTGGCGTTAACACGAGTTCTCGGGGCTGCTGACTGCAGTTCCGGTTAGTTCACTCCTAACTGCATGTGACACTAACAAATAGTAACTTCCAGTAACTATTTGGATGTTCCTTTTCTTTCTCAAGTTACGTTGAGCAACAGAGCGTATTCTTCTAGTCACAGACTCTGCGGGGCGGGATTTACCTCAGGAACACTTTGAGACAGCGACCAAGTTGACTCGGTGGCGCGTTGGCAGTCGATACGTTACGGCAACGAATCTCGTTCAACGTGAGGGTTATGCGTTACGCGAGTAGGTTTGGGACACTGCTCTAGAGGGATGAACGGCGATGTTATTTATACCACGGATTGTGGGAAATCGAGAGAGAGATTCCATTCACGACAATTCGCTTATCGCAGCGCCTTCTGGACAATCTCCATGGTATCATAAAGAAGGCAAATAGAATTTAGGCTTCTCTGTGAGATAGGCCTTCTTTCGTCAGACTTCCTGTCACCAGTTGGGGGAAAGGGAGGGGAGAGGAGACGAAGGTCAACTCAAACGACAAATTTCTTTCGTTCCCATGATTGTCTGGCGGCATGCGAGTATGTACGTTCCATACCCTCACAGATACAAAGACCCCGAATTCGAGGTCGAAGCAGGGCTCCTACAAGGGGGCTGTCTCAGTCCCCTTTTATACATATATACACGTGACCTACCACAACCTCTATCCGAGGGTACGATATACGTTCAGTTCGCTGACGATATATCGCAAATTGTACCGCCGCTTATGAACACAGGAAATTTATGGCGAGAAATACGGCTAGGGAGATTTCTACTCGTAACATCAACTTTTTCGAGAGGAGATGGAAGATATCAACCAATGCCCCAAAATTCAAAATAATTCCCATGTTTCGCAAGACCTTCAATGACATACGGGTAGAAGGGAAGCGAATCCCCTACTGCCTGGAAGGGACGGTTCTGGGGCTCAAAATCACCACAGGAGGCTACAAGAGTCATATCGAATGAACAGTCGCGAATAGCAAGATAGATGAGGGATTTTTATAGGTTCAGTGACCTAAATCGCTCAAATAAACTCAAGATATTCAATGTGTACATTCGCTCGAGACTCTTGTACCCCCCGGTGCCGTTGAACGCGAGCGCCAAGACCCACATTGCGAAACTACAAGTCATCCAGAATAAAGCGGTTTTGCTTATTACAAACACCCGAAGAAGAGAACATAAACGACAGAGGGAGCTCCACGACTCGGTTGGATTATCTCCGATCAACGTGGCGCTCCACGAGAGAGCGTAGAGGATCTGGCAAGCCGTTGGCGCCCGCTTGATCCCTAAATTCTCTCGTACACACCTGGACATCGAGGTCGATCGACAAATAAGACCATTTAAAAGCAGCAAAATACAGTCTTACCGGTGACGTGACTCCCAAATACACATGACAAAATCGACAAAAGACAGGAAACGACTAGTGAAATGCACAAGTTTTTTTTTTGTGAAAATAAATTTCAAAATAAACTCAAAATTGCTAAAAATTCAAATAAAATTAAGACAATTTTTTTCAAATCCCCACAGCGGGAATAAAAACCCCGTTTCAAATAAAGGCTTGAATGCCAAAAGATCATTAAGATCTAAAAAACTAAAAATTAAATAACTTGATTAATTTAATTAAATAAACTATAATTTTATAGTTTATTAAAAAAAACTACTAACAAAATCCATACAAAAACAAAAACAACAGAGCTACCCTTTCACCAGGGACCTTTTTATTATGTCTCCCACACATTCTCTATTCTTTAAATTCACCCTTTTAACCACTTTCATCTAGAACTATCTTTCTCTCTAACTCTACCTAAATTTCATCACTTTTTTATGTCCAATGAATCAGCACTGCCTTATACGCCTGTGGAATTCTACTCTCGCGGATCTCGAAGAATCGATAAAGGACGATATCAAACGGCTACAGTCAGTGCTTTACCTTCCTAACACATAGAAGTGTTAATTGTTTTTTAAACTTTTATTGACTTCAACGAAAACTCGAAGTGAATAAAACGAAGTGACAAAAAGTGTAAAACCAAAATAAATGCGACGCTGCTTAATACGGTAATTAAACTTTCAATGCAAAAGTGAATTAATATTAGCCAAGTGCCCAGATACTCGCCAAACTACGGAAGTGCTATAATCAGTGAACACGTTGAATAAACTTTAACAAACATTGTTCGCTTCGGGTATTTAATTTTAAAGGGGGACCGATTGCCCCAAATTTAGAAGCAAGTGATCAACTTAGTGAACCTCACGTTTATTCTCCTCAAGTAAATAAACTCATTCCACCTTAGAAACAGTGCTTGAACAAACAAAGTGAAGAAACAAGTGTTTAATTTTAAGTAGATGAATTTTCCACCGGAGACTTGAGTGTCAATAATAACAATTTACCTACACTGAGCCCTTACCAAACCGTGCAAATACAAATACAATTATATACATATAGACAAGTCATAATGCCCCCCCCCTCCCAGTGTACTATATTAATACAATAGTACAGGTATCATGGTACACTAAAAACCCACTACAAACATGCGGGAAACAACGAGGATCCCCCGCTCAAAGCCCTAACCAGGTAAAGCCCGACAGGGGGGATAATATATTCTAAAATCAATATCGCTTTGGTCAGATTAATTAAGAATCCCCAAGGCTACACAGCAATCTGTCAAAATGAGAAGCAGGTCGAAACCTTGATGGCACAAAAGTCAGTGGACGTGCTAAAAGATATCGGACTAGCTCCCAGAATCACTCCCCAAATACTGACCAATAGAAGCGTGATATGTAGGCGTCTAGACCCATGGGTCGGGTCGCATTATACTGAAGGACTAAAAAGGGAAATTGAATCCAACCACAGCTCGGCGACAGTGATTGAAGTTATAAAATTTAGAGAATATACGCATGTATTTAAAGTCGTTTTTAGTGACACAGGTATGGCTCAAAAAGCAACTGAAACAGGACTGCTGACTTTCAACGTGAGGATCACTCCCAATCAAATTGAGAGGGAGGAATTCACAGAAGTACAGATCTGTTTGAGATGCTACCGCATGGACGACCACCCCACAAGAGCCTGCACACAAGAGACAGAGAAATGTTCTGAATGCAGTGCGGATAACCACAATTGGAGGAGCTGCAATAGCGAGCGAAAAAGGTGCCTGAATTGCGACAACGATCACTGCACCCTCGCAATGAGATGCCCCTTCAAGAAAAACATAATAAAAAAGAAAAAAAAAAGGTAAAAAGATAGGAAGAAGAGCAAAAGAGGAATAATAGGTACGCCCAGGTGGCAAAAATATCCAAAGCGGAACCAACAAAGGAAAATACTGTGCTACACGTAGAGAATGAGAATTCAACGCAAATAATGGCCTGTATTTATTACGCCCACATTGCGAACCTTTCTAGACCAGGGCCTTTCAAGGCAGAACTAAACATGATGCTGAAAAACAACGGAATGGCACAAATGTGGTTCCCCAAAAACCCTCCATCAGAAGAAGTTCTGAAAATGAAACTTGTAAAACCTACACAAACGCTTCTAACTGCAGGGATCCAAGGATTGCTGCACAATAAGCGAGAAAGAAAACGGAAACAGGCAAGAATCAAGAAAAACAAGATCATTGCAGAGGAGATGGTAGCAGAAACTGAGCAGGAACAAATAAAATAAAAAATCACAGAACGTACAGCCAGAGAACAAAAGAGGTCAAACAGCCAACAGAGGAAAAGATCTCGAACGTCTACCCCGAAAAAAAAACACCAGATTAACGCTAAAAGGATAAATCTCAAACTCTTCGTTACAGGAAACACTCAATACCCCAAGGAACACCACGCCGAGGCCATCACCGAGGTAATCATAAACGAAAAAATCAAATGGCAATACCTGGATCAAGTGCCAGAGAACCAGGTCGAAGAGGCCCTCGATCAAGGAAAAATTAAATACACTCCAGAAATAATCAACAACATCTATCTCTCATAGAGAATTTAATAAGAAACAAAACCGGAAATGCAGAACACCCCCTAACCAGGCCTCAGGATCAAGGCAAGACAGAAGAGAAGACTAAGATTTTTTTTTTTCCCCTTAAGAGCCCATCTGGCGACTGCCCACAAAGGCATAAGTCGCAAGAAATACGACAGCCTAGAACTAGGCTACTTTAAAATAAAAATAGGAGAAAATAACGAAGATAAATATTGGAAAACTTAACAATTAGGAAGCAATCTCCGGCATCGGGGGGAGGTCCCCCTGACCACGGTGGAGGCGCGTGCAACCTACTAAGAAAACAATTACAAAGCAAAAAAATAACTTTCTTAAATAAAGGGGAGAAGCCTGGCCTCCCCCCAAAAGTCAACAAGTCAATGTGCACGAACTCGTCCCGGGTAAAAGGAACAGGCGGTAGCACCCCACCCATCCCGGTACCGGGACAGGTATCATGCGCGAAGATCACCCAGACTGGGACATTCGACAAGAATATGCCGAACAGCCTGGGGGACGACGCAGTCGTCACAATAGGGCGCAGGCGAGCGATCAATCAGATAGCGATGCGTCACACGAGTGTGCCCGATTCGAAGACGACAGAAAGCGACCTGAAGCCAACGCAGCATTGGGGGATAGGTCCATGGGAACAGTCGCGGCGCAATGGCACGCAACTTTAAGTTCCCTTCGACCGTCTCCCATCTTCTTTGCCAAGCAGTCCGAAGAGCTGCCCGTATTCCTGCCATGTAGTCGGTGTGAGGAAGAGCGAAACGCTTGTCCGGTCGCAGAGTCCTCCTGTTTTCTTTGGCGCCCTCATTACCCGAAATTCCTACATGTCTAGGAACCCAGCAGAAGATAATCTGGACATCTGCGCGGCTCGCCAAAACCATGGCGTCACGGATATCGCGAACCAGGGGATGCGGAGATTCTAATGCCCCGAGAGGTCAGGGCGCTTTGTGAGTCGCTATAGATCACAATCCGGTCTCCGAACCGGGCACGTCGCGTAATCTCCAGTACTGAGTGGTGTATTGCCCCCAGCTCGGCCGTAAAGACAGAAGCAGCGCCTGGTAGAGCCCCACTGAGTTCAAACAGAAGGGATACGGCGTGGAAGCCGACCCCCTCTTGGAACTTGGAGCCATCAGTATACACTGGCACGGTTCCAGCGTGACACGAGGCGTGCTCCAAAAAGGTCGAACGCAATACTCCCGGCGCCGTACAAGCTTTGGGAGCAGAGGCGTGGCGACAAATAGCCAAATGTGGTACCCTCCGGGGTGGCGTCCTGGGCAGAACCAGGGGCGCCACCGGCCCGAGGGCTATATACAGCTCTCGAAGCAGTTTCCTGCCCCTAAACCCAAAAGGCTTAGGGTATGAATGGCGTCTCGGCGGCATAGACACCGTCGAGATCAGCTGCGGATGCAGTGAGAGCTGTTGGCGACTGAGGAAGGCACCGGACTCGCGCGTACAAGCGGGTGATGCACTGCACGCGGCGCAGAGCGAGTGGCATCTCTCCAGCATCGACCAACAGGCTCTAAATGGGGGAAGTGCGGAAGGCACCGGTCGCAAGGCGAAGGCCGGTGTGGTGGATCGAATCCACCTTCCGCAATAAATGCTCGGTTGCGGATGCATAAAACTCGCATCCGTAGTGGAGCTTCGAACGAACAAAGGATCGATAAAAGAGTAGGGCAGTAGCCCTATCAGCGCCTCAAGCGCTGAAAGTCATGGAACGGAGAATATCCATGGAGCGGGTACAAGAGACCCTAAGGCTGCGAATATGAGCCTCCCAGGTGAGGCATCGGTCGAATACAAGACCAAGGAAACGGTGCGACTCAACCACATCCAGGCGCAACCCATTAAGAAACAAATCTGGGTCGGGGTGGAGCCGTGGATGGCGGCAGAAGTGCACCACCTTAGTCTTGGCCAAAGAAAACCGAAACCTGTGCGCTTCGGCATAGCGAGAGACGCGGTTCAATGCCTGTTGGAGTCGACGCTCCAGAGTTGGCATCTGGGCCGCGCCAAAAGAGATCGAAAGATCGTCCACGCCGCGTAGAGCGTAGCGAGAACATCTTCTGGCAGCACCGAGGTGATGCCGTTGATGTTCAGGCAAAGAGTGTGACACTCAAGACACTTCCCTGCGGGACACCCTCTTCCTGCTCCTTTGGGCCGTAGAGGGCTCCCCCCACCCGTATGCGGAATCGACGATCTCGCAAAAATTCGAATATAAAGACTGGGAGGGGTCCCATCACCCCCATCGTGTGGAGAGTCTCCATGATACCGTATCGCCATGCGGTATCATAAGCCTTCTCCAGATCGAAAAACACCGTGGCGTAGTGCTGTCTACGAGGAAAAACCTCGCAGACGGCATTTTCCATTCGGAGCAGAGCATCCGACGCGGAGTGGAACTTGCGGAAGCCGCACTGTGCAGAAGACAGATGACCTCCGCTGTCCAGGAAAAAGGCTTATCTAACATTTACCAATTTCTCCATCAACTTGCACACGCCAGAGGTTAGAAAGATTGGGCGGAAACGGGTCGGAGTAGTGTGCTCTCTCCCCGGCTTGCGAAAGGCGATCACAGGAGCGATTCGCCAGGAATCTAGGAGAAGACCCTCCACCCAGATCCTGTTGAACAAATCTAAGAGAAAGGCCATGCCTCGCTCACCCAGGTGTCGAGGCATGGCGTATGGGACATCGTCCGGACCATGGGCGGTGTCCGCGCACGAAGCGTGAGCGGAGCGCAACTCACTCACAGTAAACCTTTTGTTGAAGGCTTCTCCGCCTCTGGTAAAGTCAAGCCGGCGGCCTTCCGCGACATGACGACGTGCATTGAACCGGCTAGAGAATGCGAAAAAAGCAGACGCTAAGGATTCCGCCACGGACGCGGGGTCGGAGATTGCGGTCCCATTCTCCTGGAGAACGGGAGGGGAGTCCTGCGAGAACTTGCCCCGAATCCCTTTGACTCGCTTCCCCACCTCAGCTAAAGGGGTCTTCCCGTTAAGTGAAGACACGTATGCCCGCCAAGAAGAGCGGAGGGCGTGCTTCGAAATATACCGGAACCTAGCCCTAGCCCGACGAAATTCAGCGACAGTGAAATCGTTCGGGCAGCGCTTATAGCGCATGTAGGCATAACGCTTCTGTTTGAGGGCCGTCTCACACTCAGCCGACCACCATGGGAGTGGTCAGCTAGCAAAACGGCCAGACGTTCTAGGAATAGTAGTCAAGCAGGCGGCGATGAGGGGGCCGGAGAAGAACTCAAGGGCCTCATCTACCGACCTAATTTCCTCGACTGAGATAGAGAATTCAGTCATTTCCTGAAATGCAGGCCACTGCGCCCGCGCGAAGCACCACCGAGGTGGGCTCTCAGACAGCAGGTGCCCTGAAAATGATATTTGAATGGGAAAGTGATTACTACCATGGAGGTCATCGACTACCCCCCAATCAGAATCAGGCTGTGCATCCGAAGAGCACAAAGATAGATCAAGGCAAGAAAATGAAGCGGTTCTCGGACAGTGATGCGTAAACTCATTCACGTTTAGGACACCTATCTCAAGCTCTTCGATCAGATCGGCAAGGACTTGTTCCCTCGGATTTATTGAATAATCTCCCCAGAGAGGATGCCTGCTGTTCAGATCTCCAAGCAAGAGAAAGAGCCTCGGCAACCGTGCCACGACGCGGCGGAAGTCCCCCGAGTCAAAGTCAGCTGATGGTGGAATGTACACAGAAATGATAGTATACCTCCTATCCAGGTGCAGCTGCACAGCCACTGCCTAAAAGGAGGTATCTATAGAGAAAGGAAGAACGGAGACATCATGCCGGGTGTAAACCGCGCAGCCCCAGCCCGGCCATCCCGCGGTGGTGGGGTCGCAAGACCCTTATACACCAGGATGGAGGAAAGGGCGCACGCGCCTAGCATGGTCTCCGGCAAAAAGATAGCTAACGGGGAACGGGACGAGACGAGCCTCCGCAGCTCCTCCCAGTTGGCCCGTAGTCCACGGCAATTCCATTGAAGGAATATGCCCGCCAGGTCTAGCTTGGAGGAGACGCGGGGGCCCTCCTCGAACAGAAGACCCTCGCGGGAATGGCCGTACGCTTCCCGGAGGCGGAACCCCGGGCGCTGTTGGCCGGACAAAGCGCTGAAGGCGCTGTCGCCTTCGAGGACTTATTGAGGGAGGTTGAGCTGACCATGCGAGTCATTTCCTCCCTCCGCCTCGAAACCTTAGGCGGGCGTTGCGGCTTCGGAGGCGGGGGACCCTCTTTTCGAGGAACCACCGTCTCCGAGCCACTCGCTCCACCTCGGGGCGTGGGAGAAGGAGCCGAAGCTCCTTTGTTGCTGTCCTCATTTCGGGGGACATCTTTAGGAACCCCGGAAGATGGCCTGGCGACCAACTTCAGGGGTGTTGCCATCTGTGAGTCTAAAAGTTCGATGGAGGCGCGTAGCCGTTTCGCCTTACGGGAAACGGTCACGCTGGGGGAAGAGAAGGAAGCCCTGGTTTTAGCCGGGACTAGGTATGAACCCTTTTTGCCGCCAGCTTGACCAGGGGAGCGCCCGGGTTGAGTAGAGCATGCAGAAGGGCTCGGAATGGGCGCAGAAACATCCGTGCTCGTTAGCCAGGAGCAGAGGGTGCATTTCTAACTATTGAGGCATATGACGTCGCAGGCAGAGCCAGGCGCGCCAGGACCAAGTCCTTAGCCTCGCGGAATGAGATTCGATCCTGGGACTGAACGGCCAGTATTTCTTTCTCGAGGAGATATGCACCACATTGCTTCGAAGAAGCTGGGCGCGGCTCTCCGCAATTGACACACTTGCCACACACGATTTGGACTTATCGTGTGCGGCCTTTGAGCAATTTACACAGACGTCGGGTGATCCCGACTTTGCACGTCTACAAGAACGATTCGTATGGCCGAAGCGGTGACAGTAATAGCACCGCCGCGGCAGTGGCACGAATGCCTTCACGCGGTAGAGGTACCAACCAGCACGTACCGACTCAGGGAGCTTGTCACGGTCGAACGTGGCGAAGTGTAGGGGTGGGTCTCGAGGCCCCTCCCTGTTTTCTCATCACACGTTCGACTTTGACCGCCCCATGGTCGGCCAGCTCTAGGGTGATGTCCTCAATGGAGTAGTCAACGAGTTCCCTCGCATAAACTACTCCTTTCACGAAGTTCATGGTAGAGTGCGGCGTCACACTCACCGGGGTGCCATGAAGTGTCTGAAGAGCACCTATCTTGGCCGCCTCGGCGGGATTCGCCGCATTCGCCAGAAGGCTCCCGTCCGAGAAACGGGTCACCTTCGCCTCTCTACCAATTGCACTAGCAAATTCTCTCCTCTGATGGATCATGTTGCCCTTGGCCAAAATGGTGCCATCAGTGGAGCGAATAACGAGGAAGCGTTTGAAGACAGCGGGCTCGAAAACGCCAGGTAACCTCTGAATGAGGGGCCCCGATGTCATCGAGGCTCCGCACTGTGCACTTTCAGTCCTAGTCAGGGGCTCCTCAACCGGGGGGGCAGAGGGGCCGGATGTGCCGATCTTGGCTTGGTCGCTTGCCAAAGTGGCAGCAGAACCATCCGTCCCTGTAGCCCCCGCGGATGGAGAGGAGCCCCGAGTCTCTTTTGTATTTTTCTTTTTCTTTTTTGGAGAGGAGGGCGGGGAATGAACCCGCTTCTCACCTCCGCCGGAAGGAGCCCCCAGGCCAGATGGACCGGCCTCAGCCAGGTCCTTCTCCGAAATGTAGAAGGTCCTGGTAGTCGTGGGGGCACCAGTCGGAGGAGATCCCTCCCCTCCTTTGAGGGGAGGACCTTGCATAGGGGCGGATTCGGGTTCGGTACTTGGAACTGAGCCCAGATTCCCCCCCCATGGAAGGCCTTTCCATCTGAGGCTGTCTATCTCAGGTGGGGGGGGCTCCAGTCACCCCCCCCCAAGACATCGCAGGTCCCGTTGGTAGTATCGTCACTAGTCTTGTGTGGGGAGGCACAGGCCTTGACCCCGGCAAGGTTCAATATTCTTGCCAGCAGGTCTTTTGAGGGAAGCGACCGAAGGGGCCTGGCTTGCCTCTTCCCCCTAAGGGGGTTTGCCCTACCGAGCCGTTTCGATGTGGAGCGGCTGGCTAAGGGCTGCCTGCTGGCTTTCTTGGCAGTCCCCTTGGAAAGAACATAGGAGAATGCCGCTGGAAAAAAGGAGGTGCCCGAAAGCACCTACAGAGAAGGGGGTGGGGGGAGTCCCCTACACCCGTAAGAGAGATATGGAGGGTCCCCTGCGCAAGCACAAGGGGGAGACCTCCATTTTTTTGGTGGAGCTGCCCGAGGGCGGCTCCGTTGGTGACAAAGGGGGAATTAAGGGGAGATTTTTATGTCTCATCATTGGGCATGGTGACCCTATTTGTTTCACGGGATGCAATCGCTCATCACCTCTCGCAGTTGCCCGCACTGCAAGAGGTGCTTACAGGCCTGGCAGAGCCAGGCGCCGCCATTTGGGACCACCCCTGCTGCCTGGTGGCCTGGCGGTCCATCGGCATGGCGGCTCCACCTTAGACGCGGCGTAAAAAGATAGATTGTGAAGAGGATAAGAAAAGGGATGTGATGAAGGTATGGGTGGGGATGAAGCAGGTTGTTAAAAAAAACCTATCCCGAACCGGAGCTCAGGGGTTAGGGAACGTTGTCCCCTCTCCCCTCAGCCCCGATCCGGGATGGTTGGCTTGAGAAGAAGGTCAGCATCTACCCTGGGAAATTAGAGGCTGACCAGAGAAAGTTGTGGGAGAGGTTGTATGAATAGCGACGAAGTAGGGGAGAAATACAGGCTATCTGAAGGAACGAAGAGGCTAAGCTGGGGCCGGACGGAGCACTGGATCCCGTCAGCACGGCTGCCAGGATGGCAAATCATACCAATGAAGAGAAGTAAAACAGCACCAATTTATGCAGGGTGTGAAAGACACCCATACAAAAGAACAGGCAGAGTGTTAGGATTAAAAATAAATGCTAGGGGATACAAGGACCAAATTAACGGCATAATTGCAGGTACTAGGAAAGATATAGGAGAGCTATATCGATTTAAAGACCTAAGGAGGAACAACAAGAAGAAAATCTATTCTGCCTACATCAGACCAAAAGTATTGTACCCCCCAATGCCACTAGCGGCCATTCCAAAAATTGGATGATGGAATTGCAAAAAGTGAAAAATAAAGCACTCTAAATAATATGCAACGCTAGAAGACGGGAAAGAAAACGCCAACAAACACTACATGAGGAAGCAAACATCAAGGCCCTAAATAAAGACCTAGGTACCAGAGCCCTCAAAATTTGGCAAAAGGTGGAAGGGAACTCCGACCCAGATTTCATCAGGAATCACTTAGGAATTCCCGACCTAATACAGAACCAGGGTCGGAAAAGATTTCCCAGCAGCAAAAGAGCTGCTCAGCACAACCAGGAACCGATCTACGCATAACTATCGTATAAACAATATATCTTAGAGACAATAAATAAAATAGACAAAGTCACCGAATACACCCAAAAAGGCTTGAAAGCTACTATGTACATATGTACAAGTGTTTTGAACAAACTAATAATCATAGACTTAAAAAAATCAAAATAATATATATATATATATATATATATATATATATATATATATATATATAAGACTAATGCAAATGTTAGAAAACTTGAAAGGCTTTGAAGCTAAATAATAATAAAGATGGTTAAAACGAACAAATACACCAACGTAAATAAACACGAAACACAGAGATACCCTTTCCCCAGGGACCTATTTTATCTATCCCTTATTTCCAATTTTCACCACTAAAACTTTTCACTAATTAACTACTTCTCTATATATCTAATTTCTCCACTTTTTTATGTCCAAGTATCAGCACAACACACACAACTTGGAAGGATCTTCGCTCTTTACGCTCTATAAGAATTACAGCCGATAGAGGAGGAAAAGTCGAGGGCGAGTTACCTCATAGACTACTCCGATTTCCTGAACCACATACCGTGGACGGTACCTACGAGATCTTCGAGCCAATCCCCCCCCCCTCCCCTGAATAAAAATTCCCTTATTTCCCTGGCACGTCATAGTGGTATGACGTGCTAAAACCCTCCACATCCCTGCCCCGCCATGATCTGGCTCTGTGAATGTGACTCTACACATAAAGCTACATTGCAACTATGCCGTTCTACTTAGAAAGGGCATAATTGCAAACTTTGGGGAAAGAAGGTCTGAGACTTAGCCCGCTGCGGAACCCAAAGGAAGGAGGAAACCTGGATTGGGACTTAGTTATCACTGCGGGGAGGCATAACACCCTAACATGCGGCACAGTCCAAGACTACAGAGGGAGAATCGACAGTCTCTGTGAGATGTCGGATGTAACTGTTAAATACCCAAAACCTAATAGAGGGGGCGGCACCCCGACTGGAGTCAGTTGATTCTGGCCTCAGTCATCATTCAGTCCGTCATGTTTTTACACCCTCTGAACCCAACCAGATCCATACTCACTTATCATTCATCACCACATCCGAGTCACTTCATATGGTCGTTATCGGCGGGGCGGGGGCTTCCCAAAAGAAAAGAGAAAAGTTAAAAAAAATGGCAAGTAACACGTCATTTCTCACACTACTACACACATCTAACACAAAACCCACAACAAACAATGAACACGCACTCCTAAACCTAGCCGCTACACATGACACTACCATCACGAAGATCATTAAGAAACACAGCCCACAAACTCGTCTTCCGCTCACAGGAGGACGCAATAAAATTCCACGAAAACGCATCCGAAACACTCGGCCGCTCTAGACTTACACACAAAACTAGCCGACGGTGTAACCAAAAAGAGACCAAATACGAAATCACGAAGACCCATCCCCTATCGTTGGCCTTCTCCGCAAATGAACTCCGTACACACCTCAGACAGAAGTATGGGGAGGAGGTTATCACCGACATATACTTCAACCGTAACAAACAATGGGCAGTTATCACACTGTCTGATGTAAACCACAAAGCACTACTGCTAGACCAAGGCATCAAGGTCTGCTGCACCCTACTTCCCAAAATATTTAAAGTTTCTCACAATATACTCCTACACAAACAATTACAGGCCTATTGCTCTATTAGAGCACCTAGGCAAAATACTCGAACGCAGGATCAACTGCCGCCTACGGGAATACCTGGAAGAGAGGGACTGGTTCTCCCCCCACCAATATGGGTTCAGGAGGAGCCGGTCCACTCAGGTGGTCGTGACCATCGTTCATGACAGAAAAAAAAACGCAAGGACGTGGAGAAGGCCTTCAATAAAGTGTGGCACGAGGGAATCCGTTGGAAACTCGCCAACAATACGGAGTTACCTCTCTGCACCAGAAGGCTCCTCTCGCACTACCTCACTGAACGGAGATGTCATATAAAATACAACAAGAGCCTCTCACAACCCTTCACACCACGCTCAGGAGTTCCCCAAGGAAGCGTAATGGCACCCACACTATACATCATGTACAAAAACGACACCCCACGCCCACCCGAAAAGTGCTTTCACAAATAGACAGTGTCCGACGCCGATGACGAGCCCATTCTCGTCAGTGGCCGTGGACCAGAAGAAATCGCACTCCAAGCACAAAGAATACTAGACGAGAAGACAGATTACGAGGATAAATGGCTGATTGCCACGAACCCTCAAAAGACACAGATGACACTCTACGGCGCAAGAGACCACTTCATGCACAACCTACAAATCTTCTCACACACACCAGACAGAAACCATCTAAACCCAACAAGGCTCTAATATACACAACATACAAAAATCCTCGGGGTATCATTTGACAAGACCCTCAGGTTCAATATACATCAGAACATAACACAAGCAAGAGCCTCACGTACAAATACATCGCTGCGCAGGTTCTAACCTGCGGGCAAAAAACTACAGTTACACCTATATAAAACACTCGCGCTTGCCGCTCTCCCCTGTACACGAGAATGGCCACACTACACGACAACAACAAATTAGCACCCCCTCAACACATACGCCCACGCCACTCACAAAACAACTCGGGAAACTCGCCAGAGACCCCTTATACAGCACATTACATGTAAGAAGGTATGCGATAGCACCACGATACCCCGCGGTCCATGACCACCCGCAACCCATACTGTTCTTCGCATAAACTAAAGGCATCATGAATTACGCATTTCCGACAGAGCTGACACGCCCTCCTACCTGACCAGCCTCCAACCGTCGTCTAGTCACGATCACACGGAGTCCAACTTAACTACACCACATATCGATGTCTAGCCACCGACCTATCAACTCCTCCTATCGCTTCTTAAGTTATTTCCGCAACCTTTCTTCTTCCACAGTCTGTTCGCCTGTGTTACACAGTGATCACTCTCTGTCCTTTCTATACACAAAATGAATGAAAAAAATGTGAATCAGACTGAAAAATGGCTGACGGCCGAATATTCGACTACTACGCTGTGCTGACAACCTTCGGATAAAGCATTTTTACTTGCTTAGTAAAGGACTTTGAGCGCCGCCTACATAGCAGAGCGCCTATTCTGGAAGTCTTACGGTGAATTACGCTTCACCTTTCAAAAAGAGACAACTTATTATTCATCAAAGATTCATAACAGAATGAGGGCTTAAGCACCTCACTGCTCCCGTCCATCGCCGTGCGTGTGAACCTGCTCGGATGTCTGCTATTCATTGAGTTCGTCTTAACTATACCGGCCACTTGGAGTGACATAATTAAGCGCTTATGTGAAAACTGGTTTGAGGTCTAGCCCACAGCGGAAGCGTAAGTCAGAAGTAACCTCGAAACTGGAGCATAACTGCGAGTCCCGGACAGAGGAGAGATCCTCATCGCCACAGAATCATAGAGGGAAGTACACCCGTCTCTATTTAGTTAGATGCAGTTATGGCGTAAGTACCCGAGAGGGGGTGGAAAAAGTTTAGCGGTCATTGATTCGGCCGCTAGTGCATCAAGTCCACTACAATTCACCCCTCTTGAGGTTCCCACTCGAGTCCCCTCCCATCCATCCATCACCCTGGCAGCAAACGAGCGGGGGAACAACAGGAAAATGGATGGGGGCGGTTTTTCAACATTTTTTGGACTCGTACCGGAACCTACCTTCATTACCTCCTTTACCACTTCATAACTTTCTTTTTCACTCTAAAACACCATAATTACAATTTGGTTTAAAAAAAAATAGACCACTAGAGGACATAGTAAAGACAACGAAGACTATGGAGACCCTCACTAGGAGGGTCCCCCTAAGGACCACCCCCGGAAAGAAGAACCCAGACAAAAGACACCTATGTGAAACCCTCTACCTCGAAATAAAAGTGGCACTAGTGAAACACGTTCAAGTTTCATCGGGTTTCATCCCCCTACGTGCCGAGACCGAAGACGTGGACCAGCTCCTATCGGAAGAGGGGGCGAGGGTCCTACGGAACACTGGCCTAGAAGCGAAAACCCCTCCACAAGTAGCAGCAAACAGAAGCGTGATCTGTCGCAAAGTGGAGAGCTGGGTGGGTGAGCATACACCCGAGGAGTTCAAGGAAGAGATCACCAAGAGCAATCCCTGGGCCCAAGTTCGCGAAATAATCAAATTTCGCTAACACACCCATTTTTTTAAAAATAACATTCGCTACCACAGAAATGGCAAAAAAATCGACTCAGAATGGAATACTGGTATTCAATATGAGAATACCAGGCGAAAATATACAGCAGGAAAAATTTAATAGCATACAAATGTGCTTTGTATGCTACAAACTCGAAGAGCACACAACATCGACATGCCCAGACAAAAATAAACTGTGGTGCAGTGAATGCGCCACAGAAAGGGCACCGATTTGACAAATGCGAAAGCACCAAGGAAAGATGCCTAAATTGAAAAGGGGAACACAGGACGATGGCCCTGAACTGCCCCAAGCGCCGCGAGATTATAAAAAGAAAGGAAAGCCAAAGAAACGACATGCGTGAACGCCGCCAAGAAGAATGCGGAAATAAAGCCTGTATCTGCTCTTGTAAAGATGAATATCACGGGAGATTTGAGTGCAAGGATATTAATCTGCATTACCCACGCAAATGTGGCAAATGCAGTAAAACCTGGCTGCTAGAACCAGGTATTGAATGCTGTCCTGAAGGCGAATGATCTCCCTTCGGTATTTATGCCTGAAGACCCCGAATACTCCAAGGCATTCAATGACTCAGTTATAAAGAATAATACCGTCAAGTCTGGACTGAAAGAGATCATTGAAGTTCCCTCATCGGAGGAATCCGAAGAGGACGACGAAGAAGAAGAAAAAGCTGAAAGTGAGGATTTTTTTTTTTGATTAAGAGGCTATCTGGCGACTGCCGACTTAGGCATAAGTTGCCGTAAACAAACAGCCTAGTTCTAGGCTACTTCAAAAAAATTCAACAGGAAATAACAATAAAAAGAAATAACAATAACAAAACAATAACAAAAACAACAACAATAAAACCGGGTTAAATGAAAGGGAGAAGGCCGGCCTCCCCCCAAAAGTCAATAAGTCCACCAGTCATGGTGCACGCACTCGTCCCGAGTACAAGGGACAGGCGGTAGCGACCCCGCCCATCCCGGTACCGAGACAGGTATCGTGCGCGAAGATAACCCAGACTGGGACATTCGACAAGAATGTGCCGAACAGTCTGGGGGACGACGCAGTCGTTGCAATACGGCGCATACGAGCGCTCCATCAAGTAGCGATGCGTCACACGAGTGTGTCCGATTCGAAGACGACAGAAAGCAACCTGAAGCCGCCGCGGCATTGGGGGATAGGTCCATGGGAACAGTCGCGGCGCAATGGCACGCAACTTTAGGGTTCCCTTCGACCGTCTCCCATCTTCTTTGCCAAGCAGTCCGAAGAGCTGCTCGTATTCCTGCCATGTAGTCGGTGTGAGGAAGAGCGAAACGCTGGTCCGGTCGCAGAGTCCTCGCGGACTCTTTGGCGCCATCATCGGCGCGCTCATTCCCCGCAATTCCTACATGTCCAGGAACCAAGCAGAAGATAATCTGGACATCTGCCCCGCTCGCCAAAACCGTGGCGTCACGGATATCGCGAACCAGGGGATGCGGAGATTCCAATGCCCCGAGAGCACTCAGGGCGCTTTGTGAGTCGCTATAGATCACAATCCGGTCTCCGAACCGGGCACGTCGCGTAATCTCCCGTACCGATTGGTGTATTGCCACCAACTCGGCCGTGAAGACAGACGCAGCGCCTGGTAGAGCCCCGCTGACTTCAAACAGAGAGGATACGGCGTGGAAGCCGAGCCCCTCTAGGGACTTGGAGCCATCCGTATACACTGGCACGGTTCCAGCGTGACACGAGGCGTGCTCCAAAAAGGTCGAACGCAATACTCCCGGCGCCGTACAAGCTTTGAGAGCAGAGGCGTGGCGACAAATAGCCAAATGTGGTACCCTCCAGGGTGGCGTCCTGGGCAAAACCAGGGGCGCCACCAGCCCGAGAGCGATATCTACCTCTCGAAGGAGTTTCCTGGCCCTAAACCCAAAAGGCTTAGGGTATGACTGGCGTCTCTCAACGGCATAGGCACCATCGAGATCAGCTGCGGATGCAGTGAGAGCTGTTGGCGACTGAGGGAGGCGCCGGGCTCGCGCGTACAGTCGAGTGATACACTGAACGCGGCGCAGAGCGAGTGGCATCTCCCCAGCATCGACGAACAGGCTCTCAATGGGGGAAGTGCGGAAGGCACCGGTCGCAAGGCGAAGGCCGGTGTGGTGGATCGAATCCACCTTCCGCAATAAACGCTCGGCTGCGGATGCATAAAACTCGCACCCGTAGTCGAGCTTCGAACGAACAAAGGATCGATAAAAAAGTAAGGCAGTAGCCCTATCAGCGCCCCAAGCGCTGAACGTCACGGAACGGAGAATGTCCATGGCGTGGGTACAAGAGACCCTAAGGCTGCGAATATGAGCCTCCCAGGTGAGGCGTCGGTCGAATACAAGACCAAGGAAACGGTGCGACTCAACCACATCCAGGCGCACCCCTTTAAGAAACAAATCTGGGTCGGGGTGAAGCCGTGGATGGCGGCAGAAGTGCACTACCTTAGTCTTGGCCAAAGAAAACCGAAACCTGTGCGCTTCGGCATAGCGAGAGACGCGGTTCAATGCCTGTTGGAGTCGACGCTCCAGAGTTGGCATCTGGGCGGCGCCAAAAGAGATCGAAAGGTCGTCCACGTAGAGCGTAGCGAGAACATCTTTCGGCATCTTTTCGGCTCAGGGCAAAGAGTGTGACACTGAGGACACTTCCCTGCGGGACACCCTCTTCCTGCTCCTTTGGGCCGCAGAGGGCTCCCCCCACCCGTACGCGGAATCGACGATCTCGCAAAAATTCAGATATAAACATTGGGAGGCGTCCCCTCGCCCCCATCGTGTGGAGAGTCTCCATGATACCGTATCGCCATGCGGTATCTTAGGCCTTCTCCAGATCGAAAAACACCGTGGCGTAGTGCTGTCTACGAAGGAAAGCCTCGCAGACGGCATTTTCCAGTCGGAGCAGAGCATCCGACGTGGAGTGGAACTTGCGGAAGCCGCACTCTGCGGAAGACAGATGGCCCCCGCTTTCCAGGAAAAAGGCTAATCTAACATTTACCAATTTCTCCATCAACTTGCACACGCAAGAGGTTAGAGAGATTGGGCGGAAACCGGTCGGAGTAGAGTGATCTCTCCCCGGTTTGCGAAAGGCAAGCACAGTAGCGATTCACCAGGAGTCTGGGAGAAGACCTTCCACCCAGATCCTGTTGAACAAATCTAACAGAAAGGCCATGCCTCGCTCACCCAGGTGTCGAAGCATGGCGTACGGGACATCGTCCGGACCATAGGCGGTGTCCGCGCACGAAGCGAGAGCGGAACGCAACTCGCTTACAGTAAACTTGTCGTTGAAGGGATCTCCGCCTCTGGAGGAAAAGTCCAGCCAGCGGCCTTCCGCGACATCACGACGTGCATTGAATGCTTGCGGAGCAGCATCACGGCTAGAGAATGCAGGAAAAGCGGTCGGGAAGGATTCTGCCACGGACGCGGGGTCCGAGATTGCGGTCCCATTCTCCTGGAGAACGGGAGGGGGGTCCTGCGAGAACTTGCCCCGAATCCTTTTGACTCGCTTCCACACCTCAGCTAAAGGGGTCTTCCCGTTAAGTGAAGAGACGTATGCCCGCCAAGAAGAGCGGCGGGCGTGCTTCGAAATATCCCGGAACCTAGCCCTAGCCCGACGAAATTCAGCGACAGTGAAATCGTTCGGGCGGCGCTTATAGCGCATGTAGGCATAACGCTTCTGTTTGAGGGCCGTCTCACACTCGGCCGACCACCATGGGAGTGGTCGGCGTACAAAACGGCCAGACGTCCTAGGAATAGTAGTCAGGCCCACGGCGATGAGGTTGCCGGAGAAGAACTCAACGGCCTCATCTACCGACCTAAACTCCTCGACTGAGATAGAGAATTCAGTCATTTCCTGAAATGCAGGCCACCGCGCGCGCGCCAAGCACCACCGAGGTGGTCTCTCAGGCGGCAGTTGCCCTAAAAATGATATTTGAATGGGAAAGTGATCACTACCATCGAGGTCATCGACCACCCCCCAATCAAAATCAGGCTGTGCATCCGAAGAGCACAAAGATAGGTCAAGGCAAGAAAATGAAGCGGTTCTCGGACAGTGATGCGTAAACTCATCCACATTTAGGACACCCATCTCAAGCTCTTCGATCAGATCGGCAAGGACTTGTCCCCTGGGATTTATGGAGTAATCTCCACAGAGAGGATGCCTGCCGTTCAGATCTCCAAGCAAAAGATAGGGACTCGGCAACCATGCCACGACGCAGAAGAAGTCCCCCACGTCGAAGTCAGCTGACGGTGGAATGTACGCAGAAATGATAGTATACCTCCTATCCAGGTGCAGCTGCACAGCCAATGCCTGAAAGGAGGTATCTAAAGAGAAAGGAAGAACGGAGACATCATGCCGGGTGTAAACCGCGCATCCCCTAGCTCGGCCATCCCGCGGTGGTGGGGTCGCAAGACCCTTGTACCCCGGGAGGGCGGGCAGGGGGCACGCGCCTAGCATGGTCTCCTGTAAAAAGATAGCAAACGGGGAGCGGGACGAGACAAGCCTCCGCAGCTCCTCTCAGTTGGCTCGGAGTCCACGGCAATTCCATTGAAGGAATATGCCCTCCAGGCCTAGCTCGGAGGAGACGCGGGGGCCCTCCTCGAACTGAAGACCCTCACGGGAATGGCCGTACGCTTCCCGGGGGCAGAACCCCGGGCGCTGTTAGCCGGACAAAGCGCTGGAGGCGCTGTCGCCTTCGAGGACTTACTGGGGAAGGTTGGGCTCGCCATGCGAGTCTTTTCCTCCCTCCGCCTCGAAACCTTAGGCGGGCGCTGCGGCTTCGGAGGCGGGGGGCCCTCTTTTCGAGGAACCACCGTCTTCGAGCCACTCCCTTCACCTCGGGGCGTGGGCGAAGGAGCCAAAGCTCCTTTGTTGCTGTCCTCCTTTCGGGGGACAGCTTTAGGAACCAGGGAAGATGGCCTAGCGACCATCTTCAGGGGTGTTGCCTCCTGTGAGTCTAACGACTCGGTGGAGGCGCGTGGCCGTTTCGCCTTGCGGGAAACGGTCACGCTGGGGGAAGAGGGGGGAGCCCTGGTTTTAGCCGGGGCTGGGTATGAACCCTTTTTGCCGCCAGCTTTACCAGGGGACCGCCCGGGTTGGGTAGAGCCCGCAGAAGGGCTCCGAATGGGCGCGGAAACAACCGTGCTCGTTGGCCTGGATGGGCCAGGAGCAGAGGGTGCCTTTCTAACTACTGAGGCATATGACGTCCCAGGCAGAGCTGGGCGCGCCAGGACCAAGTCCTTAGCCTCGCGGAATGAGAGTCTATCTTGGGCCTGAACGGCCAGGATTTCTTTCTCCGGGAGATATGCACCACATTGCTTCGAAGAAGCAGGGTGCGGCTCTCCGCAATTGACACACTTGGCCACACACGATTTGGACTTATCGTGTGCGACCTTGGAGCAATTTACACAGACTTCGGGTGACCCCGACTTTGCACGTCTACATGAGCGATTCGTATGGCCGAAGCGGTGACAGTAATAGCACCGCCGCGGCAGTGGCACGAATGCCTTCACGCGGTAGCGGTACAAACCAGCACGCACCGACTCAGGGAGCTTGTCACAGTCGAACGTGACGAAGAGTGTAGGGGTGGGTCTCGAAGCCCCTCCCTGTTTTCTCATCACACGTTCGACCTTGACCGCCCCATGGTCGGCCAGCTCTAGGGTGATGTCCTCAATGGAGTAGTCAACGATTTCCCTCGCATAAACTACTCCTTTCACAAAGTTCATGGTAGAGTGCGGCGTCACACTCACCGGGGTGACATGAAGTGTCCGAAGAGCACTTATCTTGGCCTCCTCGGCGGGATTCGCCGCATTCGCCAGAAGGCTGCCGTCCGAGAAACGGGTCACCTTCGGCTCTCTACCAATTGCACTAGCTAATCCTCTCCTCTGATGGATCATGTTGCCCTTGGACAACATGGTGCCATCAGTGGAGCGAATAACGAGGAAGCGTTTGAAGCCAGCGGGCTCGAAAACGCCAGGTAACCTCTGAATGAGAGGCCCCGATGTCATCGAGGCTCCGCCCTGTGCACTCTTGGTGTTAGTCTTGGTCAGGGGCTCCGCACACGAGGGGGTAGAGGGGCCGGATGTGCCGATCTTGGCTTGGTCGCCTACCAAAGTGGTAGCAGACTCATCCGTCCCCGCAGCCCCCGCGGATGGAGAGGAGCCCCGAGTCTTTTTCGTCTTTTTCTTTTTGGGAGAGGAGGGCGGGGAATGAACCCGCTTCTCACCTCCGCCGGCAGAAGCCCCCAGGCCAGATGGACCGGCCTCAGCCAGGTCCCTCTCCGAAATGGAGAAGGTCCTGGTTGTCGTAGGGGCACCTGTCGGAGGAGATCCCTCCCCTCCTTTTACTGCCTCGGAGCCCTCAGCCATTTGAGGAGGACCTTGCATAGGGGCGGATTCGGGTTCGGTGCTTGGCGCCGAGCCCGAATTCCCCCCATGGAAGGCCCTACCGTCTGAGGCTGGGTCTCCTCAAGGACCATGTCTATCACAGGAGGGGCCTCCAGTTGGCCATCCCCTCCCAGGACATCGCAGGTCCCCTTGGCAGTGTCGCCAGTCTTGTGTGGGGAGGCACAGGCCTTGACCCCGGCAAGGTTTAAAATTCTTGCCAGCAGGTCTTTGGAGGGAAGCGACCGAAGGGGCCTAGCTTCCCTCTCCCCCCTAAGGGGGTTTGCCCTACCGAGCCGCTTCGATGTGGAGCGGCTGGCTAAGGGCTGCCTGCTGGCTTTTCTTGGCAGTCCCCTTGGAAAGAAAAGAGGGGACTCCCGCTGGGAAAAGGGAGGTACCCGAAAGCACCTCCAGAGAAGGGGGTGAGGGGGAGTCCCCTGCACCCGTAGGCGAAGGAGAGGAGTAAGCCTCCTCTCCGGTTAGAGAAATATGGAGGGCCTCCTGTGCTTGCACAGGGGAAGGGGACCTCCATTTTTTTGCTGGAGCTGCCCGAGGACGGCTCCGTTGATGTTTCAGGGAAAGTTGGGGGTTGAGTTTTTTTTTTTTGGTCTTCATCATTGGGCATGGTGACCCTTTTTTTAACACGGGATGCAATAGCGTACACCTCTCGCAGTAGCCCGCACTGCGAGAGGTGCTTACAAGCCCGGCAGAGCCAGGCGCCGCCATTTGGGACCACCCCTCCCGCCTGGTGGCCTGGCAGTCCATCGGCATGGCGGCTCCACCTTGAACACGGCGTAAAATATATAGATTGTGAAGAGGAGAGGAAAAGGGATGTGAGGAAGGTATGGGTGGGGATGAAGCAGGTTGTTAAAAACCAGCCACCCCAGACCGGAGCTCAGGGGTTAGGGAACATTGTCCCCCACCCCCTCAGCCCCGATGCGGGACGGTTGGCTGAAAGGAAGGTCAGCATCTAACCTGTGAAATTAGAGGCTGATCAGAGAAAGTTGTGGGAGAGGTTGTGTGAAAAGAGAGGAAACAAGTGTTTTGAAGGAAGGAAGAGAGGCTAAGCTGGGGCCGGACGGAGCGCTGGATCCCGTCAGCACGGCGGCTAGGATGGCAAATCGCCGCGCCCCTTACTGAAAGTGAGGAGAGATCCTCCTTTTCTTACAACGAAGAGGGCCGCTGCACCCGTACACGAGCTACGAAGAGCAGGTTCAAAACCCCGAGTCCCCCTCCGATAAAGGAACCGCCTAGCCAGTCCACAAGAAGAAGAATAAGAAGCAGCATAGGTAAAAACAATTCACCATGTTACGGAACGCACTGAAGATATTGGAAATTAATACCAACGGCTGGACGACGAAAGGAATTCCTTACGGAAATGTATTCAGGAAAATTCATGCAGGCATCATCTTTATTTCAGAACACGGGATCGACACGCGTGGTGCAAAAATGAAAACCTGGAACTACGATGTGTTGATCAAAAATTATTCGCAGGAGCAGTTCGACGAAGAATCCGAGCTCGCGATTGAGATCGAACTCGACTTAAGAAAGTTGGTAATTGCTACTGGATATTAACCGCCAAGGAGAGATGTGTTACCAATTCACACTCTCAATGGCCTATTTGAAAGAAAAGCCCCTTAATAGGGGATCTGAACGCTAGGAACCGAGAATCCGGTTACAGGACCTTCAACGGTATAGGAAGAAGCCTGAACCTATTGCAGGACAGAAATATTGCCCAGCGAATAGGCCCCGACTTCCCGACCTTTGTCAGAGCAGGAAGTGCCACAAAACCACACATCTGTGTGGCGAATCGTCAGCTGCCGTTCAATTACTACATGGAACCAGTCCAGGTCCAATGTAGTGACCATATAGGGATCCTACTCACCATCAACAGGAACCCCCTATAAAAGAGCAGACTGGACACGGTACACGCGCCTTCTCGAGGCATACGATCCGCCCAACTTAGACGAGGCAATTCTCAAGGAGATTGACGAGGCACTCGACGACCTCAATAACCATCTCATCAAGGCAGATAGGGCTTGTATCCCTAAATCCGAGTATAAGAGCATCTCTACCTACAAATGGACCGAATACATGAAGGAATTATACGGTGAGCTGAAGTTATTGTATGAAATCAACATCGCGAATGCGTCAGTTCACTCAATGCAGCGAAGTAAAGAATTCAAAGAAGAACTGAACCAGTTGATCCTCGACCAACAATGTAGAAGATGGGAGGATGGGATTGATAGCCTCATCACGAAACGAGTCCCAAAGATTTTTGGAAAAAGATCAGAAATCTCAAAGGATCGACTGGGAAGAAGCAGAAGATCGAGCTACAAAAGGAAGATGGAAACATCAAAACGGAAGAAGGAAGAATTGAAGAAATAATCCGAAGTTATGGGAAAAGATCTTCAGTATAACTGAAGAGGAAAACGAAGACTATGACCTAGAGTTTGAAAGCAACATCATCGACGAGCTTAACGAACAAATACACAAGACGCACCCTCACCACCAGGTGGATAGACAGCGCGACGGAGACGTCGAGATTACCAAAGAACTACTCGGCGAGCTCCGCTCATTGCAACAAAAAGCCCCAGGACAATCGGAGCTTACAAAGCTTAACTTTGAAAAGGCACCAGCCAATGTCATCGAAGGGATGAGAAGAATATATAACGCCTTTCTGAACACGGGATACTTTCCAGATGCTTATAAAACGGCTAAGATGATTTTCTTGCCTAAGCACGGAAAAAAACCAACGTTGAAGGAGAGCTATCGGCCAATTTCACCTCTAGAATTTGGCGGGAAGCTCTTCGAGAAGATCCTCAACAAAGGACTGGTGTCTAACCTGGGAGAACTCCCTCTTCAACCAACATCTATTCGGGTTTAGGGGGAAGCGAAGTACGGAGATAAGCGATTAATGTCATCACGGAAAAGCTAGCCCAAGCAAAATGGGAAAAGAGTTACGTGGACATTGTTTGTTGGGATGTATCAAAGGCGTTTGATAAGGTGTGGCAACGGGGAATGCAGTACAAGATCTTACGACTGGGCATAAGTGAAAACTTAGAAGAAAGAACTCTCTGTGACTATGTCATGGAGAGAGCGGCGTACATCAGTTTAGGGTGCACGGACAGACCAAAGTTTCCGATCACTGCGAGCCTCCCGCAGGGGGCGGGGGGTGCCTGTCCCCCACTTTCTACTTGATTTACACCGCGGATGTCCCAGCCCCTATAAGCCCCACTTGCCTCAACATTCAATTCAACGATTATTTCACACAGATAATCACTTGTCCATGGAGGCATGCGCCTTGGCAAGCTCGTATGACAGCAGCAGAAATTGAAAATCTTAACACCTACGAGGCACGGTGGAAGATCCGCACCAACCAGGATAAGTTCAAAGTAGTCCCCATAGGCAGGAGACTACTTTACGACGTCAGGGTGGAGGATAGACGTTATCCCTACACCACAGAGTGCAATGTACTCAGAATGAAGATTACCTCATCCTGGTAGAAAAAGCACGTCCAAGAAAGAATCACCAAGGCCACTGCTGCAGTCAAGACTCCATATAGGTTCAGAAATCTTCGTTAAGCAATAAGAAAAAGATCTACAATGCACTTGTAAGATCGACCTACTATACCCCGCTTCCGCCCTCTCGTGTGTCTCGAAGACACAAAAGAGAAAACTACAAATGGTGCAGAATAAATGTACGTACCTAATTACAGGTACACGCGGGAGAGAAAGAAGACGCCAGGAAGAGCTGCACCGGGAGGCGGGGATAAGTCCCATCAACATTGTCATAGAAGAACGGACAAGGAATATGCTGGAAATGGTTAATCGTGAATTAGACGATGATATCGTCCAAATGATTGACCAGAACAGAAGAGGAATAAGTCACGCCGGATTTATAAGCTCCGCCGGGGTATTAGCTGGCGGAGCAGAAGTGCCGTTCTACGCATGATAATAAAAATGTTTTTACTCTAAACCAATAAAAACCCGACTAAGAAAAAGCTAACGTAACTATGAAACCTCACCGATGAAGACTCAAATCTACCGATGAAGACTGAAATTTACCGAAAAAGACATCCACGAAAAAACAAGGAACACAAATTACACACATTACAAAATATACTAAAGAAATCAAAGACTCTAAGAAAATAATAAAGTAATTAATAAAGCAATTATTACCACAACAGCAAATGCGCATATCATATCCAAAGGCTTGAACGCCATATTATATATATATATATATATATATATATATATATATATATATATATATATATATATATATATATATATATATATTATATATAAACATAAACTAACTCAAAGTCAACAAAGGAACTACAAAACCGAAAATACTTAAAAGCGATAGGCCTGATCACCAGGCTCTAGCATCTCCTTTCACCACTGGTTTACTTTCCGCTATCTGTCTACACACCCCTACTCTATCCCTTATCTAAAGCTACTCTTACAACACATGAATCACAGACTCTGCTCTTCCAACCATCTCGCTTCGATTCCCTGCTATCTTCTAGAAACAGGAGGCAAGGCCAAAAGGAATTCTCATCAACGCCTCTCACTAAGGACACTGATTTTTCTACAATCTATACCGTGGGCGGTATAATTTCGTGGGCCAACTACGAGATTCAGCAAGCCCCCCCCCCACCCTCGAATAAAAATTCCTTTATTTCCCTGCTCGTCATAGTGATATGACGTACTAAACTCCCCCCATCCATGCCCCGCCGTGACTTAGCACTGTGAATGTGACTCTACGAGCTCCGTTGCAACTATGCCGTTCTACTTAGACAAGGCATAATTGAAAACTTTGAGGAAAGGTCTGAGGCTTAGCCCGCTGCGGAACCCAAAGGAAGGAACAAACCTGGATTGGGACTCAGTTACCAACGCGTGGGGGATTAATACCCTACCCTGCGGCACCGTCCAAGACCACAGAGGGAGACAATACCGTCTCTGTGAGATGTCGGACGTAACTGAGAAATATCAAAAACCCAATATAGGGGGCGGCACCCCGACTGGAATCAGTTGATTCGGGCTTCAGTCATTATTAAGTCCGCCATTTTTTTTACAAACTCTGAGGAGCCCAACCAAGTCCATACTTCTCTTCAGTGTTTACTGAAGAGTGTGGTCCCATCCTCCAGCCAATAGATTCCTACTCGTGGGATAAGAGGAAGGGGGGGAAGCTGGAGGATATGGACTTCACCGAAGGGGAAATCAAAAAGATCAATGACCTAATGACGAATAAGTCACCTGGCCCGGATGGCTTTCTACCTAAAGTGTTGGAAGAAGTGCGCGATCAAGTGTCAAGACACCTGAGCGCAATCTTCAACATGTCAATCCGGACCGAATGCGTTCCTAGAGACTGGCGTGAGACCGTAGCCAACCGTCAAACTACCGACCCATCAGTCTAACTTCGATAGCCAGTAAACTCATGGAAAGCATGATGGTGGACAAAATGACGTCGTATTTAGAGTCAAACCTGCTACTGAGGAGTTCCCAGCACGGCTTCCGAAGGCAACGGTCATGCCTAACGAACCTTGTGGAATTCTTCCACTTCGTGTTCGGTGAGCACGATCGGGACAAGGCGGTGGATGTGGTCTACCTAGACTTTCAGGCCTTTGATAAGGTACCACACCGCCGCCTTTCTCCGGAAAGTGCGAGCGCTGGGCATAGACGGAAAAGTAGCCGGCTGGATCGAGAACTGGCTAAGTGGCAGACGGCAACGGGTGGTGGTGAATGGACAGGCTTCTGAGTGGGTGCCTGTTACTAGCGGCGTGCCTCAAGGTTCTGTCCTGGGACCACTACTATTCATCATCTACGTCAACGACATAGACGGTGACATGGTTGCCAAGATTTCCAAATTTGGCGACGATACCAAACTTGGTATGAACGTTGCAAAGAATGGAAACACTGCCCGCCTGTACGAAGATCTTGGGAAGATTGGGGAGTGGTCGGGCACATGGCAAATGCCTTTTAACGTGAACAAATGCAAAGTGATGCATATCGGCCACCGAAACCCCCAATCCAAGTATATCCTTAAGGGCACTGCTATTGAATCCACCGACACTGAGATGGACTGAGATGACCTAACACGGTCGAAAAACGTCTAGGAATAGAGAATGTCATTCGCAGATGTTTTTTTCTCGCCTCGAAGATCCCGTTAAAAATTTCTAAGAAATATTAAGAAAATACAACTCAAAAATAATAACGCTGCCACAGCTGTGGACTTCAATGGTATATGCATACAACATGAACTTTTACCTAATTTTATATATATATATATATATATATATATATATATATATATATATTTCAGCAAACCCAGAATAGATGGTAGTCTGTTGGCTTCAGGTCTGGCGAGTACGGTCGGTGAGGGAGAACTTCCCACCACAGCTACAAGACTTTTGAAAGGCTATGATTAGCAACGTGTGGTCTGGCGTAATCATGAAGAAACATGACATCAGTAAATTCTGGTCGTTTCTGCGCAATTGCATATGTTGACTGTATAATTGAACGTCGATAGACTGATTGCGTTCCAACATTTCCAAGTAAATCCCGCTATTTATATCCCACCAAACAAACCATAAGCTTCATTGATGTCGGTCTGCCTTTGCCTGAAGTTGTGCGGGTGCACCCTTTGTCGGTCCAGTTTCTTTTGCGTGTCATAATTGAACGTCGATAGACTGATTGCGTTCCAACATTTCCAAGTAAATCCCGCTATTTATATACCACCAAACAAACCATAAGCTTCATTGATGTCGGTCTGCCTTTGCCTGAAGTTGTGCGGGTGGATCCATGGATCGGACATCACGGGGAGGAAATAGAAACTGAGAGAAACCACAGCTGGGCCAAAGTCTCGGAGGTTGTGAAATTAAAAAACCGAAGAGAAAATAACGAATATAACCATGTATTCCAAGTTATATTTACTGAAACAGCAATGATAAAGAAGGCGAAGGCAGCAGGGATCCAGCTGTTTAACGCAAGAATAAGCAGCGACCAAATCGAGTGGGAAGATTTCATCCCAGTCCAAATGTGCTTCGCTGCTTTAAAATGGAAAGCCACATCACCAGAGAGTGCAAAGAAGAGCAAGAGATATGCTCTCGATGCGGCGAGCTGGGACATAACTGGAGGACGTGCAAGAGCCCCCAGGAAAGATGTGCTAATTGCAAGATGGGACACAGGGCCATGGCATGCCCATTAAAAAAGAAATTAAAACAAAAGGCCAACGAAAAGCAAGAGGCAGAAATGACAAGAAAAACACCACATACGCCCAGGTCGCGAAGGCAGCAATTAACGAATGCGAAGCAAAGAAGGTATACCATAATATTAACAGCGAGATGCCAATCAAGATATTGACCTGCATAATGTACGCGCACGAGCGGAATCTTATGAGGCCAGGGACGTTCGAGGATGAACTAAACGCTATGCTAGCGAACATTGGGATAAGGCCCATGGTCTTCCTTAAAAAAAAACAGCATCTGAGGCGCACGAAAGACAACGGAAAAGACAGACGCGACACAACCAACAAGACAGGACCCATGCATCAAAGCCCAGAAAAAAAGAGAAATGGAAAAACAAAAAAGGAACCTGAAGGAGACGACCACGGAGATCGAATCCGACAACTCGGAGGGTGAGAGAGAAACGCCTAAAAAACAACGAAAATCAAAGAACAAATAAAAAATAGACGGAAACGATATCAACCTCAAGATCTAGGCCAGCAAAGATACCAAGTTCTTAAGAAAGATAACATCAAAAAGTCTCCTCGAAGGAATCAGATCCGGCAGGTACAAATGGGAGTTTGATGCCGACGTAGACGCAAAAAAGTTGGAAGATGCAGTAATACTTGGCGATATTAAACTCAACGAGGAATACTGCGAAACGAGGACCCTGCAAGATTACAAAAAAATACAGTGTGGAATGACAAGAAATAACCACTAACAGACAGGACAACCGACAGACACTAACATGGAAAGGACAAACAACAGACTAAGTATAAGGACACTGAACGTTAACGGATGGACAGGAAAAAGCACAGTTTACAGTAATATCTTTAGGGAGACAGAACCAGAAATCATTCTTATCTGTGAACATGGACTCGACACAAGAACACAGAAAATGAAAATCCTAAACTGCACTCACATTAACAAAAAAACTGCTCCCAGGAAAGGTATGACGGGGTGGCGATGGCGATAAAGAGAGACATCAAATTCAAACACCTACCTGAGCTTGATGAATCCTTTATAGCGATAGCGATCCCGACTCTCGTCGGCGATCTTGTGGGAGCGGCAGGGTACCAACCCCCTAGTAGAAAGTACCTACCGCTACACAATTTCAACACACTATGTGGGCACCAAAGAAAAGTCCTTTTTGGAGGTGACCTAAACGCTAACTTGGGAGCAGCAGGATACAAAAAGACTAACGAAAGAGGCAGGAATCTGCAACTATTACTAGACCGAGACAGACTAGACATAATTGCACCTGACTTCCCGACATTCGTAACTTCGCGCACAGCGTCGAGGCCGAGCATAATCTTAGCCAGCTGCAACTTCCCATTCAACCATCATAGCACTCCGGGATCGCCCGTCCCGAGTAATCACATACCTATACTTACAACTATTTCCCTTGCGGCCATTCAGATCCCGGTACAGATAAGGAAGTCCTTCGCCCGAGCCAATTGGGAGAGGTACCGGGAAATGCTGAGAGAATACCAGCCAGCATATCTGAATTGAGGCAATACTCGAAGAAATAGACGAAGAGCTGGAGCTATTGACAAACTCGACCATCAGGGCAGATAGGGAGAGCGTCCCAACATCATACAGAACGCTCCCCCAGCCAAGATGGACAACAAACGAGATGAGAAACATAGCAAGGGAACATAGGGAACTATATGATCGGTTGAGACGCACGGGAACGTGCAAGGAATTATTGGCCGGGATGCGCCGCCTCGAAGCTGAGCTAACTTGAATAATCAGGAAAAAACAGACGGAGATATGGGAACAGCTAATTGACGAAATTGAGGACGAAGACAATCCCAATAAATTCTGGAGACAGATAAAGAGACTCAGGGGTACAAACATAAGGAAAAAAACACGAATCAAGGAGGACGAATCATACATCGAGGAACCAAAAGAACTCTAGGAACGGTTCAGGGAGCACTAGAGAGAAGTCTTCTCAATAACACCAGAGGATAACAAAGACTTCGACTTAGAGTTTGGGGGTGAGATCATCGACGAGCTGATGCCAAGGTTTGGCTGAGGGGTCTGTAATTCAAGATCGTAAACCTTCGGCTAACCCCAGTCATCGAAATGATCCTGTGCGATTATGCGATGGAAAGAGCGCAGATACAAATCGAGGGCCACAAGGGACCGGAATTTAGCCTCAAGGCTGGTGTGCCGCAAGGTAGCAGCATCAGCCCTTTACTGTATAGCATCTTCATGATCGACCTTCCATCACCAATCAAGGATGACGCGATGTATCTCCAATACGCAGATTGTACCGAGCTCTTACAACAACGACCTAGTGCAAGCTGCAGAGACGGCGGTGGAGATCGAAAACATAGACTCGTACGAGCGTAAATGGAAGATAAAGACGAACGTCCAAAAGTTCGTCATCATCCACATGAACCGCACGATATACGACGACATTTATGTTGGCGATCGAAACCACCACTACTCTCAGGAGGGGACAGTGCTCGGGCTCAAAATTACCGTTAGGGGGTATAAGCCTCACGTTACAGACCAGATCAACTAGCAAGGGGGGAACTGGTAAAACTGTACCGTTTCCGCAGACTGAGCAGGAGTAATTTAGGAAAACTCTACCTTTGCTACGCAAGACCAAAGCTTATATACCCAGCGATAATCACCCAAACCTCAGGGATAAATACACTGAGATCTATGCAGAGGGTACAGAATAAAGCCTCTTTGATTATTAACCACACAAGAAGACGGGAATGCATACCACTGAGAACACTACACAGAAGAGCTGGACTAGAACCAATCAACACTTTAGTACAATCACAAGCAAAGAAGACATGGGACAAAGTAGAAACTGAAATACTGCCAAGTCTGGACCTCGACTTAGACATTGACATGACAAGACTAAAACGGAAAATCACACGACGGACTAACTTCCCAAGTGGCAGGCGAACTGCTGCTGAGGAATTGACAGAACGGTTTAAATAGACTATCCTTTTATGTATTATTTGACCCAGAGTTCATATAGAAACACCTTAATTATGACAAAAGCACTTAAAAATTCTAACTTATGACCTAAATCCTTAAACTGTCTTAAATTATTTAAATCACTTATGGGGACAAAAGTTTTTCAATAGGTACTTAAAATGTATTAATTCAGCAACAACAACTAAAAAATAAAGGCTTGAACGCCTCAAAAATATATAATTATTTAGAATATGTTTATATAAAGTAACTAAAACGGATAAGTAAATGTATATTTTGAAATAAAAATAAACAGATTGTGTATACAGGAATTTGTATGAATGTATAAAAGTTAGAAATCAGGGGGGGGGGGGGTAGGCATAAACATATTGAAGGGCTGACATTTTACAATTTTGTTTATTTGCTTTCGTATTACAGGATTAAAAGAAAATCTATCTGAGAGTCATTTTTTTTTAATTCTGTAATACGAAAGCAAATAAACAAAATAGTAAAATGTCAGCCCTTCAATATGTTTAGGCCTAACCCCCCCCCCCAGATTAGCCACAAGTAGGGGATTAGGAAAAAAAGAGGGGATCTTTCACGATCTGACCTTGTGTTATGCTTATATGCACTTTTCTTATATTTTCTACCCAGTGTCAGTTGAAAAAGGGTGTGAGATACACCGAAACTGTTCTGAATTAATTAAATTGTCTTCGGAGAATGTGGTTTAATTCCTCATATATATATATATATATATATATATATATATATATATATATATATATATATATATATATATATATATATATAGAGAGAGAGAGAGAGAGAGAGAGAGAGAGAGAGAGAGAGAGAGAGTTTATAAAAAAAAACAAGAATTGTTAAAGCATAAAGATTCAAAAGAGTGAGAAAAACAAAAATGCAAGAAATATCAAAATATCAACGGTGTGTTTGCACCAAACTATCTCTACCACGATATATCTACTACTAAAAAGTTTGAACATCATTCTTTTCATTCAGCTCGATTCTGACTCCACCATATTTCATCGGTAAAATAGGAAAGAATACATAAAGACGCTCCGAAGATGATCGAATAAGATCGAAACCTCAGCAATTTAGTTTGTTTTTTTTACAAACCCATTTATTTAAAAGAGAGATGAATATAGGACAAGTGACAAGATGGACTAAAAAAGACAGAAGAATAGAAGTTTGCCAAAGGAAATTGATCAAGGAGAAATATAACCATGGTCTTCAACAAAAATTGCATTCAAGAAAGACTGCTTGCTACCCATATATATTATATATACACTAATTAACTTATGTAAGCTTCAATCGAATAGCAGTTCATAAGAAAAGTTGATTCGATTTTTCACTCCGCCATCTTGGTTATGTAAACGATTTTATTTTGCGTGCAAGTCGCTGATTGGTTTGACGTCATAAGGGTTCCACCCACCCGTATCAATTTTCACTCTAACATTTTAGTGACGTTAGCAAACTTTTTGGAGCGATGTCGATAATTGGTTTGAAGTCATTAAGGATCCATCCACCTCAGTTGTACACACCCCTCCCCTCACACAAACACATTTGACGATGAGGAGGTTTGTAAGACATGGCAACTACGGGGACTAATTAAAAATTGAAAAACAGAAATATGCTCTAGAACAGGGTTTCCCAACTGGGGACCATGGCACATCTGAAGGGGGCCACAGGAAAATTTTAAGCTTTAGAGGGGCGACAGTACTCAACCTATTGAAACCTGAATTATAGTTAGGGCAGTACCTAATTATAATTTATGCAATTGAATTACATTTTAAAAATATTAATAAATATATTTTCCCTTTTTTTAAATATTTCATTAGCATAATAGGATTTACATTAATCTGTAAACAAATATTTTGCATCTTACAAGCTTATTTTGCGGCAAAGCTCCATTGTGCGCTCGATCGTTATGCGCCTGGCACCGTTGTTGGCTTGATGAAAATACTTCAGGTGGAACTTTAAATCCTTACAGTCTGTTTATCAAGTGGTTCGGCGTTATAGTATGTAAGTAGTTTTTATTTGTTTACCCTAATACTGCGAAGTTGTAGTAATTTTACAATTCTGTGCTACCAATGAAGAAGGGTTTGAGCGCCTACTTTTGCATACATAGGAGCGGTGGCTTTCTAAGGGCAATTGTCTGAATCGCTTCATTGCACTTTGGGATAGTGTTGTGGTATTTCTGGATGGTAAGCAGCTCGGAGTAAGAATCATTGCTGCCAAATGTGACATAGTCTGACACCTTACAGATATATTTGAAAAACTAAATATCTTGAACAAACAGCTGTAAAAATGCAAATATTTTAACTTGCAAAGAGTCTATTTATGCATTTATAGGGAAAATTAAGCTGTTCAAGACAAATATGGGGTGAAAAGAGTTGATACAATTCCCAACCCTCCGCACTATTGAGAGTGAGCTGAAAGAAGATGATATTTTAGTATACATTGATCATTTGGAGAAATTGCATAATGATATGGAAGTTAGGTTCAGAAATCTTCTACAACTGGACATTCCAGGTTGGGTGGTAGACCCATTTGGAATTAATGCAGCTGATGTTGATATCAGATTACAAGAAAGCCTCATTGAGTTACAGAGTGATCGAACTTCTCTGGCTAGATTTAAGCAGGGTGTCAGGAACTTATGGACAAGTCATGAAATTGCTATGAAATACCCTTTGCTTAGGGACGAAGTAAAATTATATTTTATTGCTTTTCCTACTTCTTATCTAGTTGAGTCGGGTTTTAGTAAAGTGTCACACCTCCTATCAAAAGCTCGCAGCCGCTTAGAAATAGTAAGAAGAGGTGATCTTCGTCTGTCTCTAACAACTATAGACCCTGATATTGAAGAACTTGTGAAACTGCATGAAGCACAAGGATCGCATTGAATGAATAAAGAGTTGATGATATATTTATTTCATTTTTCTAAAGGATTTTATTTTTTGTAAGATTAATTATTTATTTTAAAAGACTACTACATTTTTGTTAACCACTGTTTAATTTTTGCTATGTTTATAGTCCTATATATGTGACAAAAATAATTGTACCTGAATACAAATAGCTGTTTTAATATCTTTTATCCTTTAAAGTAGAGTTTAACTGCATATTACATATTGAAAGTAATGATTATGGGCCAAAGGAAAAAATAAGGTTCCTAAGAGGGCCATAAGCCAAAATCGGTTGGGAACCATTGCTCTAGAAGACCACTTATCTGTTGTATGTTCCATTTTTTGACTATCGGCTTATTCGCACATTAAATCGTGAAGTGGCTGCTGTCCAGATTAATAATATACGCAGACAAATGAAAGTTCCTCGCAAAATCCATGATAAATTAGTTTCATAGTTATATTTCGATACAATAGTTTTTCAATTTCCAATCCCTTTATTTATTTAATAAACCAGTTGGTTCCTTGACTTATATATCTTAATAACAGACTTAAACTTCCTGAATATACACTAGCAAGGAAAATAGGAAGGCATTTTCCAGTCGGAGCAGATAATTTGACAAAGAGTGGAACTTGCGAAAACAGCTCTGTACGGAAGACACGTGGCCTCCGCTATCCAGTTAAAAGGCTAGTCTAACATTTATCATTTTCTCCATCAACTTGCACACGCAGGAGGTTAGAGATTGGGCGGAAACCGGCCGGGGTAGAGTGATCTCTCCCTGGTTTGCGAATTCGCCAGGAGTGCGGGAGGATACCCTCTGTCCAGATCCTGTTAAACAAATCTAAGAGAAAGGCCATGCCTTGATCGCCTAGGTGTCGAAGCATGGTATACGGTACATCGTCCGGAAAGGGTAGGGTATTCGCGCACGAAGCAAGAGCGGAACGCAACTCACTCTATGTAAACCTTTCAATCAAGGGTTCTCTGCTTCTGGAGGTAAAGTCCAGCTGACGGCCTTCAGCGAAATCACGACGTGCATTGAATGTTGGCGCAGCATCATCACAGCTAGAGAATGCGGCCATGAATGACTCCCGTCACGGACGCGGGGTCCAATATTGCGGTCCCATTGTCCTGGAGAACGGAAGGGGAAATTCCTGCAAGAACTTGTCCCGAATCCTTTGGACTTGCATCCACACGCCTGTAAGAAGCGTCTTCCCGTTAAGTGAAGACATGTATGCCATCTAGGAAGAGTAGTAGACGTGTGTCGAAACATAGGTATATAAACCTAGCCCTAGCTCGATGAAATTCACCGACAGTGAAATCATTCAGGCAGCCTTATGGGGCATGTGGACATAACGCTTCTATTTGAGAGCCGTCTCACACTCGGCTAACCAAATGGAAGCGCTCGGCGTGCAAAACTGCCAGACGTTCTCGGAATAATAGTTAGGCCCACGGCGATAAGGTTGCCTGGAGAACTCAACGGCATGATCCACCGACCTAAACTCCACGACAAGGAGAGAGAAATCAGTCATTTACTGAAATGCGAAACACTGCGTCCGCGCCAATCATCACCGAGGTGGAGTTTCAGACAGCAGAAATCCAGGAAATTATATTTAAATGGGAAAGTGTTCACTACCATGGAGACAATCGACCACGTCGCACACAAAACCACGTTGTGCATCCGGAGAGCAAAGAGATACACTATTGAACAAAATGTGAGAACGATTTTCCTCTATTAAAATATTTTGAAAAAACACTAATAGGTAAATGAAATTTCCATGGTAGGAATTTATTATATTTTAAGAAGATTTAATATAATAAAATCATATATTCAAGAAATTATACTAAATAAACTAACAAATTAAAATATTGACGTGCAAAATAAGAGAATGATCATTCACAGAATTACTTACCAAACAAATACAATAGAAACAAAACCAGATTTGACAACGAGGAAACTTAAAACATTTAATATGACGGATTGAAACCTCTTCTTTTTTTCTTCAATTACTTCGGCGCAACGACGGCCGCCTCGAAATGGTCCGACGAATTCTCCAGAAGACTATAGTCCAAGAAACGGGTCACCTACGGCTCTCTACCAATCAAGCGAGCTAATGCTCTCCTCTGATGGATCATGTTGCCCTTGCACGTGTTGACATCAGGAAAGTAAATAACAAGAAAGCGTTTAAAGCCAGCGATCTTGAAAGCCCCAGGTAGTCTTTGAATGAGAGCCACTTGTTTCTTGAGACTTTGGTTTTGTATAGATCACACACAGAGGGCAACTCGGGGCTAGACGTGCCGATCTTAAACTGGTCACTTGCCTATACGGCAGCGGACCCATCAGTCCACGGAACACCCGCGGAGTGTGAGGAACCTTTAGCCCTCTTAGTCTCCCTTTCTTTTGGGAAGAGGAGAGTGGGGAATGAATCCGCTTCTCTTCACCCCAAAGAGTGAATTCCCTATGATAGGAAAGGGAAAATTGCCACGGTTACTAAGATGGAGTAGCTCAAGGATGGCTGCAAAGAAAGGGGAAAGGGGGAAACCCCGAATCATTCAAGAAAGGAGAGGGAGAAGCACCATCTCCGCTTTAGGAAGTTTGGAGGGGCACCTTAGAAAGGAAAGGGTGGGCCACCTCCTTTTCAGAGATGGGGCTGCCCTAGGGCGGCTACAAAGATGCCAAAGTGCCGCGTGGGGATGGTAAGATGAGAGCCCATCGACCGGCGGATCTTCATGCGCCTCCGGTCGCCCAATATTCATCTTTATTGTAGCCATAATTAGAGTAAAAAATGCAGGAAAGTAGAGACTATCCCCCCCCCCTATGCTTTGGGGGATTAAAAGAGAAGTGTTCGTAAGATCGGAAAATCCATAATGTGATCATTTACACATACTCGGCCCACGGGTACGAGCTAAGATGGGCTTTTACAACCTGGCCAGACATTCAGGCAAAATCTGCTTCGGGCTGTTAGTATAACGGATGGAGCCGGGCGTAGCCACCTTATAAGTGTAATGGAAGAAAGTGACTGAGTAGAGTCGATGGCTTAGCGCACCGCCAATGATAGTCTGAGCCATAAGAGGACGAAAGTGCGGCTGGCAAACAGAGCCTATGTGGATAGAGGAGCAGGGTTTGGAAGGGGTTTAGGAGGGTATGTAATAATGAGAAGTAGAGATAGGAGGGTCCACTGACGACTAGGGTGAGAGATCACCTATTATCATTATACCCTGGTGCTAGGTGATCCCAGGATGATATGCAGTCCACCAAATCACCATACAATGTCCAGTGGACCGAACTCTGTCCAGGTAAAAACACTACATCTTGGTACGAAGTGTGGGTAGACGAAAGGTCGAAGCGACCGCCGTAATAATAACACTGGTCAACACATATCTTTCATTGGAGACTTTACTATACTTTTCTATATGCATTTTACATGCTGAATCCGAATCTGCCTTCGGTTTTGCTGTAGCACGAACCCTTTTTAAGATATGCAAAAAAATCAAAATGGCCGCCTGCGATTATAAAATGTAGTATATTACTGGTATTGCTCTATTGCATGCATCATTATTGTACTGCTAAGATGAGCAAACTAGATGCTTCGGGAGTTCTTGCTGGTTAAAGGGACATAGAGAAGAATTCATTTACATTTGTAACCCGCATGCATATTTTGTGCAATTATTTATAATTCTGTTTTATGCTTTCAGGTTCCTCATGTGATGCGCATCTTCTAAGCTGCTCCTTCTGCGTTGATCATAAGTGGCTTCCAAAAATTTCCACCAAGCAATAACAATGCCTCGAGAGTGCAAAAATCATCCCGATAAATTCTGCTATGTATGTGGGCATTTTACAACAAAATCTCAGCAGCGTACTGTCACAAATGATATAAAATGTACAAACACTACTTCGGTTGCCCTCTGGGTGACCAAGATAAAGCATGGGCACCACACCAAATTTGTACTTCCTGCTCTAATGGATTACGTGACTGGATTAACATAAAGCTTCAATGCCCTTCGCTATTTCTGCAGTGTGACCACAAAAGGGTTTTCTGCCAAGAACAAGCAACTAATTGTTTATGCAACCATGGATTCGACGTGCAGACCAGTTCCAAATGATGTATCTTTGCCAATTCCAGTTCCACCTGATGATGGCCTCGTATCTGATGATATCAGTGATGATAGCAGTACTGAAGGTGCATGCACATTAGATGCGAATGTTGAATATGAGGATGCTAACTCTGAGCCAAAGTTATTTACTCAGGAAGATTTGAATGATCTTGTGAGAGATCTGTCACTGTCAAAGGAGAAAGCAGAACTTCTAGCATCTCGACTAGAGGATAAATTCTTACTCGAGAAAAATGTGCATGTGAGTTACTTTAGAAAGCGTAATCGTGATTTAACTTCATTCTTCACAGTTAATGGACCTCTCTACTACTGCTATGATATAGATTGTTCGAAGCCTTGTCACATACATATGAGGCGGCTGACTGGCGTCTCTTTATTGATACTCGTATTTCTAAGACAAGTCTGAAAGCTCTCCTCTTGCACAATGGCAATGTAAAGCCTTCCATTTGTATTGACCATTCTGTGAACCTTAAAGAGACATACGAGTATGACAATATGGATATTCTTCTTAAAGCCATAGACTACGAAGCCCATCAGTGGTACATCTGTGGTGATCTAAAAGTCATAGGCATGCTAATGGGTATGCAAGGAGGATTCACGAAGTATTGTTGCTTCTTTTGCCTGTGGGATAGCTGTGCCAATGCAGAACATTATGACAAGCGTGACTGGCCACTTCGATCTACATATGAGCCTGGAATAAGCAGTGTTCAGTCTATCTCCCTGGTAGAGCCTCAGGAAATATATCTTCCACCTCTTCATTTGAAACTAGGTCTAATGAAAAACTTCGTGAAAGCAATGGCTAAGGACAATTCTCAGGGATTCCAATACCTGTGCAAAGAATTTCCACAACTGAGCGCGGCAAAACTAAAAGGAGACATATTTGTGGGACCACAAATCAGGGAGGTTTTAGCAGAACCTGACTTCGAGAAGACCCTCACTCCTCTTGAACTAAATGCATGGCTAGCCTTCAAGTGGTTATGTGCAAACTTTCTGGGCATAAACAAGTCACCTGCATACAGAGATGGCGTGGAAAACCTTCTTCAATCTTATAAAGAAATGGGATGCCGTATGTTACTTAAAATCCATTTCCTGCATTCGAACCTAGACTTTTTCCCAGAAAATCTTGGAGCCGTATGTCACGAGTAAAGTGAACGTTTTCATCAGGATATCAAGAACATGGAAACTCGCTATCAAGGATTTTGGAATGAGAGCATGATGGGAGATCATTGTTGGATGTTGTATCGTGATAATCGTGAGAAAAAATTCAAACGCAAATCCTATTCACAACGTTTATGAATTCGAGTTTTGATATATTAGCCCTTCAATCATTGTTTACCATTCTTATACATGCAATATATGTAAGTACCATGGCTATTTATCTTTATCATAAGTTTACGCCGAAAGAGAGTGATAAATTTTAGTTTTTATATGTTAAATGCATCATTTTGTGTCAGTTCAATTTCTCAATGCACATCAAGATATACAAAGGCTATTTTTTTCCAAGCAATGGCGCTATGCAACCATATATCACCAGTTTCGGCAAATAAATCAGAATAAAACGCTACATCAACGACGGCGGTCATATTGCATTTTCGAATATCTCGAAAACCTGATGTGCTTAAGAAAAATTAAAGTCAGATTTGAAATCAGCGAGAGAAATGCCATGAGAGAAGTTTGCTCAGGTCTCTGATGACTAAAAAAAGTTCAAATTTGTTGGCCAGTGTAATTAATAAGTATTATTTACAATAGCTACTACTAATAAATAAAGATGAACTAGCACTCAGATGGAGCGAGGGGTAAGCGCACTAACAACTTCCCTAGGACCTATCAGAGAGTTCATGTCACCGAGTAACAGGGGCTTCCATAATTTACGGTCAGGATATGCAAGCTTCTCCGGATACCAAGCATAACAGGCTACGCAGGGTAGGGAGGGAGATCGCGGGACATAACTACCCGCGCATTAGGGTGGTGGAGAAAAGGAGGGTGGTCCTGCGAGAATTTACCCGAATCCTTTTGACTCGCTTCCACACCTCTGCTAGTGGGCTCTTCCCGTTAAGTGAAGACACGTATGCCTGCGAAGAAAAGCGGCGGGCGTGCTTCTAAATACACCGGAACTTAGCCCAAGCCATCAAATATGCTCACCATATTTAAAGTATTGTTATTATTATGATTTGGCAAAATTAAACAGTATGGATTAATTGATTATTAGAATATTCCTTTATAAGAGTAAGGACGGATATGATTCACCCGGATCAGCCCCCCCCCACCGCCCACCTTGAATGTTCACGAGAGAAGGACCAAGTTTCCACATCGCGCAACTCATAACCAAAGGACCGCGCCACCAATGCTCTCGCCCACATATTCCAACTCCACTCAAACCATTAACAAGTGGGATTCCAAATTCGTTCATTTTAAGAGGAAATCGCCACCAGAATGATTTGAAAGAGTGGTGAAGGTAAGGGGAAATGAAAATACGTGGGAATTACATTGGAATCGTCTGAGAGGAGACTACTCGGGGCGCAATTGGGAGGTGAGAGAATAAATAAAGAATCCACGCACAAAACGTATCTGACGGCCTTTCAAGCCCCCCCCCCCTTAGAATTAGGCCCCCGAAGTAGGAACAACGGAGGGTCAAACCTTATCCCGATAATTATGAGACCCCTCCCCCCCCATAAATATCCACGCCACAAGAAATGCTCCACCCGAATCATGCTCAAATCCGCGACCAAAGTAGATCCGTTCAATTTATTTTTTTTAAGGGGCTATCTGGCGACTGCCCACTTGGGCATAAGTCGCCGTAAACGAACAGGCTAGTTCTAGGCTACTATAAAAAATCTGAACAGAAAACAAAAATAAAAAAATAACAATTAGGAAGCAATAAAAAAAACAAAAACAAAAACAACACCAAAACTTAGTTAAATGAAAGGGAGAAGGCCGGCCTCCCCCAAAAGTCAACAAGTCCACCAGTCAATGTACACACACTCGTCCCGAGTACAAAGGACAGGCGGTAGCGAACCCGCCCATCCCGGTACCGGGACAGGTAACGTGCGCGAAGATCACCCAGACTGGGACCTTCGACAAGAATGTGCCAAACAGTCTGGGGAACGACGCAGGCGAGCGCTCTATAAAATAGCGATGCGTCACACGAGTGTGTCCGATTCGGGGACGACAGAAAGCGACCTGAAGCCGTCGCGGCATTGGGGGATAAGTCCATGGGAACAGTCGCGGCGCAATGGCACGCAACTTTAAGTTACCATCGACCATCTCCCATCTTCTTTGCCAAGCAGTCCGAAGAGCTGCCCGTATTCCTGCCATGTGGTCGATGTGAGGAAAAGCGAAACGCTGGTCCGGTCCCAGAGTCCTCCCGTTTTCTTTGGCGCCCTCATCGGCACGCTCATTCACCGCAATTCCTACAGGTCCAGGAACCCAGCAGAAGATAATCTCGACATCTGCCCGGCTCGCCAAAAAACCGTGGCTTCACAGATATCACGAACCAGGGGATGCGGAGATTCTAATGCCCCAAGAGCACTCAGGGCGCTTTGTGAGTCGCTATAGATCACAATCCGGTCTCCGAACCGGGCACGTCGCGTAATCTTCCGCACCGAGTGGTGTATTGCCACCAGTTCGGTCGTGAAGACAGACGCAGCGCCTGGCAGCCTCGCTGACTTCAAACAGAGGGGATACGGCGTGGAAGAAGACCCCCTCTTGGGACTTGGGGCCATCCGTATACACTGGCACGGTTCCAGCGTGACACAAGGTGTGCTCCAAAAAGGTCGAACGCAATACCCCCGGCGCCGTACAAGCTTTGGGAGCAGAGGCGTAGAGACAAATAGCCAAATGTGGTACCCTCCAGGGTGGCGCCCTGGAAAGAACCAGGGTCGCCACCGGCCCGAGAGCTATATCTAGCTCTCGAAGGAGTTTCCTGGCCCTAAACCAAAAGGGGCTTAGGGTATTACTGGCGTCTCTCGGAGGCATAGGCAGAGTCGATATCAGCTACGGATGCAGTGAAAGCCCTTGGCGAGTGAGGGAGGGGCCGGGCACGCGCGTACCGGCGAGTGATGCACTGCACGCGGCGCAGAGCGAGTGGCATCTCCCCAGCATCGACCAACAGGCTCTCAATGAAGGAAGTGCGGAAGGCACCGCACCGGTCGCAAGGCGAAGGCCGGTGTGGTGGATCGAATCCACCTTCCGCAATAAACGCTCGGCTGCGGATGCATAAAACTCGCACCCGTAGTCGAGCTTCGAACGAACAACGGATCGGTAAAAAAGTAAGGCAGTAGCCCTATCAGCATCCCAAGCGCTGAACATCACGGGACGGAGAATATCCATGGGGCGGGTACAAGAGACCCTAAGGCTGCGAATATGAGCCTCCCAGGTGAAGCGTCAGTCAAATACAAGACCAAGGAAACGGTGCAATTCAACCACTTCCAGGCGTACCCGATTATGAAACAAGTCTGGGTCGGGGTGGTCCCGTGGATGGTGGAAGAAGTTCACCACCTTAGTCTTGGCCAAAGAAAACGGAAACCTGTGCGCTTCGGTATAGCGAGAGACGCGGTTCAATGCCTGTTGGAGTCGACGCTCCAGAGTTGGCATCTGGGCCGCGCTAAAAGAGATCGAAAGGTCGTCTACGTAGAGCGTAGCGAGAACATCTTCCGGCAGCACCGAGGTGATGCCGCGAATACTCAAGGCAAAGAGTGTGACACTGAGGACACTTCCCTGCTCCTTTAGGCCGGAGAGGGCTCCCCCCACCAAAACGCAGAATCGAGGATCTCGCAAAATTCAGATATAAACATTGGGAGGCGTCCCCTCGCCGCCATCGTATGGAAAGTATCCATGATACCGGAGCACAGTAGCGATTCACCAAGAGTCTGGGAGAAGACCCTCCAACCAGATCCTGTTGAACAAATCTAACAGAAAGGCCATGCCTCGCTCACCCAGGGGTCGAAGCATGGCGTACGGGATATCGTCCGGACCATAGGCGGTGTCCGCGCACGAAGCAAGAGCGGAGCGCAACTCGCTCACAGTAAAACTGTCGTTGAAGGGTTCTCCACCTCTGGAGGTAAATCCAGCCGACGACGTTCCGCGACATCACGATGTGCATTCAATGCTGGCGGAGTAGCATCTCGGCTAGAGAATGCGGAAAAGGGGTCGCGAAAGATTCTACCACGGACGCGGGGTCCGAGATTGCGGTCCCATTCTCCTAGAGAACGGAAAGGAGGTCCTGCGAGAACTTGCCCCGAATCCTTTTGACTCGCTTCCACACCTCTGCTAAAGGGGTCTTCCCGTTAAGTGAAGACACGTATGCCCGTCAAGAAGAGAGGCGGGCGTGCTTCGAAATATACCGGAACCTAGCCCTAGCCCGACGAAATTCAGCGATAGTGAAATCGTTCGGGCAGCGCTTATAGCGCATGTAGGCATAATGCTTCTGTTTGAAGGTCGTCTCACACTCGGCCGACCACCATGGGAGTGGTCGGCGTGCAAAGCGGCCAGGCCCGCGGCGATGATGTTGCCGGAGAAGAACTCAACGGCCTCATCTACTGACCTAAACTCCTCGACTGAGATAGAGAATTCAGTCATTTCCTGAAATGCAGGTCACCGCACCCGCGCCAAGCACCACCGAGGTGGGCTCTCAGGCGGCAGTTGCCCTCAAAATGATATTTGACTGGGAAAGTGATCACTACCATGGAGGTCATCGAACACCCCCCAAACAAAATCAGGCTGTGCATCGTAAGAGCAGAAAGATAGGTCAAGGCAAGAAAATGAAGCGGTTCTCGGACAGTGATGCGTAAATCATCCACGTTTAGGACACACATCTCATGCTCTTCGATAAGATCGGCAAGGACTTGTCCCCTGGGATTTATTGAGCAATCTCCCCAGAGAGGATGCCTGCCATTCAGATCTCCAAGCAAGAGAAAGGGCCTCGGCAACCGTGCCACGACGCGGCGGAAGTCCCCCGCGTTAAGTCAGCTGACGGTGGAATGTAGGCAGAAATGATAGTATACCTCCTATCAAGGTGCAGCTGCACAGCCACTGCCTGAAAGGAGGTATCTAAAGAGAAAGAAAGAACGAAGACATCATGCCGGGTGTAAACTGCGCATCCCCCAGCCCAGCCATCCCGTGGTGGTGGGGTCGCAAGACGCTTATACCCCGGGAGGGCGTGCAAGGGGCGCGCGCCTAACATGGTCTCTTGCAGAAAAATAGCTAACGGGGAACGGGGCGAGATAAGCCTCCGCAGCTCCTCCCAGTTGGTCCGGAGTTCACCGTAATTCCATTGAAGGAATATGCCCTCCAGGACAACCTCGGAGCAGACGCGGGGGCCCTCCTCGAACAGAAAACGCTCACGGGACTGGCCGTACGCTTCTCGAAATCAGAACCCCGGGTGCTGTTGGCCGGACAAAGCGCTGAAGGCGCTGTCGCCTTCCAAGACTTATTGGGGGAGGTTGAGCTCGCCATGCGAGTCTTTTCCTCCCTCCGCCTCGAAACCTTAGGCGGGCATTGCAGCTTTGGAGGCGGGGGGCCCTCTTTTCGAGGAACCACCGTCTCCGAGCCACTCGTTCCACAACTAGGCGAAGGCGAAGGAGCCGAAGCTCCTTTGTTGGTGTGCTCCTTTCGGGCGACAGCTTTAGGAACCAGGGAAGATGGTCTAGCGACCAACTTCAGGGGTGTTGCCTCCTGTGAGTCTAGCGACTAGGTGAAGGCACGTGGCCGTTTCGCCTTACGGGAAACGGTCACGCTGGGGAAAGACGGGGGGCCCTGGTTTTAGCCGGGAGTAGGTATGAACCCTTTTTGCCGCCAGCTTTACCAGGGAAAGGCCCGGGGTGGGTAGAGCCCGCAGAAGGGCTCCGAATGGGCGCGGAAACAACCGTGCTCGTTGGCCTGGATGGGCCAGGAGCCGAGGATGCCTTTCTAACTATTGAGGAATATGACGTCCCAGGCAAAGCAGGGTACGCCAGGAACAAGTCCTTAGCCTCGCGGAATGAGAGTCGATCCTGGGCCTGAACGGCCAGGATTTCTTTCTTAAGGAGATATGCACCACATTGCTTCGAAGAAGCGGGGTGCGGCTCACAGCAATTGACACACTTGGCCAGACACGATTTAGACTCATCGTGTGCGGCCTTTGAGCAATTTACACAGACTTCGGGTGACCCCAACTTTGCACGTCTACAAGAACGATTCGTATGGCCGAAGCGGTGACAGTAATAGCACCGCTGCGGCAGTGGCATGAATGCCTTCATGATGACCCTCTTTTTATTACGGGATGCAACCGCTCATCACCCCTCGCAGTTGCCCGCACTGCAAGAGGTGCTTATAGGCCTGGCAGAGCCAGGTGTCACCATTCAGAACCACCTCTCCCGCCTGGTGGCCTGGCAGTCCATCGGCATGGCGGCTCCACCTTAGACTCGGCTTAAAACTGATAGAGTGTGAAGAGGAAAGGAAAAGGGATGTGAGGAAGGTATGGGTGGGGATGAAGCAGGTTGTTGAAAAAAAAATCCCAAACCGGAGCTCAGGGGTTAGGGAACGTTGTCCCCTCGTCCCTCAGCCCCCATCCGGGACGGTTGGCTTGAGAAGGTCAGCATCTACCCTGTGAAATTAGAGGCTGACCAGTTAAAGTTGTGGGAGAGGTTGTATGAAAAGCGACGAAGTAGGGGAGAAATACAGGCTATCTGAAGGAAGGAAGAGAGGCTAAGCTGGAGTCGGACGGAGCGCTGGATCCCGTCAGCACGGCGGCCAGGATGGCAAATCGCCGCGCCCCTTACGGGGCAGATCCGTTCAAGTCAAAACACTTCAGATCGTGTATTTGGAGGAACAGAAGCAAGTTTACGACACGACCAAACTTGCTGTAACAGATTCCCCTCCATCGGAAGACGCGTCTCATCATGGTGGAATTCAGCCTTCATTTTCCAGCTTACTTAAGAACCCACACATACAAAAATACCAACGTAGATATGGGACCAAGTTTCTCTTCTGTGGAGCGATATTATAAGAAAAAATACTTGAAGAAAAGATACTATTTACATATACTTACGTCTTATACCTACATACCTTCCTTGTAACCTCTTCGCAGGTTTACATCTTTCTATTTTGGGATAATAATCGATTAGTCTTAACATTCAAATCCTTGACATTTCCCATTCGACTCTTGGAGTCCATCTCTCAAACTGCTACCTCTATTAAATGTCTATGTAGTCTTTGGCTAAAATGGAGCGTGTTTGGGTACTATTTACTCATAGTCAACGGAATGTTCCCTTAATTTCCTATGCCACCAAACCGAATGGTGCCAAAACACATTTCCACCAGAAGTGAAGAAAAGCCTCGGTTGCAATTTCCTACCACATCTCTTCCACAAAAAACGTCAGCTTCGAATGACAAGTTTCGAACCACGCCTCAACATGGCCTTCACCAATATAGGTGTATTCCTTCCATTGCAAGCAGAGACATGCTACCAAATCCCAATTCGGGCAAAAAAATGATAGGTTATTTAACAAAAAATAACAGGGGCGTTTTCACCGGGGGTTGTTTTATTAAGAGAAGCCCATACAGAAAATGGTGAAATTAGGGGGGAGGGGGATAAAGCCGCATAGCCCAAGGTTGGATGTTAGCTGGTAACATCCGCTCGCCTTAAAAAGAACGCGCCGTGGTTGGTCCTAATTACGTGTGGGCGTGGCTTGAAACTCGTCAATCGGGGAACCTGGAAATGGCTTACCAGAGTAAGTTCAATTTATCTTAAAAAAAAATAACCGATATCGATTACGGTACATTAAATATGATAGTATTGCACGGGTGCTTGCGCTAATAAAAAAAGCCAACTACCGGTGATACCAAATGTGAAGAAGAGAAATAACTAATGATCAGCAACGTGAGTGACAAAATATGAGGAACACAACAACACAAATAGAAGCTGGTGTGTGGTATAGGACCTTCAGATCGCAAGACACGACTGTTGGTGAAAGACGGCGATACACCCATTCAGCCATGCGACTCCGCCCATTAGGGGAAGGTGCCTCACAATGACGTCACAGGTTCCTATAAGGAGTCGACTCGTGAGAAGCGGGTAGCCTTCTCTTTTGAGTTAAAGAGGGGCTTCGGCCCCTACACCACCGATGCGAATTGGCAAGTGGGGCCGAATGAGGACTAGAAGCACAAACGTACAAACAAGTGCCTTTAAGAAAAAAAAAAAACCAACGAGGCATCGACATGCAAGCGTTTTGCAATTCTGCTAAAATAGCGAATTAGGGTAAGTAAAAAATGCGTGAAAATGACATCCAGCCTAAAATATGGCAGAAAAGAATAAGCGTTCGGGAGCGTTAAAAAAAAAACAAAGGCATCCTTACTGGTTTCGACGAGAAAGAACAAATGAACCCAAGGATCGATTTGACCGCGAATTTCGGCATGACGACGACATTTGCCCCAGGAGGAGAATTGGCTTAAAATCTGGCATCCCCCGTGGATGGGATGGGGGGCTAGCCCTCTGACATTATCGTGGCGGCGGGAGCCCGTAGGGCCAGAGATGGCGGAATCATAGCCTTCGCAGACCTTTAAAACCTCCACCAAACCTACGCTGCTCCTCCCAGGCTCAAATGCGGTGTGAACGCGGGTAATCGACCCCCGCGTCGAGGCGTCGGCACAAATTTTAACGTCTGTTTTTGTTTTAATTACCAAACGTCGACCTGGGGCCAACCATCTTGGGAGTCGACGTCGGCGCACTTCTATGAAACGAATCCCGACCTGGAAAAGTGACACGCAATTCTCCGGAAATGTTGGGATCAGCGCTACCCAGAAGCACCGACTAGGTGTCTCACCGCTCCCGCCCGCCACCAAAGCGCCCGATTCGGCCACATCTTCACACGCCCATACCAATAATAAACACACGCACACAACCGCCCCGTCCCCATATCATGGGCACGGGTACATCAAGATATTTATTTCAGGCACGAGTACTCAGCGAGGGAGAATTTTTTTTTTAGGCCAAGAGTACTCTGGGGATTTATATTTAGTCGCGTGCGACTCTATATCGGCAATAACATCGTAGCTATTCGGCTGATTCTAACGAAATTTGAAACCCTTATGTTGTTTTACATTTTCTTTCAAATGATATAATTGACAAGGTCTTCCCAAGGTTATCCCGAGAATTATTTTGGTTTAGCAATAATATCATAACTATTTGGCCGATTCTAGCGAAATTTGAACCCCTTATGTTGTTTTGCAATCTCTTTCAAATGATATAATTGCCAAGGTTCTCTCAAGGTTAATCCGGGAATTAGTGAAAGTTTTGAAGGCCGTAGGGTCATAAATCAGAATAAGTGAGACCTTGTTTACAAATTGATGTAACAAACACTCAAACTTATTCATTTATGGCACGAGTACTCTGAGAATTTATTTTTGTACTAATTGATGGCAAAATACTCAGATTTATTAATTATGAAACAAATACTCTTGAATTTTTTATTAATTCACGGAACGTGTACTCGGGTAATTTACTTACGAATTTATGGTAAGAGTACTCAAAGAATTATTTATTAATTTATGGTGCCAGTACTCGAAATTTATTTGTTAATTTATGGCAAGAATTTATTGATTTATGACAAGTACATAATCGAAGAATCCATGGATCAATTATATACTACAAGCACTGTGAATTTGTTTATGCTACGAGTGCTCAGGGAGTTCGTTAATTTATGTGCAAGAATACTTTGGAAATTTATGTTTTATATATTAATCTAAGGGGCAAGTTGTCTGAGTATTTATTTAGCACAATACTTGAATTTATTCTTATTTATTTAAAGCCCCAAAAGAAGCACCGCGTCCGGACAGCCTTAGATAAGGGAACTTTATTGATTTAATTTAGCACGACAGCCGTGTCAGCAGCCACTAACTCATAGGTGGCGCTTCTGTCGTCCGGAGCTTAACCACCAAAGAGCGATGGCGAGTTTGGGGATTTTCTGGTTCGTCGTCTGAAGATTTGGTGACACGACTCATTAAAATACATCCAAAATTGTGTGGCGGCAAAGAAAGCCTTGACCTAAGTTGGGTGGCTCCATAAAGGTTATTTATATTTTTTATGAGGGCTTTTATAGGGTGCAGGAAGTAAACATTTGTAACTTGTCACAAATATTGAAAATTCATAATGTATAAAAATCCTATCAAAGGAATATTATAGAAAAGCAAGAGAAGCGACTTCGCCATTCCTTACATGAGGAGCTTTTACTTCGCAGGCAGACTGTCGGTCTGTGGCCTACAGCCTATTTGACTTTGCCAACAGCCTTTTGGTCCAAAACATTTTCTAAAGTTTCCAGTACACATCCTTAAAACTATATTTTAAAGGAAATTTGTGGAGGGGTTGAATAATAATGAAAAAAATTCTCTTCGTTTATATGTACAAATTGACCAAGAGCAAATGGTGTAGTTCAGGAAAAATAAATACAATTATAGAATTTTTTGTACATTTTTAAAACAAAACGAATTGCAAATGAAGTTCAGAAAAAAATCTTAAAAGTAAGATATAGATAGGTATTTATTTTTCTTATATTCGAATCTTTTATGGAACTTTCTAGAATAGATTTTCCATTTTAATCTTTATTTATTTCGGAACTCCACCATTTTGTTTTTTGATATTATAAAAGAATTATTCTAAATAACTTTGATAAAAAAAACATGTCATTACTAAACTAAGATGAAATTATTATTCAAATACTCAAAAAATCCTCTTCTTAAATTATAGAGTTAGTGAAGTGAAAAATTAGAGTGCAGAGCTGTTTTTTTAAAAATTCAAAGCTCTTAAAAAAGCTATTTCTAAGAGTGGATTTAGAGTTTGAAAAAATAGCTCTCAGGACTGGTTTTTCATATATTTGAAGCTTTTATTCAAGTAATTTTTTAAGAATTACCATTTTTATCACCTTATACTTTTTTTCTCACTGAATTTAAGAATGAAACAAAATATAAATAATGAAGTTCATAAAAGGAGTTAGAATTAAGGCATGGCGGTTTTGGGGGGTGGTATTTTTAGTGCATAAAAGAAAATTTTGCTGAAAAAAAAGAGGTGATGATTGTTTTTAAGATATATCAAAAGATAGCTTTAAAAAATCTTGAATTTAGGTATAGAAAACCAAGCAATGGCTTGACCACATACCCCTACGGGATGAGGTTGCGCTTCGCAAAGATTAAAATTTAAAATCTAAAAAAAAGCAGCCATGGTTAAATTTTTATAAATTTTCTGAACTTCACCAATTAAAGAGGTGATGATTCTTTTATAGAATAGAAGATATATAAAAATAAATTTTCTGAACTTCACCATTTTGTTTTTTGATATTATAAAAGAATTATTAGAAATAACTTTTATAACAAATATAAGTCATAACCAAACTAAGATGAAATTATTATTCAAATACTCAAAAAAATCCACTTCTTAAATTATAGTTAGTGATGATGATGATGAAGTGATAAGTATGGATATGAAAAAAATAGGGGTTATGTAATGGAAATGTTTCAATTTTTTATGACTAAAATCAATTGCTAGAGCGAGATAGGCAACAGGCCACTGCAAAGCGCAAGCTAATCCTATAAGTAATTTACTTTTGGTCTATTTTTTCGCAAAGATATGTATTTTCAAGGCAAAAAGGCCACAAAAAAACTTGTCCAGTAACTATTTGCTCCTGATAAAGAATAAAATTGAAAAACTATTTTAGAAAAAAAAACTAGAGAAAACTTTCTAATATGCGGAAAAAAATAAATAAATAAAGCAAGCATACCTAAATTTATTAAATTCTCTCAACTTCAACGTTTGAAATTCTTTTTGTTGTAAAAAATTACACAACATTTGATAATCAGTTATTTTTCCTGCATTTACTATTAGGCTATTTCAAACTCTAAAGGAAGTCTTAGAAAGAACTTGGTCAAACTTAGAGAAAAAACAAACTTATTCAAACCTTCCAAAAAATTCCGTTCTTAAAATACTATTATGAATGAATGAAATTTATATTTAGAATATTGGTTGAGAAAATATACTGAAATCTATAAGTATTCCATTGAAGTATATGAAATATTTTTATCTAAAAATGTTGCACAATTTGAAGGAAGAACATCGAATGTTTATATTCATAGAAGGGGAAATCACCGGAGGAGGGAGGGGGGGAATCAAGTAAAGTCCACCATCAAAGTCAAAACAGTAGAAGTGCTTTTCTTTCTTGCTGCTTCTCTACTAGGGTGTGCATCGGTTCTTGCTACCCGGGAAATTCCCGGTTCCTAGATTTCAGGTAAAAAATCTAAAGGTTGTATCTTAGGAGAATATTCATTCAGTTTAAACCAGGATGTCTCAAAATTACCACATGATCCCTTCAACAATATCCGAATTTTCATAGACCCTTCCCCCGACCACATAGATGAAAGTAAATACGCCTAGCCATATACGAATAGGAAGGCTATGTTCATGTACAATTTATCTAAAAAAGGCTTAGGACTAATGCTTTGCTTGTTATATATAAGGTCATAGGACACGTTGATTACTATTTTGTTTTTTGCTATAACTATTCAGAGTAGTACAAAATAATAATGAATCATCAGCACTGATAAGAGCACTTAAAATTAACGAGAACTAGGCGCGCTTTCTAATTTGTTGTCATTTTTATAGACTCGTCATTGAACTAATTTCATCAGATTTTGGTGAGGGTACCAAAACGGAAAATTTTGAATTTGATGGGGGTTTTCGTGCAATAAATCCCTTACAGATATATCAAAGTCGATTATATAAGGGTTTTTTTTTAATTTTAAAAACAGAAACCGAATGGTTTTAACTTACAACGGCAGATTAATGTGTTGCGGTAGTACCACATCGGGACAATTGAAACATTAGAGATCGCATCACGGAAAAAATTAAAGCAGAAAATGATTTATCCGCTTTAAAAAAAAAACCCTCAAAATTTAATAAAAGAAATCACTAAACTTACTTGCATGCATGGACTAAGCTTTCGAGCCGTTGCTAATAGTGAATTTAATAAAAAGAGTAACAATACAACAATAAAACTGCGAGATCAATGAATCGAGTTAACAACAGAAGAAGAAAAAGAGAATAAGGACAATAAGATGAAGAGGAAGAACAAGAAGGAGAAGGAAGAAAAGCCAAAGATATTCTTTAAAATTTGATAGCCCATCTGGCGACTGCCTACTAGGGAAAAGGGCGCCGTAATTAGATCACAATCACAGCATACTACTAGGCTAGCTAAAGAAGAAAGAAAAGGCTAAGCACAGGCTAAAAAACAACAAATAAAAGAAACGGGAAGGAAGCGCGCTTCGGCGTCGGGGGCAGGCCCGCCTGCCAGACTGGAACATTTGACAAGAATGTGCCGAACACTCTGGGGGACAACGCAGTAATCACAATATGGCGGAAGCGAGCGCTCCATCAAAAAAACTGTGCGTTCCGCGAGGGTGTCCAATTCAGAGACGACAGACAGTAACCTGAAGCCTTCGCGGCATCAGGGGGTAGGTCCATGGGAACAGTCGCGGCGCAATGGTGGGAAACCTTAAGTTCGCCTCGATCGTCTCCCATATTCTTTGCCAAGCACGGAGGGCTGCCCGTATTCTAGGCATGTAATTAGTATGGAGAGGAACAAAACGCTGGCCTGGTCGCCCAGTCCTCGCGGACTCTTTGGCGCCCGCATTCCCCGCAATTCCTACATGTCCAGGAATCCAGCAGAAGATAATCTCGACATCCGCTCCGATCGCCAAAACCGTGACGTCACGGATATCGCAAACAAGGGGATTCGGAGATTCCAATGGTCCTAGAGCACTCAGGGCGCTTTGTGCGTCGCTATAGATCACAATCTAGTCGCTGAAACGGGCAAGACACGTTATATCCCGTACCGAGCGGGGTATTGCAACCAGATCGGTCGTGAAGATATGCAGCGCCTGGTAAATCCCATCTGACTTCAATCAGAGAGGATACGGCATGGAAACCGACCCCCTCTTGGGACTTGGAGCCATCCATATACACTGCACGGATCCAGCGTGACACGAAGTGTGCTACAAAAGGGCGGAACGCAATACTCCAGGTGATGTAGAAGCTTTGGGAGCAGACGATTGGCGACAAATAGTCAAAGGTGGTACCCTCCAAGGTGGCATCCTGGGGCTAGCAAGGACGCAACTCACTCGATGTAAACCTGTCGTTGAAGGGTTCTCCGCCACGGGAGATAAAGTCCAGTCAGCGGCCTTCCGCGACATCACGACGTGCAGTGAATGGTGGCGGAAGAGCATCCCGGCCAGAGAATGCGGAGAAAGCAGTCGCGAATGATTCTCCTCGAGAACGGGAAGGGGGTCGTACGAGAACTTGCCCCGAATCCTTTTGACTCGCATCCACACCTCTGCTAGAGGGCTCCTCCCGTTAACTGAAGACACGTATGCATGCATAGAAGAGTGGCAGGCGTGCTTCGAGATATACCGGAACCTAGCCCAGGCTCAAGGAAATTCACCGACAGTGAAATCGTTCGGGCAGCGCTTATAGCGCATGTAGCCATGACGCTTCTGTTTGAAGGCCGTCTCACACTCGGTTGACCACCACGGGAGTGGTGAGCGTGCAAAATGGCCAGACGTTCTAGGAATAGTAGTTAGGCTCACCGTGATGAGGTTGTCGGAGAACTCTTCGGCCTCATCTACCGACCTAAATTCCTCGACTTAGACAGAAAAATCAGTCATTTCCTGAAATACGGACCACCGCGCCCGCGCCAAGCACAACTGGGGGGAAGGGGGCTCTCTCGGGCTGCAGCGGCAGAGAAAATGATATTTGAATGGGAAAGTGATTATTACCATGGAGGTCATCGACCACCTCCCACCCAAAATCAGGCTGTGCATCCGGAGAGCACAAAGATAGATTGAGACAGGAAAATGAAGCAGTTTTCGGGCAGTGATGCGTAAACTCATCCACATTTAGGGCACCCATCTACAGCTCGTCGATCAGGTCGGCACGGCCTTGACCCCTGGCATTAATCGAGTAGTCTCCCCAGAAGGAATGTCTACCGTTCAGATCTTCGAGCAAGAGAAAGGGTCTTGGCTACCGTGCCACGACGCGGCGGAAGTCTCCCGCGTCGAACTCGGCTGACGGTGAAATGTAAGCGAAAATAACAGGATACCTCCTATCCAGGTGAAGCTTCACAGTTACTGCCTGAAAGGAGGTATCTAAAGCGAATAGAAGAACGGAGATATCATGCTGGGTGTAAATGGCGCCTCCTCCCGCCAGGCCCCCATCCCATGGTGGTGGGGTAGCAAAACCGTTATACCCCGGGAGGGTGGGAAGGGGGCACGCGCCCAGCATGGTCTCCTGCAAAAAGATAGCTAAGGAAGAATGGGATGAGACGAGCCTCCGCAGCTCCTCTCAGTTGGCCCGGAGTCCACGGCAATTCCATTGAAGGAATATGCCCTCCAGGTCTAGCTCGGAGGAGATGCGGGGGCCCTCTTCAAAGAGAAGACCGTCACCGGGATGGCCGTACGCTTCCCGGAGGCAGAACTCCGGGCGTGGTTGGCCGAACATTGCGCCGAAGGCGCTGTTGCCTTCGACAACTTATCAGGGAAGGTTGGGCTCTCCATGCGAGTCTTTTCCTCCTTCTGAATCGAAACATTAGGGGAGCCGGACGGCTCACCTAATGTGTCTCCGAGATACCCTGGCTACCACTGGGTGCAGGCGAAGGAGCCAAAGATCCTTTAGTGCTTGCTGTCCTCCTTTCGGGGGAAGCTTTAGCAACCCTGGAAGATCGCCTGGGACGATTTTCATGTGTTTTGCCTCCTGTAAGTCTAACGACATTGGGGTGAAGAAAGGGGATTTTTTTAGTTTTTTATTTAAGGGGCTATCTGGCGACTGCCGACTTAGGCATAAGTCGCCGTAAACAAACAGCCTAGTTCTAGGCTACTTTAAAAAATTGAACAGAAAACAACATTAAAAAGAAATAAAAATAACAAAAACAATAAAAACAACAATTAAACCTGGTTAAATAAAAGGGAGAAGGCCAGCCTCCCCCCAAAAGTCAACAAGTCCACCAGTCAAAGTGCACGCACTCGTCCCGAGTACAAGGGACAGGCGGTAGCGACCCCGCCCATGACGGTACCGGGAGAGGTATCGTGCGGGAAGATCATCCAGACTGGAACATTCGACAAGAATGTGCCAAACAGTATGGGGGACTACGCAGTCGTTGCAATAGGGCGCAGGCGAGCGCTCCATCAAATAGCGATGCGTCACACGAGTGTGCCCGATTCGGAGACGACAGAAAGCAACCTGAAGCCGCCGCGGCATTGGGGGATAGGTCCATGGGAACAGTCACGAAGCAATGGCACGCAACTTTAAGTTCCATTCGACCGTCTCCCATCTTCTTTGCCAAGCAGTCCGAAGAGGTGCCCGTATTCCTGCCATGTAGTCGGTGTGAGGAAGAGCGAAACGCTGGTCCGGTCGCAGAGTCCTCGCGGACTCTTTGGGGCCCTAATCTGCGCGCTCATTCCCCACAATTCCTACATGTCCAGGAACCCAGCAGAAGATAATCTCGACATCTGCCCGGCTAACCAAAAAACCGTGGCTTCACAGATATCGCGAACCAGGGGATGCGGAGATTCCAATGCCCCGAGAGCACTCAGGGCGCTTTGTGAGTCGCTATAGATCACAATCCGGTCTCCGAACCGGGCACGTCGCGTAATCTCCCGTACCGAGTGGTGTATTGCCACCAGCTCGGCCGTGAAGACAGACGCAGCGCCTGGTAGAGCCCCGCTGACTTCAAACTGAGGGGATACGGCATGGAAGCAGACCCCCTCTTGGGACTTGGAGCCATCTGTATACACTGGCAGGGTTCCAGCGTGACACGATGTGTGCTCCAAAAAGGTCGAACGCAATACTCTCGGCGCCGTACAAGCTTTGGGAGCAGAGGCGTGGCGACAAAAAGCCAAATGTGGTACTCTCCAGGGTGGCGTTCTGGGCAGAACCAGGGGCGCCACCGGCCCGAGAGCTATATCTACCTCTCGAAGGAGTTTCCTGGCACTAAACCCAAAGGGCTTAGGGTATGACTGGCGTCTCTCGGCGGCATAGGCACCATCGAGATCAGCTGCGGAAGCAGTGAGAGCTGTTGGCGACTGAGGGAGGCGCCAGGCTCGCGCGTACAGGCGAGTGATGCACTGCACGCGGCGCAGAGCGAGTGGCATCTCCCCAGCATCGACCAACAGGTTCTCAATGGAGGAAGTGCGGAAGGCACCGGTCGCAAGGCGAAAGCCGGTGTGGTGGATCGAATCCACCTTCCGCAATAAACGCTCGGCTGCGGATGCATAAAACTCGCATCCGTAGTCGAGCTTCGAACGAACAAAGGATCGATAAAAAAGTATGAAGGAAGGGGAGTCCTGGTTTTAGGGGGGATGGGTATGAACCATTTGTGCCGCCAGCTTTACTAGGGAAGCGCTCGGGGTGGTTAGAACACGGAGAAGGGTTCCGAATGGGCACGGAAACGACCGTGCTGGTAGTCCTGGAGGGGCTAGGAGCTGAGGATGTCTTAGCATTTAGACATAGGAAGTCCTAAGCAGCGCCAGGCGTACCAGGACCAAATCCTTAGCCTCGCGAAATAAGAGCCGATCCTGGGCCTGAACGGCCAAGATTTCCTTCGCAAGGAGATATGCACCACATTCCTTCGAAGAAGCAGGGTGCGGATCTCCGCAATTGACACATTTGGCCACACACGATTTGGACTTATCGTGTGCGGCCTTGGAGCAACTTACACAGACTTCGGTTAACCCCGACTTTGCCTTTCTACAGGAGCCATTAGTATGGCCGCAGAGGTGACAGTAGTAGCACCTCCGCGGCAGTGGCACGAATGCCTTCACGCGGTTGCGATACCAACCGTCATGCACCGACTCAGGGAGCTTGTCACAGTCAAACATGACGAAGAGAGTAGGTGTGGGTCTCGAGGCCCCTCCCAGTTTTCTCATCACACGTTCGACCTTGACCACCCCATGGTCGCCCAGCTCTAAGGTGATGTCATCTATGGAGTGGTCAACGAGTTCCCTGACATAAACTACTCCTTTCACAAAGTTCATGGTAGAGTGCGGCGTCACACTCACAGGTGTGCCATCTAAAAGGCTCCCGTCTGAGAAACGGGTCACCTTCGCCTCTCTACCAATCACACTAGCTAGAGCTCTCCTCTGATGGATCATGTTGCCCTTAGCCAACATGCTGTCATCAGTGGAGTGAATAATTAGGAAGCGTTTGAAGACAGCGGGATCGAAAACGCCAGGTAGCCTCTTGATGAGGGCCCCCGACGTAATCGAGGCTCTGTCTGTGCAGGTCTGTTCTTCGTCTGGGACTCCTTACCTGAGGGAGCAAAGGGGCCGGACGTGCCGATCTTGGTTTGGTCGTTTACCGAAAGGGCAACAGACCCGTCCGTCCCCCGGCTTCCACGGAGGGAAGCGAAGCCCCGAGTATTTTTCGTCTTTTTCTTTTTAGGAAAGGAGGGGGAGGGGGCTTCTCTCCGCCGGCAGGAGTACCTAGGCCAGATCCTTGTCTGAAATAGAGGTCTTGCCTGTTATAGGAGCACCAGCCACGGTATGAGATCCCTTCTCTCCTTGTGAGCCCGCGAGGATCCGAGCTGTGTGAGGAGGAGCTTGCATAAGGGCGAACACGGGTTCTGTGCTTGGCACCGATCCCGGGTTCGACCCCATGGAAGATCCTACCATTTGAGGCGGGGTCGCCTATGGGACCATGTTTATCTTAAAGGAAGGAGCTCCATGTGGCCATTTCCCCCTCTCCCCGAGACATCACAGATCCAATTCGAGGTTCCCTTTTTCACGTAATGCCGGCGAACCGGCATCCGTCGAGGACAAGAGAGAGGTACGTACAGTGACTCCCTGTAGTGTCTTAGCGCACAAGTGCAGGATGTTGTTAGAGGGCAAGGACCGACGGGCCTGGCCATCCCTTGCACCCTTGAGGGGATTGGCCTTATCGACGCGGTGTAACCTGGAACGGTTAATCTTGGGTGGTCTGTGTGCTTTCTTGGTAGTCCCTTGTGAAAGAAAGGAGGGACTGCCGCTAGAAATAGGGAGTCACCCAAGGGCGCTTCCACACAAGTGGGCGAGTAGTAGTCCTCTACACCCGTAGGCCTGGGGGAGGAATAAGCCTTTTCTCCGGTAGAAGAAACTTAGAGGGTCTCCTGACAAAAGAGGGGGATGGGGACCTCCATTTATCAGTGGAATTCCTTGAAGGCGGCTCCAATGATGCTAGAGGGGGAGTATTAGTATTTTTATTTAAATCATCATTGGGCATGGTGACCCTGTAATTGTCACGGGACGCAAATGTTCATAACTCCACGCAGTAGCCCGCTCTGCGAGGGGTGAGTAGGGGGGCGGACAGGGAAACTGCCGCCATTTGAGGCCACTCCTCCTGCCTAGTGGCCTGGCATCTCATACGCCTGACGGCTCCACCTTGGCTCGGCGTAAAAGCGATAGATTGAAAGGAGAAAGAAAAGGGATGTGAGGGAGGTGTCAGTGAGAATGAAGCAGATTGTTAAAAACCCACCACCCCAAACCGGAGCTTAAGGGTGAGGTGACATTGTCCCCTCCCCCCTCAGCCCCGATCCGGGATAGTTGGCTGAGAGGAAGCTGGTCGGCGTCTACCCTATGAAATTAGAGGGCGACAAGAGAAAGTTGTGGGAGAGGTTGTAGGGAAAGTGAGGAAGTAGGATGAAAACACAGGCTGTCAGAAAGAAGCAGAAGGGGCTGAGATGGAGCCGGACGGTGCCAAGGCAAATCGCCAAGCGCCCCCCCCCTTTCCTCTAGGTGACCCCTAAAAAAAGCCTTCTCTCTACCTTGGCGCCGAGGGACACTAATTCCTGAAAGCACGGCCCACTAAACAGCCATCGTGGATTTATTCCTGGGAAATTCATGGCCCCGATGGATTTAAAGGCCACTGCCAGACCTTGCCTTGTCCGTCGATGCCTCCCTCCACGCCCACCCCCCGACGGGAACCAGTCCCGTGGAAATCAATAGCGGTTCGACGTGATCCGTGCCCAACCAAGAAGGTCCAACGGAAGCAACACTCCCCCCTCCCCTGGGCACATAATCTAGAGAGGGGAGTGGGAGGGGAAGCCAGTCAAAGGTCAAGGTCAAACCGGCTGGTTTCAATTTGGCAAGGGACCGGCGGAGTAACGAAGGAAATTTGACTAACCAACTAAGGTATTTCACGCAAGGGAGAATAAATACGAGGCACAGAAAGAGGGGAACACATACGGGGCAAAGAACGAAGGGAACAAAGACGAGACCAAGAAAGAGAGGAATAAAAGAGGCGAAGACAGAGGGGGACATTCAGATGAAGCCTACGTTTATTTGTATAGGCATATGCAAACATCCAAGCGAATTAATTTGTGTACGGGTATAAATACGCAAGAACACGAATATTCAAGTGTCAGAAAATACATATTAAGCCCAAATACACACGCAAACTTCAGTTGTGTACAAGTATAAACACACGTACATTTCCCTTTACGTACAGGAATAAATATCAGGAATATTAACCTGCGTGTACACATGAGTGATTTATTGTATCCTTTGTGGAGAGAGGAAGGGAGCGCGGTCCCGCTAACAGAGCCCAAGTAAAAGGACATAAGTCACCGTAATTAAAATTCTGACTTATTACTAGGCTATTCTAAAATTATCAAGAAAGAAAAACAAGAATGAAGCACGCTCGGGTGGAGGAAAATGCGACCAACAACAGTAAAATAAAGTGGAGGAGGCCAGCCTCCTCCAAAAAGTCATATAGTCCGCAAGTCGGTGTACACAAACCCGTCCCAAGTACAGATCTCGATACCAGGACAGGTAAGGAATGCGGAGATAACCCAGACTGGAACATTCAACAAGAATGTGCCGAACAGTCTTGGGGACAACGCAGGCGAGCGCTCCATCAAATGGCGGTGCGTCCCGTGAGTGTGTCCAATTCAGAGACGAGAGAAAGCAATCTGAAGCCGTCGCGGCATTGGGGGTTAGGCCCATGGGGACAGGTTCCTCTCGGAGGTCTTTCAACTTCTTTGTCAAGTAGACCGGAGGACTACTCCGATTCCTGCCATGTATGCGGTGCGAGAAAAAGCTAAACGCTGGTCTGGTCGCCAAGTCCTCGCGGACAATTTGGCGCCCTCATCGGCGGGCTAATTCCCCACAATTCATTCCAGGAACCCAGCAGAAGATAATATCGACATCCACTCGGCTCGCAGCAACCGTGGCGGGGTTGTGAAGATCCCAATGGCCCAATAGCACTAATGGAGCTTTGTGACTCACTATAAACACAATCCGGTCTCCGAACCGGGCCCCTCGCGTAATCTCCCGTAATGAGCGGTGTATTGAAACTAGCTCGGCCGCGGAAGACAGGCAGCGCCTGGTAGACTTCAAATAGAGGGCATACAGGGTGGCAACCGACCCACTTCTGGGACTTGGGAGACATCTGTATACATTGGTACGGATCCAGCGTGACAGGAGGTGTGCTCCAAAAAAGCCAAACGCAATAATCCCGGCGCTGTAGAAGTTTTGGAAGCAGAGGCGTATCGACATAGCCTGAGACATAGACATAAGCGCCACCGGCCTGAGAGCTACACCGAGCTCTCTGAGTTTCCTAGCGCTAAACATAAAGAGTTTAGGGAATGAATGGCGTCTCTCGGCAGTATAGGCACTGTCTAGATTGGCGGCGGATACATTGAGAGGGAGCTGCCGGGATCGCGTGTATAGGAGCATAATGCTATGTGCATGGCGCAGAGCGAGTTGCAACTTCCCAGCATACTAAATAGGCTATTAGTGGGGGAGGGGCCCAAGGCACTGCTTGCCAGACAGACCGGTATGGTGGATCGAGTCCACCTTCCGCAATACACGCTTGGCTGTGTATTGCGGGCTGTGCATCCGTATAGCACAGAGATAGATCAAGGCAAGAAAATGAAGCGGTTCTCGGGCAGTGATGCGTACACTCAACCACATTTAGGACACCTATCTGAAGCTCTTCGATAAGATCGGCAAGGAATTGTCCCCTGGGATTTATTGAGTAATCTCCCCAGAGAGGATGTCTGCCGTTCAGATCTCCAAGCAAGAGAAAGGGCCTCGGGAACCGTGCCACGACACGGCGGAAGTCTCTCGCGTCGAAGTCAGCTGAAGGTGGAATGCACGCAGAAATAACAGTATACCTCCTATCCAGGTGAAGCTGCAAAGCCACTGCCTGAAAGGAGGTATCTAATGTGAAAAGAAGAACGGAGACCATGCCGGGTGTAAACCGCGCATGCCCCAGCCCGGCCACCATCTCGTCGTGGTGGGGCCGCACACACCTTATACCTCGGGAGGGTGAGCAGGGGGCAGGCGCAAAGCATGGTCTCCTGCAGAGAAATAGCTAACGGGGAACCGGAAGAGACGAGCCTCCGCAGCTCCTCCCAGTTGGCCCGGAGTCAGCGACAATTCCATTGAAAGAATATGCCGTCCAGGCCTCGATCAAAAGAGACGCGGGGGCCCTCTGGGAAGAGAAGACCCTCACGCTATTCGCCTTCGATGACTTATTGGGTTGGGTTCGCCATGAGAGTCTTTTCCTCCCTGCGCCTCGAAACGTTAGGCGGGCGTTGCAGCTTCGGAGGCCCTCTTTTCGAGGATCCACCGTCTCCGAGCCACCCAGCCCACTACTAGGCGTGGGCGAAGGAGCCGAAGTTCCTTTGTTGCTGTCCTCATTTCGAGGGACAGCTTTAGGAACCCCAGAAGATGGCCTGGTGACCAACTTCAGGTGTGTTGCCTCCTGTGAGTCTAACGACTAGGTGGAGGCGCGTGGCCACTTCGCCTTACGGAAAACGGTCACGCTGGGGGAAGGGGGGGGGGCTGGTTTTAGTCCGGGATGGGTGTGAACCCTTTGTGCCGCCAGCTTTACCAGGGGAGCGCCATGGTTGAGAAGAACCGGCAGAAGGGCTCCGAATGGGAGCGAAAACAACCGTGCTCGTAGGCCTCGATGGGCCAGGAGCAGAGGGTGTGTTTCTTACCATTAAGGCGTAAGAGGTCCCACGCAAAGCCGGGCGCGGCAGGACAAAGTCCTTAGCCTCACGGAATGAGAGACGATCCTGGGCCTGAACGGCCAGGATTTCTTTCTCAAGTAGATATACACCACATTGCTTTGAAGAAGAGGGGTGACCCCCTCCCTAATTGACACACCTGGCCACACACTATTTGGACTTATCGCGTGCGGCCATGCATGTCTACATGAGCGATTTGTATGGCCGAAGCGCTAACAGTAATAGCACCCCCGCGGCAGTGGCACGAATGACTTCACGCGGTAGCGATACCAACCGGCACGTACCGACTCAGGGAGCTTGTCACAGTCAAACGTGACGAAGAGTGTGGGGGAGGGTCTCGAGGCTCCTCCCTGATTTCTCTTTATACGTTCGACCTTGACCGCCCCATGGTCGGCCAGCTCTATGGTGATGTCCTCTATGGAGTAGTCCACGAGTTCCCTCGCATAAACTACTCCTTTCACGAATTCATGGTAGAGTGCGGCGGCACACTCACAGGCGTGCCATCAAGAGTCCGAAGGGCACTAATCATGGCCGCCTCGGAGGCATTCGACGCATTCGCCAAAAGGCTCCCGTCCGAGAAACGGGTCACACTAGCTAAAACTGTCCTCTGATGGATCATGTTTTCCTTAACCAACATGGTGCCATCAGTGGAGCGAATAACGAGGAAGCGTTTGAAGCCAGCGGGTTCGAAAACGTCGGGTAATCTCTGAATGAGGGGCCCCGATGTAATAGAGGCTCGGCTCTGCGCGCTAGAACTTTTGGTCTTAGTCAGGGACTCCGCCCCCGGGAGGGGGGGGGAGCAGAGGGGCCGGATGTGCCGATCTTGGTTTGGTCGCTTACTGAAGTGGCAGCAGACCCATCCGTCCCGGCAGCCCCCGTTTTTTTTTCCTTTTTAGGAGAGAAGGACGTGGAATGAACTCGCTTCTCCCCTTCGCCGGCAGGAGCCTCCAGGCCAGATGGACCGGCCTCAGCAAGGTCCTTCTCCGAGATAGGGAAGGTCCTGGCAGTCGCAGGGGCACCGGTCGGAGGAGATCCCTCCACTCCTTGTACTGCCTTCGAAACCCTAGCAGTTTGAGTAGGACCTTGCATAGGGGCGGACTCGGGTTCTGTGCTTGGCGCCGAGCCTAGATTCACTCCCATGCAAGGCCCTACCGTCTGAGGCTGGGTTGCCTCAAAGACCATGTCTATTTCAGGGGTGGGGGGATCCAGTTGCCCCCCCCCCAAGACATCACAGGTCCCATTTGGCAGCGCTGTCATAAGTAGTTTGGGGAGGCACTGGCCTTGGCCCCGGCAAGGTTCAATATAATCTCGCCAGCAGGTCTTTTGAGGAAAGCGACCGGTGGGGCCTGGATTCCCTCTCCCTTCTAAAAAGGTTTGCCCTACCGAGCCGCTTCAATGGGGAGCGGTTGGCTATGGGCTGCCTGCTGGCTTTCTTGGCAGTCCCCTTGGAAAGTAAATGGGGGACTGCTTGGAAAGTAAATGGGGGACTGCCGCTGGGAAGAGGAGGTGCCCGAAAGCACCTCCAGACAAGGGGGTGAGGGGGAGTCCCCTACACCCGTAGGCGAAGGAGAGGAGTAAGCCTCCTCTCCGGTTATTGAGATTTGGACGGTCTTTTGCGAGAGCACAGGGGCGGGGGCTCCATTTTTTCTATGGAGCTGCCCGAGGGCGGCTCCGACGATGGAAAAGGGGAAATTGAGGGGAGATTTTTTGGAGTATCATCATTGGGCATGGTGGCCCTATTTTTTTACGGGAAGCAATCGCTCATCACTCCTTGCAATAGCCCGCCCTGCATGGGGTGCGTACGGGGCTGGCAGAACTAGGTGCCGCCATTCAAGGCCACCCCTCCCGCCTGGTAGCCTGGCAGTCCCTCAGCATGGCGGCTCCACATTGGACACGGCGTAAAATGTATAGTGTTTGAAAATATAAAGGAACAAGAGGTGAGGAAGATAAAGCAGGTTACTTAAAAACCCACCATCCCAAACCGGAGCTTAGGGGTGAGGGATCATTGTCCCCTCCCCCCTCAGCCCCGATCCGGGATAGTTGACAGAAAAGGTCGGCATCTACCTTGAGAAAATAGAGGACAACCAGAGAAAGTTGTGGGAGAGGTTGTAGGGAAAGTGAGGAAGTAAGGGAGAAATGCAGGCTGTCTGAAAGAAGGAGAAGAAGCTAGCTGGGGCCGGATGGGGCGCTGAGTCCCGTCAGCACGGCGGCCAGGAAGGCAAATCGCCGAGCCCTTTACGGGGTCAAATGAGACCTAAGTGACAAAAAGGAAGATATGGGGGTTTCCACCAAGCCTCGCGTTGGGCGCGGCCCTTAAGGACACTCCCACCTACCCCCACCGAAACAATCAAGCGTCCTGGTCCAACTAGGATTCTCACCATCGTCGCCTGATTGACCAGACATTTTTATTGCCCAGCGTTCGCAATAACTCCGTCGCAAATCAACCTGGTACCTTCGAGCCCCTCTAAGTGAGGGTGGTGGGCTAACGTGTGCTCTGTGAAGGCCTTCAAGAACATAAAATGGCAGGGGGTATTTTACTACCCAATTTGCACTCCTTTACGTTTTTTTATTCGTGAGTGGGGCCAGATTTTAGGTGGGATCAAAACCACGGCATCAACAGGGCATAGCGCGAATTCAAAATAAATAACCTATAAATCCAACTAAATCCTCCATAATTCCATTAATTCCAACTAAATCTGCCATAAATCCACACACCACATATCGCGGAATTCCAAGGCATCAGCGGCGACAGGGAAAAATAGATTCTATTCCCAAGTAGTGCTATCATTTGGGGTGCCCCCACCCCAGCCCCCACTTACAGACGCAGCCTTAAGGGACGTGGGAATCAACGCCGTTGATGGGGAGTTGGGCCGAGGAGTCTCGAGGAGGGAATCTTTGGGGAGTTCAGATACCTCTCTCTCTCTCTCTCTCCAGGTGAGCGGGTGGGGATCGAACTTGTCAAGAACGCGAAAGTAGCTTGGCGCCAAAACGAGGGTGGGACCACCTGACGAGCACCTCGAAGTGAAAGAGGCACCTCCTGTCAACCTTGAGTACTGAGCTCGGGCATACGAACACGCGGACCGAAAAGTAATGTCAGTTGTAACCTTGAAAACCGAAGGTGCCTTCATGCCAACCTCAATATATATGCACAGATAGTGTGTCCTCCTTTTGTTTTAATAACCGCTTTAATGCGCTTTTGCATATTGTGCATAAGTGGTTGAGGCAACCTTCTACCATTCAATGTGATCATAAAGTTTATTCCTATTTTTCCAGTGATTATCTTATTGTTAACTTACAAGTGGTAACTTTTTGTTAAAAATGTCTCCGAAGAAACAGATCCCCGACGCTCAAAGAGCTCAAATCGTTGCATTATCCAGAGAGGGACTATCCAAGTCAAAATTGCAAGAAAATTGAAAAGCTCGAGAAAGTGTCCAAAAAATCATTAAAAGGTACAATGAGACCAATTCTTTCAAAAACCGTGATGGTCAAGGTCGCAAAAGGTGTACAACTCCGAGGGAAGAGGTGGCTGAAAAGGACATCTCTGGCCGAGAGGAAAGAAAAACTCTTCTGATGTAGCTGTTGATTTTCGGGCGGCAACTAAGTAAGAGATATCAAGACGCACAGTGAGACGAAGGTTATTGGGAGCTGAGCTCAAAGGATGTAAGGCTAGAAAGAAACCGTGACTCTCTCAGGCGAACAAGAAGAAGCGATTCTCTTGGGCAAAAGAGTATAAAGATTGGACTGATGATGAATGGGCTAAAGTTGTTTGGTCTGATGAAAGCAACTTTGAGGTAGGTTCTCCACATTAGTTTCCACCAATTTATTACGCTTGTACACATTTTTATTGGATAACAAAATTTTTATTAGATACCAAAAATAACCAGTAAAGTTTGTATTTCTCCTCAGATCTTTGGAACCCCTGGAGCGTTTTATGTTCGTGGAAGAGGTGAGGTAGCTTATGATCTGAGATGTGTTGTCCCAACAGTCAAATTTGGAGGTGGCAGTGTAATGGTTTGGGGCTGCACATCGTCTTCAGGTCCAGAATTGTTGATCACTTGTGAGGGCAGAATGAATTCCAACACTTACACCAGCATGTTAGACCAGGTTTATGAACCTTCCTTAGGTAAAGTTTTCAATGATGACATACCAGATAGTGTAGTCTTCCAACATGACAATGTTCCATGCCACACATCTAGAGTCTCAAAGGGTTGGTTGGAAAAGAAAAGGGTGACGTTGATGGAATGACCCCCTTAACCCCATTGAAAATTTGTGGTCACACTTAGGCACAAGTCAGGGTGCCAAAATGTTCCTCAAAAAGTGAATTAACAGCCAAATTCATGAAGAGTGGCAGAAGATGGAGCCAACCACCTGTGCCGACTAAGTCTCAAGTATGTAAAAACGCAAATAAGCAGTTATAAAAGCAAAAGGGCACATAACTTTGGCCAAGGCTGTATAGCTTTAGATTACTTACATGAATGGATCGTAATAAATAATTACTACAAAGTTATGTGGTATACAAAGGATTAATAACTATAGTTCATGAAGAATAAACCTTAACACTAAGCGGTGAAATATTTTAACAATAATATTGAGTATGGTTTGGTAGGTTGTGGTTTTTACAGAACATGAAGAGGAACGGACGAATTATCTGAATTCGTCAATCAACTACAGAACTGTCAGTAAGATCTTCCTTTGCCCGTTTCAAGGAAACGGGAAGCGTCTGTGATCGAGAACGAAGTGGTCGAAAAAGAATTTCTAATGATCTCAGAACATCTGCAGTGGTAAGAGATTGTGTAGAGCAAAGCCACCGTAAGTCAATGCGAAAATTATCACAGGAAACAGGTGTATCTAAGAGTTCGGTTCAGCGCATTCTAGCTACCAATCATTTCCACCCGTATGAAGTCCAGGAATTACATGGTGATGATCGAGATCGTCGTTTGGAATATTGTGAATGGTATATGCCCAGAGGAAGCTGTAAAAACGTATCATGTTTAGTGATGAAGCAATTTTCTATCTCAACGGTGAGGTCAATAAAAATATTGCACGATATTGGGCTACTGATGATCCACATTGGGGAGAGGAAGGACACGCGCAATTCAATCCAAGAGTTATGGTGTGGGCACCTATGTTTGGCGATACGGTAATGGGTCCATATTTTTTCCCTGATTCAGTGACTGCTGAGTCATACTCGTATCTGCATATGCTGGCAAACTTTCCTATACCTAAATTAGATGACATATTCTTATAGGATCGGAACATTATGTGGATTCATCAGGATGGGGCTCCACCACATTTTGTAAAGATTGTGCGCGAATTTCTACAAGAAACATTTGGAGATAAATCGGTTGGACGACGTGGACCAATTGAATGGCCACCCAGATCTGACACCTTTAGATTACTTTTTATGGGGCCACCTTAAATCAGTTGCCAATAATAACCGTCCCAGAAGAATAGCGGAACTAAAGGCAAACATACTAAGAGAATTTGAAGCAATAAAATCAAATACTTCCTTGCTAGGTAATATCCAAAGGCCTTGCGTGGAACGAGTTAGAAAATGTATAGAAGTAAATGGATGTCATTTTGAACATGTAATAATTGATAACGATAATTTATAAATAAAAAAGTGAAAGTTAGTTTCTTTAATACTACATTTCCTATGGGGCCAGACTTTTGGGACTATCTTTTTTTTCTCTCTCTCTCTCTCTCTCTCTCTATATATATATATATATATATATATATATATATATATATATATATATATATAAATTATCCCGTCTGATCGATGAGGAGGAGGAAGCCTGGGCGCGCCTAATATTTAAAACAAGGCTCGACCTAACGAGAACGTCTCTTCTTCGTACCTCCTCCCCCCAAGATCCACCCACACACCCAACACCACCATAGCGCAGACACGGGGAAGCCCCCAACACACACTAAAAGTGTGTATGTATGGCCGAGGCCACCAAACAGCAGCGCGTCTCACCTTCGACGGACCACGACCAGGACTAGCGGGAGTCGGCCGACGCGGCCCGACTGTGGCACGGGGGGTGGGGGCAGCCAGCCCCCATCGCAGGGAACATGACATTCCCCCTTGCGTAATCCAACGAGGGAACGTTTGCTGGAGACAATGCGCCAGGGGTTATGAAGTGCAGAGCGCCAGGGGTTATGAAGTGCAGAGCGCGCATGGGGGGTGGGCTGAAAACACCTTCCAAACAACCCCATTGGATTACGAAAACTTCCTCGCTAGCCCCCCGGAATGAAGGGGAAGGAGCGTGGTGTGGACGTCCGGTCGCCATGGAAACGGGAGGCAACCCCCTTCCCCCCTCCACTGAGATCAACGCGAGAACCGTGGCACGCAATGCCCCTCACCTCGCGAGGGACTGTGGGGCCCACAATCACCAGGGCCTTTGAGAGGGGTTAATCAAGGGGGGCTTTTCAAGGGCTCTCCTGGCAAGGGACGATGTTTTGTAGGGAGCTCCCGCAAATTCTGACGCATGCACAAAGGCAGTTCCCCCTCCATACACCACGCGGAGACGCCAAAAAGGATTTAATGGAGGCTGGGAAGGGAGGAGGGGTAAATAAAGTCCTACGATCCCCTCTCCGACCCAACCACGAGCTGCTCCGGATGCCCACTGGCTTGCCCCTGAGCGTCATACTGGTTTGAGTATTGGGCCCACATAGGCACTCATTCTGCAACTGTTTTATAGAGAACCGCGTGCCCTTCTGACCCCGGTGTTGGCGCCAGAACCTTACATAATTAGGGATTGTTTCATGGCTTCCCTCCATGCAACTCTCCCATTAAGTTCCTTTACCTACCCGCGTCTCCCCACAGATATTATCACATAACGAAACGGATACCCAATCGACGGGGCCGATTCCCCCACCCCCCTTAAATCGCGTAAGAACCTGGATGAAAAATAAACCAGCAACGCCTACAGACAAAAAAAAACAAGCCCCCTTTTTAAACCAGTCTGAAATGACTGTTCACGCTAAAACCGAGCAAATTGCCAAGCTCGCTTAAAACGAGAGGAAATTGCGCCGCCTAGGGGTAAACAGGCGACCAAGCATATAAACGGCGCAACCTAGCGAGGCGCCCCAAAGCGAGATACCCAACGAAAAGACTTTATTAGGCCCAGCGGGAAATGCTGCCATTGCGCAACAAACGGCTAAAGGTAGACCGCGGGGGGGGGGGCAAAAGGGAAGGGGGATTAAATTTAGAAATCCACGTCGCGGCGTAGTTTGGATGCAACGTAATCAAGCCGAGGCTCGTTGTTACGACCTAACGCGCGGACGCATTACGTCATTCATCAATCACGCGCGACCGTCGGGCACCAAGGGAACTGAGCTTCCTTCTCGTTGCTAAGGTTACGGCGCGGAACTTTCCCCCTCTAACCAATAATTACAAGGACGAAATTTACTCAATCTCTCTTGGATGCCACGCTTCATAATATAGTATCTTCCATTTGAATAAAAACAAAGCATGGGTAAAAAAAAAAGAAGCTAGGAATAAAATCATTTCAGCAGCGACGATATAGGTAAACCTCGCGTAATACTTGCATGCCAGAGGTAAAAGAAGAATACTCCATTATTTAAGCAATTTTAAGTATAAATAGAGAAGAGGGATAAGAAACCACGAAGGTCCGTTATAGGTTCATCTTCCTCCGGAGATATCGATCTCTCACTGAAACACCTACAGAACTCTCTATGGCCAACAACTCTACAACCTCTCTAAATATTCCACGACGCCATATCTTAGCAACATATAACATAAAAAGAAATATGATCAGCCCCCTAGCTGATCATATATATATATATATCAAAGTAGCACGAGAGAATGATGAAAATGAATCGATTAAACCACATTGAAAGAGAAAACGGAATAATTTTTCCTTGCAGTAATATTTTTATTACCTTTTTTCGAAAAAGTCCGTGCAGGGAAGTGATTCGAACCAGGCACACTGAGGCAGTGAGCACCGCTTTGATCACAGTGTGATTAGTGGATAGTGTGATTAGATCCTTACGGGTGGGAAACTAGAAGCTGTTAGAGGTAAGGGAATGACAGGAATGGAGGGCCGGTGTGGGAAATGGAAGGGATGCAGAGATAGAGGAATAGCTAAGGGAGAGGGCATACTGATGCGTTATAGGGGGACTAATGCACAAGTGAATGAACAGATAACTAGGAATAGAAAAGCACGATGCAATGAAGATGGGAATAATAAAAAAACCTTAAAAATATACTACACAAATGGTCGGAGTATAAGGAATAAGATAGATCTCTTAAGAGCGTTAGCGAGTGAAGAGAATTTTGATATAATTGCGATAACAGAGTCATGGCTTGATTTGGCAGGAAATCACTTTAAACCTGAGGTTGAGATTGAGGGCTTTAACATTTTCCATACAGATAGGAATAGGAAGAGAGGAGGAGGGGTTATTATTTATATTAAAGATAATCTCCAGTGTTGTGTAAACAGTACAATTAAATTAGATGATAACACAGAGTCATTATGGCTAAATGTAAAGGAAGGTAAAAACAAGCTTGTCATAGGATTATTATACAGACCACCAAATCTTAGTAAGGAAGCTTCAAATCTTCTGTGGCAGGAGATTGAACGGGCATGTAGAAGTAAGCATGTGTGTATAATGGGCGATTTTAATTACAGAAATATAGACTGGGAAGCTCTTGTGGGTGATCAGGAGGCTGAGGAATTTTTGAATGTTGTCCAAGATAATTTTCTGAGGCAGATTATTAACGAACCCACTAGAGGTAATAATATACTGGATTTAGTTCTGACAAATAGGGAAGAAGTTATTAAGGATACTGAGATTGGAGGAAATTTGGGTAATAGTGACCATTGTGAAATTAGATTCAAGATGAAATGGAATGGTATTGATAGTAGCATGAACAATGTTAAAATTCCTGACTTTAGAAGAGCAAATTATAATGGGCTAAGGACTTACCTGGAGGCAGTTGTACAGAAACCAGGCAATGAAATCAATTCAGGAATAGATTCAATGATATCAGTTAGTGGAGACAATAATCACCAGGAGGAAGAGATTACAATTGAAGAGGAGTATGAAAGAATAATTGAGCAATTAATTACAGGTCAGATGATTAACATTCCTTATAAGGAGATTAGGACTAAAAATAATGACCCAAAATGGATGACAGATAAAATTAAGCATTATATTGGCATTAAAAAGGGCATTTATAGGAAAATAAAAAATGGAGAGGATCACTTAAGGCAGAGATATAATGAACTAGCAAGAGATGTTAAAAAGTTAGTTAGAGTAGCAAGGAGAAATTATGAAATTAAAGTGGCAAATAGGGCAAAGGAAGATCCTAAAAGTTTTTATCAATTATACAAAACTAAGGTTAGAGATAAAATAGGCCCACTTATAGATTCCAATGGAGAATTAGTGAGTGATAGGGACTCAATGGCTGGAATGCTAAATGACTTTTTTCTCTCAGTATTTACACAGGAGGATACTCTTAATATACCCGAGGTGTCAATGATCTTTGGGGGTAATGATGAAGAGAAATTAAAGGATATCTTGATCACAAAGGAGATAGTGACAAAGGAAATTGATAAAATCAAAAGTAGTAAAGCACCCGGTCCTGATGAGGTCTTTCCTAGAATTTTGAAAGAATGTAAGGATGTGTTAAGTGAGCCCCTAGCATGCATCTTTAGAAAATCATTGGAGAGTGGCATTGTGCCAGTGATATGGAAGAAAGCCAATGTGATACCTATATTTAAGAAAGGGGATAAAACAAATATGTCTAATTACAGACCAGTAAGTTTGACATCAGTGGTAGGGAAAATGATGGAATCTATTATAGCAAGGAATATTAGGGATCACTTGGATAAGCATAAGTTGATAAAAGAATCACAGCATGGCTTTAGTAAGGGTAAATCCTGCCTGACTAATTTGCTGTCTTTTTATAGTAAGGTGTATGAAGCAGCAGATAATGATGAAAACTATGATATTTTATACTTGGACTTTATTAAGGCTTTTGATCGAGTGCCACACTTACGGCTTCTGAGCAAAGTTAAAGCACACGGGATCGATGGCAGTATATTTAGGTGGATTCAGTCATGGCTTGGTGACAGACAGCAAAGAGTTAGTATAGATGGAGTTAAATCTGAGTGGGGGTGTGTTAGCAGTGGAGTTCCGCAAGGATCTGTTTTGGGTCCCTTGCTATTCTTAATTTATATTAATGATCTTGACATAGGTATAAGTAGTGACCTGAGTAAATTTGCTGATGATACTAAGCTAGGTAGGGCCATTAGGGCTGATTCTGATGCTGTTGTAATGCAGGAGGAATTGACCATTCTGTCCAATTGGGCTGAGAAATGGCAAATGAAGTTTAACTTAGACAAATGTAGTGTACTTAGTATAGGTAGAAATAATCCACTGAATAGTTATAAATTAAATGGGAGAAATTTAGGGAGGACCGATTGTGAGAGGGACTTGGGTATTTTGGTAAGCTCAAACCTTCATCCTAGAAAGCAATGCCTAAATGCTAAGAATAAAGCTAATAGGATATTGGGATTCATTAGGAGGAGTGTAAGCAATAAGAGTGCTGAAGTCATTCTAAAACTGTATCTGGCGCTAGTTAGGCCTTATCTAGACTATGCAGTACAATTTGGGTCACCATATTATAGGAAGGATATTGATTTGCTTGAGTCTGTGCAGAGAAGGATGACAAAGATGATTGGTGGGCTAAGGAACTTACCTTATGGTGAAAGGCTCAGAAAACTAAATCTACATACATTGGAAAGGAGAAGAGTCAGAGGGGAATTGATTGAAGTCTTCAAATGGGTAAAAGGATATAATAAAGGGGATCTGGGTAACGTTCTTATACTTAGTGAACATGACAGGACACGTAGCAATGGGTTTAAGCTTGATAAGTATAGGTTTAGGAAGGAGATTGGGAGGAATTGGTTTACAAATCGTGTGGTAGATGAATGGAATAGGCTCACTAGACATGTGATAGAAGCCTCCTCTCTGGGTAGTTTTAAGAATAGATTAGATAAATATATGAATGAAGCTGCTAGATGGGACTGACTTTTTTATGTACATATGTATATATTTTTCTAAGGAGTGGGGAGATTATTTTGCGGTTGCATGAATGGACATAATCCTCTGGATGCATTTTATGCATATTGTAGATTAGATCTGACGAACTCCTGTAAAGGGTGACAATGTTGATGACTTTTCTCTGGTAAGAAATCTTTTGTGTGTTGACTGGAACAGGAGCTGCCAAGTGTAGGCCATGAATGGTCTTTTGCAGTCTCCTTCTTTTCTTATGTTCTTATGTACTAACGGCATACTTTTAACTGTGATCAAAGCGGTGCTCGCCGCCTCAGTGTGTCTGGTTCGAATCACTTCCCTGCACAGACTTTTTTGAAAAAAGGTAATAAAAATATTACTGCAAGGAAAAATTATTCCGTTTTCTCTTTCAATGTGGTTTAATCGATTCATATATATATATATATATACACAGGGGTGGCCAAAAGTCACCTGACAGTAAATAAAAATCCCATAAACAATTAATATTCAATTTTATTTATTCATTCCAATGATTAATGTTTAAGAATTGAATGCTGCGAGTCAAAATCACCATTAATTTCAACATTTGTTTTTATTAGCGGTCTTATTATAAAATAGTTTTTTTTTTATTTTTATTTTTTATTTTTAAGCCCATAATTAGGAACAAACTGACTCTGCAACAAAGAATTTGTTATTTAAAAATACAACAAATATGGTAGTGCACAAAGAGTCCATGAAGAATGGATAAACGCTCAAGAAGAACTTGAGTTTGAACAATTTTTATGATTTTCCAAATTTAGATGGTTCTATAAAATTCATTCAGTTGTTGAGACATAAATAAATCTCAAATTAAATGGTTTTGATTTACTGCGGGTGACTTTTGGCCACCCCTGTATAATATATATATATATATATATATATATATATATATATATATATATATATATATATATATATATATATATATATATATATATATATATATTCGGCAACAGATGGAGGAAGCTCTGGAGGAGTAAATCATCAGTAATAAAGAACCTGCAAACAATTGTGGTTTTTCTTATTCTCCCTCCCCACTCTCTCTCTCTCTCTCTCTCTCTCTCTCTCTCTCTCTCTCTATATATATATATATATATATATATATATATATATATATATATATATATATATATATATATATATATATATATACGAGGGGCGGTCAATAAGTTTTGCAATTCGGATATAAGGAAACGAGATATGAGGAAAAGTGTTTTATTATTTTTCAATATAACTACCCTCGACTTCGATGCACTTGCGCCACTTATCCCTGAGGCTTCGAATTCCTGACAACCAGAAATCTCCCAACTGCTGTTCAATCCACTCCTGGACGGCGAGCTGGACATCTTCATCGTCCCCAAACCGGCGTTCACGCAGTGCAGCCATGAGCTGGCGGAATAAAAAGTAGTCGCTAGGGGCCAGATCTGGCCTTAGGGAGGATAGTTGAGCTCCTCGAATACGCACTCGAACAGGGCAGCTTGTGCAACTCTGGCCTTGTGGACTTTGATGATGTTGAAGTCGATCATGGGGCGTGAGGTTTCTAGAGACCCAACGGGCAGAGACCTTGGTCATGGCCAAATTGTCGTGGATGATGTTGATAACACTTCCATGTGATATTCCAAGTTCTCGCTCGATTTTTTCGACCTTCACTCGTCGATTTTCGAGGATGATCCTCTCCACACGGGCCACATTGTCCTCGTTGGTCACGTCTGACGGGCGTCCTGGATGGGGGGTCATCTTCAAGGGACTCCCCACCATGGTGGAACTCCCTATTCCAGCGAGCAATGGTTGCATAGGAAGGAACGATGTCGGTGTACACTGCAACCATGCGTTCATGAATCTCTCTTGCATTCTTGCCTTCCTTGGTCAAAAATTTGATCACTGCGCGGTGCACAACCTTCTCCATTGTTGAAAAATTTGTGACTGACGATGTGCGATCAGCTACTGCTTCTTAAATAGACGATGCAGGAGCGTGCGGCTGCAGGTCCTGACTTGTCATAACTTGTTCCTTACATACCCACAAACAGCCATCCCCATTCCTCTGTTTTGCCCGACCGATTCGCAAAACTTATTGAACGCCCCTCGTATATATATATATATATATATATTAGTATAGATGGGTAGCAGTCTTTCTTGAATGCAAATTTTGTTGAAGACCATGGTATATGGTATATTTCGCCTTGATCAATTTCCTTTGGCAACTTTCTATTCTCCTGTCTTTTTTAGTTCATCTTGTAGATGGTAGATCATTTGTCCTATTCATCTCTCTTTTTAATGAATGAGTTTGGTAAAAAACAAACTAAATTGCTGAGCTTTCAGGCAGTAGATTCTCTTTGTAAGATAAATTACACTAGTCAACAATGATTTTGCTATCTGGGCATTAGCTTGTGATTTATACTAAATCAAGTATGCTGATTCCAAATCTGTAATCAGAATTGTTCTAGCATGTAAGATTCCTGAGTTACACACAAACTCTTTAGTTACACATATGGACAGTGTTGCTTCGGCTACTGTAGTGAGAGGATGTGTTGTGTGTGTTTGGTTCCTGCATTACACTCCTGCTTTATCATGTTAAATTTAGCCATTATAGTAGTGGTGTTGAAACAGTATTTACATACAGTGATTAATTGCATTCTTCTTTCAGATTTATCTCTCAATTAATTTGTAAATGAAATAAGATTGTACAAAAGTATATAATAGGATATATACAAACTAAGTTGAAAACATGAATCAGCAAGGATGTATAAATAGCCCAAGGCAACCTTTCTTATATCTGTGGAAGATACACTCCAAGCAACCAGCGGAGAAATTTAGCTAAAAGAGTGAAAACTGCATACAATTATTATTTTGGTTGTTAAGTTGGTGACCAAGACAAGCCATGGGCACTTCGCAAATCTTGTAATGTGAGTTATACAGGCTCACACAGTGGTTAAATAGCAAACGGAAGAGTATGCCTTTTGCTGTACCAATGGTGTGGCATGAGCCAACGAATCGTGTTTTTGATTGCTACTTTTGTGTGACAAATATTGCCGGAGTCTCAAATAAGAACAAGTCAAAAATTGTATATCCAGATTGTAAGTCAGCTATAAAACCAGTCCCCCATAATATAGAGATGCCAATCGCAGTTCCTCCACCAGCTAGTGCAGTGAAAGAAGATGATTCATCGCCTGAAGAGGAGGATAACAATGACGATGAAATGTATGAAGATGATTCTAAGGGAATGAAGATCCAGTTGATAAATCAAGAAAGATTGAATGATTTGGTGAGGAATTTGTCATTGCCAAAGGAGAATGCAAAACTGTTGGGCTCCAGACTACAGCAATGGAATCTTCTAGAGGACAGTGCAAAAATATCTACTTTCCATAAATGCTATGAGGCCTTAGCTGCCTTCTATAAAGATGGTGTTTGTTTCTATACTGATGTTAATGGCCTCATGAATCAGCTAGGAAATGAGCATTTACCTAATGAATGAAGACTATTCATTGATGCAAGCACTGCTAGCCTCAAAGCTGTATTGCTACACAATAACAAAAATCTTCAATTCCTGTTACACTTATTGTTGGGATGATAGAGACATATAACTCAATGAAATTTATTTTGGAAGGTGTTCATTACTCACATCATAAGTGGAATATCTGTGGTGATCTAAAGGTAATTTCTTTACTTCTTGGACTGCAGCTAGGATATACAAAGAATATGTGCTTCTTATGCCTATGATACAGCCATGATGACAGGAATCATTATATTGTCAAAAAGTGGCCCGAAAGAGAAGAATACATAGTTAGCCAATACAATATGAAACACATGCCTTAGATACATCCACATAAGATCTACCTTCCATCACTTCATATCAAACTTGGCCTTATCACAAATTTTATTAAAGCAATGGCCCATGATTCTGATGGATTCCAGTATCTCAAAGAGAAATTTGGTGCAAAGAAAACTGATGCTAAACTTAAAGCTGGCATTTTTATAGAGCCAGAGATCAGAGAATTGATACGTGACAAGGAGTTCAGAAATAAACTAACTCCACTTGAGTTGGCAGCATGGGATTCATTTGTCCATGTAGTGCAGAACTTCCTTGGTAATCATAGGGTGTCATGGGGTGTCAGATGTCTCTTAAGATGCATTTCTTGCATTCGTATTTAATTTCTTTCCATCTAATATGGGTGATATTAGTGACGAACATGGTGAAAGGTTCCACCGAGATATAGCAATGATGGAAAGCAGGTATCAAGGCCACTTCAACGAAAACATGATGGGTGACTACTGCTGGTTCCTACAAAGGGAGGATCCTATATCCACGTACAAGCGCAAGAGTCTCAAACATTTTTGAAGAAATTTATAGTTAGGTGAGTATCACCTCTTTTATATGTAATACATATCTTGTCTGGGTCTGCAAAAGGATATACATATTGCCAAAGAGGGTGCACCAATTCCAAACCTTTGCCCAGAAACGTCTTATTCTTCTCAAACTCGTAATAATTATATCATGAATTGATCCAAGGTGACAAAGTGAGCCATATAGCCTAGTTGCATAACTCAGGAACCTTACATGCTAGGACAAATCTGAGCACAGATTTGGAATCAGCGCACCAAAATTAGTTAGTAACAACAACATTTACTCAAGTAGTAGAGACAAAGTTAAAATTTGTTGGCTAGTGTTATTGAAGGTGACTGCAAATTTAGCGTTAATTATTTTCTTTTTGAGTCTTTCGATTTGTCTTATATTCCGCTTGTGGTCATGAGATAACCTGTAGATAAGTTCGCCAAAATTCATTAGAAAAGTAGTAATGAATGAGGGTGGGAAACTAGTTCACTGAGCAAATCAAAGTATTTATTGGCCAGACGCGTTTCAACACACACCTGTATCATTATCAAAGGTTGATATTATAACTTGAGGAGTTGAAGGCAGAGCTTTATATACATCATTATTTAGATTTTAAAAATATATAAATATATTTATAGCTATAGGAATGGAAATTTTTAGACACAAAAAGGTACATTTAAATGAAGGCTGATACTGCTTAAAATGGTTAATCTATAATGGACACAGGATTAAGATGGGCAGGGATTATGATTATTACTCAGGGCAGAGGGACGTGAGGAAGGCAGAATGAATTGTATGTTTGCTTGCGTATTTAATTTGGGGTGTTTTTCTTATTTATATATATATATATGAAATGAAAAACTCACAAAGTATCACGTGAGGGTAGCAAATGAATGCAATGTCCGGCAGGAAAAAATGAAAAGGTGTTTCCAAGTACTTTCAAACTTTATTAAGTTCCTTATCAAGGATAACTACAAGAAATAATATTATATTAGAGGTATATATACGAAAGAAAAGTATGAAAGACCGCCACAAAAACAAGAAATCACCAATTAGGAAGACGGAAGGGGGAAGGTAAAGAAACACATTAAGAATTACAAGAAGCAGGTAGTAAGGTCAAACTAAGCTGACGGAAAGGGTAACAGATTCAAAGAAATGGAGATAACCTAACTAATTGGAAAATAATAGAACCCTTCTCTTTCTTGATCTTCTTATTCATAGAACTCATACATGTTTTAAATACTCTATCTTTCGTAAGCCTACTAATTTAAATTCTTATATCCATTTTTACTCTTCTCACAGCCCTAAAGTTAAACGTTCTGTTTTTTCTTCTATGTTTCTACGGGCATTACGAGTTGTGAGCCCGGAATATATGGATTTGGAATTTTCCAATATCTTTGAAATTGGCCATAAACTATGTTACCCTTACCCGTTTCTTCAAAACTGTCTTTCTTCTGCTAAAAAGACATTTTATCAAACTGTCCCTACTCTCCCTTTTAATAGTAATAACATTTTAGTTCTACCTTTTTCTCTTTGTTTTAGTGATCTTCCCCATCTTTTGAATAACTTGAACATTTCTGTTACTTTTAAATATGAGAAGACCATTAAGAATTTATTAGTACGTAATAATTGTAATAGTTTGGGGGGGAGGGAGTTTATTCAGTTGAGTGTTCTGGTTGTCTAAGTAAATATTATGGACAAACAGGTAAACAACTTTCTGTTCGCATAAATCAACATAAATATAATGCCCGAAGAGGGGAAGATAACAGTGCTTTCTTTGTCCACATGTCAGATAAGGACCATATAATTAACTGGAACTCGGCAAAATTTATTTATCGTTCTAATGACCCTATAAAAAGGAATATCATTGAATGTGCTTTTATAAGCCAATGTGATAATTTTAACCTTTCCCCTGGCTTATATAGAATAGATGCTATAATTAAAAGATTAATACATAAAGAAATTAGTTCTGTCTTTCGTTCTTAGTTTTTTATATACATTCTTTAGTTATGTGGCCCCTATTTTATCTTTATTTTTTATTATTTAATTGTCATTGCTCTGTTTTGTATATTGTATTCCCCCCCCATCCCTTTTGCTCATCATGTCTTATAATCTCCCTCATTAGGCTATCTCCATTTCTTTGAATCTGTTACCCTTTCCGTTGGCTTAGTTTGACCTTACTACCTGCTTCTTGTAATTCTTAATGTGTTTCTTTACCTTCCCCCTTCCTCAATGGTGATTTCTTGTTTTTGAAGCGGCCTTTCATACTTTTCTTTCGTATATATACCTCTAATATAATATTATTTCTTGCAGTTATCCTTGATAAGGAACTTAATAAAGTTTGAAAGTACTTGGAAACACCTTTTCATTTTTTCCTGTGGGACATTGCATTCATATATATATATGAAGTGATACACAGAAACAAGAGATCCTAATGGAGGTGACCCTGAGAAAAATCAAAGAAAAAAAAACATTGCCCGACAAGGACTTGAACCTCCGACCTCTGGTTATCTAGACCAGTGCTCTACCGACTGAGCTAACAGGACACGTAGGCCATAACAACACATGTCATCAATTTAACTTTTTCATTCACACTTCCATAGACCACCATTCAAATGAAACCATGCCTGTAAGTACGGATAAGATACAGTTGTAAAAGCCAACATCCCTTCTTTGAGCGACCAGAGCTATCGGCCGGTGTTGTTGATGGGCAAACTAGCATGCATCCACCCCAAGGTCAGTCATAGAGCACTGGTCTAGATAATGAGAGGTCTGAGGTTCTAGTCCTTGTCGGGCAATTTTTGTTTTTTCTCGTGGTCACCTCCAGTAGGATCTCTTCTCTCTTGTTTCTGTGTATCACTTCTTCACACATACTGTTATCAAGCACTTAAGCTTGGGGGTGGATGCGTGCTAGTTTGCACTAGTGGCGTGCAGTCAATGGAAGCAATGCTTTCCCTATTTAAGAAGAAAATAAATTACACCCCAACAATTAATATGACAGCAGAATCAATTTTATTCTCACATTTATGCTTGCCTATACTTGTATACGCCATACGGTAATGTTCACTTTCAATCTAAGAAATGCATCCTTTTCATTAAGATTTCTACTCTCTTTTGTTCTCACTTAATTTCAATAATAGTTCTGCTTTTTGGTGCTTTGGAATAAATAGTTTAAAAGATGTTTTGCTTTTCTTAGCAATAATATAGTCATTAGTGTTATCATTTTTATCTAGATATTTCAAAGTGTGTCATAATTAAAAAAAAAAATTATTTGTATAAGGAAGAGGAAGCAAATTTGACTCTGCAGTCATCAGCTTGCATCTGGCAACCCTGCAGAGTTGCCAGAATCTAGGAAAAAGCAACAAAATATCTAAGACACATAGACGTAACAATTATTATGCTCTGAAACTTAAACAAATGTTTAGGTTATATTTAAATACTTGTTCTGAGAAAGAAAGCAGCTAAATAGCAAAAACTCTAGTATGGTTAAGCTCTTATATCTTAAGCATTTTGTTAATATTTCCAGGATTCTGGCGGGCTTACTATAGTCCTGCCCTGGGGCAGTGCTTAGATACGTGTGGTGCATTGTTTATTCATTTTTTTAAGTGATAACCTCCTCTTAAAAAAAAATGGCTGCAAATAAAATTGGGAGAAAATGCGATTGCATAAAAATAAAATTATTAAAAAGGAAGTTTAGTGCAATGACTTATAATGAAAGAAACTATTATTATAACAGGTAGGTCTACACCAACACTAGATCTATCATCCAAAACAGTGTTACACTCACAAATACAATGTAGGACAATATGATAGAACAGTTTGGCTAGCTGGTTGTGCATACCTACAGAAGCTATTTTAAAATTTAAATAAAGATTTTTTAAAAATAATATTTAAATAAAGTGAGTATGCAGCTTACAATTTTATAGTTACAGTAGTGTGCAAATTAGTTTTGACAGTGGTGAAAAAATACAATTATTTGATAATTGTTGTTTATATTTGAAAAGAATATGTCAATGATAAGATAAATGGTACATTGAATATGGAAATATGACTGCCCTTTGGGGCATTCTAAATGAAGTGTACACACCCTTCTGACACCTTGGTCACAGAATCGCATGAAATTTACATCATTTGTTGGTCATGATGAATAAAGTTCATTCACATACTAAGTATGAGGCCTATCTGGTCATTGTGGTCATATTTATGGCCAGATCAATGTTTGGTCAAACTGATTGACCACAAAACTTTGATTTTTTTTTTTTTTTTTTACAGAGCCCATCTGGCAACTGCTCACTTGAGAATAAGTTGCCGAAAAACATGACAGCCTAGAACTAGGCTACTTTAAAATAAAAATATGAAAACTTAACAATGATATAAATTCAAAAAACTTAACAACCAGGAAGCAATCCCCGGCAGCGGGGGGAGGTCCCCCTCAACCCGGTGCAGGAGAGTGCAACCTACAAAACAACAATATCAAACGAAAAACAAAAAGAACCTTAAATAAAGGGAAGAAGCCTGGCCTCCCCCACAAAGTCAACAAGTCAATGTGCACGAACTCGTCGCGAGCACAAGGGACAGGCGGTAGCGACCCCGCCCATCCCGGTACCGGGACAAGTATCGTGCGTGAAGATCACCCAGACTGGGACATTCGACAAGAATGTGCCGAACAGTCTGGGGGACGACGCAGTCGTTGCAATAGGGCGCAGGCGAGCGCTCCATCAAATAGCGATGCGTCACACGAGTGTGCCCGATTCGGAGACGAGAGAAAACAATCTGAAGCCGCCGCGGCATTGGGGGATAGGTCCATGGGAACAGTCGCGGCGCAATGGCATGCAACTTTAAGTTCCATTCGACCGTCTCCCATCTTCTTTGCCAAGCAGTCCGAAGAGCTGCCCGTATTCCTGCCATGTAGTCGGTGTAAGGAAGAGCGAAACGCTGGTCCGGTCGAAGAGTCCTCGCGGAATCTTTGGCGCCCTCATTCCCCGCAATTCCTACATGTCCAGGAACCCAGCAGAAGATAATCTCGACATCTGCCCGGCTCGCCAAAACCGTGGCGTCACAGATATCGCGAACCAGGGGATGCGGAGATTCCAAAGCCCCGAGAGCCCTCAGGGCGCTTTGTGAGTCGCTATAGATCACAATCCGGTCTCCGAACCGGGCACGTCGCGTAATCTCCCGTACCGAGTAGTGTATTACCACCAGCTCGGCCGTGAACACAGACGCAGCGCCTGGTAGAGCTCCGCTGACTTCAAACAGAGGGGATACGGCGTGGAAACCGCCCCCTTCTTGGGACTTGGAACCATCCGTATACACTGGCACGGTTCCAGCGTGACAAGATGTGTGCTCCAAAAAGGTCGAACGCAATACTCCCGGCGCAGTATAAGCTTTGGGAGCAGAGGCGTGGCGACAAATAGCCAAATGTGGTACCCTCCAGGGTGGCGTCCTGGGCAGAATAAGGGGCGCCACCGGCCCGAGAGCTATATCTACCTCTCGAAGGAGTTTCTTGGCCCTAAACCCAAAGGGTTTAGCTTTGGGTTTAGGGTATGACTAGCGTCTCTCGGCGGCATAGGCACCATCCAGATCAGCTGCGGATGCAGTGAGAGCTGTTGGCGACTGAGGGAGGCGTCGGGCTCGCGCGTACAGGCGAGTGATGCACTGCACGCGGCGCAGAGCGAGTGGCATCTCCCCAGCATCGACCAACAGGCTCTCAATGGGGAAAGTGCGGAAGGCACCGGTCGCAAGGCGAAGGCCGGTGTGGTGGATCGAATCCACCTTACGCAATAAACGCTCGGCTGCGGATGCATTAAACTCGCATCAGTAGTCGAGCTTCGAGCGAACAAAGGATCGATAAAAAAGTAAGGCAGTAGCCCTATCAGCGCTCCAAGCGCTGAACGTCACGGAACGGAGAATGTCCATAGCGCGGGTACAAGAGACCCTAAGGCTGCGAATATGAGCCTACCAGGTGAGGCGTCGGTCGAATACAAGACCAAGGAAACGGTGTGACTCAACCACATCCAGGCGCACCCCATTAAGAAACAAATCTGGGTGGGGGTGAAGCCGTGGATGGCGGCAGAAGGGCACCACCTTTGTCTTGGCCAAAGAAAACCGAAACCTGTGCGCTTCGGCATAGCGAGAGACGCGGTTCAATACCTGTTCGAGTCGACGCTCCAGAGTTGGCATCTGGGCCGCGCCAAAAGAGATCGAAAGGTCGTCCACGTAGAGTGTAGCGAGAACATCTTCCGGCAGCACCGAGCTGATGCCGTTGATGCTCAGGGCAAGGAGTGTGAAACTGAGGACACTTCCCTGCGGGACACCCTCTTCCTGCTCCTTTGGGCCGGAGAAGGCTCCCCCCACCCGTACGCGGAATCGACGATCTCGAGAAAAATCAGATATAAACATTGGGAGGCGTCCCCTCGCCCCCATCGTGTGGAGAGTCTCCATGATACCGTATCGCCATGCGGTATCATAGGCCTTCTCCAGATCGAAAAACACCGTAGCGTAGTGCTGTCTACGAAAAAAAAGCCTCGCAGACGGCATTTTCCAGTCGGAGCAGAGCATCCGACGTGGAGTGGAACTTGCGGAAGCCGCACTGTGCGGTAGACAGATGGCCTCCGCTTTCCAGGAAAAAGGCTAATCTAACATTTACCAATTTCTCCATCAACTTGCACACGCAAGAGGTTAGAGAGATTGGGCGGAAACCGGTCGGAGTAGAGTGATCTCTCCCCGGCTTGCGAAAGGCGAGCACAGTAGCGATTCGCCAGGAGTCTGGGAGAAGACCTTCCACCCAGATCCTGTTGAACAAATCTAACAGAAAGGTCATGCCTCGCTCACCCAGGTGTCGAAGCATGGCGTACGGGACATCGTCTGGACCATGGGCGGTGTCCGCGCACGAAGCGAGAGCGGAACGCAACTCACTCACAGTAAACTTGTCGTTGAAGTGTTCTCCGCCTCTGGAGGTAAAGTCCAGCCGGCGGCCTCTTGCGACATCACCACGTGCATTGAATGCTGGCGGAGCAGCATCACAGCTAGAGAATGCAGAAAAAGCGGTCACTAAGGATTCCGCCACGGACGGGGCCCGAGATTGCGATCCTATTCTCCTGGAGAATGGGAGGGGGGTCCTGCGAGAACTTGCCCCGAATCCTTTTGACTCGCTTCCATACCTCAGCTAAAGGGGTCTTCCCGTTAAGTGATGACACGTATGCCCGCTAAGAAGAGCGGCGAGCGTGTTTCAAAATATACCGGAACCTAGCCCTAGCCCGACGAAATTCAGCGACACTGAAATCGTTCGGGCGGCGCTAATAGCGCATGTAGGCATAATGCTTCTGTTTGAGGGCCGTCTCACACTCGGCCGACCACCATGGGAGTGGTCAGCGTGCAAAACGGCCAGACGTCCTAGGAATAGTAGTCAGGCCCACGGCGATGGGGTTGCCGGAGAAGAACTCAACGGCCTCATCTACCGAACTAAACTCCTCGACTATATTAGAGAATTCAGTCATTTCCTGAAATGCAGGCCACCGCGCCCGCCCCAAGCACCACCGAGGTGGTCTCTCAGGCGGCAGTTGCCCTGAAAATCATATTTGAATGGGAAAGTGATCACTACCATGGAGGTCATCGACCACCCCCCAATCAAAATCAGGCTGTGCATCCGAAGAGCACAAAGATAGGTCAAGGCAAGAAAATGAAGCGGTTCTCGGAAAGTGATGCGTAAACTCCTTCATCCACGTTTAGGACACCCATCTCAAGCTCTTCGATCAGATCGGCAAGGACTTATCCCCTGGGATTTATGGAGTAATCTACCCAGAGAGGATGACTGCCGTTTAGATCTCCAAGCAAGAGATAGGGCCTCGGCAACCGTGCCACGACGCGGCGGAAGTCCCCCGCGTCGAAGTTAGCTGACGGTGGAATGTACGCAGAAATGAGAGTATACCTCCTATCCAGGTGCAGCTGCACAGCCACTGCCTGAAAGGGGGTATCTAAAGAGAAAGGTTAGAACGGAGACGCAATGCCGATTGTAAACCGCGCATCCCCCAGCCCCGCCATCCCGCGGTGGTGGGGTCGCAAGACCCTTATACCCCGGGAGGGCGGGCAGGGGGCACGCGCCTAGCATGGTCTCCTGCAAAAAGAGAGCTAACGGGGAACGGGACGAGACGAGCCTCCGCAGCTCCTCCCAGTTGGCCCGGAGTCGACGGCAATTCCATTGAAGGAATATGCCCTCCAGGCCTAGCTCGGAGGAGACGCGGGGCCCCTCCTCGAACTGAAGACCATCACGGGAATGGCCGTACGCTTCCCGGGGGCTCCTTTGTTGCTGTCCTCCTTTCGGGGGACAGCTTTAGGAACCCCGGAAGATGGCCGCTAGTTGCCTCCTGTGAGTCTAACGACTCGTTGGAGGCGCGTGGCCGTTTCGCCTTACGGGAAACGGTCACGCTGGGGAAAGAGGGGGCAGCCCTGGTTTTAGCCGGGGCTGGGTATGAACCCTTTTTGCCGCCAGCTTTACCAGGGGAGCGCCCGGGTTGGGTAGAGCCCGCAGAAGGGCTCCGAATGGGCGCGGAAACAACCGTGCTCGTTAGCCTGGATGGGCTAGGAGCAGAGGGTGCCTTTCTAACTATTGAGGCATATGATGTCCCAGGCAGAGCCGGGCACGCAAGGACCAAGTCCTTAGCCTCGCGGAATGAGTCGATCCTGGGCCTGAACGGCAAGGATTTCTTTCTCAAGCAGGGTGCGGCTCTCCGCAATTGACACACTTGGCCACACACGATTTGGACTTATCGTGTGCGACCTTAGAGCAATTTACACAGACTTTGGGTGACCCCGACTTTGCACGTCTACATGAGCGATTCGTATGGCCGAAGCGGTGACAGTAATTGCACCGCCGCGGCAGTGGCACGAATGCCTTCACGCGGTAGCGGTACCAACCGGCACGCACCGACTCAGGGAGCTTGTCACAGTCGAACGTGACGAAGAATGTAGGGGTGGGTCACGAGGCCCCTCCCTGTTTTCTCATCACACGTTCGACCTTGACCGCTCCATGGTCGTCCAGCTCTAGGGTGATCTCCTCAATGGAGTAGTCAACGATTTCCCTCGCATAAACTACTCCCTTCACAAAGTTCATGGTAGAGTGCGGCGTCACACTCACCCGGGTGCCATGAAGTGTCCAAAGAGCACTTATCTTGGCCGCCTCGGCGGGATTCGCCGCATTCGCCAGAAGGCTCCCGTCCGAGAAACGGGTCACCTTCGGCTCTCTACCAATTGCACTAGCTAATCCTCTCCTCTGATGGATCATGTTGCCCTTGGACAACATGGTGCCATCAGTGGAGCGAATAACGAGGAAGCGTTTGAAGCCAGCGGGCTCGAAAACGCCAGGTAACCTCTGAATGAGGGGCCCCGATGTCATCGAGGCTCCACCCTGTGCACTTTTGTTCTTAGTCAGGGGCTCTGCAACCGGGGGGGCAGAGGGGGCGGATGTTGGCTTGGTCGCTTGCCAGAGTGGCAGCAGACACATCCGTCCCCGCAGCCCCTGCGGATGGAGAGGAGCCCCGAGTCTTTTTTGTCTTTTTCTTTTTTGGAGAGGAGGGCGGGGAATGAACCCGCTTCTCACCTCCGCCGGAAGAAGCCCCCAGGCCAGATGGACCGGCCTCAGCCACGTCATTCTCCGAAATGAAGAAGGTCCTGGTAGTCGTGGGGGCACCGGTCGGGGGTGATCCCTTCCCTCCTTGTACTGCTTCAGAAACCACAGCCGTTTGAGGAGGACCTTGCATAGGGGCGGATTCAGGTTCGGTGCTTGGCGCCGAGCCAGGATTCTCCCCCATGGAAGGCCTACCGTCTAAGGTTGGGTTTCCTCAAGGACCATGTCTATCTCAGGGGGGGCCTCCAGTTGGACATCCCCCCCCCCCAAGACATCGCAGGTCCCGTTGGCAGTATCGTCACTAGTCTTTTTTGGGGAGGCATGGGCCTTGACCCCGTCAAGTTTCAATATTCTTGCCAGCAGGTCTTTTGAGGGAAGCGACCGAAGGGGCCTGGCTTCCCTCTCCCCCCTAAGGGGGTTTGCCCTACCGAGCCGCTTCGATGTGGAGCGGCTGGCTAAGGGCTGCCTGCTGGCTTTCTTGGCAGTCCCCTTGGAAAGAACAGAGGGGACTGCCGCTGGTAAAAGGGAGGCGCCCGAAAGCACCTCCAGAGAAGGGGGTGAGGGGGAGTCCCCTACACCTGTAAGCGAAGGAGAGGAGTAAGCCTCCTCTCCGGTTAGAGATATATGGAGAGTCCCTTGAGCAAGAACAGAAGGGGGACCCTCCATTTTTTTGCTGGAGCTGCCCAAGGGCGGCTCCGTCGATGTTATAGGGGAAGTTGGGGGTTGGGTTTTTTTTTATACTCATCATTGGGCATGGTGACCCTCTTTTTTATACGGGATGCAATCGCGCATCACCTCTCGCAGTAGCCTGCACTGCGAGAGGTGCTTACAAGCCCGGCAGAGCCAGGCGCCGCCATTTAAGACCACCCCTCCCACCTGGTGGCCTGGCAGTCCATCGGCATGGCGGCTCCACCTTAAACACGGCATAAAACAGATAGATTTTGAAGACGAGAGGAAAAGGGATGTGAGGAAGGTATGGGTGGGGATGAAGCAGGTTGTTAAAAACCAACCACCCCAGACCGGAGCTCAGGGGTTAGGGAACATTGGCCCCTCCCCCCCCAGCCCCGATCCAGGACAGGTGGCCAAGAAGAAGGTCAGCATCTACCCTGTGAAATTAGAGGCTGACCAGAGAAAGTTGTGGGAGAGGTTGTATGAAGAGAGAGGAAACAAGTGTTTTGAAGGAAGGAAGAGAGGCTAAGCTGGGGCCAGACGGGGTGCTGAGTCCCGTCAGCACAGTGGCCAGGATGGCAAATCGCCGCGCCCCTTACGGGGCCCAAAACTTTGAGAGGTCATATCTTTGGCCAGAATTAACCAATCTGAACGATTTTAGTACGGAAATATTCAGAGAAAGAGATCTTTCGAATGATTGGAAGAATGAAGTTTCTATGACAATTTTTGACATGATGACCTTTTTGTGAACACTTTGACCTTTGTTCCTTGCCAAAGTGCAACTCAGATCATCCCAAATTTGTTTCACCTATCCTCCATAGCTCCAGAAAAAATAAAAATGGGATCTCCATGGGTTTAGAATCTATGGGCAATTATGTGACACTGGGTATACCTACTAAAAGTATTATTGACCCAACAATTATGGTGATATCACATACCTATGTAAGTCCTAACCATATAACTATACCTCTTATATAAGCTTTTTGAATCAATAAATAATACATCACTGCCTATATACACCTTATATACCTAGGTACCTACCTTATATAGGTAATCTTGCCAAATCAATGTAACATGAAAAGCAGTCTTTAACTGCCTTTCATTAATCCTTAACTAATTAATGTATGTTTATCAGATACCAATGTCATTTATGTCTTCAATATATAAATTACAATAATTTCAAGATATCTTCTAAACTACCTACTTAATATTAATTGTGAGATTATCTGCAGATCCTAAAATAATTTATAGGTGTGTAATGTTATTTATTTTTGATAATTTTGAAATACCTAATGATTTATTACTCATTAGGCATCTAAAATGAACACCCATTAATTAATAGTGAGTTTTGATTGATCACATATTTTTACTATGCCAAGCTATTTCAAATGATAGAAGGTAGCTATACCCTCCAAAAATAGGTATGGAAGAAAGATTAAACTAAGAGTGTAATAAACCTATTCTCAGCAATGCATTATGAAGTAGCCATTAGCTAACTTAATAGCTATTAGGGTTGAAGCACTGCGACTGAGAAAACATGAAAATAATTCAAAATAATGTTGATCATTGAATAGGTACCTACTCTTCTCTGCGAATTTATGAAGAATCAAATCATAAAAAGCTCCAATGGAAATGTTTGTTGGTTATAAACCAGTCTACCAACCTACAGCGCTTTGCACCTAATCTTTGACCTGTTTCTACTAAAATATAATACTTGACGATTATTATGCACTTCTTTCTTTGCTTACCAATTTTCTAGGACAATGCAATGATTGAAGCAGCTATATTGATATTGTATATTGGCAATTTTAAATATAATTGCTTCAATCATTTATATAGTGTTTATAAACAATACTGCAAAAGTACTGCAGTGATCCGCTCAAGATCCATAAATCTCTGCAAAAGAAAGACCTAAGAAATGTTTCTGCTCAGCTTAAGCAGAACTTCTCATCTTTTCTTAGCAAACATGATAAGCTTTGTTCTGTTTGTAGGAAGAAGCTTTCAGAGTTACCAATGGAGCAAAATACTCCAGAGGAGTCCAGAACATCAGCATCTGAACAGGAGTTCAATGAGATTCCTAGCCAAAAAGAGGATTCAGATGTTGTGGAAGTTGAAGTTGATTTACTGAACCAATCATTGTCTTTCATCGGTGAGGCATCTGACTTTGGATTTGGTCGTGGGTAGTAGTTCAGGAAAATAAGGAGATGTGATGCAAAGATGTAACGTGAACTGTATGCCAGAAGTCATCCAATCTCTAAAGGAAAAATATCAGCAATCAAGCAGTACAGATCAAATCAGAATTCTAACCATATTTGCAACCAGTATGAGCATTAGAAAACTCATGAATGAGCTTGATTGCTCTCAGAGAATGGCTGTACAAGCTCACCATATACTAAAGGAGAAAGGAATGTTAGCTTCACCTAACTCTAAGCTCGGCTGAGTGCTTCCTGAGGAACTAAACTCTTTAGTCCTTGAATATTATCGTAGTGATGACATGAGTCGGGTTTTACCAGGAAAGAAAGCTTGTCTAGCAGTGTGAAATGAAGGGGAAAAGCAGAGGTTACAGAAATGACTAGTTCTCAACAATTTGAAGGAACTTCATGGCAGTTTCAAAGTGAAGTACCCTGAGGTAAAAGTATCATTCTCAAAGTATGCTATGCTATGGCTACGTGTGTTCTTGTAGAAGGCAGTGGAACTCACTCAGTATGTGTATGTACAATACATCAAAATGTAAAATTGATGATGGTTGGATCTAAGATGTCTGATAACACTGATCTGCCCTCTTACCATCACCTAGTTGCCTCTTGACGTATGTAATCCAACCTGTCCAGCATGCTACATGAGATCGTGCGAGTACTGTCCACCTGTGGATAATATTGAATTCAAACAGTGGACATCAACTGATAGATCTGAGCTGGTAACCATGGTATTATCGCTTGATTTCGTGGATAAATATTGTGATTGTGTCAAAACTTTGGTGCAACATGATTTTGTTGCAAAATCACAAGCACAGTATTTGGAAACTGAAAAACAATATTGCAGATGGTGAATTTGTAGTAATTGGCGATTTTTCAGAAAACTATTCATTTGTAATACAAGACGCAACCCAGGGATATCATTGGAATTGCGCACAGGTGACAATACATCCTTGGGTGTTTTATCACATTAAAGATGGAAAACTCTGTCATGACTCATACACCATAATTTCAGTGTAACATCCATGATAATGTGTCAGTGCATCTATTTCAGCGAATGTTAATAGAGTATCTGAAATCAGTATTTGAAATGGTAAAGAAAATTTACTTGCAGCATACAGAGAAGAATGTTTTCCGCATGTGCAAAATAAGCATTCGTTTGCATTACTGGGGCAACTATATCTTTAATCTGTTCACCCCTTGCAGTGATTGCAATGTCTTGAAGAGATTGAGTGCTCCATCTTGCGAAGAGGGGTTAACTTTTATTCCAAAACAGCATGGTGCATACACCTTCATCATGAACAAAACAATGGATTTCAGTGTGTCAGAAGACTCTTACAACATTTCAGCAGAACATTTACCTTGTGAGAGAGATAGAAGGATATCAAACAGATACTTTTGATCAGTGCTCAGATTTCCTCTGTCAGCAGACAGCAAGTTAGTCGGAATTGGCTTGAATTCAACAACACTTAAGAGTCTCACATTTATCCAGTTATTTACCTATAGGTCCAACAAATCCATGAGGCCCCATTGTTTTCACATCCAAATTGTTGATGAGATGGTGCAATGGGAGCTCATTTGCATGGGTCTGGCAAATAAACCAATGCTGTGGTCTATTAAGTTTTTCTTCTAACATTCTGATCACACCTCCTTTTGTTCCAGTATTCACTGCCATTCCATCACATCCCACAGCAACAAGTTCATCAGTTGCGATGTTATTTGTTTCTAGATACGAGAATATTGCATCGCATATAGCCTTAGCAGAACCTGTCTTCATTGCCAGGTGTCCAAGGTATTCTGAAGCAAGTTCTTCTATCATAGAGATGTGCTCTTCCATTATCATCTTCTTCTTCTCCATCGTCTCAACAACAAATGTGCTATCTTTTCTACCATCAAAATAAATAGAATATAATGGCTTATCCGATCTAATTTCTTGCTGTAGTGTAGTACGTTCTTTGACACGCTCTCTTCTAACTTTTGACCTGTCAACTACTACAGAAGTTTCTTTGCCTTCACTTGACGATAAGTCCTTAAAGATTGAACTTGTTATTAAAGCTGCAGCTCGATCAAACATCAGTGCAGTCACATGCCAATGCAAATTCTAACAATTTTATTAGTTTAGATCAGTGATTCCCAACATGGGCATTATTGAACTAGAAGGGGGTGCTGCAAGATGTTGCTTCACTTAGGGGGCATTCGGCATTTATTCAATGTTAACCATATGAAGTTTAAATATTACTCAATTATTATAGCATACCTACTTGTTAGACCTGTAGAAATCTATAGAAATACTGCAATTCTATGGAATGCAAAAAGTCTGGAGAATTGCAGAAATTTTATAGAATTCTTACTGAAAATTCTACTCTATGCCAGTGATGTGCATTAGTGTGCTTGTTTTCTTGCTCAGTTAGTGTTACACTGCAGGGTTGGCAAAATGGCAATCTTGTAGTCATAATTCGTGAAAATTGATTACCTTTTAACTCTGTGGCCATGAAAAAATTAATATTGATACTTGTGTAAGTGCAATTATAAATTTTACTGCTATACAGATTTAAAATTCTATGAATAATCTGCAAATGCATTGTATTAACAGTATTGTACAACTAGTGGTTGATACTTCTTCACGCAGCATTTGGTTTGCAGTGACGTGTTTGATGCAAACTGTTACTGAAAAGGTTTGTTTGATGATGTTTTAATAAACCTTTGATAGCTGACTTATAGTTTGCTATAACTTCTTCAATAATGCCAAAAACATGCTTGAGGTTCGATCTATACTTGTATAAAATAAGTACACCAAACTTCCACTCATTATTGTTACTTTAAACTTGATCTGTTTTATACTTGTATAAAACATTTACATAATAGCCACACTTTCTTGGATCCACATCTGTTTTGGATTGCTGTTAGTTTCCGCATAAGTTCTGTGTTGGTGAATGTTGTTCCTTTGTGTAATATTAGTTATTTAGTGTTTTTTTGCAATAGTTTTCGCATAAGCTTTGGCATTGTAATCTTTTTCATCACATTTACCCAGGTGTGAGTTAAGCGTGTTCCCTGTAATCATTATTGGTGGTGAAATTCTGTGTTTGCTATTTACTCATCTATTTGAATTATAGTGACTGTGTTTAACTACCCATAATCATGTCTAAAAACTCCTCAAAACGAAAGTGTAGACAATATAGTGTTGAATATTATTAGTTCTCCTAATAACAACCAACTAACTGTCAATGTGCCTTCTCTGTAAGAAAATGTTCTCTAACAAGGCTATGAGACCATCCTGACTTTCTGATCACTTAACGAATGTTCATCCTGTCATATTTTCAAACTTTACAAAACAGATTTAACAACAGAAAAAAACATTGTCTCCTTTATAACAAAATTATCCCAAAAATGCGATGATGGACTTGTTTGTTCATATATTATCTCCAAAATGATTGTCAGGTCTGGGAAGCATCATACAATTGGAGAAAAACTGATTTTGCCAGCTATAGAGGAAGTCTTGCATACAGTAGTACATCATCCTTCACCAAGCACAATTGCCAAAGCAATTCCACTTAGTAATAATAATGTTCAAAGAAGAGTTGATGAAATGGCCGAAGACATTGAAGAAATCCTATGTGACACACTTAATGTTCAGAATTTAGTTTTCAATTGGATGAGTCTACAATGCCAGGCAATGAAGCACTACTTTTAGGATTTGTTTGCTTTATTAATGATAACAAAATTGAGCAAGAGCTGCTCTTTGCAAAGGAACTTGAAACAAACACTAAATGTAAATTTATTTTTACTGCAGTTGAACAGTTTTTCAAAGAAAAAGATATCCCAATAGCAATATTATTGCTTGCACAACTGACAGAGTTCCAGCATTAACAGGATGATATAAAGGTTTTCTTGCATTTTTGAAGAAAGTTATGCCCAGTATTTTTACAATACATTGCATAATTCATCGACAACATGTGGTTGCCAGGAATTTGAGTGATCAGCTTCATAAATCTCTTAAACGTTGTTATTACATCAATAAATAAAATAAAAAGCCATCCCCTTAATTCCCGAACATTTCAACAGCTCTGTGATAACAATGATAAAGAATTTGATCATACCAAAGTGAGGTGGTTATCAAAAGGAAAGTGTTTAAAGCAATTTTATTCACTTTTCAACAGCATAATTAAATTTTTCCGAGAGAATAAATGGCGTCATTTGAGTAATGAACTCTTAGCTTGCAAGAGGGACATTGGCTATATAACATATCTTTAGTATATTTAACGATCTAAATGTGCAATTGCAAGGCTGTGATGTAACTCTTATTAAAGCAAAATCTCAAATTTGCACATTCTTGGACAAGCTTTCCTTCTGCAAGAATAATATTGGTCGTAAGACTCTGTCTCTGTTTCCAAATCCAAATGAAATGGAATATAATGAGACTAATAATTTATTGCAAACATTTGAAAATGTTACACGAGGACATGAGATGTAGATATCAAAATCTCATAGATATGAAAATACCTGACTGGCTGATAAACCCATTTAGAGATGCTTATACATATGAAACTAATCTTGCAATGCAAGAAGAGTTAATTGGTTTAAAAAATGTCTTTAAAATGGTGCCTCTATTCAAGCAATCATACCAGGAATTTTGGTTACAAAAAGAAATTCCTGAAAAGTACCAAAGCAATTAAACTATATTTCCATCTTCATATATGGCTGAACGTGGGTTTAGTGCAGTTACTCGACTTCTCACAAAACAAAGAAACCACCTACAAATCACAAAAAGAGGAGATTTAAGGTTATTTCTTAGTAGGATGGAACCTATTGTGCAAGAGTTAGCCAAAGAGCACCAAAGTCAACCATCTCATTAAAACCTATTAAGGTAATTTTTCAATGAAATTCTTCTAATTTTTATATTTAAAATAATATGTCTTGAAACTTAAGAACAATGAAATTCCATTGGCACAAGGGGTGATATCAAAATATTTAGTGTCCAAGGGGGGCGTTAGTCCAAAAAAAGGTTGAGAAACACTTGTTTAGATGGAGTCTTGGATGCAAATTTATTGTTTACTTCTTTGCATTTCACAGATGAAGGAAGCTCATAGTCGCTACCTTCATCAGCAGATTCTGTTTCTGTGCTGGATGAAGGAAGAATCACTTTGGTATTATCCTTCAAAGTAGATGGTTGATTTAAGAGACAATACTCACAATTCTTCCTAACTGCACTGTCAATATTTTTCTTTGATTGAATTTGATCGATATTACCTATTGCCATTTTCCTACTTGTTGGATGGTCTTCCAGAAGCGTTTGCTCGAATGGTGGCACCATCTTTTCTTTGGTACAAGAACAGTTTTCAAAGATATTAAATTTACAACACAGAATATCAAGCAATTGTTCTGCATGCATTCTTTGTAAAATCATCACATTTCTGTTTTAATGATGTCACATTTTTCCTGCTACTATTTCTCATTAAAGCCTAATATTTTGAATAATAATTTAAAATTCTTTTTCTAACTGCCTCTATTGACACACAAGGAATTGATACTGTTTTCAAAATAGAAATTAACTGCTCTGCTACTAGTGTGATAATTTGTTTAATTGGCGGGTGGGTCTTTTCCTTTTCTCACTCAAACAAAACATTTTATAACTTTTTTATAAGTTGCCAACACTCGTTCACTAATAGTGCAGGGTGCACCAAACAAAGGGCTTTCAATTTCACAATGCGTTCTAGGTTTAAATGCCATAATAAAATATTGTTTTAGTTTTTTTCTTACATATTATTTAGCTCTGAAATATAATAAAATGTATATAAATATTTATTGTATACTATAAATAACTGTTCTTAAATACAAATAGGAGAATGTGATCAAAACAATAGACAGACACACACACATTCACTCTCAATGAGATCCTCCACGCTACTGAAACATAATTGTCACATATCATTAAAGAATCTCTAAATATCAATTGATTACTTTCAAATTTTGTTTACTTGTTCTTTAAAATACAATAATTATTTGTTTGGAGGTATCAATTCAAATTTAATTTTCAGATATAATACACGAAAGTCAAAATATAGTTGAAAATCGCATTATTTTGAATTTTCAATGGCATCGAGGAACCTTTAAAAATTATTATATAAAAAATCCTTTTAGGGGGCTTAATTTGACAGATAGCCCCATAAAAAATCGCGGTACGAAAATAAATTTAAGAAAAAATATTTTTCCATGATAACATGAATACTCTGATAATGATTATATAATTTAATTATAAAAACAAAAACAAATAAAAAAAGTAATTTGCTCAGAGTAAAAATGAATTTACTTCACTTAAAGATCAGAAAAACAATTGGTGGGGGGAATTATCTGGCTTGGACTAGTCAGGGTCACTGCATACCTAAATTCAAGATGATGAGGTTGTTCACTTTAAGAGTTCCACGAGATTACCAGAAAAACTGCTCAGAGATGCCCAAGGGGGTACTAGGGTGAGGGATATTAAGAAAATCTGAGGACTTAGTAGTTTTGCTAGACAGGGGTTGCAAAAAAGAATGAGGGCAGATACATCAATCCTCCAATACAATAAGATAGAAGTTACCTCAGTAAGGCAGGCCTTTCTTGGGGGGAGTGTCAGGGCTAGGGCAGGCAAGCCATCCTTCAGAAGGCTCCACAATGGACAATATGTTACATCTGATACCCCTTACCATGTCTACAAATGAATGATACAGTGTAATAAATGGTACAGATTCAATCGCATTGGAGCGTGATCTGTAGGAAACTAGATCCCTGGATAGGAGAACACTCCAGAGATGAAATAAGGGATGAGATAATGAAAAACCACTCATGGGCAAAAGTCACGGAGATTACCAAATTCAGAAACAAGAGAGACAACACTGACTACGCCCATGTCTTCAAAATAATTTTTGGAGAAACTTCCATGGCCAGAAAAGGGAAGGAATCTGGGCTCCTGCTTTTCAATGCCAGGATCAGCAGGGAGCAGATCAAGAGGGAGGAATTCCACTCAATCCAGTTCTGCTTCTGTTGCTATAAAATGGAGACCCACACTACCCGCGAATGCTAGGCGCCGAAAGAAATATGCTCCAAATGCAACGAACCCACCCATCACTGGAAAAGCTGCAGGAGCCCTCGCGAGAAATGTGTAAACTGTGGACAGGGACATCGATCAATGGCTATGGCCTGTCCCATGAAAAAGGACCTGATCAAGAAGAAAGAGCAGCAGAGCAAAGAAGAGGCAACCAGAAAAGCGAACACTACATCGCTCAAGTCGCAAAAGCCGCTTATTCTGAAGCTACAAACAAAAAGACATACCTCAAAATACAAAACGAAGAGTCAACCAGAATTCTGACATGCATCCCGTATGCCCATGTCAGAAATCTAACACAGCCTGGGTGTTTTGCTAAGGAACTGAACCAGATGTGGTTCCCAGATGATCCCCCATCAGGGGATGTCCTACAACTGCAAATGGTTCCTAAGACAACTCAAGAAGTGAACAAACAAGAAGAGAAGCCCAAAGAAAAGAGCAAAATGCCAGACCCTAGAATCGAAGCAAAGAAAGAAAAGGAGGCTGCTGCCAGAACTTCGAACAATACCAAACCTAATAATGAAAACACGGAGGACTCAGAAAACACAGATTCCTCGGATGCAGAGGTCATGTCAAAAGCTGGGCAATGTGAAAAAAAGGGTGACCTAAAGATCTCTCGATGCAGATGAGCTAAACCTCACAATCTACGCATTGGAACAGTTCCCCTTCCCAAAAGACAAAGATACCAATACGATCCTAGTAGGAATCACAAAGAAATCCTACAAGTGGGATTACGATGCCCAGTGCGAAGAGGTAGTCAAGGAGGCCCTCTTCAACAACAATATCACTCTCTACAAGGAGACACTGGAAGAACTCACCACAACGGACCTAAAAAATAACAGGAATGGGAAAAAGCGTCCCATCACCAGAAAACACTAGGAGCCAGTAAAAGAGAATGGAAAATCTGAACAACAGGTTGAAAATTGTAACACTCAACGTTAATAGATGGGAGGGAAAAGCAACGGCGTATGGAAACATATTCCGTGTGTGCAACCCTGACATCATATTAATTTTGGAGCACAGTATCAATACAACATCTTACCAAATAAAGATACTGGGCTGTAAAGAGAGGTTTGATGGTGGTGCGGCTGTAATCGAAAGGAAACTCTCATTCAGGCACCTTCCAGAACTGGATGAGTCATTTGTGGCGATAGAGATGCCTATATTAGTGGGCAACCTCGTGATCACGGCAGAATATCAATCCCCTCGAAGAGTGTACCTGCCCGTCAACAACTTCTACACCCTGTTTGGTCAAGGTAGAATGGTATTCCTTGGGGGCAACCTCAATGCCAGATGCCAAATGGCTGGCTATGGTAACACGAATAACAGAGGCCATAACTTGGAAATGATTATGTGACGTAAAAATATCCAAAGGATAGGACTAGAAGTCCTGACCTATATCACCTCTCGGGCAGCAACAAAGCCTGACATAATCATGACAAGTGACAGCTTCCCATTCAACTACTATAGTGAGCCAGGACCAGCAATACCCAGCAACCATATAGCGATCTTAACCACCATCTCTCACTCCAATCCAGATTTTGGTCCCTCTCAGCAAAAGCTACGCCTCAGCCGACTGGGAATGCTATGGAGAAATCCTAGGCGTATTCGAACCAGCCGACCTAAGCGAGGCAACTCTAGAGGAGATTGATGGGGAGCTGGAAAGGATAACAGCCCTTATCACCGAGACTGACCACAAGTGTGTACCCATGATAGGGTACAAGATTCCTCCACAACCCCATTGGACCAAGGAGATGAAAGAGATTGCTTAGGGAGCACAGGGAGGTGTATGAGATGATCAGAAGAGCGGGTATGAATCAGGAGGGAATCTCACCGCTGCAACGTCCGTGATGAGCTAAAGCTGGCTATTAACCAACGACAGGCTGAGACCTGAGGGCGAGGACTACTTGGGGGATCCAGTGGTCCTAGAGGAAAGATTCCGCCTGTTCTGGAAGGAAATCTTCTTAATAACACCAGAGGACGATGCGGAATTCAAAGACCACCTGATTGAAGAACTCAACCAGATCATACATCGAACGCACCCACGAGCCTACATCGACGAAGGGAGGGAAATGGCAGGACCATGGCCGACCAATAACAATGGAAGAGGTCATGGAAGTCATAAATACCTTTAAACAAAAGGCGCCAGGCTGGACGGGCATCACTAAAAACAATCTGGTGCATGCCCCCCAACAGATCATTCAGGGAATCACTAACATCTTTAACGCTTTCCTGAATATGGGCTACTTCCCTGATAGGTTAAAAATGGCTAAAATCATTTTATCCCCAAGGGAAACAAGCCCCCTAATCAACTGGTGGACTACAGGCCAATATCCCTCCTTGAGTTTGTAGGCAAAGTCTATGAGAAGCTTCTAGCCAACAGGCTACAAGATCAGCTGACCGAGCTAGAAGCTCACAACCCTCAGCAGCACAGGTTCCACAGGAGGAGGGGGAATGACACAGCCCTTGCCCTTCTCACAGAAAAGCTAGCCCGCTGTAAAGCTGAGGGGAAGTAAGTAGACATTGTGATGCAAGATATACAGAAGGCCTTCAATAAAGTTTAGCTGAGAGGTCTACAATTTAAGATTTTAGGCCTCCAGCTAAACACTATCCTGGAAAGGGTCCTCTGTGATTACATCATGGAGAGAAAGGCTCAACTTTTGATTCAGGGCAACAGAGGGCCCATATTCGAACTAGAGTCCACTGTTGTACCTTGTGTACACGTTGGACTTACCTGCCCCAGTTGGGGAGGATGTGATGTACCTGCAGTTTGCAGATGATGTCACTCAAATCATCCCAAATCCTATAGGAACACTGGAGTTCAAGCCAGGGAGACAGCTACTGAAATCGATAATATCAACCGTTTCAAGAGAAAGTCGAAAATTAAAACCAACCGCCGAAAGCTCCAGATCCTTCCAGTGAACCGCCGGAAAAGAGACGGCATCATAGTCAGGGATGAGATCTACCTGTACTCCAATGAGAGTAGGGTCCTGGGTCTGCGCATCACCTCAACAGGGTATAAGGCACACATCAACAACCGAATCTCCCTAGCCAAAAGAGAACTTGGAAAATTATACAGGTTCAGAAACCTCAGCACCAAAAAAATCAAGAAGCTATATAATATCCTGGTGCAACCAATATTGGTGTACCCAGCAGTGGTAATGAAGGCAGCTAGTTCCACCTCTCTCAGATTTATGCAGAGTGTCCAGAATAATGTTACCTTGCTTATAGCTGGCGCGAGCAGAATGGACTATATTCGGCAGCCGGAACTGCATGCAAAAGCAGGACTTGAGCCAGTGAATATAGTCCTCCAAAGGCCAGGGAAAAAGACCTGGGAAAAAGTTGAGAATGAAATTCTCCCGCAGATAGAAGCAGACCTGAAAATACCACAGCAAATAATTGGATGAGCTACCAGGAGAGCCCTATTCCCTAGTGGAAGACTGTGCTCCCGGGAAAATCAAGTAGCCTTATATAGATAAAGATTAAACTACCCTATCATACACATGAAAAGGACTACACAGAAATGACTCCACTAAAAGACTCCACAAAATAGACTCCACGAATATGAATACATCAAGAGAGGTTTAATGCACAAATAATGATAAAAAAACAAATATAAGACCAGAAGACAAATTAAAAGAGGCGAAGTACCCAAACATTAACAAAAACCAATAAATAGATAAAAAGAGGCGAAGTGCCCAATGCAAATAAAACAAAATAAATAAAAAACCTAAACAAAAAATTAAATAATAGTTATAACTAAAAGAGGTGTAGTGCCCATAACAGGAGAAAATAAACAAAAATGAACCAAAAGAAAAGTAAAAACAAAGCTAACGAGTTAGCAAAAAACATAATTGAAAGGCTTGAATGCCTAATGATGGAGGAAAGAGATTTTTATAGAGAAATTTATATATATATATATATATATATATATATATATATATATATATATATATAATTAAAGTAAAAGATATCAATAAAGAAATAAGCAAACACAAAGGCAAGAGTAGTAAACAACTACTATCTACATCTACTACACATTTCACCACTTATTATATCAAATCAAATCAAATTAACTGAAGTGCTAAAAGATATATTTTCATTATACTTTGGGATTTTAACTTCGAGCTGGTGAATGTTAAAACCACTTTTATAAGTATAATTGTATAGTTATATATATATATATATATATATATATATATATATATATATATATATATATATATATATATATATATATATATATATATATTTATATATATACAAAGAAAGCAACTACAGGATCTGTGGGTGATAATACAACCACCACAGGGCTATGCCATTTTTATTTTCTGTCTTTCAAATGAAATTTGAAGACAGAAAGAAAGATGCAGAAACCTGGTGTAGCTGACTATAAATACATATTACAGTACAAGAGAAAATAAGAATTGGATGTGAATGAACAAATGAGACAAGAAACATCAGTTTTTTTAGAGGTAAGAGAAAGGGACATTAGAAGAAGACCAGAATCAAAGAGAGCAGACAGAAATAACGCCAGGGGGGAAAAGTTTTGAATTCCTGGCCGGGACTCGAACCTGGGTCTGCTGATTGCCGGTCAGATGCTTTACCGCTAAGCGGTCCAATTCTTATTTTCTCTTGTACAGGAATTCAAAACTTTTTTCCCCTGGCGTTATTTCTGTCTTCTCAGTAAAGGATCGCCTTCATTGTGCCGCCCTCTGCTTCCTTTGATTCTGGATTCTTCCAATGTCCCTCTCTCTTGCCTTTAAAAGACTCCAGTTTCTTGTCTCATTCGCGTCCAATTCTTATTTTCTCTTGTACTATATATATATATATATATATATAAACACACATTTATTACCGGAGTGCATCAGTTTTGGATACTTTAAAATTTAAGGCTGTGGTGGAGCGAATGCGAGTGTGTGTGTGAAGGGCCATTCTCCCACCTTTTTCCCAATACCCTCTCCCTCCCTTGGTAAGAATGTGTGTGTGAGTGGGAATGAGCTTTTTTAATATTTTCTTTTTGTATATATATATGTATTTGATTTCATGTATTAAAATTGTTTTTTTCTTTCTCAGATATTAATTTGTATTAAGTAAATTTAATGAAATATTACTTTGCCCTAAGTAAATTTAGCGAACTAAATGTTGAATAGTTTGTCGAAAGACCACACCAGTAGACTTAATCGCCACCATTTGTAAGGAGTGGCGGAGGTGGTAGGGTTCCGATAACTGAGCAGAACGAAGAAATTGTCAAGTCCCGCCAGGACAGAGAGAGAGAGGGTTTTGATAGCTTCAAGACATTACCAAATTATATTGCATGTTCGGAGGCACCAGTTTTGTGTTTGTAAAACGCTTGAGATGCCAATACCCACCTGGGTAACATGTGAGCCCTTCCTTTTTTTTTCTTGGTCCTCTAGTTTGCTTTAGGCCTCCTGTTAGTGACTTCTTGTCTACTGTGTGATCGTTAGTGGCAAAGATATTTTGTTGTTAGACTTAGGTTATACCTTTTACATATACATATAGTCTAATTAAAGGTTGGTTATATAAATTTCGATTTTGGAATTCTGGTATTCAGCAGATAATATTGTGTGTATAGGAGAATAGCTATATATATATATATATATATATATATATATATATATATATATATATATATATATATATATATATATATATATATATATATATATATATATATATATATATATATATATATATATATTTGTTGTGTGAATATTTACCCCATATTTATGTAAATATTGTATTTTTTTGGTAAGTAAAGGGACTGTATATACAATCCGTTTCATTCTCCTTCGATTTCTCACATCCGGATCAGTGTAGGAAGCGGGTTGTATCGATTGGGATTAGAGTATATATTTTCAGCCCGCTACAAGGCCTCTTACACTAATAATATTTATAATTTAGACGTCATCTCTTGTATTACATTAAGCTCTGAAGATCTGTCTAATCAGGGTAATATCAATAATTTCATGATCATATTTAAACAAATAATAATTAAACTAAACCTTTTGCCTCATACCTTCAAGAATACTTTTAAACAAATATTTAATGTGTAGATATTTGAAAATCAGAAATTAAAACATCGCCAGAAAGTTGAGATGTGAGGTACATAATGCTATCAAGTTGGAGCATGAGTAAAAGACTATAGAAGGTAGAGTAACCTAAAGAAAATACTTGGGGCATTCAAAAGAGTTCATGGTAGGTGGTTATGAAACAAGAACAGAGAAACAACACTTCAAATAAAACAATATAAGCACAAGGAAATGAGAGCTATTTTAATTGGTGAATGATCAATCCCTGGCTCAAGCACAGATTAGGTAAAAAAATGAGAGGCAATCCAATTTCTTAAAATGGATTACATTCTCCATTACACACGTAACAAACATGACAATTAAAAAGCTACTTACGTTGTGCGTTCAGTTTCAGTATCCAAAATATATTAGCCTCTTACAGGCAAAATTGCTCACTCAGAAATATCTGAAAGTGGAAAAGAATATACTAACAAATGGTACACATTGCATGATACAAAACAGGAATAATACTATACAACAGACAACAAGCTCAAGCATCAGGTGAGGTCCGTCTCCTCTAGCGCAGGCACATGAGACCTACAAAGAAAAAACAACAAAAACCTAGTTAAATAAAGGGGACGAGGCTGGCCTCCTCCAAAAAGTCATCAAATCCACAAGTCAATGTGCACTAATCCAACCCTGCTCATCTTGGTAGTGGGACAGGTAATCTGCGCGAAGATCGCCCAGACTGGGACATTCAACAAGAATGTGCCAAACAGTCTGGGGGACAATGTGGTCTTCACAGTAGGGAGCTTGGGAGCATTCTATCAACAACATGGACAACAGAAAGCAACCTGAAGCCATTGTGGCATTGGGGGATAGGTCTATGGGAACAGTCACAGCGCAATGGCACCCCATTAAGAAATAGTCAGGGTGGAGCCGTGGATGGCGGTAGAAGTGCACCACCTTAGTCTTAACCAAAGAAAACCACAGCCTGTGTGCTTCTGCATAGCGAGAAACGCAGTTCTATGCCCACTGGAGTCGACGCTCCAGAGTTGGCATCTGGGCTGCGCCAAAAGATATCAAAAGGTCGTCCACATAGAGCATAGTGAGAATGTATTCCGGCAGCGACGAGATGATGCCGTTGATGCTCAGTGCATAGTGTGACAATGGGGACACCCTCTTCATGCTCCATTTGGCCGGAGCAGGTTTCCCCCCCACCCGTACACAAAATCGACGATCTCGCAAAAATTCAGATATAAAGATTGGGAGGCGTCCCCTGGCCCCCATCGTGTGGTTTTCATGATACAGGATCGCCATGCGGTATCATAGGTCTTCTCCAGATCGAAAAACACAGTGGCATAATGTTGTCTACGAAGGAAGGCCTCACAAACAGCATTTTCCAGTCGGAGTTGAACATACAAAATGGAGTGAACTTGCAGTTGTGCAAGCAGCACTGTACAGAAGACAGATTGCCTTCCCTGTCCAGATAAAAGGCTAATCTAACATTTACCAATTCCTCCATCAACTTGCATGCACAGGAAGTTAGAGAGATTGGGCGGAAACCTGCCAGGGTAAAGTGATCTCTTCCCTGTTTGCGAAAGGCGAGCACAGTAGCGATTTGCCAGAAATCTGGGAGGAGACCCTCCACCCAGACCCTGTTGAACAAACCTAAGAGAAACGCCATGCCTCACTCACCCAGGTGTCGAAGCATGGCGTACGGGACATCGTCCGGACCATGGGTGGTATCTACACATGAAGCAAGAGCGGAATGCAACTCACTCACAGTAAACCTGACATTGAAGGGTTCTCCGCCTCTGGAGGTAAAGTCCAGCCGGCAGCCTTCCGCGCCACCACACAGTGCATTGAATACTGGTGGAGCAGCATCTTGGCTAGAGAATGCGGAAAAAGCGGTCACGAAGGATTCCGCCATGGACACGAGGTCCAAGATTGAGGTCCCATTCTCCTGGACAAAGGGAGGGGGGTCCTGCAAGAACTTGCCCTGAATCCTTTTGACTCGCTTCCACACCTCTGCTAAAGGGGTCTTCCTGTTAAGTGAAGATGTGTATGCCCAACAAGAAGAGTGGCGAGCATGCTTTGAAATATACCGGAAGCTAGCCCTAGCTTGATAAAATTCAATCACAGTTAAATCTTCGGGCGGCGCTTATAGTGCATGTAGGGATGACACTTCTGTTTGAGGGCCATCTCACACTCTGCTGCCCACCATAGAGCCGTTGGCATGAAAAATGGCCCCAGAGTTATAGGATAGTAGTTAGGCCCACAGTGATGAGGTTGGCAGGGAAGAACTTAATGACTGTAATGCGGACCACCGCGCTTGTGCCAAGCACCACCAGCAAGGGCTCTCAGGCCGCAGTGGCCCAGAAAATGATATTTGAATTGGAAAGTGATCACTACCATGGAGGTCATCGACCCCCCCCCCACCCACCCAAAATCAGGCTGTGTATCGGGAGAGCAAAAAGATAGATCAAGACAGGAAAATAAGCGGTTCTCGGGCAGTGATGCGTAAACTTATCCACATTTAGGAGAGCTATCTCCAGCTCATCGATCAGGACGGCAAGTACTTGACCCCAGGGATTAATCAAGTAGTCTCATTAGAAGGGGTGTCTACCGTTCAAATCGAAGTCAGCTGATGGTAGAATATATGCAGAAATAACAGTATACCTCCTATCCAGGTGCGGCTGCACAGCTACTGTCTGAAAGGAGGTATCTAAAGCGAAGAGAAGAATGGAGACATCATGCTGGGTGTAAATTGCACATTTTCCCGACTGGCCCCCATCCTGTGGTTGTGGGTTCGCAAAAGCCTTATATCCTGGGAGGGTGGGCAGGGGGCACGTACCCAGCATGGTCTCTGCGGGGGTCCCTCTTTTGGAGGATCTACCATCTCCGAACCACCCAGCCTAAAACTGGGTGTGGGTGAAGGAGCCAAAGCTCCTTTACTGCTGCTGTCTTCCTTTCAGATGGCAGCTTTAGGAACCCCGGAAGATAGCCTCACAACCAGCTTCAGGGGTGTTGTCTCTTGTGAGTCTAATGACTAGGTGGCGGCGCACGGCCGTTTCACCTTATGCAAAACAGTCATGCTGGGGGAAGGAAAGGGAGCCCTGGTTTTTGTCGGGGCTGGATGTGAACCCTTTGTGCTGCCAGCTTTACCAGGTTAGTGTCCGGGGTGGGTAGAACCTGCAGAAGAATTCCGAATGGGACCAGAAACGACCATGTTCTTTCTCAACATTGAGCCATAGGACATGCTGGGTGGGCCAGGACCAAGTCCTTAGCCTTGTGAAATGAAAGACAATCCTGAGCCTGAATGGCCAGGATTTCCTTCTCAAGGAGATACACACCACTTGCTTCAAAGAAGCAGCGTGCGGCTCTCCACAATTGACACACCTAGCCACACACTTACACAGGTTTTGGGTAAACCCAACATTGCACATCAACAGGAGCGATTAGTATGGCCAAAGCAACAAAACTAATAGCACCTCCACAGCAGTGGCATGAATGCATTCACACAGTAGTGATAACAGTCACACACCGACTCAGAGACCTTGTCACAGTCAAATGTGATGAAGAGTATAGGGGTGGGTCTTGAGGCCCCTCCCTGTTTTCTCATCACACATTCGACCTTGACCACCACATGGTCGACCAGCTTGAGTGATGTCCTCTATGGAGTAGTCCACGAGTTCCCTCGCATAAACTACTCCTTTCACAAAGTTCATGGTAGAGTGCAGCATCACACTCACAGGCATGCTATCAAGGGTCCAAAGGGCACTAATCATGGCCACCTCGGAGGGATTCGGCGCATTCACCAAAAGGCTCCCATCCGAGAAACAGGTCACCTCTGGCTCTCTACCAATCCCACTAGCTAAAGCTGTCCTCTGATGGATCATATTCCCCTTAGCCAATATGGTGCCATCAGTGGAGCGAATAATGAAGAAACGCTCAAAACCAGTTGGCTCAAACTGGTCATTTACCAAAATAACAGCAGCCCACGCAGATGGACCAGCCTCAGCAAGATCTTTCTCCTCCAAGATGGGTCTTGGCTTTCACAACGGCTGATGCCAAGACCCGAGCCATCTGAGGATGACCTTGCACAGGGGTGGACTTAAGTTTGGTGCTTGGTTTACCTCAGGGACCATAACCATTTCAAGGGGGAGGGGGGCTCCATGTGGCCCCCCCCCCCTGCGAAATCACAGATCCCATCGGTTATGCGTCTTTTGTTGAGTAAAAGAGGGGGGCATTTATGGTGGCCACCTCTAAACTCAATATGCGAGCTCGCAGGTCTTTAGAGGGAAGAGGCCGACGGGGCTTGTCTTCCTTCCTTCCCATAAGGACATTGGCTCCCGCAGAGAGCAGTCGATTATGGACCACCTGCCTTTCTTGGCAGCCTCCTTACACAGTAAAAGGGAAATGCCGCTGCAAAGAGGTTGGCACCGAGGGTACCTCCAGAGAAGGGGGTGAGGGGGAGTCCCCTACACATGTAGGCAAATGAGAGGAGTATGCCTCCTCTCCGGTTGAAGAGTTTTGGAGGGTCTCCTGTGAAAGCACAGGGGAGGGGGGGGAACCTCAATTTCCTCAGTGGAGCTACCTGAGGGTGGCTCTAACGATGGTCGAGAGGAAGATAAGGGAGTTTTCTTTATTAATTTCATCATTGGGCATGGTGACCCTATAATAATCATGGGATGGAAATGCTAATCACCTTACATACTAGCCCACTCTGTAAAGGGATTAGTATGGGGGCGGCAGAGCCAGCTGCTGCCATTCGTGGTCACTCCTCCCGCCTAGTGGCCCAGCAGGTCCACCTTGGGCATGGCATAAAATGGATAGAGATTGAAAGGAGAAAGAAAGGGGAAGTGAAAAAGGTATGGATAGGGATGAAGCAGGTTGTTAAAAACCCACCACCCAATACCAGAGCTCACGGGTGAGGGAACATTGTCCCCTCCCCATTTCTGGTTGGCATCTACCCTGTTAAATTAGAGGCCAACCAGAGAAAGTTGTGGGAAAGGTTGTAGGGAAAGTGAGGAAGTAGGGTAAAAACACAGGTGTCCGAAAGGAGAAGAGGCTAAGCTGGGACCAGATGGGGCTCTGAGTCCCATCAGCACAGCGGCCAGGAAGGCAAATTGCCAGACCCCTTACGGGGCCACTGATCTGCACTCATTCTCCTCTGAACCATAGCTATCTAGTGTCTGGTAGGGATCAATAGGCAACCCAAATTGAGACTCCATCTGTCAACAAACCACAGCCAATGTGGCTGGAGGCAAGTTGAAGAAATTTGCACACATTGCTGAGTGCCTCTAGTAAAACTCCTCTTTGGATTACTAGGGCTCTATAACCTCCATACACTTTAACTTGTCCATAATATAGACTCCATTTACAAAATATTTTTAGCCACTATGCCCTCATACTTCAATGCCCAGTGCCTAGTCCTGTCGGACAACTGGCAGATAGCGTGTGTGTGTTGTATGTTAAAGATGCACCAATTGTTGGTCTAAAAGAGCAACTGTGTGCGACTCACCCCTGAAAGTGAATCTGGAACAGAGTTATAGTAGGGCCCACTGGCTCTTTAAGGTGAAGATGAGCTCCAATAGTGTGGGAGGTAAGGACAAGCTCTATGAGAATCGTGCAAGAGTGTGGGAAAGATGGAATATGTTATAAGATGTAACTAATATTCAATTTTGCCTTGATGACATGAAGTCTAGGTATGATATGAGTGCAAGCAGCAGACAGGATTTCATGTGATATCTTTTCCCAGTTTGCATTGATGAGATTTGGTACAAGCCATCTGGTCAAGCATCAACCACACTCCAATGTCCATGGGACTCAAGTCTGGCAAACCCCTTAAGATTTGCCTGGTACTAATCTCAAACTATTTTTTCTGTCTATGAAGTTACACTGGCATTTCGTAAGGTGGCATCCACCCAGGTGATGACTTTCTCCTTCAACTTGTCTAAATTAAGATGTTGATTGATCTTTACCCACTCTTGAGCCATTTTTTGGCTTATTCATGTCACTGCCACCCACACCATCACCAAAGCTGGCAATTTCCAAATGACACCACCTCAGGTACACCCCTCTCCAAACACTCAATAACTACATATCCCAGTGGACTTGCAGCCAATGCACAGCCACTAACTACCACACATTCCTCACCCCACCACCTCACTCAATTCAACTAAATGGCAGCAAGAACTACAAACATACACAACCTGGCATCCACCCAGGTGATGACTTTCTCCTTCAACTAGTCCAAATTAAGATGTTGATTGATCTTTACCCACTCTTGAGCCATTTTTTGCCCCATTCATGTCACTACCACCCACACCATCACCAAAGCTGGCAATTTCCAAATGACACCACCTCAGGTACACCCCTCTCCAAACACTCAATAACTACATATCCCAGTGGACTTGCAGCCAATGCACAGCCACTAACTACCACACATTCCTCACCCCACCCACTCACTCAATTCAACTAAATGGCAGCAAGAACTACAAACATACACATCGCCCTGATACAGGAATCCCATCTATACCCCATACCCACCTCAAACCCTTCCACAACATAGACCCAGCTTACCATAGCATGTGCATCCTAATATACAATAACATACCATTCACCAACACTACCAGACAAACAAAAACCTTTCTTCCAAATGACCATACCAGAAAACTACAAGCAATAGCCATCAAAATCAACAAAGCCACCTTTAGCATCATAAACATATACCTGCCCCTCTACATCCCAACACTGCCCAGTATGCCTGTCAACAAACCTCACCCCCACCATCACAACTCTCCAACCTCTTCTTAGGAGGTGACTAACACTACACCTTCAAACAAGAAGAGACACCACCACCATAGAACAGCTAAACTCACTGAACATCAACAACAGAAACCTCTTCAATGCAACCAAAACCCCACACCAGAACTACCTGGCAAACCTTCCATGCACTATACTTTGACCAACTCACAATTGTCATCTCATTCCAATTAACCCAACCATTCCACAGCTCTAACAAAAAGACATACACAAATTACAAAAAGGCTGAATGGACCAAATTCACATCCAAAATAGAAATGCACCTTCCAACTTAACAATTCCCCACCTTCTACCAGGCATTTCACAAACATTAGGGCGAGTCAAAAAATCAAAAGTGGTCGGACTATAACGTAGAACCCAGCAGTTCATGCGTATTGATGAAGAAACACTACAAGCAAAATCTAAGTCTTGTAGCATGACATCTTTGTGTGCACAGATGCTTTGAAGCTTGTCCCTATTGCACCACCCCATGCAATAAAGGCATGGTGGTCCCACCTCATACAGTTTTTCAGTATTATTTTATGTTATGGAGAGATCTCCATCTTATTCTCCTGTTTATTGACTTGTATTTTTCTTTTTTACAGATGTCTTCCATGAGGTCTGCTGACAAGTTATGGCTCCTAGGAGCCCCAGCAACTCAATGCTACCATTGAGTGTTCTCCCGAACCATGAGGAAGTCCTTTGTGTTTTGCCGTACCATGCAAAGCTAAACCCATGTGATTTGACATTCTCAGTTCAGGGGATGGCACTCAAAGTTCAACATCAGTACTCCAAGGTGAATATTTACAACCAATGATCAGTGTGATATCCTCAAGAAAGTATGGCTTCTGCACAGAGTACAATGGATTGAAGAAACCAAAATCACAGAGAACATGGCAAGCTGTGGAAAACCAAGCCAATTTTGTTGCTTCCATGAAAAAAATTTTCAATGTAGCACATCGCAATGCCATGTACTTGATCAAGATCAAAGAGGACTGCAAGTTCCTTGAAGCTCAGAGGAAGCCAGGTAGGCAGGGAAAGATGGGCGGTGTGGATCGGACCTGGGTGGAAAAAGAGAAACGGACACAGCAGCTGGGGGGGGATGATGAAAAAAGTCAAGCTGCGAAGGAAAGTCAAGCGTTTGCAGAAAGACAGCCACCGTTGAACTTGATTCTTCGACCTCGCCCACTTCGTCTGAAGAGCAAGGTATGATAGTAACTCCTCCACCAAAATGATCCCACCGTGCACCATCACAGAAGAAAATCATCTCCCCTACAAGTTTCTGCTGCTCTGGACCGGAACAACATAGGTGAACGTCAAGCTGCATATGTGCTGCTTCAATTTGCAGAGGAATTGGGAGTGAAGACGTCATCACCAGGAAAGGGCTGCTGAGCTAAAAAAAAATTTGGTCTTGATGTACCGCTCACACACCACCAGGATGGAAAACTTATGCCCTTCCTCACAAACAAAGGTGTTGTGGACCGACTGCCGATGCCCATTTCTGGAAAGGCATGGAAAAGATCCTCAAAGTTCCCAGCACTGACGGCAAAGCAAAGACTACAGCAAACACTATCCATTCTGTTATATCCGAGTGGGCTATTTCCGATCGAATTTGAGCACTGTGCTTCGACACAACAGCAACAAATACAGGATCCAAGGGTGGAATGTGCATTCCACTGCAGCAAATCCTTGGTCAAGATCTGCTGCATTTGGCCTGTCACCATCATGTGCCAGAAATTCTGCTGGAAGCTGTTTTCTCGACCCTCATCCCAGAAGCATCTCAAAGTCCAGATATCGCTGCCTTTGTCCGTTTCCAAGAGTTGTGGCAAATGAAGAGCTCAAGAAGGACTGGATGAACGATGTCCTCAAACTCTAGCGAGGCTACCTCCCGAGAGTACCACCCACATGATGACTACCGGGAATGCTAGAACTAGCCATTGTGTTCCTTGGTGGAATCCCTCATGGACTCAAGATCTCTTTCCACAAGCCAGGAGTAGTCCATCGGGCTCGATGGATGGCAAGTGATTTATGTTCTGGAAATGTTGATCTTCGCGCCTGGTTCGCAGAATACAACAAACAATGGCTGTCTACTTCACATGCAGTCAAGGATGTAGTTCCTCCAAAGCTGGGTGAGTTCTGCATCTTCATCGTACGCTACTACATTCTAGCGTGGTTCTCAGCTGTGTGTTCAGCAAAAGCCTTTACAGAGCCCTCGCACGAAAGACACAAACAAGGCAATCAGAGAGTCAGGGCTGAAAGCGTTGGTATGTCACATGTGGTACCTGTCAGAAGTGACAGTCTTGCATTTTTTGACGATGAGCTGTCCCTGGAGGAAAAGCGGACTGTTTTTGCCGATAACAGAAGCGTTCACGTCAAGGAGGCCTCCATCACAAAAAACACTGAAAAATTCCTGGATCTGCTGGAAATCGACAAAGGGTTCCCATTCCTCGATGTCGATCCTGCCCTATAGGAGACAAACCCCATATACCAGGTCGGGGGAAGGCAAGTAGGTGGCCTTCTCATCACCAATGATGCTGCGGAATGAGAGGGTTGCTCTGGTGCAGGATTTCACTAAAACCCCTCACACTAAATCAAAGGACCAGCTGCAAGGCCTCCATCACAAAAAACACTGAAAAATTCCTGGATCTGCTGGAAATCGACAAAGGGTTCCCATTCCTCGATGTCGATCCTGCCCTATAGGAGACAAACCCCATATACCAGGTCGGGGGAAGGCAAGTAGGTGGCCTTCTCATCACCAATGATGCTGCGGAATGAGAGGGTTGCTCTGGTGCAGGATTTCACTAAAACCCCTCACACTAAATCAAAGGACCAGCTGCAATGCACTGGAAAATGTATCTGACAGCCAAGAAAGGAATCCTGACGAAGTCAAAGACTGATTACTGATTTGTGTAATATGACAATTTCGCCTGTCTATGAAGAAAAGTATGGTGACTGCATGACATGAAGATATCGTCCAATCAAAAAGAAATTTCTCTCATTTTGTCTCTGTTGGAAAAGGAAAAGAATAAAGAGTTCCGTGTTAACATCATTATATTTTGAAATTCCACCCTTATTGACATGACACACCCTACAACATAGTCCACCAAGATAACAAGAAAAACATCCCTAGAGGACACAGAAAACATTTCAACTCAAACTTCACACCAGAAATAGACCTCATAAAACAACAGACCAATGCAACCTTGCTCATGATCCACTACTCCCAAATCAGCCAGAAACCAACTAACTACAACAACAGAAGAACATTAAAAAGAAATTATGCAAAGTGCACTCAGACACTAGAAACCAACCACCCTTAACCCCCAAAACACTGCACTCACCATTAAATCCCTCAAAAACTCACAAGCCAAAGACCCAGACAACATCTCAAATAGCCCCCTAAAACACATTGGACCCACAGCCGTATCCGCACTCACAAACATCTTCAACCACTCCTGGCTGCACAACTTCATACATTATCCCCTTCTCAAATCAAAGAAGTCACCAAACTTCCCCACTTCATACAGACCCCTCTCTCCTTCTCAACCATCTCAAAAACACTTGAAAAACTAAGCCTCAGCAGAATCAAACCAATCACATCACTCTCAACTACCCAACATGGCTTCAGAGACCATCTCACCACAAACACATTACTGAAGGCTTCAACCAAAACCATCCCCAGCTATGCACAGTGATGGCAGCACAACAATACTTATGTTAGATCTCTTTCTTCACACTTCAAACCATCAATTAATGGAAATCTTTGCCTGCAAAGGTTGTTTCTGCGACTTCTGTGTATACTTTTAAGCATAAACTCAAAACTTTTCTGGGTTCATTGCTTTTTTAATTCTGTTAGATCATTCTTATTATTGCTTGTCTATCCTTAATTAGGCAATTATTAGTTATAATTTTCTGTGACAATTAGTTTTTGAATTCTCTTTGTTATATAAATATAGAGTATATAGTTAGTAGCCCTAGTGTTAACACCTTTAAAAATAGGTATGACCAGTATGAGACTCAAAACCAGAGAAGAGGCACTTTATACAAGCTTAAGCTTACCTATTTCAATAACATGGGAGGTTAAGAATAGAGATGTGCCAAGTAATCAGCATCAGCGCCGGCATCGGCTAGAATTGGCCAAATTTGTGAGAATCAGCATTGGCATTTGCCGATTCTTTGTCAAAATTTTAGCTTTTTATACAGTTTTCGTGGCTGAATTGGGCCAGACAACATACTTTGTATTACTAGTTACTACAGCTTTATTAAGTAACACCTTTATTGTTTAATTCTGGTCAGATTATAGTATATGCTTTCAGGGATGCTTGAACGAAAGTAGCAAGCTACAGTGATATAATTACTAAAAAGTTTTTAAAAAAATACTCAACCATATGATTTTTCTAATAAATGTGGTTTCAATGATGAGTATTTTGTCTTTGGAATTTTAAGTCCTATATAGCGGTTCACCTACTCAGGGACATTTTATGGTGTTCCTTATCCATGGACATTGTCTATTTATCATGATATACTGGCCCCATGTCAAAATGTATAGAGAAACTAAAAGAGATGAAAACAGTTGATCCGAATGGCTTCAATCCAAAATGAGATAAAGTTCTAACTAATAAAAAGAAAAATATAAATATACTAACAAAATGTTTAAAAAAATGAAGTAAAAAGTAAAAGTAAAGCAGTGAGTTGAGAAAAAATAAAACAAAAATGCTAAAGAAAATCAAAAAACACTAAAATAAAAGAACTTTGGCCAAAAGCCATATCAAATATCTAGTATATAAGAAATGTAAAAAAAGAAATAATAATAATGAGGGGTCAAAAATTAAAATTGAAACAAATGGCATTCGGGAGGTACTGTTGGAAAGGTTATACTTCAGCACTCCACTAAACTATAAAAAATAAACTAACACGCCTAACATAGTGACACAAATGTCTCTTCAGAGTGATTTTCAATCAGAATTCTTGTCAGTGAATATAAAAAACTTAGGTTTAGTAACGAAATAAGGATGTAAAAAGCAATATAGGTGGCCATAGCCCTAAATACATCGGCGAAGAGACGCCTGTTTTAACCAAGAACAAGGTTAATCCCTCTGCATAAGCAGCATTGACAACCCGAGACACACAATTCGCTAATTAAAATTTACGTAGTTTATGTTAGGGATTTGAAGAGGCCTAAATTTCACCTCTAAAGTTGATAGTACGAAAAACCAAGTCAGTGAAAAGTTCCCGCTCGAGCTAACGCCAAAGTAAAAATAAAAAGCCAGGCAAGTCATTTGTCTTCAAATAAGGTTGACCTCCACACGCACACCCCGCAGCAGCAATCCCTCAACCTCCTTCCACATTAATGGTTATATATATATATATATAGAAAGTCTAAGCGAAAAGTAGGAATTCAGACAGAGTTAGCCCCAGAGAAACGTTCTCGGCTCCCACATTTGTTATAACCCAGTTACGAACCCGAAAAGATAACCATTTTTGAAGCTGATCGTTCCCAAGAGTACCCAGAAGAGACTAGTAAAATGATAGATTCTACAAAGTTCTACCGAGCAAGGAAGACAATTTCTCATTCTCGACGAGAGTATTATTCAACCAGAAGAATGATTCTTTAATCTAAAGGAATACCTATCAGGAGCCGTAGATAAGTGAATCGACCGGAAACCTCAGAATTTCCACCTACGAACGCACAACTAACCAACGCCTACCTTTTTGGCTGGAGAGAATCTATGCCAGTCAGCTGGGATCTGCCTACCATAGGCCCAAAACCGCACCAAGACGGTGACATCACGCACAACCAGCCAACCCTTGAAAAAATTAGCGGTAACTCAATATTTTTTTTAGTATTTTGTTGAATCTATCCACAGTTCGCATTGTTGGGCGATTACTGAATTCGTTAATTTATCTGGGTAGCCCATTGTAATATTCCTTTAGTAAGCCAGTGAATTGAAATTTTTTTGAAGAATAACATTTGCGTATTTAAGGGAGTGTAAATTAATTATTTTATGAGTCAAGCCTTATATTAATTAGCGAGTTAATTTTTTAAAACTATTTTTTTGTTTTGATTGATTAGTTTGTTGTAAAATAAACTACTATTTTTGGTTAATGTTTCCATCTATCACTTAAACAAAAGTTTTGGCAATATTAGTAGTCATAATTCAAGATTCTACCTTAGTTTGTGATATTAATCCCTTGAAGCGGTAATAACTGCCTTAATCGAGTACATACAAGGTGCAAGGCACCTTCTTTTAACCTCGGCATCAGTCAAAATAATATATAAAACTACTACATAATAAATTGGTGTCAGGTTTTAGGTTTCTAAATGACCACCCCCCCCCCCAATTAGTTGTTTTGACCCTTGTTGAATAAGAACAAATTATCAGCAAATTGTCCAAGTATAGATAAACACAATAGCAAGATAAATTCAGGTTAGAATTTTTTTTGTGTGGCTAATTGAAGGTATTCAACCCGTCAGGGTCACGGTGAAAAAGAAAGTTTTGTTTTGGTGCCGATTGCTAACCTAGTTAACTTAAAGAGAGAGGCTAAGTTAAGCAGAGCGCTAAGTGTTTAGTGGTAGTATAAGTTCCATTCGCTTTAAGTATACCCCATATCAATTAGTTGAAAATGTTACCGCTCCCCTCCCGTAAGAAACATCACCTTCGTCAGTGCCTTATGCGTTCCCCTCAGATCCACCAGACTGCCTGGTGAATTGCATAATAGATATGAGATCACCCGGAAGAGTGAAATTTGAGTCTGGGGCAGTAAATGGTCATCCGTTGAAGCACTCTTACCTGGTCTAATGCCAAAAAATATTAATCGTAATTATTAAAAAGATTTCCTTGCCTAGGAGAGAGATGAACGATGCTAAGTCAAAATGTTAGTAATGCCATTATCGATTGTCGTTGGGAATAAAAAAAATTTGCAATGCTCGGACTATGCACTCTTAATACTCGTATATGTATAAATAGGATTAATATTCGCACTGAATTGGGAAGTATATATAATGTTGTGGGGATTACACTTGAAATCTAGTTACTAGGATGCTTGCATCTTAATTGCACCCGACAGAATGAATTGAATAATATCATGGAATTAAGCACTGAATTAATCGCTTGTAATACTCGAGGTTATGAGCTCATGATGGAAATTATAGTCAACGATTAAACTGGTGATGTTAGGGGAGGGGATAATTCACTTTAACGATACTTTTGAGATCGTAAGTATTTGGGGAATGAAGGTGAATGTCTTCTTCTTCTGAAGATGTTCGCACTTAGCCTGATCGTTCTAGGTTACCGAATGTGGGGGTAATCCTAGACCGGTGTCCTGATATAACGATCCTAGGCCGGATCGCGAAGGCAAGTCAAACTGTGACTCAAATCGGAATCCTTCTCTTCGAAGTGTCCATTCCAATTATTGGCACCTGGAGTGGGTAGCCAAAAATTATTACTTAGGTGCGTCTAGGGTAATCCACAGAGGGAGGTCCTGTGTAACCTCTGACTCTGAAGGGGGCAGGGTTCTGCGAGAAGTTTAGCACCTACAAGTACCCTGATGGCAAAAACAAATTCCCTGAAGTTTCTTCCTTGCAATGGGCAAACTGTTTCTTTTGTGGGACTAACTGCACATACAACGTAGGTCCAAGATCTTCTGCCTGACTCCAGGGAACATTTCCTCTTTTATTTCCCTCAAGAGCTAAAATCGAGAGAGAGCACCGGATTCTCATAAAATTCTTATCATCACGTGAAAAGATCTTTCGTCTGCCACCAGGACATGCCAAACATTTACACCTCGGCGCCATCCAAGCTTTCCTCGTCTCAAGCCGCAGGTTTATGACAGCGCGAAGAAACTCGGGCCTTTGTCGGCTGGTAGGTGTCTTTTGAGGCAGACATTTTCCTGTGTGGGCGGCCGCAAATTTGGTTATCTCAAAGGCGCGAAAAGGGGTGAAGGGGATTTGATGCAAAAAGGTGAATTTGGAATAAGGTGGGGGGGGAGGGACACACAGCTGCGTCAGTGTATTTAAGTATGTACTAATGCATGGAGGTATTTAGACTTCTACAGGTATATAGGCTATTCCTAATATGAAAGGAAATTAAATGAATTCTGTAAAGATCCATATTCATTTTGTATCCTAAAACCTTCCATCAAAAGCTATAAAATTCCATAAACTCAATGGCTATTGAAAAGTAAAAAAAAAAACACTAAAAAATACTCCATTGCTTTGTCTATGGCTTCCAAGTTCCAAGCTTCTAACAGTTGAGTAATATAGTTATGGAAACTAATTATAAAGTATCTAATAAATTAAGCATAATACGCTAAAAACAAATATTAGCCAGAATCGGCATCAGCAAAAATTTCGGAATCGGCACAACTCTAGTTAAGAAACTTCTTGTATTTCTCCCATCTCGACTCTAACGATGAGTAGACGCACAAATTTAAATTTTTCACTCAAAAATAAATTCATTAGAATATAATCTCCTTTTAATACTAAAATATAGTTTCCATATCAATATGTAAAAATATATCAAAATTTATTTTGCTATTCATATATAACATCAATAATAACAATTGTCCAACCTTGACTTGAACAAGCTAATAATTCAAAGCAGTGTATTGAGGCAAAAAATGGAGCAAATATGGTGCTGGGTTACATTAAAAGAAATGTTAGCTACAAGAGTAAGGTGGTCACCCTTAAACTATACAACTCTTATGTCAGGCCACATTTAGAGTACTGTATACAAGCATGGTCACCACATTTTAGACATGATATAAACTTATTAGAGTCAGTACAAAGGAGGGCAACAAAAATAATACCATCCCTGAAGCAACTTGAATATGAAGATAGACTGAGGGTATTAAATATGTTTTCATTTGAAAGAAGGTGTGTGAGATGAGTATGATTGAGCTTTTTAAAATCTTTTCTAGGATGGATAAATTGGATTTCAGCAAGTTATTTGAGTTATAAGGTAGTAATAGAACTAGAGCCAACCACTTAAAGATTAAAAAATAGAGGTTCAGACTGGATGTTAGAAAATATTTTTTCACTAACAGAGTGAGACTGTATTTTTTATTATTTTTTTTTTTTAATTAGCAACTGATTTGGACTGTGTTGTGCCTTAAATCTCGTTTCGGTCTGTTGATTTATTTTTCGGATTTTTCTACAGTCTTGTTCACCACAGAATCAGCGAAAGCTAAGTTGCTTTTTTTTCCTATTAATACAAGTTCTTTCTTTGTTTGAACAAGTGATGGAGTTGGGGGATGAAAGTGAGCATGAGTGTCGGAATGTATGCATCGGGTGTGGTATAGTTGGTGAGGGGTATACATGTGTTGTATGTGGGCTGTGTGAATGCATTGTAGATTTAGATAGGATGAGAATGCAGGATTTAGACAGGATATGTAGGATGGAGGGGTTAGTTGCTGAGCTCAGGAGGGAACTTAGTGTTAGGCCTAGGGCTTAGAATAGGTTAGGTTGTGAGGTAGGCCAGTTAGATGTTTCAGGTGAAGGTAGAGGGTCGGTGGAGGAGGTAGGATATGATAGTTCTAGGGATAGTGAAGTTAGCCCCCTTAGATTAGTTAGAAATAGGCCTAGTGAGGATGGGGGACAGTGGAGAGTGGTTAGGAAATGTGTAGCTAGGGAGGCTTCTCCTGTTCTTTGTGAGAATAGGGTTGCCTCTGTTGAGGTGGTTAGCCAGGGGGAACATAGGTGTGTGAGTCAGAGGGACACAGAACCTATTAGCTTGACTAATAGATTCAGTGCCCTAAGAGAGGAAGTAACTGGAAGTGATATGACTAATAGGGGTGGTGGGGGTGGAGGTAGAGTGACTGGTAGTTGGAATGAGAATAGGAGTGAGGATGGAGTTAGGTCTGTGGGGGTTAGGAATAGGAGTCTGACTGAAGTGCTTGTGATGGGTGATTCGCGAGTTAGATATTTAGATAGGAAGTTAAATGCATTTTTTTTTTTTAAGAGCTCATCTGGCGACTGCCAAAGTTGAATGCAAGTAGATTGAATGGTTTGAGGGTGTATTTGTCGGGTGCTGGAGTGAGAGATCTGTCTGATAGGTATGAGGAGCTGGTGTCTGGCTCTGCAAGGGATGCGGTTGTGATTACACATGTAGAAGTGAATGATGTGAAGAAAGTGGGTGCATGTGAGTTACGTGAGAGGTACAAGAGGTTGATTGAAAAGGTGAAAGAAAGTAGAATGAAAGGTGTTGTGACAGGTGTGCTTCCAGGAATGGATGTTGGGGTAGAATGGGTCTCTGGCGATTGGGCTGAATGATTATGTGAGGAGGATGTGTGAGATGTAAGGTGTCATGTTTGTGGATGTGTGGGGGATAGGTATGCGATGGATGGACTGCATTTGAGTAGGAGGGGGGTAGATGTGTTGTGGGAGGAGTATGATCGTGTTATTAGGTCTTTGCAGGCGGGAAACTAGTTACTAATAGTGGTCAGGGAATTATGAGAGGACATTATAGTACTGAAAGTAGAATGGACTTGGCAGATAACAGAAATAGGTTCCAAGGCGATAGAGGTGAGTTCATTCAGGTTTCAAGAGGTGCTTCAGGAATAGGGGGGTTAAATTGTTTCTATACAAATGCTTGTAGTCTTATAAACAAGAAGGATGAGCTATTTAGTTATATTAGCAATGAGGATATAGATATATTATGTATTACTGAATCATGGGTTAATGAAATAGAATTTAGTGAGACTATAAGTGAATTTGATTTACAGGGCTATAATATGTACATTAGTCAAAGGACAGGTAGGATTGGTGGAGGAATAATTATCTATATAAAAAACAACATTGTTTCAAGTTTAAATACTTCAATAAAGCAGGATGGAGTTGAGTCACTTTGGATAGATATTAGGTTCAGTAAAAATAGAATGAGGCATTTGGGAGCTTTTTACAGGCCATCTGGGCAGACTGATGATATGGATGAACTAATGATAAGGGAAATAAGTAAGGGATGTGAAACAGATGCAGTTATTATTGGGGACTTCAACTTAAACTCTGTGGACTAGGAAAATATGATAGGTAGGGATAGAACAAGTGGCAGGTTCATAGAATGCTTTGAGGATAATTTTTTTAATCAATTTGTTAATGAGCCAACGAGGGGGGACAATATATTAGATTTAGTACTTTCTAACAGTGATCATTTAGTTCAAGAATTGACTGTTGGGAAAGCATTGGGAAATAGTGACCATCAGATAGTTTGTTTTAACTTGGGAATTGAGAAGGGTAAAATAACCGAGAATGCTGTAAAAGTTCCAAATTTTCATAAGGGAGATTATTTAAAACTCCGAAGCTTGCTAAATTTTGTAGACTGGGATGTAAAATTCAGAGGTAAAAATGCTTATGGTATGTGGGATACTTTCAAGCATATAATAAATGTAGTCCAAGAACAATGTATCCCAATGAAGGCCATTAGGAACAAAAGTAGGAAACCATTATGGTGGAATCAGGAGACAGCTAGAAAAATTTCAGAGAAGAAAAGGGCATATAAAAAATTACAGGTAGAAAATAATATTCAAAATTTAAGTGATTATAGAATGGCTAGGAATGATAATGAGTTAAATAAGATTATAAAGTTCATATCTCTGAAAATCTGAATATTTCTTATCTTTTCCTCAGCGTGTTCCCCCAGTTTAGGGGCAGCTCTCAAGACCCTATGTGCAGTACTCTCCTGGTCTGATACTACTTTCAGTAATACTTCAGTTTAGGGAGCGCTGTTTCTGGGCTACAATTTGGGCCTTATGATGGCAGATGTCAAAAGCGAAGCCCCTAATTTTGAAAGGAACTAAAAGTGTTAATATTTTGGCAAAAATAGCCTATAGTAGGCAACACTATCGTCTTTATTATTTTGATAAACATGCAGAGCCGATAGCACATTTATCAAAATAATAAAGGATGATAGCGCCGCCTAATTTAGGCTATTACCACCAAAAATTTAAAAAATTTTAGTTACTTTCGAAATAGATTTCAGCCAAAATCTATCGGGACCAAGTTGCTTTTATGTTTCGAACAGACGCACAGAAACGATTTGTTAAAAACAAAAAATGGGAGAACATTATTCTAGAAATAATTACGATTATATACTGGGGGGCTGGACCCTCAATACCCCTCAATTGATTGAAATCTTAGGGTCATCGCAGGGAGATCTCCTCATGAGCCATAACTCAAAATTACTCAAAAAAGGTGAAACATTGGAACATGGACGAAATATTATGTGGCCAGGACTTTTCACTATTATAATTGAGCCGCGCTTCTTTTAAATAAGACCACGATCTATAGAAAAGTCTATTAAATTCACGGGGGAATTAACACAAGTGGTATTGAAGTCGAAAACACCTATTCAAAGGTATCGCGCTCTTTTAAGTACTCGGTTTCAAGGTTGCCAATGGTTGAAATAAGGTTGAATTAAGGACTGCCAATGTGTAAAATTAATGGTTTAGTTTCACAAAAATAGTTAAATGAAACATATAAAGTTTAATATATTAGTAGTTATAAAAAATCAATGCATTACTAAATAATATGGTAATTGTGTAGACGATGGCCGGATGCGACTCTAGTTTATTTTGGGGGCTACTTTTCAGTGTTTTTCTGTTATTGCACTGGACAATCACAGATCTGGATTCAGTTTCATAAATGACCAATCAGAAAGCTGCATTTGTTTCAAGGCTTTTTGTGTTTTTTATAATAATCAAAACTTGGTTTTTCTTATATTTTAGATGTTTATTTCCCCCTCATTTCTTTTCTATATATCCTACCTACCCTATGCCTGACATTATTTAGTGTTTTTATTTACTTTTTACTTAATTTCCCATTGTTTAATGCCCGATTAAACCATATTTTGGTGTTGTTAATGAAGTGTCACGTCTTAATTCTGACAAAAACACGACTTTTTCATATTTTCTTTTCCGTATTTATTTCTCTTCTTTGATTTGTTTAAAAGGTTTTTTACAACCTTCATTTTGATTATTGTTCCAAATGGATGCGTTCAGTATTAGTGTTTTTATTACTATATATGTGTAGTTCAAGAAACACAAATGGTCAATTTCAGTAAAAAAAAAAAAGTCACAAATTTTCCGGGAACAATGAACTACTTTTCCGTCCTCATCTCTCATATTTAAACGACCACCCACGCCGTTTCCCGCTCATTTGTCAAAATTTCTTTTTCATGCGAAGTTTGTTCGTAACCTATTCACTGTTTCGGTGCTATTTTAACCGACAACGAGAAATGTGTTGTGGAACAGGAGCTGCCAAGTGTAGGCCATGAATGGTCTTTTGCAGTCTCCTTCTTTTCTTATGTTCTTGAAGCCCATGGGCTTCTCAAATCAACACGCGAGTATCCGAATTGTTTTGCACAGCTCAGAATGAACAAAAACTGGGTCTTTTGGTGTGATAAATCGTGTATCAACGCTGATGGTAAAATCCAACCCTGTAAATATAAATTGACAGCTCGGAAAGGCACTTTTTTCCGCTGGGTCGTGCCTTTCCCAACCTTCAAGAGTGATTCCACAAATTCTCGCTTGCTGCCAGTAAACTCTACCCACCCGTTTGACGTAAGTATTAACGATTATTTTGAGCGTCGGCTCATTGTTGGGTACGGCTCGCCACGCAAATAACACTGCGATGACCCTGAGTTTCGATCCTTTGGGGGGCACAGTCCCACAGTATAAAAAAGAATATCGCCATAAAATTCTTTGATTTCATCTAAAAAAAAGTAACAGCGAAAAGTAGCCCAAAATAGCCCCCCAAAAAGCCTTGCCTAGAATCCAGCCATCGTCAATACAATTACCAATAATATAATTAAGTAGAAGTGCAGGCATTTAATAAATAATAAAGAAAGCAAAAACAAAATAACAAAACAAATACAAAGTCGTGATTGGCCCCCTTTGAAGTTAACATCTGATGCCATAAGGCCTAGATTGTAGCCCAAAATTATAGCCTAGAAACAGCGCCCCTAAACTGAAGTATTACCCTACTTTCATTAGCCTTGGGCTTTTGGCTGTCCTGTCACTATCCTTTTTTCCTAGCCTACCAACTGGCACAATTTTACTATTAATATCAATTGAGTCAATTCCCAGGGTATCAGTAAACAAACTTGATATAACCTGTGCATCATATTTTTTCCTTTGCTCAGGTCCATTAGCTAGCAATATATTTTGTGCCCTGGCTGACCTATCTTTCTCAGTCTCGCATACACTTCTTACTTTATCCTCAATGGTTTCGGTAACAGTATTTTGTATTTCCTCTTTAACCTTGTTTTCCAACTCTTCTAAATTAAGAATTAAGATTCTCTGTGAATTTTTTTCAACTTTTTGTCTAATAGGGCCTAACTATTTTAGAATTTCTTTAGATACTATATTACAATGGTTGAGGGAACAAAAGTATTGTAGGTTCTTAACTCCCTCTGCTAGCTTAGTAAACATTTTGTAGTACTCAGTAGACATACCATCACATTTAGCATGTACCCCAAAACCGCAGTAATCACATAATATATCATCGTTTCCCCTTCCTTTTATAGTACACTTTTCATTAAATTTCTAAGAGTATGGCTTTTTGTATAGATGGTGAGAGCATGCCGTTTGAAAGTAGTGTGTATGTGGTGTGTGATGCATGTGGAGTTGAAAGGAGACTGAATGTAACTGAATGCCGTGTGTGTTTTCTGGAAGGGGAGGTTAGGAGGTTGAGTGGGGAATGTAAGAGGTTGAATGATTTAGTGTTTGAGGTGAGAAGAGATGCAAGTGTGCGATTGAAGGGTGAGATTAGTGCTAAGAGGGTGGAAGATAGGGCTAGGACTGGGAACAGTGTGGAAGTTGTGAGTGATGATGAATGGTGGGTGAAAATGGATAGGATAGACAAGTTAGGACAGGTTAGGTGTGTGAATGAGAGGGACATAGAACCTGTTAGGTTGACTAACAGATTCAATGTCCTGAGAGAGGAAGAGTGTGAAAGTGATTTGCCTGGGGTGATTGTGGATGAAAGCAGGATGGGTGGTAGTGTGACTGAGGGCAGGAGGGAGGGTAATGTTAGGCCAAGACAGAATAGGAGAATGACTGAGGTGCTAGTGATGGGTGACTCTCAGATTAGGTATTTAGATAGGAAGTTGAGTGATAGCAAGTGGAAGGGAATGAGAGTTTGTCTGCCGGGTGCTGGTGTAAGTGATGTTTGTGAGAGGTATGATAGGCTGGTTTCTGGGTGTGAGAGGAATGCAATTGTGATTACGCATGTGGGGGTGAATGATGTAAAGAAGGTGGGTACATGTGAGTTACGTGAGCAGTATAAAAGGTTAGTTGAAAGGATGGGTAAAAGCAGGGTAAAAGGTGTTGTTTCTGGTGTGATTCCGAGATTGGATGTGGGGGTAGAATGGTTGTCGCGTGCAATTGGTTTGAATGAATTTGTGAAAGGACTGTGTGAGGAGTTAGGATTGGTGTTTGTAGATGTCTGGGGAGGGTTTTACGGGAATAGGAGGTTGTATGCGATGGATGGGCTCCATCTTAGTCGGGCAGGTGTTGAGGTTCTATGGGGGGAGCTGGATAGTGTGATTAGGTCCTTACAGGTGGGAAACTAGAAGCTGTTAGAGGTAAGGGAATAACAGGAATAGAGGGCAGGTGTAGGAAATGGAAGGGATGCAGAGATAGAGGAATAGCTAGGGGAGAGGGCATACTGATGCGTTATAGGGTGACTAATGCACAAGTGAATGAGCAGATAACTAGGAATAAAAAAGCACAATGCAATGAAGATGGGAATAATAAAAAAACTTAAAAATATACTACATAAATGGTCGGAGTATAAGGAATAAGATAGATCTCTTAAGAGCGTTAGCGAGTGAAGAGAATTTTGATATAATTGCGATAACAGAGTCATGGCTTGATTTGGCAGGTAATCACTTTAAACCTGAGGTTGAGATTGAGGGCTTTAACATGTTCCATACAGATAGGAATAGGAAGAGAGGAGGAGGGGTTATTATTATATTAAAGATAATCTCCAGTGTTGTGTAAACAGTACAATTAAATTAGATGATAACACAAGTCATTATGGCTAAATATAAAGTAGGGTAAAAACAAGCTTGTCATAGGATTATTATACAGACCACCAAATCTTAGTAAGGAAGCTTCAAATCTTCTGTGGCAGGAGATTGAACGGGCATGTAGAAGTAAGCATGTGTGTATAATGGGCGATTTTAATTACAGAAATATAGACTGGGAAGCTCTTGTGGGTGATCAGGAGGCTGAGGAATTTTTTAATGTTGTCCTAGATAATTTTCTGAGGCAGATTATTAACGAACCCACTAGAGGTAATGATATACTGGATTTAGTTCTGACAAATAGGGAAGAAGTTATTAAGGATACTGAGATTGGAGGAAATTTGGGTAATAGTGACCATTGTGAAATTAGATTCAAGATGAAATGGAATGGTATTGATAGTAGCATGAACAATGTTAAAATTCCTGACTTTAGAAGAGCAAATTATAATGGGCTAAGGACTTACCTGGAGGCAGTTGTACAGAAGCCAGGCAATAAAATCAATTCAGGAATAGATTCAATGATATCAGTTAGTGGAGACAATAATCACCAGGAGGAAGAGATTACAATTGAAGAGGAGTATGAAAGAATAATTGAGCAATTAATTACAGGTCAGATGATTAACATTCCATATAAGCAGATTAGGACTAAAAATAATGACCTAAAATGGATGACAGATAAAATTAAGCATTATATTGGCATTAAAAAGGGAATTTATAGGAAAATAAAAAATGGAGAGGATCACTTAAGGCAGAGATATAATGAACTAGCAAGAGATGTTAAAAAGTTAGTTAGAGTAGCAAGGAGAAATTATGAAATTAAAGTGGCAAATAGGGCAAAGGAAGATCCTAAAAGTTTTTATCAATTATACAAAACTAAGGTTAGAGATAAAATAGGCCCACTTATAGATTCCAATGGAGAATTAGTGAGTGATAGGGACTCAATGGCTGGAATGCTAAATGACTTTTTTTCTCTCAGTATTTACACAGGAGGATGCTCTAAATATACCTGAGGTGTCAATGATCTTTCGGGGTAATGATGAAGAGAAATTAAAGGATATCTTGATCACAAAGGAGATAGTGACAAAGGAAATTGATAAAATCAAAAGTAGTAAAGCACCCGGTCCTGATGAGCTCTTTCCTAGAATTTTGAAAGAATGTAAGGATGTGTTAAGTGAGCCCCGAGCATGCATCTTTAGAAAATCATTGGAGAGTGACATTGTGCCAGTGGCATGGAAGAAAGCCAATGTGATACCTATATTTAAGAAAGGGGATAAAACAAATATGTCTAATTAGACCAGTAAGTTTGACATCAGTGGTAGGGAAAATGATGGAATCTATTATAGCAAGGAATATTAGAGATCACTTGGATAAGTATTATTTGATAAAAGAATCACAGCATGGCTTTAGTAAGGATAAATCCTGTCTGACTAATTTGCCGTCTTTTTATAGTAAGGTGTATGAAGCAGCAGATAATGATGAAAACTATGATATTTTATACTTGGACTTTAGGAAGGCTTTTGATCGAGTGCCACACTTACGGCTTCTGAGCAAAGTTAAAGCACACAGGATCGATGGCAGTATATTTAGGTGGATTCAGTCATGGCTTGGTGACAGACAGCAAAGAGTTAGTATAGATGGAGTTAAATCTGAGTGGGGGTGTGTTAGCAGTGGAGTTCCGCAAGGATCTGTTTTGGGCCCCTTGCTATTCTAAATTTATATTAATGATCTTGACATAGGTATAAGTAGTGACCTGAGTAAATTTGCTGATGATACTAAGCTAGATAGGGCCATTAGGGCTGATTCTGATGCTGTTGTAATGCAGGAGGAATTGACCATTCTGTCCAATTGGGCCGAGAAATGGCAAATGAAGTTTAACATAGACAAATGTAGTGTACTTAGTATAGGTAGAAATAATCCATTGAATAGTTATAAATTAAATGGGAGAATTTTAGGGAGGACCGATTGTGAGAGGGACTTGGGTATTTTGGTAAGTTCAGACCTTCGTCCTAGAAAGCAATGCCTAAATGCTAAGAATAAAGCTAATAGGATATTGGGATTCATTAGGAGGAGTGTAAGCAATAAGAGTACTGAAGTCATTCTAAAACTGTATCTGGCGCTAGTTACGCCTCATCTAGACTATGCAGTACAATTTTGGTCACCATATTATAGGAAGGATATTGATTTGCTTGAGTCTGTGCAGAGAAGGATGACAAAGATGATTGGTGGGCTAAGGAACTTACCTTATGGTGAAAGGCTCAGAAAACTAAATCTACATACATTGGAAAGGAGAAGAGTCAGAGGGAAATTGATTGAAGTCTTCAAATGGGTAAAAGGATATAATAAAGGGGATCTGGGTAAGGTTCTTATACTTAGTGAACATGACAGGACACGTAGCAATGGGTTTAAGCTTGATAAGTATAGGTTTAGGAAGGAGATTGGGAGGAATTGGTTTACAAATCGTGTGGTAGATGAATGGAATAGGCTCACTAGACATGTGATAGAAGCCTCCTCTCTGGGTAGTTTTAAGAATAGATTAGATAAATATATGGATGAAGCTGCTAGATGGGACTGACTTTTTTTTATGTACATATGTATATATTTTTCTAAGGAGTGGGGAGATTATATTTTGTGGTTGCATGAATGGACATAATCCTCTGGATGCATTTTATGTATATTGTAGATTAGATCTGACGAACTCCTGTAAAGGGTAACAATGTTGATGACTTTTCTCTGGTAAGAAATCTTTTGTGTGTTGAGTGGAACAGGAGCTGCCAAGTGTAGGCCATGAATGGGATATAAGATTGGGATATAATACTGATTTGGGTGTGTAATTTTTCTTGTATTTATTTAATACATCAATCACTGTATAATAAATACATTAGTGATTAATACTTTTGGGGAAGATAACTAGCAGCAATCCTGAGCAAGAATTTTTTTTTTGGTGAGTGTTAACTTTTTCATTAGTAAATTTCTGAGAGTATGGCTTTTTGTATAGATGGTGAGAGCATGCCGTTTGAAAGTAGTGTGTATGTGGTGTGTGATGCTTGTGGAGTTGAAAGGAGAGTGAATGTAACTGATGCCGTGTGTGTTTTCTGGAAGGGGAGGTTAGGAGGTTGAGTGGGGTTTGTAAGAGGTTGAATGATTTGGTGTTTGAGGTGAGAAGAGATGCAAGTGTGCGATTGAAGGGTGAGATTAGTGCTAGGACTGGGAACAGTGTGGAAGTTGTGAGTGATGATGAATGGTGGGTGAAAATGGATAGGATAGATAAGTTAGGACAGGTTAGGTGTGTGAATGAGAGGGACATAGAACCTGTTAGGTTGACTAACAGATTCAATGTCCTGAGAGAGGAAGAGTGTGAAAGTGATTTGCCTGGTGTGATTGTGGATGAAAGCAGGATGGGTGGTAGCGTGACTGAGAGCAGGAGGGAGGGTAATGTTAGGCCAAGACAGAATAGGAGAATGACTGAGGTGCTAGTGATGGGTGACTCTCAGATTAGGTATTTAGATAGGAAGTTGAGTGATAGCAAGTGGAAGGGAATGAGAGTTTGTCTGCCGGGTGCTGGTGTAAGTGATGTTTGTGAGAGGTATGATAGGCTGGTTTCTGGGTGTGAGAGGGATGCAGTTGTGATTACGCATGTGGGAGTGAATGATGTAAAGAAGGTGGGTACATGTGAGTTATGTGAGCAGTATAAAAGGTTAGTTGAAAGGATGAGTAAAAGCAGGGTAAAAGGTGTTGTTTCTGGTGTGCTTCCGAGATTGGATGTGGGGGTAGAATGGTTGTCGCGTGCAATTGGTTTGAATGAATTTGTGAAAGGACTGTGTGAGGAGCTAGGATTGGTGTTTGTAGATGTCTGGGGAGGGTTTTACGGGAATAGGAGGTTGTATGCGATGGATGGGCTCCATCTTAGTCGGGTAGGTGTTGAGGTTCTATGGGGGGAGCTGGATAGTGTGATTAGGTCCTTACGGGTGGGAAACTAGAAGCTGTTAGAGGTAAGGGAATAACAGGAATAGAGGGCAGGTGTAGGAAATGGAAGGGATGCAGTGATAGAGGAATAGCTAGGGGAGAGGGCATACTGATGCGTTATAGGGGGACTAATGCACAAGTGAATGAGCAGATAACTAGGAATAAAAAAGCACAATGCAATGAAGATGGGAATAATAAAAAAAACTTAAAAATATACTACACAAATGGTCGGAGTATAAGGAATAAGATAGATCTCTTAAGCGCGTTAGCAAGTGAAGAGAATTTTGATATAATTGCGATAACAGAGTCATGGCTTGATTTGGCAGGTAATCACTTTAAACCTGAGGTTGAGATTGAGGGCTTTAACATGTTCCATACAGATAGGAATAGGAAGAGAGGAGGAGGGGTTATTATTTATATTAAAGATAATCTCCAGTGTTGTGTAAACAGTACAATTAAATTAGATGATAACACAGAGTCATTATGGCTAAATGTAAAGGAAGGTAAAAACAAGCTTGTCTTAGGATTATTATACAGACCACCAAATCTTAGTAAGGAAGCTTCAAATCTTCTGTGGCAGGAGATTGAACGGGCATGTAGAAGTAAGCATGTGTGTATAATGGGCGATTTTAATTACAGAAATATAGACTGGGAAGCTCTTGTGGGTGATCAGGAGGCTGAGGAATTTTTTAATGTTGTCCAAGATAATTTTCTGAGGCAGATTATTAACGAACCCACTAGAGGTAATAATATACTGGATTTAGTTCTGACAAATAGGGAAGAAGTTATTAAGGATACTGAGATTGGAGGAAATTTGGGTAATAGTGACCATTGTGAAATTAGATTCAAGATGAAATGGAATGGTATTGATAGTAGCATGAACAATGTTAAAATTCCTGACTTTAGAAGAGCAAATTATAATGGGCTCAGGACTTACCTGGAGGCAGTTGTACAGAAACCAGGCAATGAAATCAATTCAGGAATAGATTCAATGATATCAGTTAGTGGAGACAATAATCACCAGGAGGAAGAGATTACAATTGAAGAGGAGTATGAAAGAATAATTGAGCAATTAATTACAGGTCAGATGATTAACATTCCATATAAGGAGATTAGGACTAAAAATAATGACCCAAAATGGATGACAGATAAAATTAAACATTATATTGGCATTAAAAAGGGCATTTATAGGAAAATAAAAAATGGAGAAGATCACTTAAGGCAGAAATATAATGAACTAGCAAGAGATGTTAAAAAGTTAGTTAGAGTAGCAAGGAGAAATTATGAAATTAAAGTGGCAAATAGGGCAAAGGAAGATCCTAAAAGTTTTTATCAATTATACAAAACTAAGGTTAGAGATAAAATAGGCCCACTTATAGATTCCAATGGAGAATTAGTGAGTGATAGGGACTCAATGGCTGGAATGCTAAATGACTTTTTTCTCTCAGTATTTACACAGGAGGATACTCTAAATATACCTGAGGTGTCAATGATCTTTCGGGGTAATGATGAAGAGAAATTAAAGGATATATTGATCACAAAGGAGATAGTGACAAAGGAAATTGATAAAATCAAAAGTAGTAAAGCACCCGGTCCTGATGAGCTCTTTCCTAGAATTTTGAAAGAATGTAAGGATGTGTTAAGTGAGCCCCTAGCATGCATCTTTAGAAAATCATTGGAGAGTGGCATTGTGCCAGTGGCATGGAAGAAAGCCAATGTGATACCTATATTTAAGAAAGGGGATAAAACAAATATGTCTAATTACAGACCAGTAAGTTTGACATCAGTGGTAGGGAAAATGATGGAATCTATTATAGCAAGGAATATTAGAGATCACTTGGATAAGCATAAGTTGATAAAAGAATCACAGCATGGCTTTAGTAAGGGTAAATCCTGTCTGACTAATCTGCTGTCTTTTTATAGTAAGGTGTATGAAGCAGCAGATAATGATGAAAACTATGATATTTTATACTTGGACTTTAGTAAGGCTTTTGATCGAGTGCCACACTTACGACTTCTGAGCAAAGTTAAAGCACACGGGATCGATGGCAGTATATTTAGGTGGATTCAGTCATGGCTTGGTGACAGAGAGCAAAGAGTTAGTATAGATGGAGTTAAATCTGAGTGGGGGTGTGTTAGCAGTGGAGTTCCTCAAGGATCTGTTTTGGGTCCCTTGCTATTCTTAATTTATATTAATGATCTTGACATAGGTATAAGTAGTGACCTGAGTAAATTTGCTGATGATACTAAGCTAGGTAGGGCCATTAGGGCTGATTCTGATGCTGTTGTAATGCAGGAGGAATTGACCATTCTGTCCAATTGGGCCGAGAAATGGCAAATGAAGTTTAACATAGACAAATGTAGTGTACTTAGTATAGGTAGAAATAATCCATTGAATAGTTATAAATTAAATGGCAGAATTTTAGGGAGGACTGATTGTGAGAGAGACTTGGGTATTTTGGTAAGTTCAGACCTTCGTCCTAGAAAGCAATGTCTAAATGCTAAGAATAAAGCTAATAGGATATTGGGATTCATTAGGAGGAGTGTAAGCAATAAGAGTGCTGAAGTCATTCTAAAACTGTATCTGGCGCTAGTTACGCCTCATCTAGACTATGCAGTACAATTTTGGTCACCATATTATAGGAAGGATATTGATTTGCTTGAGTCTGTGCAGAGAAGGATGACAAAGATGATTGGTGGGCTAAGGAACTTACCCTATGGTGAAATGCTCAGAAAACTAAATCTACATACATTGGAAAGGAGAAGAGTCAGAGGGGAATTGATTGAAGTCTTCAAATGGGTAAAAGGATATAATAAAGGGGATCTGGGTAAGGTTCTTATACTTAGTGAACATGACAGGACACGTAGCAATGGGTTTAAGCTTGATAAGTATAGGTTTAGGAAGGAGATTGGGAGGAATTGGTTTACAAATCGTGTGGTAGATGAATGGAATAGGCTCACTAGGCATGTGATAGAAGCCTCCTCTCTGGGTAGTTTTAAGAATAGATTAGATAAATATATGGATGAAGCTGCTAGATGGGACTGACTTTTTTTTATGTACATATGTATATATTTTTCTAAGGAGTGGGAAGATTATATTTTGCGGTTGCATGAATGGACATAATCCTCTGGATGCATTTTATGTATATTGTAGATTAGATCTGATGAACTCCTGTTAAGGGTGACAATGTTGATGACTTTTCTCTGGTAAGAAATCTTTTGTGTGTTGAATGGAACAGGAGCTGCCAAGTGTAGGCCATGAATGGTCTTTTGCAGTCTCCTTCTTTTCTTATGTTCTTATGTTCTTAATGGTCTTTTGCAGTCTCCTTCTTTTCTTATATTCTTATTACAGTGGCCACACATGTCCCTCGGTTTATCCAAACCATTGTCTCCTACCTTAGCTCCCACCATGTTGAATCAACACTACACATGCCGGTTTGTTATTTATTTAAACAGAAAAATTGAGTTAAATATTTCAAAATTCGAGTGTTGGTATTCTTCAATCCTCGCAGCGATGTTCAAGTCTTCACTCTTAACCTCCCATTCACGAAATTAGGTAAAATAACAGCAAGAACTCAGGAGTAAAATCTTCCATGTCCGTCTCCGACAATCAACCTGTTTCACGACTCCCTGCCTCTTAATTTTCACTAAGGTAAGCAAAGCATACATCCAACTCAAGTACTTAAGTGAGATGGGAGTACAAAAAAACTTGTTCTTGTCTCCCTTAGGATTGAACTAGGCAAGCAATCATCTGAGAATTATGGTCTTTATATAGGCATGCTCGAAGTTTATGGTCTATTTAAAAAGGTAGAGTGAATAAAAAAAAGTAGACTTCTAGATACCTGGAAATATAGCTTCGTTAGTTAAAACGATATCAGAGAAATGACAAAGAACTACAATTAACACTAGGAAATCCTACAAATTAATTGACTAAAGGCTTTAAGATATTGGCATCGAATAACAGAACCCGGTTTATCAACATTGAAAATGATATTAGCACATACCCTGAAATATATATGCCTTTTTTTTAAGATTTAAGAAAAACAACAAGCATTAAAGAAGAAAAACTATCAATGTATCCCTAAATTCTTGTTTTGAGGGGGGGTTTACCAACTGAATAGTTGGTTGACTTTGATTTTATATCTTAGTGATCTATATATACTAGCACTTTAAAATATGTTTTTGTTTAACTTTTACTCACAGAATCAAAAAGGGCCCATGATTTTTCATTTTATTCATTATATAAATAATTATGACAAGTAGCTTTAACATCAACTAGTTTTCACTAAGTGGACGCAGCGCGCTACAAATTCACAAAAATATACCCCACCCATAAACCACTTGTCTATACTGAAGTCCTTCATAGTAACAGGTTGCAATTTACTCTAGCATACACAATATCATTAACTTCCTCTTCATTCTACCAGCATTGCATAGCGCGTTCGCGCAACTTCCAAGAATGGTTTCTTTTCTGTAGGTTGTTTCGGTATATTTACCGTCGTTGTTCTTTTTCACGCTGACATCAAGGAATGATTTGCGTCCGTCTATACTTAATTCAAAGGGAATCCAAGAGTAGTGTGATTCGACGACTTTTTCATTTAAGTTTCGTGTTCAATGCTGGTAGTAAAGAAAATGCGTCATTGAATGTCATGTAGATCTTTGGGGGATTCCAAAGTCTTGTTAGGACAATTTATTCGAGCTTTCCGTTGTAAAAATTTGCAAATGTGGGGCCACGTTGCCAGAGCTGCTCCATCGATTTATCGATATAACTTTCCATCTGGTCTTCGGATGTGTGGCATCCAGGGTGCAAGGAAAGTAGGCATGTGACACACATATTGCAGGATAAATAGGCCCAGTAAGGAACCCCCCATAAATGGGAGTTCAATGGATCTATGAAATCCTAAGATTGAAAACATACAATAATTAATTAGGTAATATGACATATAATAAGTAGTAACCATTGTAAAAATAGAGAAATACCTATATTATAACTGCACATTCATTAGAAAAGCATAATAAAGGCAAGCAAATAACTGGTTTCCCACGAGGCCACACACATACACCGGCATCCATATACACAAAGGAGCAGCTGCGGGACCTAAGATGCCGACGCTGGATAACGGGAAGCCGAGTAAATACAGAAGTGCTATATGCTTTGGCCCGGCCCCTCCGACTGGCCCCACCAAATTGAAAATATCAGACTTTGTCAAGGAACACATACAATGTAGTAACTATCATTTATAATTTCCTAAAAGTATTGTAATTACTGAGCTTAAAACATTTTAGATTCTCTAAAACATCCATTTGGGCCCACAATTAGTTGGCCCTTAGACCGTTAACAAAATTCATTGAAATCGGGACATTAAGGAACCACCCTTGTCTGGTACGTTTTCTTTCACGCTAATCTGTCAAGTTTGGGGCCGAGTAATGGAGGCCCCAAGATGGCGCGTTGCTTCTTAGCATATTTCGATGGGTGGATTTTTGTTAACTTCTGCGTACAAGGATCAGGGTGAATGAATGGATTATTTTATTTTCCTAAGTCTTGGTAATTAAATTTGAGAAACTATTTTACAAATTTTCAGTCAGTAGAAAATAAGCTTCTATCCTCTTTTCGAATTGTTAGTTTCACAAGAAGCCTTGCATGACTTACGACCAGTGATACAAATAATATATTTGTCTATTTTTATTGCCTTTTATTTAAAGGGGAATGTTTGTGGACCAATACTGGCTGTAGTGACTTAGAACATTTATCAGAAAGAATTCATAAGCAGGAAAGTAGCACAACTCACATAAATAATGCTCTTCAATTAAATATGGTGAGAAAACAAACTTTATATCTGACATTGATGCTGGTTAGCGACTATAGTATTCGAGAGCATAATGAATTAGTTTGATAAAAATACACATGTTTTATCAAGAACTATTAATTGCAGACATTTTTATGGTTCACACGAGTTGCCTCTACGATGGCACGATGCAAGTGAGCAACGACTTTGATAGCAGGACAGATTTGAGTAGAAATGACATTTGTTTTCATTTGGATGAAATAAAGCGTGTTATATCCTGTATGAAGCCAAATAAGTCAGCAGGGCCTGACGAAATTTCTATTAGAGTACTTCAGGAAGGATCAAATTATTTAGCTTGACCTTTGAGACTAATATTTAATAGATTGGTTGGATATTGTGAAGTACCAATTGATTGGAAGTTGGCAAATGTTGTTCCAATTCACAAAAACAGATGCAAAGGAGATGTTAATAATTATAAGCCTGTCAGCCTTACTTCAATTGTTCGTAAGGTATTAGAAAAATTGATCAAATCTAGATGATATGGATTTCTTATGGATAGAAACTTGCTAGAAAAAATTTCAACATGGTTTCAGGCCAGGTAAATCGTGTTTGACTAATTTACTGTCTTTCCTAGAATATACAACAGATAATTTGGACAATGGTGAGGACGTAGATATTGCTTATTTAGATCTTAGCAAGGCTTTTGACACAGTGCCTCTATAGGGTTTTAGATGTATATTGCGTCAATACCCTAGATAGCTCAGGTCACAATAAACATAAAGACCTATATTTCGATATTCAAGGGAATGAAGTTAACTGCTAAAGCGAAATCTAAATTTTGGAGGATGACTTTCTTAGGCCTAAATCTGGGCGTCGTTGAGGAAAACGTATTAAAAACAAAGAGTTAAGAAAATATTGAATAAACAGTTATTTTTGAAAAGTAAAATTATACAGTAACAGTTATGATTGGATTGAATTACGCGTGCGAATTAAATTTGCATGAGTTAACGGGAATGGATTTGCAATTGCAAAATTTGGTTTGATAATTAGAGTACAGCATATGATGATTGACAATTAGAATATAATTGGTAATTGGATAATTGTTAAATAGATTGTATTATAAGTAATTTGTAAGTAGTAATTGTTAAATAGATTGGATAATCGTTAAATAGTAATTGTAATTATTATTGGTAATTAGATTGGTAATTATTAATTGGTAAATTGTTTGATAAATACTAATTGATCAATATTTTGATAAATAATATAAATAGTTTATAGTTAAATTGTATAATTAGTTAAATTGCATGATAAATAGATTATATAGTATGATAAATAGATATTAAATGGTAATTGGCTAATAGATAATTGATAGATAGTAATTGGTTGATTGCAATTAAATTGGTTAAATAGTGGTTAAATAGATTGTATTATAAGTAATTTGTAAGTAGTATTTGTTAAATAGATTGGTAATAGATTGTTAAATAGATTATAACGGAGTTGGGAAGGTTTGTAAATGAGAAAAGAATCACGCAATAATTCGGGATTCTTTTGGGACATATTTAGCTAAAAAAAAATACAATTCAAATATTACAACCCTGATTCACCGCGGCGAAGCCAACGAATGAACCTCATGTTTAATTTTAAGACGCTTGGGAGAGCGGGAGTAACAATCTCACGATTTATGTCAGGGTTACCAACCCTTCTTGAATATTTATATATATATATATATATATATATATATATATATATATATATATATATATATATATATATATATATATATATATGAGGAATTAAACCACATTCTCCGAAGACAATTTAATTCAGAACAGTTTCGGTGTATCTCACACCCTTTTTCAACTGGCACTGGATAGAAAATATAAGAAAAGTGCTTACAAACATAACACAAAGTCAGGTCGTGAAAGATCCCCTTTTTTCCCCCAATCTCATACTTGTGGCTAATCGGGGGGGAGGGGTTAGGCCTAAACATAATGAAGGGCTGACATTTCACTATCTTGTTTATTTGCTTTCGTATTACAGGATTAAAAGAAAATCGAACTTGATATCGTCAGTTCCTAATTTAAATCTATCTGAGGGTCAATTTTCTTTTAATCTTGTAATACGAAAGCAAATAAACAAAATCGTAAAATGTCAGCCCTTCAATATGTTTAGGCCTAGCCCCCCCGCCCTGATTAGCCACAAGTAGGGGATTGGGGGAAAAAGACGGGATCTTTCACGACCTGACCCTGTGTTATGTTTGTAATCACTTTTCTTATATTTTCTATCCAGTGTCAGTTGAAAAAGGGTGTGAGATACACCGAAACTGTTCTGAATTAAATTGTTTGGGAGAATGTGGTTTAATTCCTCATCTTTTCTTGCGATATTGCATTGATTATCATCATATATATATATATATATATAAAGTAATTCTAATTGACATTGGATAGATAACATAAGGGGAATGGTTTTACAAGTCACTTTTTTGTATGAGTCATTATACCACAACGATAATTGATGGAATTGCAATGGTAATAGCAACATTACACAAATTAACATAGAAGTGGAAAAGTAATGGAAACATTAATTTAAACTAAGATGGTAAAGTGAGGGAACCATCTAACGTGTAATATGTAATGGGAAAGACAAAGTTTGGTCGTTAAGTGTGGGTTTGCTATCCTCCGACTCCACACCAATTCTTTCAATTTACAGGTAAAACTCGAAGAATTTTCCATAGTCTCTATGAATCCATATATATTTTAGATAGCAAACCCACACTTAACGACCAAACTTCGTCTTTCCCATTACATATTACACGTTAGATTTTTCCCTTCTTTACCACCTTCTTAGTTTAAATTAATGTTTCCCTTACTTTGCCACTTCCATGTTAATTTGTGTTATGTTGCTATTACCATTGCAATTCCATCAATTATCGTTGTGGTATCATGACTTATACAAAAAAGTGACTTGTAAGACCATTCCCCTTATGTTACCTATCCAATGTCAATTAGAATTACTTTGTATATATATATATATATATATATATATATATATATATATATATATATATATATATATATATATATATATATATATATATATATATATATATAAGGAATTAAACCACATTCTCCGAAGACAATTTAATTCAGAACAGTTTCGGTGTATCTCACACCCTTTTTCAACTGACACTGGGTAGAAAATATAAGAAAAGTGCATATAAGCATAACACAAGATCCCCTCTTTTTTCCCCCAATCCCCTACTTGTGGCTAATCTGGGGGAGGGGGTAGGCCTAAACATATTGAAGGGCTGACATACAAAATAGTGAAATGTCAGCCTTTCAATATGTTTAGGCATACCCCTCCCCCCAGATTAGCCACAAGTAGGGGATTGGGGGAAAAAGAAGGGATCTTGTGTTATTCTTATATGCACTTCTCTTATATTTTCTACCCAGTGTCAGTTGAAAAAGGGTGTGAGATACACCGAAACTGTTCTGAATTAAATTGTCTTCGGAGAATGTGGTTTAATTCCTCATCTTTTCTTGCGATATTGCATTAATTTTCATTATATATATATATATATATATATATATATATATATATATATATATATATATATATATATATAGATAGATAGATAGATAGATAGATAGATAAATATTTCATTTGTAGGGGTATAGGCCATTACAATACTGCCCCACAGAGGGAAAGCCCGCACAACACAAGATATTTACATAAATTTTTAGTCTATATAGCGGCGAAACCTCCTTACAACGCGTCCAGAACAGGTTATGGTGTCAATTGGCTGGCTCGGATTGCGGTTCAGGTGGCAATTAGTAGTGCCACTCGATTGAGGCGGGATATTGTCGTGGGCGAGAACGGGGCGTTCGGTGACGATATTTCTCGGCCTCCCGAAAAGGCGACTGTCGGGAGTTGCGCGTTGGTCGTATGGAGTTTTCCAGCTGCTGTCGAGTAGTCCTGCCATAAAAAGGAAGGCGGCAGAAGTTGGGAAGAAGAATTGGGGGGTGTAGAGATGGTTGGTGGAAGGTTTGTGAGTAAAGAGGTGGGAGGAAGTGTTGAAGGAATAGTTGGGTGCGGAAGGTAGGCTCGGATGACCACTGGACCTATATTAGTGGAAGAGAAAGGTAGTGGCTGTTCCAGATGAACGGCCTCTATGAAAGCGGGTTTAAACCGATCGATGGAAACCGTATCCTGCTTGGTGCCAAGCTGCAGTACAAACAATTTCGGCTTCCTAGAGACGACGAGAAATGGTCCGTCATAGACAGGTTGCAAGGACGTGTGAGTGGAATTGCGACGGACAAAAACATGAAAGCAAGTTGACATCTCCTTTGGCACGAAAGGCTTCTGATTAGCAGTCACTCTTGTGGCGGTCGGCTTTACCTCAGATATCGCCCGTACTAAATTATGTACGTATACAGCAGGATGTACTCGTATGTCGGAAGGAATAGGACAGTCAGCGGAATAAAAGAATTAGCCTGGAAGACGAAGTTGCATACCATAGCCAAGTTCCGCAGCAGAGCAATTCAAATCCTCTTTCAAAGAGGCATGAATTCCCAGAAGAATTAAAGGTAGCTTGTCCACTCAAGTGATGGTGGGGTCAGTGGAGCGTAAGCTTTCCTTGAGAGTCCTGTGTAAACGTTCTACCTTAGAGTTACTCTGGGGATGGTAGTTAGTGGTGGGAGACGAAAGGATAAAACACTGACATGAGTGCATCCCATTGGTGGTATTCAAATTGGCTACCTCGATCAGTCCTTTTCGTTGATGGGACAGCAAAACGAGCAACCCATGCTGAGACGAAGGCTCGAGTTACAGTGGAAGCTCTGGTGTCGGGGATAGGAACTGCCTCTGGCCTAGATGTAAAACGATCGATCATGGTGAGAAGGTAAGTGCAACCACGCGAAAAGGGCAGATGACCAACCAGATCAATGTTAACAGCGTCAAAAGGTGCCGATGGAAGTGGAAAAGCAGCCAGAGGGAACTTTGTGTGGCGTTGACAAGGCAGACATGCGCGGATCCATTTTGCCATGTCGGCGTTCATACCTGGCCACGCATAACGTTGTGTGATGAGCTTGCGAGTTGCTCGAATGTCAGGATCAGAGAGATCGTGAGTCTGATCAAAAATGTGCCGACGGTAAGCGAGAGGAATGAGAGGATGATGACAGTCAGGAATTGAATAGTCAACCAGGATGCGCCTGGAAGGACTGTCGGGCAAGTCGATCTCGCAAACGACGAGTTGAGAAGAGTAACGCAGTGTTTCCGTGTCTTCATCTTGTTCCTGGGCAAGCGCTATTGTTGCTTGATCTATGGGCTCAGTTTGGGAGAGTTGCGTGCCGAAATCGATGAAATGCGAGAGAGCGCATCTGGCACGACGTTTGAAGAATCAGGAACGTAGCGAATATAGTTTGTAATCTGCAGGATGAAGTCAAGGTGACGAGTATCAACTGCAGAGTGCACAGAGGAGGTGCTACTAGAGGCAATCACACCAACCAATGGCTTGTGGTCGGCAAAGACAGTGAATTCACGCACTTCCAAGTATTTTTGGAAGTGACGGAGGGCGAGGTATATGCTCAGTAATTCGCGGGGAAACGTACTGTACCTCTGTTGAGAAGGAAGAAGGGCCTTAAAAAAGAAGGCGAGGGGTTGCCAAGAGTCACCAACCTTCTGTTGTAGTGTCGCACCGGCATGAGTAGCGGACGCGTCCGAAGCAACGCTTATGGGAGCTCCCGTGCAAGGATGGGTCAGGGCGACAGCGGAAGCCATAGCCTATTTGGTGCGAGAGAAAGCCTCGCAAGCTTCGGGGGACCAGGAAAGAGAAAAGTTCTTCTTGGACTTGGAATGGACTTCGTAGAGAGGTTGCATAATGTGGGAGATATTAGAAATGAACTTGTGGTAAAAGTTTACCATCCCACAGAATCTACGAAGTTGCTTTAACGAAGAAGGTCGGGGAAAAGCCCGGATAACTTCAACTTTGTCCTCGAGAGGACGAATTCTCTCAGGGGAAATGTGGTGCGGAGAGCTGTGTGACACCAAAGATACACTTAGAAGTGTTGAGTACGATACCATACTCATCTAAACGTGCCAAAATCTGGCGAAGGTGAGAAAAAATGCTCCTCTAAAGACGAAGATGCTACAGGAGGTCGTCTATATAACAAAATACGAAGGGAAGACCTCTCAGAACCTGATCCATGAACCGTTGGAATGTCTGATTATTGTTACGAAGCCCGGAAGGCATTCGCTTCATGACAAAGGAACCGAATGGAGCAGTGATAGCCATCTTAGGGTAAATCGGGATTTGGCTGAAAGCGCGAACCAAATCGAGCCGAGAAAAAATGGAACAACCGAACATAGCGAAGTTAAAATCTGATAAGAAAGGCAGGGGATACCTATCCGGAACTGTGCAGGCATTGAGTCGCCTGTAGTCACCTACAGCTCTGAATTCCCCCGTAGTAGACTTAGGTACTACATGAAGCGGTGAAGCCCATGGGGAGGTGGATATTGTAGCGGTCTATACCTCTACACCTCAAAGACAACTGTCTATTAGGTTGAGAGAAAGTGGTTTCTCTGTTAGCTTATGCAAATGGATTGGAGAATGGCTCAGAAATAGGAGGCAGAGAGTAATTTTAAATGGTACTAAATCCGAGTGGACCCCTGTGCTTAGAGGAGTACTTCAAGGTTCTGTTTTGGGCCTGCTGTTGTTTATATTTTATATAAAGGATTTAGAGGAGGGTCTGCAAAGCAAAGTTTAGAAGTTTGCTGATGCTACCAAAATAGTGGCCAGAGTAACAAGCGTGGAAGGAGCAACCCATCTTCAAAAGGATCTGGAAAAAATCGTAGGCTGGTCGGATAACAAACATATGAAGCTTACTTTAAATAAATGCAGAGTAATGCATATGGGTGCACATAATATGTCATTTTGTTATGATCTTAATGGTACCTGGCTGAAAGAAGTTTCTGAAGAAAAGGACTTGAAAGCAACCAATTCTAGTAATGCTAAGGTTCATAAACAATGTCTTGAGGCTAGGAACAAGGGTACTAAAATGTTGGGAATAATCAGGCGAAATGTGAGCTATAAAAGCAGAGAGGTGGTCTGTAAGCTGTACAATTTATATGTTAGGCCACATATGGAATATTGTTTTCAGGCCTGGGCCCCTTATCAAAAGCAGGATTTGGATATGCTTGAGGGTGTTCAACGAAGAGCCACTAAGCTTATTCCAGGACTCAGTAGGGTGAGGCACGAGGAAATATTGGAGGAGTTAGATATATTTTTTGTTAGGCGTAGGCTTCTTAGGGGTGATATGATTCATACCTATATGATGTTTACAGAGTCTGAGCACGATACTCATCTAGGGTTTTTTTTAAATTGTCAGGTGTAAGGGTTATAGGTTGTTAGGTGATTATTGCGCCATTACACTAGATAGCTCAGGTCACAGTAAACCTAAAAACCTATATTTTTGTTATACAAGGGGAATGAAGTTAATTGCTAATGGGAAATCTGAATTTGCAGACGAAATTTCCTTAGGCCTAAATCTCGGCGACGTTGTGGGAACACATGTATTAAAAACAAAAAGTTACAAAAAATATATATTATGGAATGAACAGTTATGATTAAAAAGTGAAATTATACAGTTTATGATTTGATTGGATTGAATTTTATGCGGGTGAATTAATTTTGCATGAGTTAATGAGAATGGAGTTACAATTGATGTTGATTGATAATTAGATTGATAAATATGAAATAGATTATATAGTAGGATAAATAGATATTAAATAGTAATTGGTTAATAGATAATTGATATAGTAAATGATTGATTGCAATTAAATTGGTAATTCGATTGGTAATTATTATTTGGTAATTGTTAAATAGATTATTAAATAGATTGGATATGATAAATAGATTATTTGTACAAATATTGATATAAGTAGATTGTATGGTTATTAGAATATATGGATTGATAATTAAATGGCATGCTAAATACATTATATTGGATAAATAGATTACAAATTAGTAAATGTTAAATGGTGGTAATTATTAATTAGTTAAATTGATTGATAATTTATAAAAGGTAATTGGTAATTTGCTTGGTAATTAATAAATAGATTACTGGTGCGATAAATAGATTATATGTACAAATAGATTACAACGGAGTTGGAAGGGTCTGTAAATGCGAAAAGAATCACGTATTAAATCGAGATTCCTTCGGGACATTTTTAGCTAAAAATTACTAAACAAATATTACAGACCTGTTTACTGAAGCAGCCGAGGAACACGAATGAACCTCATGTGTTTGTTTTAAGACGATCGAGAGAGAGGGAGTAACAATCTCACGAGTTAAGTAAGGGTAACCAACCCTTCTTGAAATAATAATAATAATAATAATAATAATAATAATAATAATAATAATAATAATAATAATAATAATAATAATAATAATATATATATAATATATATATATATATATATATATATATATATATATATATATATATATATATATATATATATATATATATATATATATATATTCACCTAGATTTCTTCTACAAAGTTTGAGTCTTATATTCAGTAAGAAGAACAAAACGAAGAGGGCGGGTCCCATCTTTAATTCCAACGTTTCGGGTTATTACAAAACCCATCTTCAGGAGCTAAAAACAAATTCTAAATGAGTAATCTAAGCCTAAAAACATAAATAACAGCACAAGTTCAAAGTTAAAAATCATAGATCAGAGAAAATCACAAAACGACGTTAAAAATATAAAATGAACGTTACGTTAATAAACAAACAAAATAGTGAGGTAAAGAACAGCAGAAAAATATTTGTAAAGAGATACTATCAATTAAGGACAAACAAAGTAAACGTAATACTAAAAAAATAAACAATTGAAATAGAAAAATAGAGAATTGGATACAAACAAAAGGTAAAACTAAAATATAGAGACTGAAACATTACCTTACATGGTCATCCGACCATGTAAGGTAATGTTTCAGTGTCTATATTTTAGTTTGAAAACAGGAAGGAATTCAAAGAATGAATACAGCTTGGTTAAGTTATAAACAGAGGAAAGGATGACCTGTCCTCATTTAAATTTGGGTGGTTGTATTTAATACAGGGTGATTCTTTAATGCGGAGAGATGAAATAGATTTAGAAAATTTTAAGACAGAAAAATCATTTAAGAGCATGTCTGTGTTACAATCAATAGCATGTTTCCTGATGGAAGAAAACTCTTTGTTACTTAATGTTTGACCGGTTCTATGGCTAATTCCCATGATAAAACCAAAATGCGACTGAAGAGTTCGTACTGTGCTTCCTATATAGGTCCCCAACTTGCAGCTATGGCAAATTAATTTATATACAATGCACGAACTAAACGGCGTGGGAATACTATCCTTCACTTTAAAGAAATTTCCAATATTTTTGTTATTAATGAATATAAGTTTAAAATTAATTTGACAATAAAATTTCCTAAAAATAGAAATTAAACGTTTCCAAGATATGCCTGATTTCCTTTGGAACTTTAAAAGAAGTGGAGGGGTTATAAAGCCTGAAGATGAACTTACTAATTTACAATTTAGGTTAAAGTGGTGAAATTATGTGGTAGGTATATAAAGGTGTGAATATGTTTCCTAGTTTGCCCTGGTGTTAGGGCATCACTAGCATTCTTCTTATTTGTGTTTTAAAAATAAAAATTCCTCCGTCAAAAAGTAGCTGACTGTCTTTGACAGCCAGTTTCCTCCGTTATAATATATTTATTTATTTATGTATTAGGTTGTTGTTGTTCCTCCTTCGAAGCATTCAAGCCTTTCAAGGTTGCTTTAATGCTGAATGAATCTCAAGTTTGGAGTTTTCGGTGATCTATTTAGTTTGGGCACTTCGCCTCTTTTCATCCTTTGATTTTAGTTGACATTATTTTATTATCTTATGGGTATTGGGAATTGGGCACTTCGCCTCTTTTTATTCAGAAATTTTGATGATTTGGATGATTTGGATTGGGCACTTCGCCTCTTTTATATTTAAATTTAGTTTTAATTTTTTAATTTCTACTATGTTTATATTGGAGGGGGGGAGGAACTTTAATGTAGGCACTTCACCTCTTTTTTCAATTGTTATTTACAACTGTTTAATTGGTTGAGCTAATTGTCAATTTTTGAGTTTTACAATCAAAGTGCTTTGGAGTAGTGGACAATTACTACGTAAACATAGGTAGTACCACTTCTCTCGCGCAGGTTCTACTACTAGGGAACAGAGCAGTTCTACCTATAGCTCGTCTACGGTTTGCACGTATATTAATGTTTAGGTTCATGTTCGGGAGTATATCTTGGTCTATCTTGTCCCAAGTCTTTCTCCCCAGCCTTTGGATCTCCGTATTGATCGGCTTTAGACCGATTCTTTGGTGAAGAATCGATTGCCGAGTACGGTCGATCCTTCGCGTGCCAGTAATAAGCAGTGTGGCTTTATTCTGTACTCTCTGCATCATTCTGAGAGTGGTACAGCTTGCCATCTGCGTGATCACGGCTGGGTACACCAGGACTGAGCGTACCAAGGCCATGTACAGCTTCTTGATGTTAGGCACGCTGAGGCCTCGGAAACGGTAAAGTTTCCTCAGCTCTCTTTTGGCTAGGGAGACTCTGGTATTTATGTGCGTCTTGTATCCCGTTTTGAAGAGTTGTAAGCCCAAGACTTTACCCTCGTTGGAGTACGGATAGATATCGTTATTGACGACGACGTCGTCTACTTTCCGGCGGTTCATTGGAATGATCGTGAGCTTCTGGTGGTTGGTCTTAATTTTCCACTTCTTCTCATATCTATTGATATTTTCGATTTCGACAGCTGTCGCCCTCGCCTGACTTCCAGAGTTCCTGAATGGACTCAGGACGATTTGGGTGATGTCGTCTGCGTATTGCAGATGCATCGAATCGTACCTCACTGGAGCAGGCAGGTCGATCGTGTACACAAGGTACAGCAGAAAGCTGAGATAGCTGCCTTGTGGAACTCCTGCCTCGAGTTCGAATTCGGGTCCTTTGCAGCCTCGATTGCAATTCGGGCTCTCCTATCGGAGACATAGTTGCAAAGGATCCTTTCCAGGAGTGGGTTAAGCTGAAGGTTGAGGATCTTGTACTGCAATCCTTTCAGCCAAACCTTATTGAAGGCCTTCTTTACATCACGCAGCACCACGTCTACGTATCTACTCTCAGCTTTGCTGCAAGCGAGTTTCTCCGAGGGGAGGGCGAGGGCTGTTTCCGTTCCTCGTCCCTTGCGGAACCCGTGCTGCTAAGGGTTGTGGGCTCCCAGCTCGGCTAGTTGTTCTTGAAGCCTGTCAGCTAGGAGTCTCTCGTAGACTTTTGCAACGAACCCCAGCATGGCGATTGGCCTGTAATTTACCAGTTGATCAGGGGGTTTACCTCCCTTGGGTATGAAGATCACCTTCGCAATCTTGAAACCTTCCGGGAAGTAGCCCGTGTTCAGGGAAGCGTTGTAGATGTTAACGATTCCCTGAATGATCTGCTGTGGGGCGTTAACCAAGTTATTTCTGGTGATACCCGTCCAGCCTGGTGCCTTTTGTCGAAAGGCTTTTACAGTGGCCATGACGTCTTCTGATGTTATGGGACGTCCGTGGCCCGTCATCTCCCTGCCTTCGTTGACTTGATGTAGTGGGTGCGTGCGATGCCTTTCCTGATTTAGTTGTTTAATCAGTTGGCCTTCGAATTCCTGGTCGAACTCATCGTTTTCCTCAGGGGTAATCCTGAAAACGTTTTTCCAGAAGTTCCTGAACATGTCCTCGAGAACCACCGAGTTCTCTATGTAGTTTCTGTTCTCCTTAATCCGAGCCTTAGGTCTTGGTGTAAGTCCCTTTAAGTTCTTGACTTGGTGCCAGAACTTTGCCGGGCTGAGTTCGCTGTCGACTTTGGCTATCAAGTTGTTCCAAATTTCCTCCTGTTGGAGGTTGATGGCCTCTCTAAGCTCTGAGCTTAGGCGTCGAAGCAGCAAGCTCCTTTCCCGGTTGGGACTCTCCCGTCTTACTTCTTCGTACACTTCCCTGTGAACGCGAGCGATATCTCTCATCTCCTCTGTCCATCTGGCCTGAGGAGGTGTTTTATACCCTGTTATGGGTATGCTCTCACGGTCCACATTTAGTATGGACGTTGTAATTCTTTCCAACTCCCTGTCAATCTCCTCTAACGACGCCGTGCTGAGGTCAGCTGGCGCATAGTCACTGAGTCGTTGCTTGTAACGATCCCAGTTGGCCAGAGCGTAGTTTTTCCGGAGAGGGGCTGGGAGCTGGATTGGTGCGAGAGATACTGTTGTGAGAATCGCTATGTGATCACTAGGGACTGTTGGGCCTGGCTCACTATGGTAGTTGAAAGGGAAGCCTTCACTTTTTAAGATTATGTCAGGCTTGGTTGCTGATCGGGAAGTGATATAGGTCGGAAAATCCGGCCCTATCCTTTGAATGTTTTTTCTTCCCATAATCAGTTCCAAATTTCGGCCTCTATCGTTGGTGCTACCATAGCCCGCCGCACGGCATCTGGCATTGAGGTCTCCCCCTAAGAATGCCATTCTGCGGTGCCCGAACAGTGTGTAGAAGTTGCTTAACGGGAGATCTGCTCGTCGAGGGGGTTGATATGCTGCAGCTATCACGAGGTCTCCTACCAGGGTATGTACTTCGATTGGCACAAAGGACTCATCGAGTTCTGGTAGTTGTTTAAAGGAGATGTTCCTCTTGACAGCTATTACAGCGCCATTGAACCTTTCCTGGAAATGATTCTTCATGACTACTCTGTGGCCCGGTATTTTAATACGACCAGCTGTTGTATCGATACCGTGCTCTGTAATGAGAATGATGTCGGGGTCAAGCACTCGGAATATGTTACCATATGCCGTGGCCTTCTCCTCCCATCCATTCACGTTGAGTGTCAGAATCCTCATTCTGTTGCTTACTCTCTCCATCTTCTGTCACTTAGTGTTTCTAGGTGACGTTCTCTTCCTCCCATTCTTCTTTTTCCTGAACTCAGCGTTAGAGATTTGCTCGCATGTGCTGTGATGTAGGATAACATTCTGTGCGAGCAGGGCCTTTTCCACTGTTCCAGGGTCTACCTCGGAGTCGTATTCCCATTTGTAGATCTTTGATTTTATACCTTGGAAGATACTTCTGGACTCCATTTCCTCCGGGAAGGGGAATTGATCGCAGGCGTATATTCTCAGGTTGATATAATTCGCCCGCAATCTCTTCGCTCTCTTCTTTTGTCCATTCTTTTTCTGGGGTTTAGTTGATTCAGTGTCAAAGGAATCTGATGATTCCGATGAACTGCTTGTTTCCGAGTTTACTTGTTTCGCCGAGTTTGATTTGATTTGGGTGGGAGCAGGAGTTTTCGCCCCGACTGCTTTATTATTTGCCTTTTTGTTTGACTGTTTGCAAGTTTTAGCTTGCTCCGCTGTCTGCTGTACCTTTGGAGTCATCTGCAAATGCAGTACATCCCCAGAAGGGGGGTTATCCGGGAACCACATTTGTTTCATCCCGTTTTTCGCCAGCATCTGGTTCAGTACAGTCGCGAATGTGCCCGGGCGAGCCAGATTCATGACGTGCGCATGAAGTATGCACGTCATAATTTTCGTGGAGCCCTCCTTCTCTATTTTGAGGTACCGCTTTTCTGGCGTCCACCTCTGAGATGGCTGCCTTAGCTGCCTGGGCGTAGGACGTGTTTGCCCTGCGCGTTTCTTCATTCTTTTTGGCGTCCTGTTTCTTCCTCATGATGTCCTTTTTTGCGGGGCATGACATGGCCATATTTCTATGACCCAGCCCGCAGCTCACGCAATTTTCCGTGGTGCTGACGGAAAATTGCGGCTCCTTGCAGTCCTTGGTGGCGTGAGACTCCATCCTGTAGCACTTGAAGCAGTACTGGACCGGAGTGAACTCTCCCTTTTCCACCTGCTCCCCGTTAATTTTGGCGTTAAACATTAGTAGTCCATGCTCTTTTGCCTTCTGTGCCATGGTAGTCTCCGAGAAGACCACTTTGAACACATGAGTGTAGTCGTCACAGTCCCTCCTATTTTTAAATTTGATGATTTCGGCTACCTTTGCCCAGGCCTGCCGTAGCTCTATCTCCTCTTTGATATCCTCCCTGGTATGATGCCCAATCCATGGATCGATCCGATGACATACCACGCTTCTGTGGGCCAGGATCTGGGGTGGCACTGCTGGCTGCAGTCCTATGGCTCGAAGGACTTCAATTGCCTTTTCCTTGGCTATATCTTCTATATCTTTCTCCTTTTCACATATCACGATATAACCCGACGATATGCCTAGGAGCCTTACCATGGCAATGCCCAGTTTGCCGTACAGGGCCTCGAATGTGGATTCTCTGCCTGGCTTGGGCTGCCCGTCGACAACCCGCAGAGGAATCCGGGTCGTGTGGTCTTGGGCCATCTCTTCTTGAGAGTGGCCCTTCAGCACTGCTTTTTGATTGTCGCACTGCTCTCTTTGTGGGTGACTTATTGTTGCTCAATAAGATGCACCTATTCCTCGTGGTTTTCTGTATAGGATTATTTGGAGACTCCCTCTACCTCGTCGCTAAGCTTACGTAAACGTGAACTGCCAAATGAAAGGGAAAAATGATGGTAGGTGGACCCGGGCGAGGCCCCTCAGATGGGTGAAGAGTGGCGGACTTGATGATGGGTGGTGATAGAATCAACTACCACCACCCGGGATGCCGCCCCATCTGGGGTTTGGATATCGATGCTGTTTCCAACTTACACAGGGACGCTCGTATGTCCCATTGTGGTCTTGGCCGGAAGCTACCCTTAGAGACTAGAGCGAACTCTTCCACAAAGCTTTCAGCATCGCCTCGTAACCGGGTGTTCTCTTCCGTAGAGTTTCACATTGGGCTAATCCTCAAACCTGCTTTCCTTTACGTCCCCAATTATGTCTATCAAAGTGGACCGACATAGTTGAAGTGAGACTAGATGAGTGGCAGATCAGTTCATTTCAGCTCCGCGACTCCTTAGAGGGAGGGGGGGGGGTTAGCACGACATTAAGTCGTCTTGGTTCCGATGAAAAATTCTGTGGCAAAAAAAAACATGACGGCCGAAAATCCGTTTTACTGCGTACAGCTGAAGAACTTTGGATACAGCACTTTTTACTTGTTTTAGTGTCTGATTGACTTTTGAGCGCTGCTGCAGAAACGAGCCTATTCTGGAAGTCTTAAGGTGAACCCAGATTCATCCTTCAAAAGAGAGCCATATTTTTTACGTCGAAGTTCATAATTCAATGAGGGCTTAAGCGCCTCACTGCTCCCGTCCATCGCTCTGCGTGTGAAACCGCTCGTATGTCTGCCATTCATTGATTTCGTCTTAACTATGTCAGCCACTTGGTTTGGCATAATTAAGGACTTATGTGAACACTGGTTTGAGGCCTAGCCCACAGCAGAAGCATAAGTCAGAAATCGTCTCGATACTGGGGCATAACTGCGAGTCCCGGACGGAGGAGGAATCCTCATCGCCCGGGGGACCCGGCCAGAATCATAGAGGGAGTTACACCCGTCTCTATGTAGTTGGATGCAGTTATGGCGTATGTACCCGTGAGGGGGTGGCAAAAACTTAGCGGTCGTTGATTCGGCCGCTATGCATTAAGTCCACCAAGCTCAACCCTCTGAGGTCCCCACCCGAGACCCACCCCATCACCCTATCATCCCTCATACTGGCAGCATACGAGCGGGAGAGCAACAGGAGAAATGGACGGGGGCGTTCCTCTCAAATTACTTGAAACCCATTACCAACCCCACTCACACCATCCTATACCTCCTTTACCACACCCTAACTTTTTTCACATATCAAAAACAAAATTAATTACACTTGATTTCAGAGAAAGAAGGAATAAGAAGAGCAGCAAGACCATGGAGGCCCTCACTAAGAGGGTCCCCTTAAGGACCATCGCCGGAATGAAGACCCCAACGAAGAAGGACCTATGTGAAACCCTCTACATACAACTCAAGGTGGCACTGGTGAAACTAATTGAAGTTTCGTCAGGCTTCATCGCCATGTGTGCCGAAACCAGAGACGTAGACCAGCTCCTTTCAGAAGAGGGAGCGAGGGTATTGAAGGAGACCGGACTAGAAGCAACCCCCCCCCCTAGGTGGCAGCAAATAGAAGCGTCATCTGCCGCAAAGTCGAAAGCTGGGTAGGCGAGCATAGCACAGAAGAGCTAAAAGACGAGATTACGGAAAGCAACCAATGGGCACAAGTTCGCGAAATCATCAAATTCCGCGAACATACCCACGTATTCAAGATCACATTCGCAACCACGGACATGGCGAGAAAGGCTACCCAAAATGGCATTCTCGTATTCAACATGAGAATACCGGGTGAAAACATCCAACAAGAGAAATTCAGCAGCATACAAATGTGCTTTGTGTGCTACAAACTTGAAGCCCATACTTCCACCACCTGCCCAGACAAGAACAAGCTGTGGTGCAGTGAGTGCGCCACGGAAGGGCACCGATTTAACAAATGCGAGAGCAACACAAAGAAGTGCCTTAACTGCAAAGGGGAACATCGAACGATGGCTCTTAATTGCCCCAAGCGCAGAGAGATTATTAGAAGGAAAGAAGAAGAAGACAGAAAGGCAAAGGAGACGACGTCTGCGAGCGCCGCAAAAAAGAACACAGTGACGAACACTGCACCAGGACCTGCACCTTTTAGCGTATCAGGATATCTGAGCGCTAAAATATTGATCTGCATAACCCATGCAAATGTGGCAAATGCAGTGAAGCCTGGTTGTTATAACCAGGTGCTCAATGCGCTCCTGAAAGCAAATAACCTCCCGGCGGTAATCATGCCAGAAGACCCCGAGTGCTCACAGGCCTTCAAGAACTCCATCATACAAAACAAAAGCACCAAATCCGGTTTGGAGGAGATGATTGGAGCACCATAAGAAGAGGAAACTGAAGAAGAGGAAGAAGAAGAGGAAAAGGCTGGAAGTGAGGATGGATCATCCTCATCTGACAGCGAAGAGGGCCCCTGCACTCGCACGCGGGCAACCAAAAGCAGGTCAAAGACCCCGAGCCCCCCCCCCCCCCCGAAAAAAGAAAACCCTGGGCCGAGTAAAATCGCCCAACCAGCCCCCAGACCAAAAAAGGGGAAGAAGAAACATAGGTAAAGCAACTCATCATGCTACGTAACGGACTGAAAATAATGGAAATCAACACCAACGGCTGGACGACGAAAAGAATTCTTTACGGAAATGTATTCAGAGAAATTGATGCAGACATCATACTGATCTCAGAGCACGGGATCGACACGCGTAATACAGAAATGAAAATCTGGAACTACGATGTGTTGATCACGAACTTTTCGTAAGAGCGGTACGATGGCGCCGCTATTGCAATAAAGAAAGGGATCAAATACAAGCAGATAAGAAACTTAGAAGAATCCTACCTCGCGATTGAGGTCGAGCTCGACTTAGGAAAGTTGGTCATTGCAACCGGATATCAACCGCCAAGGAGAGATGTGTTGCCTATTCACACTCTCACTGGCCTATTTGGCAGAAGAGCCCCCACCATACTAATGGGGGACCTAAACGCCAGATGCCGAGAATCCGGTTACAGGACCTTCAACGGAATATGGACCTGTTGCTGGACAGAAATATTTCCCAGCGGATAGGCCCCGACTTTCCCACCTATGTCAGAGAACGAAATGCCACAAAGCCAGACATCTGTCTGGTGAATCGTCAGCTACCGTTCAATTACTACATGGAACCAGTCCAGGTTCCATGCAGTGATCATATAGGGATCCTACTCACAATCAATAGGAACCCTATACAAGTCCCAGCAGTAGTCAGAAAGAACTACAGACGAGCAGACTGGGCACGGTATGCACACCTTCTCGAGGCCTACGATCCGCCCAACCTGGACGAGGCAATTCTCGAGGAGATTGACGAAGCACTCGATGACCTCAATAACCAAATCATCGACGCAGATAGGGCTTGTATCCCTCGTTCCTCATATAGGACCATCTCAACCTACGAGTGGACCGAATATATGAAGGAACTATACCGTGAACTGAAGATAATGTATGAACACAACATCGTGAATGCATCAGTACACTCGATGCAAAGAAGTAAAGAAATCAAAGAATAATTGAACCAGTTGATCCTCGAACAGCAAAACAGAAGATGGGAGGATGCGATCAAGAACATCGATCACGAAGCAACTCCCAAAGAATTTTGGAAGAAGATCCGAATTCTTAAAGGATCAACTGGAAAGAAGCACAAGATCGAGCTACAGAAAGAAAATGGAAACATCGAAGAAGAGGAAGAAAAAGTTGAAGAGATATTCCGAAGTTATTGGGAAAAGATCTTCAGTATAACTGAAGAAGAAAACGAAGACTATGACCTAGAGTTCGAAAGCAACATTATCGACGAGCTTAACGAAGAAATAGAAAAGACGCACCCTCATCACCAGGTGGATAGGCAGCGCGACGGAGCCGCCGAGATTACAGAAGAAGAACTACTCGGCGCGCTTCGCTCATTCCAACAAAAAGCCCCAGGACAATCGGGGCTTACAAAGCTTAACTTTGAAAAGGCACCATCCTGTGTCATCGAAGGAATGAGAAGAATATTCAACGCCTGCCTTAATACGGGGTACTTTCCAGACGCTTATAAAACGGCAAAAATGATTTTCTTGCCCAAGCCTGGAAAGAACCCCAAGTTGAAGGAGAGCTACCGACCAATTTCACTACTGGAATTTGGTGGGAAGCTCTTCGAGAAAATCCTCAACAAAAGACTGGTGTCTCACCTGGAAGATAACTCGCTATACAACCCACACCAATTCGGGTTTAGGAGTAAGCGAAGTACGGAAATGGCGATTAACGTCATTACGGAAAAGCTAGCCCAAGCAAAACGGGAAAAGAGTTACGTGGACATTGTTTGTCGGGATGTATCAAAGGCGTTCGATAAGGTGTGGCAACGGGGAATGCAGTACAAGATCTTACGACTGGGACTAAGCGAAAGCTTAGAAAGAACTCTCTGTGACTATGTCATGGAGAGAGCGGCGTACATCAGTTTAGGGTGCACGGACGGGCCAAAGTTTCCGCTCAATGCGGGCCTCCCGCAAGGGGGGTGCCTGTCCCCCACTCTCTTCTTGATTTACACCGCGGATGTCCCAGTCCCTGTAAACCCCACTTGCCTCAACTTACAATTCGCTGATGATTTCACCCAGGTAATCACATGTCCATGGAGGAATGCACCTATGCAAGCTCGCATGACGGCAGCAGAAATCGAAAACCTGAACACCTACGAGGCCCGGTGGAAAATCCGTACCAACCAGGATAAGTTCAAAGTAGTCCCCATAGGCAGGAGACTACTTGATGACGTCAGGGTGGGGGATAGACGATATCCCTACACCAATGAATGCAACGTACTCGGCATGAAGATCACCTCAACCGGGTACGCAAAGCACGTCCAAGAACGAATCACCAAGGCCACTGCTGCAGTCAAGACTCTGTACAGGTTCAGAAATCTTCGTCAAAGCAACAAAAAGAAGATCTATACTGCACTAGTTAGATCGACGTTGCTTTAACCCGCTTCCGCCCTCTCCTGTGCCTCAAAGACACAGAAGAGGAGACTACAAGTGGTGCAGAATAAATGCGTGTACCTAATCACAGGTACACGCAGAATGGAAAGAAGATCGCAAGAAGAGCTGCACCGGGAGGCGGGGTTAACCCCCATTAACGTTGTCATCGAAGAACGGACAGGGAATATGCTGGAAAAGGTCAATCGTTTGGACGAAGATATCGTACAAATGATTGACCAAAACAGAAGAGAAGTATGTCGCGCCAGATTTCCAAGCTCCGCTAGGATTTTAGCTGGCGGAGCAGAAGTACCGTTCTACGCTAGATGAGTCAATTTACCCCAAACCAAGAAAAATACCAATCATGAAACCAACCGATTTTGACAAAATTCACCGATATCGACAAAATTAACCAACTAAGACAAACTACCGAAGAAGGAATCCTACACAAGAAGACGAAAATCACCTAACAAGACTACAGGAAGAAACACTGTACACTAAATACACACACTACAAAATAACGAAGAAACAAAAATATACTAAAACAAACACAGTAAGTTAATATTAACAACTTACAAAAACAACAGCTAACGCGCATAGCATAAACAAAAATATTAGCAATAAAGACAAATGGCTTGAACGCCAAACTATATGTTATATATATACCTGTATATATATATATATATATATATATATATATATATATATATATATATATATATATATATATATATATATATATATGTATAAAACAACCATAAAAACAACAACGAAACCACAAATCAAATAAATTTGAAAGCGATAGGCCTGATCACCAGGCTCTAGCATCACTTTGCACCCTACCACACTTCTTTCTCTTTTCACCACTGGTCTACTTTCCGCTATCTATTCACACACCCTTTCTATCCCCTCGCCTGCATACTCTCACATACACGATTCTGTGGCGAATTGTCCCCGTAGGGTTGATGAGGCAAAACTTGGCGTTTTGAACTTCCCTTACTTCAACCTTTTCCTCCTTTATCAAAAGTGAGATCTCTTCAGCGTCGATTTTTGGAATGAAATTCTGCTGCCTTAATACAGCTTTCAACTAAAGATAAGAGGTAATCATTTTTTACAAAGTATTCTTTTAAAAAATTGAATTCAAAATGCATACTCAAATAAGTGGAAGACAAATTAAAACCTCTGAAGAGGAGTGTTTTAATGGTGCCAATTTTGTATGTTAAATCTCAGAAACTAAAGAAATTTAAACCTTGGCCTGTAAAAGTTAGTTTTCTAAAAACACACGTTTGAATCCCGGAAGGGGTACGAGAGACATTAATATCTAGAAATGGCAACATATAATTAATTTTATGTTCTCGAGTGAAAGTAATATTAGTGTGTAAATTGTTTACAAAATCGAAAAACCTTTTTGAACAAGAACCAAAAGAAAAAACCGGAAAGGTATCGTCAACGTATCTTTTGTAGAATAAGGGACAAAATTGAGAATGGCAATCACGGAAGAGTCTATTTCAAAATTACACATGAAAATATTCGCAAGAATCGGACCTAGTAGGCTTCCCATCACAACACCTTCAATTTGATGATAAACCACGCCATTGAATTTGAAATAGTTGTCCTTGACAGCTAGATGCAATAACTGCAAAAATGATGAAAAATGCTTTAGTCAAAATAATCTCTATAGTTGCCTGAAAGGTAATATTTGTAAATAAGGACGTGATGTCAAAGCTAGAAATGAAAAAAAGGACTTGACGATTCAAACTTTGCGATTTCCGAAGCAAAATCAAAGCTATTATTAATGGTATATAGATTGGAAGTAAAAAGAGTTAACAGAGGAACTAAAAACTTAGCAATTTTATAGGAAGGAAGAGTGTAAGAATCAAGAATGGGACGAAGAGGGCATCCAGTCTTATGTATTTTAGGTAGCCCATAGAACAGACCTAAACGGTGAATGATAGTCAAAGGTTGTTCTATAATTTCAGTAAACTTGGATTTATCTAAAAAATATGGGACATTTCTGGAAATGTAATCAGTCCTATTTCTTTAAAGTGAAGGACAGTATTCCCACGCCGTTTAGTTCGTGCATTGTATATAAATTCATTTGCCATAGCTGTGAGTTGGGGACCTATATATGAAGCACAATACGTACTCTTCAGTCGCGTTTTTGTTCTCACATGGGAATTAGCCATAGAACCGGTCAAACATTAAGTAACAAAGAGTTTTCTTCCATCAGGAAACATGCTATTGATTGTAACACAGACGTGTCCTTAAATGATTTTTCTGTCCTAAAATTTGCTAAATCTATTTCATCTCTCTGCATTAAAGAATCACCTTGTATTAAATACAACCACTCAAATTTAAATGAGGACACGACATCCTTTCCTCTGTTTATAACTTAACCAAGCTGTATTCATTCTTTGAATTCCTTCCTGTTTTCACTCGTCATTGTGATCCGACCATGTAAGGTAATGTTTCAGTGTCTATATTTTAGTTTTACCTTTTGTTTGTATCCAATTCTCTATTTTTCCATTTCAATTGTTTAATTTTTTAATATTACGTTTACTTTGTTTGTCCTTAATTGATAGTATTTCTTTACAAATATTTTTCTGCTGTTCTTTACCTCACTATTTTGTTTGTTCATTAACGTAACGTTCATTTTATATTTTTAACGTCGTTTTTGTGATCTTCTCTGATCTGTGGTTTTAACTTTGAACTTGTGCTGTTATTTATGTTTTTAGGCTTAGATTACTCATTTAGAATTTGTTTTTAGCTCCTGAAGATGGATTTTGTGATAACCCGAAACGTTGGAATTAAAGATAGGACCCGCCTTCTTCGTTTTGTCCTTCTTACTGAATACATCATGTAAAGAACTCCGACGTTCCTGTGGCATGGTCAATTTTTACCACAGATTCATTCAAAACTATGCCCAGGTCATGCAACCTAATTCTATGCTGACCAAGACCAAAAAAGAACTCTCCTCTTGAATGGTCTACTGAGGCGTGCTATTCATTCTCTCGCACAAAAGAGGTTGTGGAATTGTATCATCCTTCTCCAAAACCAGCATCAGCGTCTCCTCGGACGCATCCTCAACTCATGTAGTTGCAACCTTGCATCAGAAGATTGGTAACAAATGGCAACCTCTTCCTTTCTTCTCTCGCGCTCTTTCTTACTCCCAAACGAGGTATAGCACGTTCTCTCGCGAGCTCCTCGGAATATACCCAGCAATCCGCCACTTCCGCCATCATTTGGAAAGGAGTGACTTCACTATTTTTACTGACCATAAGCCTTTGGTTGGTGCTCATCTCGTTACACGTCCTCAGTGCACACTGCAGTTGATACTTGTCAACTGATATATTCCCCAAGTTATTTGGAGTTGGTAATACTGAGTCTCAGTGAGGAAGAGGAAGGGAATGTGGCATCGATGATTCGAGCGTTTTGTTTACATCTCTCTTTCTTCAAACACCACTGCAGCAGGTATGATTTTAGTTGTTGTTTTTAGACTGTTTTTATTATTTTCTGTATTCACGCGTCAAGACATAAGGAATAGTGATCTTAAATATGTCAAGATCACTTTAATAACCGTTTGAATCTATAAATATGCCATATATGCAGGGGAGGATTTAGGTATGTGTAATATGGGCAGCCGCCCAGGGCGGTATGGACTGCCCGAGGAAATTAGGCTCTGTTCTCTTGTTAGTATGTGTTATTCTATTTTTAAAATGAGGTTGTGTAATTTAGCATATTAAATCACCATTATATTTATATACTTTTATTTACTTTTGTTACTTATGGTTATTATTATATATAGTTTGTGTACCTATTTAGTATTTATGAATATATTTTTGTTGTTACGCGTATAGGCAATGATAATTATGTTATTATTCCAAATAGAAGAATAATAAAAATAATAGTTGCTCGACTGTTTTTTTTAAAGGTGGGGGGGGGGGGCGAAACAGTTCAAAGGTGGCGCCATACCTACCAGAACCGTTACTGCATATATGATAGGGCCGAGACACCAAATTTAACACAATTGTTTCGTGTGTTCTGAGGATTGTAGTGTTGATAGGGGGATGGGGGGGTGCAAATAAAACAAAAAATGGTAGAGGGAAGGCTGACATGATGAAAATAAAATATTTACTAAAAGTAGAATGTGCATGGATTTGTAGTACCATATTGCAAGGTGAAATACGATTTACAATGAAGCTTCACAAATGAGTGTCATATAAACCTTATGAAGGCCTGAAATGGGCGCGCACATAATTATGCACATGCAAGTAATTAAAAAATATATATGACATTTTGTCAAATAAATAATTATATATAGCATTTTGACATGTGAATAATAATAATATATAGCAATTTGCCATTTAATCATGCAAATAATAATATATACTGTTCGTGTAAAGGCAAGGCAAAAATGAACTCGAGAACCTTTCATACGCATAAGCGCTCACAAATTTACACACTCATACGCATCTTACTTGCTTATCGGAGTCCATCGTATCCGATGACGACGCTCTCCTCGGGATCATGGGTGACTCTGTTGATGGCTGTAGAGTCCTATTCTTGATCTGCACACTTTTTTGCAGGCAGGACAGGTAAAGTTCACGTCGGGTTGTACAGGGTTAGCTTGACGGGCGTGCCTCCTTGTACGTCTGTCATTTCTTGATTGTCTAATGCTATCTTTCAGTTCTTCTGCCTCCTCTCGGCATATTTTCCTCCAATGATGTCGATCGGCGGCAAAGTCTTCCAGATTTGCTGGGTTTTTATTTATTTTTTTTTAAAGTTCCCTTAATATTGTCTTTGTATCTTTTCTTTTGGCCGCCTGCTGAACGTCGACCTTCATTTAATTGACTGTAGAGTATTATTCGCGGTAGCCGGTCTTCTGGCATCCTTATTACGTGCCCAAGCCATCTGAGCACACGCCACAGCTGTACAAACAAATGCCCAGGCAGGTGCAGTCACTGACATGGAGCTGAAAACATGAAAGATGAGGACCTTTATTTACCATCAAAGAGCTGCGAAACACGATATCTGATTCTTGAAATTTGAGATAAAGTTTTTCTCTATCCCAGTGCACACACAAATAAACATTCAGTCGAAAAACTCCACCCAAACTATATCATTGACTAACAGTGAGCCACGCTCACTGTTTATGATACATTATATACCGTCCTGGGTAGACCCCAAACGGTGCAGTCAGTCAAGAACAGTCGAAGTAGACTCAAGCATTAGTAGGCCTACCTCAAATTCCCGACATACGTTCAATCAAATTCATTTCGCCTAAGCCTACCGAGTTCTCCGCCCAATAAAGAGTCCTTGAATCCGTCTTACGAGATTCCTTTTCCTGCAGGTAATACAACCTTTCCTCTTACCCAGCCTACATCACTAAAAACAAGCGAGAGGATCATCTTCCCTTCCCCGAATTGCAGTCAACCCAATGTCAGCGTCGGGTAAGTAAGTACCCCAATAGCGCAACGTCGAAGTTAAGCAGCATTGAGCCTTGTTAGGACGTGAATCGGAAGCCACAAAGTCGGCCTGGAGCCAACCGTCTCCTGACCACTAACAACTAACTAACCCCCGGTAAACTGGTGACCAATAACATATAGGCCAATAATAAGTGACCTGTAGATTTAACCATACATGATGATATTGGCTTGCTGCTAGAGACTAACAGTGAGAGACCCTGTTGTTAGTGAGACCTGTGGTGAGAGAACCTGTTGTTAGTGAGACCTGTGGTAAGAGACCCTGTGTTAGTGAGACCTATGGTGAGGGAACCTGTTCTTATTTTTTTTTTAATCCCACCACTGACCATAACGATTGTGCAAGCAGCATAATTTATTAATAGTAATTATTATATAGTTCATAATGTTAAAAAACTATTTTTCTGTTTTATGACCTACATAATTTGTGCTTACTTTTTCATTTTAAATTCTCATTTAAGATTTTTATTTTACATTAGGCGAATGAATGTTTTTATTTTTAGTTTTTGTAACGAATTTCAGTTCTGGGTTTGCACGTTTTTTGGTGACCATGTGGATGATGATGAGATACATACTCCTTAGTTGACGACATTTGCCTTGATCCATCTTCTTAGACGAGGACCTTGAAATTAACGAGCCGATATCATCAACCTTTCGAATTTGAGATACTTTTGGGTGAGTTTGTCACCTGTTGACATGCATTTTAATCCATACGTCGTACTAGCCACCTTAATTTTATAGCTCCCATTACATTGTTTTTGCATTTAGAATTTTTATTTACCATTGCTTTTTATTTGTTTGTTTGTTTTTTCATAGCTTTTCATTAACGATTAATTGGTGTTTTCTTTTTTCAGGAGAGCAACCAGCTAAGATAGTCAGGCATGAGTTCCTGTCTGATGAGTAAGAGTTGATGGATATACAGGGTGGACTACGTATTTAGTGACACCGACAACGTACATGAACGAAGGAAGACATCCAGTAACCTTATCTCACTGACACTAGCACCCAAGGCCTGACTTTATCAGGGAGCCTTATGACTACGTCACCATGTTTTGCCTGAAGGAATTAGTATACTACATCGCCTATAGAACCAACCTTTATTCAAGACAGTGCGCTCTTCGTCGGAATTAGTCATCGAAGCGCACGAGTATACTGTATATGTAGGTCTGATGACATATATGGGCGTCATTTTCCTTCCTAGTATCCATTCCTACTGTGTCACGAAGATGAAGATCCCACAGATTGTATAATCTATGTTGAATAGTTTCAGATTCAACCAAGCGACGTTGCATTTCAACGACAAATTCGCCACGTGGCATCGAGTGATAGGTTCTACAAGGCCAACCTTTTTCTAGCATGCAACTAAGGAGTGTCTCAATTTGTCTAAGATGCCTTTTCAATAAATTAATGATGATACGGTTGCATGCAATGAGACCTTTACAGGCAACCTGCGATAGCATATTGTCAAAAAACCTGATAATATGACTTATAAGATGTTCTGACGTGTAAGCAGTGGTTGGTTTGCCCATCATATCCTCATATACCAAGGGAAATCAAAGTTTGCGTCTCATCATAAGGGGGTTCCTGATGGCGAGAATACCTTGCCAATCTGGACCAAGACAGTTCTTATCCTGATCCAGAATCTGAAAAACATCAAATATGCCGTCTCTCGCTGGGAACAGCCAGCCACAAATGGAGACGTTATTTTAAATAGAAAAACCTAAAGGAGATGAAAACAGAGGACGGAATCGATGGCTGATCTTGCCTTCGCGTCATCTGATGGCCCATTGAAAGTGCAAAGGTGGGACAAAGGGATCAAGCTCATCGCCAACGTAGACGGATACGATAAGTCTATCAAAGCTGAAAGGAAGATGGTATGTCTAAATGTGATTCATGAGTAGATATGAGTCGATGTATGGGTGGAATAGGAAAGGTGATATGCTCATTCAACTGTGCACGATTTTGATAAGAGAGAAAGGCACTACATACGCCTGTTTGAAAATGTTCCCGACCTCTGTGTCTGTAATGTATGACTTTTATACAAGATGTTATGCCATGCTTTGTCTACGCCACCCATATGTCCCAAATAATTGCATATGTATGTCTTCAACACAACTATGTGTTGCAAATGGGAAATAATATAATCGATAAGGAATTAATTTTATTGTGTCTCTGAGACACTTCCAAGCATGGCCAGCTTTGAAAAAAGTTAAGATGGAAGCTTCAAGTAAGCATCTTTCTCACCATATCAGCACGCGACAAAACGACAAGAACTGCTCAAAGAAGGAAAACATCCACATGGCTCGGTTGATGCGTGAGTTCTACAAAGTGACGCTGTGCCTATTAAATATCATTTTTGTTAATTTCTCTATATTTGTAAAAAAAAGTCTGATTAAAAAACAATTGGCAACATTCACACGCACGTACTAACGCTTTCAAATATTCCGCCTGGGAGACAAATTTTCACTCGTCTTGCCAGTACCAAGTCATCAGGTCAGTTGAATTCTTTCTCTATTTTGTCCTTAGGTTTTACAAACAAAAACACTCTAATTCCTTATATTTCCTTTCCAGACTCTCATACATTTCCCCTTTTAACCATAGTGATCTTAATTAGTTACAATTACATTTACCAACAATTCGTAACTCTATTAACTACCATTGCAATTACACCCAAATCATACTTTCATACAAATTATTTATTTCGTGATTCCTGATTCTAATTAGCTACAAATTACATTTACCTCATTACCACTCACACAAGTTGCCTAGCAAAATATTATTATAATTACCATTTAACTAATTGTTCTTGTCATTATTGCCCATTGTTATTATTCCCATCTTCGTAATTTCGACTAATTACCTTCGTACTTTAATTCGCAACGAACTATATTATCGTGGTATTGCAAGGACCGAGTGATGGTGTTCGTACATATAGGTTGGTTACGTACTTCAAAACTCTTTGATTAAGTTTTTTTCTCTAAGAGTGCTATATTTCATTATTATTATTACGTTATTTTTTTTATCTTTGAGGGTTTCTAGTGCTATGCTCAGCGTTTCGAGGATTGAATTAAAAATGTTTCTAAGAAAACTAGACCTTTAATTAAAAACATGAAAAAAAATTGAAATTTAACACACAAAATACACAGAATGAATTAAACAAATTAAATGAGGCTTACTATATTACACAATTGAATTTAAAGTAATGATTGACCCAAAGCTCACTCTAATATTGAACGCAAATCGACCTTCACGAAACAGATAATGGGGTTTAAATACCTTTACGGATTCACACGAGAATCGGGTCTGAGACTGACCTTGGCCTCAATTTTTATGTCGCCTCAAGAATGTAGTGTTCGGGTGGGCACGTGGCCAGCTGTGACAGATGTTGTCAGAAGGGGAAATGCTTTAAAGCCGCAGAGGAATGCGGCGCGTGTGGCGGATGGAGTTAAGCACGTATTATTGATGAGATGATTTCACCACGGGACAGGTAAAGTATGTTTCTTCCAATCTTCGGGTTACTCTGGGAATAATTCGCACTGACGAGCGATGAACCAAAGAGTTTCCTTTGACAAAGGGGTGTGCTTGAGGGAGTACACTTTGGGGTATTTCTCAAGGGCGAGGACTATCTCTGGGTTTGGGGGTACACCAGGATAGGGGGGTGCTTCTCTGATGAGAGTTACTTAAACTTGCTTCTCAATCCAAGTTAACTAAAAGTTCGGTGTGACCACCAGGAACTGACTCAAGTTGAGCTTCTTCTAATCCCTTTCGTTGGTAGCCGGGCCTCCTGTCGGACTTAGTTGCCTCGATGACTAGCACGATCTACCCGTGACAGGATGCTAAATTCGGTGTGACCACCAGGAACTGGCTCAGGATGAGCTTTTTCTGTGTCCCTTTCGTTGGTTACCGGGGCTATAGCCGGACTTAGTTGACTCGAGGACTAACACGATCTACCCCGTTTTTCCAAAGTTATTGGATTATATACTTCGCCACCCCACTGGGGGTTAGGGGAAGGAGAGGTGGGGGGTGAGGACGGCTGCATCAAGTCTCCTCCTCTAACGGATTTTCTCAGAGCGTATTTCAGCTAGCTCTAAAGGGGACCTCTTGGCTTTAGGCTGACGCTCCTCTAATTTCGCATATGAGGTGAAACTGAATATCAACTCTTAGGGGAAATATTGCCGGTTTAATCAATGTTAGGCTCACCGGGGTCCGACATGTGATGATTAGAGCATTATGTAGTTTTGGGCGGCTTTTCAGGTTCTCCTCGAGGCGAGGGGAGAGAGTGTGTGGGGGGAGGGGGAGGAGTTAAGTGGTTGGGCTACGCCGCCCCCCAAAAATGCCAGGACGTTGTGGTTAAGCACCAGGAACTCAGTTGTGAGGGTGGGGTATCGATTCCCATATATATATATATATATATATATATATATATATATATATATATATATATATATATATATATATTGCAACTTATCCAGATTTGTGTTATTTCAACCTAATCAAAATATTCTACATAAATAATTCATTGTAATCTATAATAATATATATTTTGTTATAAACCCGTGCTTTATTTAATCATTCCCAAACTATTTCCCGTAAAAGTCGCCATTCACCGAGAACTGGAATTTTCTTCAGGATAATCTTATTCAATAATTCTCTCATTAACATGTATACAGTAGAAGTTAGTGTGTATTGCGCTATGTAGGCTACAGCTTTGTGCATACGCACGTCTATACTCTATAGTGTGCAGGTCCTGATGGATATTGTAGTGCAGCAAGGTTAAAAAAAAAGTTTGGGATTTTGGGAGTTGTCTCATATTTTCTGTACTTTGAGTATTTGAATGCTAAATACAAAAATATAGGTGTAATAAATGCCACTGTTCACAATAATGTCCATATTTTAATGTAAGCTGAAAACTTATAGTTGTCTCATACTTTTTTAATATAATTTGGGTAATATATGTTAATTATCAAAATATGTTCGCACTGATTGTGAGAATGTTCATATTTCTCATTAAAGTGACTACTTACTTTTTGGGACCGAACGCTCAAATTCAGGAAATCGATGGTCTTAGTTTCAGAGTTTTCGCTCCTAAGAAAACTTGCGTAGGTTATTCTCATTTTTTTTTAGTGGTCTAGCCATAGGTGGGCGTTATCTAGATAAATGATCTCGATAATGATATCGGGTTATCGGTTATCTGATATTTTTTTTCACCCGCGTTATTGATTCATCGGTATCGCCGATATTTTTGGTTCCAAATTAGCGATAATTTCAGTTTTGGGTTCCAGCTTAGCACAGGGGCGAGCCGCGCGTGCCTTGGAGGCAGAAATAGGTAGGTCCGAACTGGGAGGAAGATCCTCAAAACCTATGAGGAGATGAAGGAGAGCCTCACCAGGTAAGAAACTAAGAAACAGTATTCAAATATTCTTACTATTGTATTATAAAATAACGCTATATATAGTCAATAATCAATATTGTATTATAATTTTGGGTTTATCGATTAATCGGTTTTCACCTTATCGAGCGATAAATTTATCGCCAGTTATCGATTATCGGCTATCACCGATAAGGTTATCGTTATCGATTTATCGGTTATCGTGATACATTTTTTCGTTATCGCGCCCACCTATGGATCTGGCAGTATCTTAAGACGTTCGTTATTATTTCTTTAGTTTTGTATAATTAGCTGGGAAACACACAAAAAAATCACGGTCATTTGACTAATGTCCATCGAACTTTTCTAAAAAGTGTGGCATTTTCATACTGGAACAGGGTTCCTCTTAGAGCATTTTTCATTTGGATTCCCTCACATCAAATGTTATTTTGGTTCGACGTGAACCCATTATAAGATTTCATAAAACTTCATAGTGCTCATTTTTGAGGTGTCTTTGAGGGTTTTATTCCATTCTACGATATGACCCCGACAAAGTATGATAATGTAAAATAAGAAGTTAATAAGTTGTCTGAGTGTGTTTCAAAGGTAGAAAATATTTACCTTTATGGTCCACAAGAGTCCACCCTAGATGAGCCCACTTTGTCGAAAGTCGCTCAGGTTGCCAAACAGGTTAATTTATTGACAGTGCCTACCTTCAACAAAATGGACTCTTTTTTCACAAGAATATATTGGTCCTAGAATCATCTCTATTTTAACATATATAGAGGGTATAAAAAATTTCAGGGAATGTTAAAGTGGTAGTGAAAGCGTTAAGGTAGTACATACTCAGGGATTTTAGGCGCGCGTTTTTTTTATCACTTAAAATGAGGGTTCATTTGGAATACGACAGATCACATGTGGATAAGGTACGTTAGCTCATATCACGCTTCCTTGTTACTTAAAGGAGTTAGCTCAGCCTAAAGATACTCATTTTAATGTGTGTTAGGATATTTGAACTGCCATTGAGAGTCATGCGAGAGCATATGTGTAACATATTGACGATAAATTAGCCATACACCTTTGCGGAAGTTGCCGTGATAAACGAAGAGTTATTTTCCAAACAGTACGTTAAGTGAGGAAGCAATTCTATTTGTCCATACAAAACCATTTCCAATTATTTTGTTTGAATTTATGTTCAGGACCGGACAGAACATGATGTAATAGTGTAGCTGTCACTCCATCGTCTGATATTAGCACCATGAAGGCAAAGATCCCAAAGGACCAGTATTGAGATTCAGCCTGTTCGTAAGAATAAAAATGCAGGGCTTTTAACTATTAGGGAATGGGAAATTTTTGGTTTTTAAAATAAAACTGAGATTATTTAGTTTTGGGTGTCTTCGTTGTAAAAAAGGGAGATAATAGAAATATTTGGAAAATATGGGTTGTTTTGGGGGAAAGTGGATTTGACTTGTGTAATTCGTGGGTAATTAAGATTGTAGTAAAAGTGGAAATGAACTTGTGTGGGAGTTTAAAGTGGGTTTTGTAAATCTAATATAGATAGATTCCAGTGTACGTAGTTGTTTTTTCGGTGTTTGCTGTATCTTTAATTGAAAAATTATTTAAGTTTGGTTTATGGTGTGGATGTCTGTTTTCGTAGTGTATTCGGATAGGGGAGAATTCGGGAGTAGTGAGCGGGGCTCCAGCTCTGTTGCTGATGCCAAAATGTGCGTAAATATGGGTAGGTAGTATGCGCTGTGTCGATCCCAAATACACTTCGGAATTAAATCTCGAGCAGGTGAATTCATATATGATGGAGGATAGAAGCAGCGTTGGTATCTTGTCTTTAATGTTGAAAAAATGTACTTTGCGCGTAATTTGAAAAATAGGTATAAAATGTGTTACAGGAAATGAATTTTTAGAAAAACTGAGAGTTTGGCCCAGAGAATTGAATTGAGGGATCCTATATATGAAACAGGTACACAAACCTTCTCTTTAGGGACATTGTATGGGGGATCTTTCGGGTTAAATAATTGCAACTCCAGCCCGAAACCATACTTCCGACAACTCGGCATCTCCGCGTCGATCACCGATATTACAAAATCGCAATTCCCTTTACTTATTGAACATTATCTGAATTCAAATTTTTTCTTGAATGTGTTTGGTCATTTTGCAGGGCTTACGTCTGAAAAGGTCAATTATTCTGTAGCGCTTATGATTTAAACGTTAGTTTGTCCTTAAAAACTTCCTTAACTGTAATTCTCCAATTTTATATCCCTTTTGTTCAAATAGAAAAAAGAGCACTGCCTATGTTTTGGACGTTAGTTTGTCCTTAAGATTTTCCTAAACTGTGATTCAATAGTCAGTGGTTACGTTAATAAAAACAATGGTTAAAAATAATAAGGAGCGTCATGTGCAGAAGGCTGGACCCATAGTTAGGCCAGCACACAAAAGAGAAGATAAAGGAGGAGGTTGAGAAGAACCAGAACTGGGCAAAGGTGGCTGAGGACATCAAGTTCCGAATTAAAACGGACAATTCGGAATACGCCCACGTATTTATGGTTGTCTTCACAGACACGGAGATGGCGGCAAAGGCCAAGGAGAGAGGTCTACTTCTCTTCAACACCAAGATCAGAGGGGAGCAGGTCGAACGCGAGGAATACATCCTCGTGCAGATCTGCTTCAACTGCTACCGCCTGGAATGTCATACGACCAAGGATTGTAAGGAGCAGGAGGAAACCTGCTCAAAGTGCAGCAAAAAATGGCACGGCTGGCGCGAATGCCAGGCCAAGGAGGAGAAGTGTCCGAATTGTGGCCAAAGGCATGGGGCGATGGCGATGTCATGTCCCCCCAAAAAGAGATTATCCGGAAGAAGACGGAAGTGAAGAGGGCGGTAGGTATAAGGAGGGCAAACACCTCCTATGCCTAAGCAACAAGAACCACCCCCTCTGCAAGCGCCTTGAACAGCCAGGTCCTCAAAACATACGTCAAAGTAGACAAGGACGACAAGGACGCCACAAAAATTCTTACGTGCATCCTCTATGCGCACGTAAGAAATCGGACCAGCCCAGGCTGCTCAAATTGGCAACCAAAGAGAGGCGCCCACGACACTATTCCGACGGGAAACCGAAGTGAGAGAGAGTAACTCCAGTGAGACAAAAAAGAAAAACACCCCACAGAGGTCCCCTAACAAAGACCCACTCCTAGCTGCAATAAAAAAGAGGGAAGAAAGTGCGAAGAGAGCAGCCCGCCGTCTCAAGCAGGTGGAAGGAAATCTCCTAAGCTCGGCCTCCTCATCCGAGGACGAACGGGAGATCCCTCAACCCACTAAAAATAGGAGTAGGAGTGCGAAGAAAGTCAGGGAATTTGATGGAGAAGACCTCAACATCAAATTCTTCAGGACTGAAGACACTTCGTTTCCAAAAAGCCCCAAGGTGGGAGAAATCATAGAAGGGGTAAGAACAGGACTACTAAAATGGTACTATGATTCCCCAGACCGTGAAGCGCTGGTAGTAGCGGCGCTCATGGAGGCTAGAATCAAAATATACAGAGACTCCTGCCTCGCCGTAAGCGAAGCAGAGTTCAAAAGAATTCGGAACGGGAAAATTACACACACCGAAAACCACTAATCAAGACAGAACCAACACACAAATACACAACAGCACATAAACATGGAAAATACTAACAACACACTAAAGATACTAACAATTAACGTTAACGGATGGGTAGGGAAACACATTCCTTACGGAAACATTTTCCGTAAAGTGGATCCTGACCTAATCCTCATCTCAGAACATGGCGTTGACACAAACGCCAACAACATAAAAATACCCAACTACACAATCTTTAGCAAAAAACACACACAGGAACGGTACGATGGCGCTGCCATCGCGATCCGAAACAACATTACATATAAAACACTTCCAGGCCTAGATTAAATATTTCGTGGCAGTAGCAATACCTACCCTAGTTGGAGACCTGACCATAGCGGTGGCCTATCAACCGCCGCGACGCGATTACCTGCCGATCCCTAATTTTCACAACCTCTTCGGGCGTGGGAAATTGACATTGCTTGGCGGTGATCTCAATGCCAGATGCCGTGCATCAGGCTTCGGAAGTACCGATCCAAGGGAAAGAAACCTGGAGATGCTACTCGAAAGAGAAAGACTCCAGAGGGCCGGGCCAGATTTCCCGACCTTCATAACACAACGTTCAACAACAAAGCCAGACATTGTGTTGACATCTAAAAACTTCCCCCTCAACATTGTCAATGAGCCCGGGCGAGTGGTTCCGAGCGACCACATCCCCATTCTCACTACCATCTCGCTAGGGCCAATACTCAAGCCCGTCATACTCAGGGAAAGTTACGCGAAAACTGACTGGGAGCTATATAGAGAGATACTCAGTACATACCAACCAACTGATCTGGGAGAGGCTAATCTCGAAGAAATTGATGAGGAGATCAACAAGATCACCGATCTCCTCATTCAAGCCGACGAGAGATGTGTTCCTAGAATCTCCTATAAAAGGCTCCCACAACTTGAGTGGACGGACGAGATGAGAGAAATCGCCCGAGAACATAGAGCAATCTATGATGAGATCGGCAGGACAGGTACCAATAGGGAAAGGACGGCCAGAATGAGACATCTAAGCATCGAAATGAAAAACATCTTCCTAGAAAAACAGACGACGATATGGAATGACATCATCGGGAAGCTGGACAGGGAGAGTGATCTTGTAAAATTCTGGAATAACATCCGGAGAATTAGGAGATTACCTTCCAGACCCAGAACCCAAATCAAGGAAGGAGACGGCATCATAGAGGATCCAGAGTCTTTCGAAAGAAGATTTAGATCACATTGGAAGACGATTTTCGCTCTAACACCGGAGGAGAACGACGAATTCGAGCAGGACTTCGAAGACCAACTGCTCGACGACCTCGGCACAATAATACATAGAACCCACCCCCATCCGCAAGTATCACAAGAAAGAGTGATGGCTGACCACGGATGCCCGGTAACTGTAGAAGAGACCTTGAACACCATAAGGTCCTTCAAGCAGAGGGCTACAGGCTGGTCTGGAATTACGAAAAATAACCTCGTAAATGCCCCAAGGCAAATTATTCAGGGACTGGCAAACACGATGAATGCCGCCCTGAATACAGGCTACTTCCCGGATGGATACAAGATGGCCAAAGTCATCTTTATCCCAATGGGAAACAAGCCCCCAAACCAGGTGGCAAGCTATCGCCCCATCTCTCTTCTTGAGATGTAGGGTAAAATCTTCGAAAAGATTTTAGCTAACAGTCTACAAGCTCAACTGAGCGAGTTAGGAGCGCACAACCCACAACAACACGGGTTCCGCAAAAAAAGGGGCACAGACACCGCCCTGGCGCTTCTAACCGAGAAAGTAGCCTACACCCAAGCGAACAGGTTCTATGTAGACATTGTGTTGAGGAACGTGCAGAAGGCCTTCGACAAAGTCTGGCTGGAAGGACTTCAATACAAGATCCTGAACCTCCAGCTAGACCCAATCCTGGAAAGGATCCTCTGTGACTTCATCATGGACAGAAGGGCATATCTCATGATTGAAGGGCACAGAGGACCGGAATTCGAATTAAAGTCGGGCGTCCCTCAGGGAAGCTGCCTGAGTCCTCTGCTTTACTTGGTCTTCACCATCGACCTCCCAACTCCGGTGCACAGGAACACGATGTATCTGCAATACGCAGATGACGTCACACAAATTGTCCCGTGCCCGGAGAGGAAAGCAAGGGCGCAGGCGGACCGTACTATAGCGGAAATCAACAACATTAGCCGATACGAGAGAAGATGGAAAACCAGGACCAACAGGGACAAGTTCAAAATTGTCCCGTTGAACCGCGAGTTGACATGGCCCATCATCATAGATGGGAGGAGGTACGGCTACTCCGCCGAAGGCACCGCCCTGGGCCTTAAAATCCCCGACCATGGATACTCGAGACACCACACGGAGAGGCGGAACCTGGCGAAGAGAGAAATCTCCAAGATCTACAGGTTTAGAGATCTTAGCTCGGCTAACATCAGAAAATTATATATGATGTATGTCCGGGCTCTGCTGATCTACCCCGCAGTGGTGTCCTAAGCGGCTAACAAAACCTCGATGAAAAGGCTCCAGCGTATCCAGAACACTGCCTCTCTGCTTATCAATAAAGTAGGAAGGCGTGACCGTGTCAGGCAAAGCGTCCTGCATCGGAGGAAATGCTTGGAGCCCATCAATGTCGTCACCTAGAAACTGGGCAAGAAGATCTGGTCCACTCTAACGGACGATGTCATTCCAAATCTCCAAGGAGCAGGCGGCAGGCTGAATATACCTGTGTGGCTACGGGGGAAAGCTTCACGCAGAAGCCGGTTCCTGAGCACAAAACTGTGTACGCGTAACAACATAACCCCAATATACACATTAAAGCGTCAAGACACAACACAACTAATCCCATACATTTACACACGTAAAATGTGACTACAGACAACACAAAACTGCATTGTCGGCAAATAAGCTATCAAAGGCTTGAATGTTAAAAAACAACAACACTATTAAACTAAAAGTAAAAAGACAGAGAAGAAGATACAAAAATACAATAAGAAGAACACTACAAACACATGAAAACAAAAAGACACTCAAAATAACAAAGCAAATAAAGTAAAATGTAACCATAAAAATAAAGTGATGCCCTCCCTACTAGGGCAACCTCCCCCCCCCATCTTTAATTTTTTCACCCACTATACCTTCCACTATACCATCTCTCTTCGAAAATTGCGTACATCATCATCATTCTACAGGACTGGTCGGAAATCTTGGCAGAATCACTTCACAGCACGAATCTCCTGGCTTGGTAAAGGAGGAAAACTTTCGGGCAATTTTTGCCCACGCCTCCGAAAATCTGAGTTCTAATTTTAGAACTCACTATTAATCCATCTTCCTTTTACAGCAGCCCCACTTAAGCAGATTACTGCTTAAGTCCCCGGCCCACCCTCCTGCGTGAACCACCGTCAGATGTGAAGTGAGATTGACATTCACGTTTCGTCCCAACTATGTCAGGCAGTTGCTTGGCCATAATTGGGGGCATTGGAAGAAGCTGGTTTGAAGATTAGCCCACAGTAGAGAACAATGTCAGAACATTCCGGAAAAGGGACGGACTGCAACCTTCGGGGCCAATTACGGCGAAAGCCCCTTCCAGGACCATAGAGGGACATACAACCATCTCTATGGTATGTTGGGGAGCGGTCACGATTCAAAACCCTCGGGGGGTGGCGTTGTCAATAAGTCCGCCATACAATCACACCCCTGAGAGGATCCCACCCGGATTCATCCCATCCATCATCATCTTCCATTTAAAAAAAAGGCAATTATCATTTTCATCCAGGCGGCCGGCGAACGTGGGGGGGCGGGGCTCTCTTCTCCATCAAGGATAAACATACGTAATTATAACCACCATACACTCAATACACATACAGACGTAAACACGAAACATCACAACACAAAAAGAAACAGTAACACAAAGAAGATCTGCACCCCCCCGGACAGAGGGGCTGCAGTAGCACAAAAATGGCGGCGCACCCAGCCAAAAGAGTCCCGTTAAGGGTTATAGGTGGGCACCCCAAACCGGACCGTAGCACGGTGTTTGCCACGGTCTTTGGGAAGCTGAGTGTGGGTATCCCGTGGCTGATCGATACCCCAGTTGGCTATTCAGCAGTCTGCGAAAAAGAGGCAGACGTAGAAACCCTGACTACGGAGGAAGAGCAAAAGGTGCTAAATGAGATAGGCCTCCAGCCTAGCAACCACCCTCAGATACAGGCTCATCGCAGTGTGGTGTGCAGACAACTCGATCCATGGATCGGGCAGCACACCAAAGATGAGATAAAGGAGGAAATTAACAAAAACCAACCGTGGGCCAACGTGGTGGAGGTGATTAAGTTCCGCAATAGGCGGGACAACACCGAATACCAACACGTGTTTAAGATAATATTCAGCGACACAAAGATGGCACAGACAGCCGAAGAAAGGGGGCTTCTCCTCTTCAATGCCAGGGTCTCTGCAGACCAAATTGAGAGGGAAGAGTTCACCCCAATTCTTATATGTTTTAAGGGCTATAAAATGGAGCAGCATGCAACCAAGGATTGCAAGGACCAAGCTGTTACCTGCTCCAAATGTAGCGGGAAAGGCCACGGTTGGCACGAATGTAAGGCCACCATTGAAAAATGTCCTAACTGTGGCCTTAGCCACGGGGCAATGACCATGTCCTGCCCCCCAAAGAAGGAGATCATTAGAATAAAAAGAAACGAAGTTAACACGAGAAGCTCCACCTCCTATGCTCAAGCAACAGCAGCAAGAACCACGCCACTTATGGACACGGGTAAGCAGCCGTCGAAGACTTATCTCAAACTTGAGAATGAGAATTCAACGAAGATTCTAACGTGCATCTTATTCGCGCACGTAAATAATCTTATTAACCCGAGAACGTTCGCGAAGACCCTAAATATCATGCTAAAAAAGAATGGTTTGGTTGAGATGTGGTTTCCGGACGACTTCCCATCGGGTGACGTGCTGTAGCTCCAATTTCAGGCAAAGGAGGCAACCGAGGCACCGGCGACTCCATTTCCCCAAGAAAGTGAAGTTGACCGAACGGCAAAGAAGGCAAAGACCCCAACGGCAAAATCCAACCCCACCAGGACTGACCCGAGGCTAGAGGCACAGAAGCACCGAGAGAAGAGGGAGAAAAGGGCAGCCAGGAAAATAAAGGAAGCTGAAGGCAACCTGACGAGCCAATCGTCTTCGTAGTCTGACGCTGAGGAAGTCGATGACAGGGCAACCAAAAGCCCCGTAAGCTCAAGAAGCAGGTCAAAACCTCGAAGCGTACCTACAGGTACGACGGATAGGAGATTGACCGCAAGATAATCTCGAGCGAGGTGAACCAATACCCTCAGAAACTCTCCCTTAAGGAGATATTTCAGGGTATTCACCAAAAGTTATACAAGTGGACCTACTCAGCAACGGATAAAGAAAAAGACGTCGAAGAGGCAATGCTGGAGGGCGCCGTTAAGTTACATAAAGATTCCTGCATCACCCTAAGTGATGCAGAATTCAAAAAGGTAAAAAACGGCAGAGTACACTACACATAAAACACAACAAACTCCAAAACACAAATACAAGAAAACATGGAGAACAAAAACAACGCGCTAAAAATATCACACTGAATGTGAATGGATGGAAGGGAAAATCTATTCTTTACGGGAACATCTTCCGGAAAGAAGACCCAGACAAAAATTCTCATTTCAGAACACGGAATCAACATAAACACTGACACTATAAAAATACATAACTACACAGTCATACAAAAAAAAACACACAAACAAGATTCGATGGCTGCGCCATCGCTATCAAGAAGACCTTAAAATTCAAAACACTTCCGGACTTAGATGAATCATTTGTGGCTGTCGAAATCCCTACCCTGGTTGGAGGTCTTACGGTGGCGGCAGCCTACCAGCCGCCCAGAAGACAATACCTGCCGATTAACAACTTTTATACCCTCTTTGGGCACAAAAGGCTATCATTGTTGGGCGGAGATCTAAACGCCTGTTGCCGAGCTTCCGGCTATAGGCGAGTCGATCCAAGGGGACGAAACCTGGAGCTACTAACGGAGAGAAAAAAGCTCCAGAGAGTTGGACCAGACTTTCCAACTTTCCTGACACGGTGTTCGACGTCAAAACCAGACATCGTGTTGGCAAGTCCAGAATTCCCCTTCAATATAGCTAATGCCCCAGGACCTGTGGTCCCGAGCGATCATATCCCGATTATCACCACCATTTCGCTTGCGCCTATGCTCAAGCCCGTCACACCTAGGAAAAGTTACGCGAAAGCTAACTGGGAGTTGTACAGAGAAATGCTCAGCACCTAACAACCAGCTGACCTGGGTGACGCTAATCTCGAGGAAATTGATGAGGAGATCGACAAGATCACTGATCTCCTCACTCAAGCCGACGAAAGATGCGTACCCAGAATCTCGTGCAAAATGCTCCCGCAACCTAGGTGGACGGATGTAATGAGGGATATCGCCAGGGAACACAGGGCCATTAATGAGGAAGTCGGCAGGACAGGTCCGAACAGGAAAAGGGCAGCCCGAATGAGACAGCTGAGCGAGGAAATGAAGAACATAATCCTTGAAAAGCAGAAAAAAATCTGGGACGATATCATAGGCAAACTAGATCGGGAGACTAATCCTGTAAGTTTTTGGAACAGCGTCCGAAGACTTAGGGGATCGCCTCCCAGGCCAGGTATAAAGATCAAGGATGGCGATATCATTATAGAAGATCTGGACATTCTGGAAGAAATATTCAGAAATCAAGGGAAACAGGTCTTGGCAATCTCACCTGAGGAAAACGACTATTTCGACCAGAACTTCGAAGACCAACTGCTCGACGAACTCAGACCGATGTTACATAGGACCCACCCACAACCTCAAGTTTCTAGAGAGAGAGAGAGATGGTTGACCACGGGCGCCCGATTACACTTGAAGAGACTTTGAACACCATTAAGTCCTTCAAGCAAAGGGCCCCCGGCTGGTCTGGACTGACCAAAAACAACTTGGTAAATGCCCCACGGCAAATTATTCAGGGCATGGTGAACACCATGAATGCATCCCTGAATACAGGCTACTTCCCCGACGGGTATAAGGTGGCAAAAATCATCTTTATTCCGAAGGGGAACAAGCCCCCAGACCAAGTGGCCAACTATCACCCAATCTCTCTCCTAGAATTCTCCGGCAAGATCTTCGAGAAGATTTTAGCTAACAGGCTACAAAATCAACTCGACGAGTTGGGAGCGCATAACCCCCAACAACATGGGTTTAGACCTAAAAGGGGCACGGAAACGGCCCTGGCGCTCCTAACCGAAAAGATTGCTCACTGCCGAGCAAAGGGTCAATATGTAGACATCGTGATGAGGGACGTGCAGAAGGCCTTCGGCAAGGTTTGGCTGAGCGGACTACAATACAAAATACTCGGTCTCCAGCTAAACCCGGTCCTGGAAAGAATCCTTTGTGACTTCATCATGGACAGGAGGGCGCGTATCATGATAGAAGAGCACAAAGGACCCGAATTCGAACTAAAAGCGCGCGTTTTCCAGGGGATCTGCCTGAGTCCCCTGCTTTACCTGGTCTTTACCATCGACCTCCCTACTCCTATACACCGGGACACGATGTATCTGACCTGAGTAGGGTCAGGAGAGCGAGGGATCAGGCAATCAACACTATTGCAGAGATCTGTAACATCAACCAACATGAAAAGAAATGGAAGATCCGGACAAACAGGGAGAAATTTAAGATTCTCCCGTTGAGCCGAGAGTCAACGTGGCCCATCATGATAGATGGGAGGAGATACGGCTACTCCGATGAATGCACCATCTTAGGCCTCAAGATCTCCGACCGCGGATACTCGAGTCACTACAAGGAGAGGCAGACTATGGCAAGGAGAGAGATCCCCAAGCTATATAGGTTCCGTGATCTTAGCTCGGCGAACATCGGGAAGTTATACCTGATGTTCATCCGAGCTAAGCTCATCTACCTTGCAGTAGTGACTCAAATGGCCAACAAGACCACCATGAATAGACTCCAGTGAGTGCAGAACTCTGCAACCCTCTGCATTAACAAGACAAGAAGAAGGGAGCAAATTCGGCAGAGGGTACTGCACAATAGACAACGTAGGAGCCCATCAATATCGCTACCCCAAAACTGGCCAAAAAGGTCTGGTCTACAATGGCCAATGACATCATTCCAGAACTAAGAAGAACTGGCGGCAGGATCAACATCCCTGCCAGACTGCGCAGGAAGGTCGCTCGAAATCGACGCTTCCCAAGCATAAAACACTGCTCCGAGGAAAACATAGAACACATTTACACATAAAACACAAAACTATAGGACAGACACCAATCCTACAAGAATACGAGTCAAATAACGAAAACAAAACACAAACGCGAAGTGCAATTCCAACATCGAGCACTAACAAAGGCTCGAATGCTCGAAATCGCGATTACAATCAGTATACAACACAATAAAGACAAACAAAAAGAAGAACACTAAAGAGACACAAGTACAAAGACACACGACAAACAACAACAAACCAGATGGAAACAAAAGACACACCAAAAAACAAGAACGCTTGCGATGCCCCTAAAACATGGGCAACCCTACCTTCCATTTTCACCATCTTTTTTATCTTCTACTATCCAATTTCAAAAAGAGTGATTATACCATCATTCTACAGGACGGGGAAGAATTCTCGGTAAAATACAGCTCCGACAGCATCTCAGATCCTGCAAAGGAGGGAAGGTTTTGGCTAAAATTTCCCAAACGCCTGCCAAAACTTCCAAAAGAGATTTAGTATTCATTTTTCATCACCACTCACCATCATACTAACCTCATCTTTCTTTCTAGTGGCCCCACTTAAGCAGATGACTGCCTAAGTCCCGGGCCCCGCCCCCCTCCGTGAACGGCCGTCAGATGTGAGGGGGATTTGCCATTCATGTTTCGTCCCAACTATGCCTAGCAGTTGCATTGGTATAATTGGGGGCATTGGAGGAAGCTGGTTTGAGGATTAGCCCAGAGTAGAGAACAATGTCAGAAATATTCCGGACAAGGGACGGACCGCAACCTTCGGTGCCCATTACGGCGAAGGCCCCTTCCAGGACTACAGAGGGACATACAACCATCTCTATGGTATGTTGGGGAGCGGTCGCGATTCAAAACCCTCGGGGGGGCGGCGTTGTCAATAAGTCCGCCATACAATCACACCCCTGAGAGGATCCCACCCGGACTCATCTCATCCATTTTTCATCATCCACCCAAAGGCAAATCCCTTTTTACATCCAGGCGGCGGTTTTTACGAAAAACCAAACTTTTTTTAGGAAAAATAACCACGATTCCCCCATAAATTAAAACACATAACAGAGAGTTCCGAACAAAGAGAAAGTCAATCTACCCAAGGAAAAGTGTGTGCCCCCTCTTCAAGGGTAGCCCAACCGGAATAATGGCGGCACAGGATGCGCCAAGAGTCCCGCTTAGGTGTGTTAGCGGGCAAGCAAAACCAGACAAGGGTACTGTATATAAGACCCTGTTCGGTAAGCTCGACGTGGGCGTGCTTAGATTAATTGATACTCCGGTCGGTTATGTCGCTGTGTGTGAAAAGGAGAAGGATATCGAGACGCTCACGAAAGAAGAAGGGGTAAGGCACCTATTGGAGATAAACCTCCAACCAACTACGCCTCCTTAAATACAGGGGCACAGGAGCGTCGTGTGCAGAATGCTGGACCCATAGGTAGGCCAACACACAAAAGAAGGGATAAAAGAGGAAGTAGAAAAGAACCAGAAGTGGGCAAAAGTGGCCGAGATCATTAAAATCCGTAATAAAAAGGGACAACTCGGAATACCCCACGTTTTTAAGGTTGTCTTCACAGACACAGAAATGGCGTCGACGGCCAAATAGAGAGGTTTACTTCTCTTCAACGCCAAAATCAGTGGGGAGCAGGTCGAACGTGAGGAGTACATCCCCGTGCAAATCTGCTTTAACTGTTATCGCCTGGAGAGTCATACGACCAAAGAATGCAAGGAGCAGGAGGCAACCTGTTCCAAGTGCAGCCAAAAAGGACACGGCTGGCGCGAATGCCAGGCCAAGGAGGAGAAGTGTCCGAACTGTGGCCAAAGGCATGGGGCAATGGCGATGTCATGCCCCCCAAAGAAGGAGATCATCCGGAAAAAGACAGAAGCAAAGAGGGCGGAAGGTATTAGGAGGGCAAACACCTCCTATGCCCAACAGCAAAAAACACCCTCTCAGGAAGCGCCTTGAACAGTCAGGCCCCAAGAACCTACGTCAAAGTAGATAAGGACGACAAGGATGCCACAAAAATACTCACGTGCATCCTCTATGCACACGTGAGAAACCTGACCAGCCCAGGCTGTTTTGCCAGGGAGGTCAACACTATGTTGAGGAACAATGGACTTGCAGAAATGTGGTTCCCGGAGAACCCTCCTTCAGGGGACGTCCTTCAAGTTCAAATTGGAACTCAAAAAGAGGCGCCTGCGACACCCTTCCCACGGGAGACCAAGGAGAAAGAGGGTAACTCCAAAGAACCAAAAAAGAAGCCCACCCCACAGAGGTTCCCTAACAAAGACCCAAGAATAGCTGCCATGAAAAAGAGGGAAAAGAGTGCGAAGAGAGCAGCCAGACGTCTCAAGCAGGTGGAAGGAAATCTCCTAAGCTCGGCCTCGTCATCCGAGGACGAACGGGAGATCTCTGAACCCATTAAGAACAGGAGCAGGAGTAGGAATTTGAAGAAAGTTAGGGAATTTGATGGAGAATACCTCAACATCAAATTCTTTAGAACAGAAGAAACTTCTTTTCCGAAAAGCCCCAAGGTAGGGGAAATCATTGAAGGAGTGAGAACAGGACTGTTGAAATGGTCCTATGATTACCCAGACCGTGAAGCGCTGGTAGTAGCGGCGCTCATGGAGGCCAGGATAAAAATATATAGGGACTCCTGTCTCGCCGTAAGCGAAGCAGAGTTCAAAAGAATTCGGAACGGGAGAAATACACACACCGAAAACCACTAATCGAGACAAAACCAACACACACATACACAACAGAACATAAAACATGGAGAACACCAACAACACACTAAAGATATTAACAATTAACGTCAACGGATGGGTAGGGAAACACATTCCTTACGGAAACATCTTTCGTAAAGTGGATCCCGACCTAATCCTCATCTCAGAACATGGCGTTGACACAAACATCAACAACATAAAAATACCCAATTACACAATCATCAGTAAAAACCACACACAAGAACGTTTCGATGGCTCTGCCATCGCGATCCGGAACAACCTTACATATAAAACACTTCCAGGTCTAGATGAATCATTCGTGGCAGTAGCAATACCTACCCTAGTTGGAGACCTGACCGTAGCAGCGGCCTACCAACCACCGCGACGCGATTACCTGCTGATCCCTAATTTTCACAACCTCTTCGGGCGTAGGAAATTGACATTGCTTGGCGGTGATCTCAATGCCAGATGCCGTGCATCAGGCTACTGAAGCACCGATCCAAGGGGAAGAAACCTGGAGATGCTATTCGTAAGAGAGAGACAGACTCCAGAGGGCCGGGCCAGATTTTCCGACCTTCATAACACAACGTTCAGCAACAAAGCCGGACATTGTGTTGATATCTAAAAACTTCCCCTTCAACATTATCAATGAACCCGGGCGAGTGGTTCCGAGCGACCACATCCCCATTCTCACTACCATCTCGCTAGCGCCAATACTCAAGCCCGTTATACTCAGGAAAAGTTACGCGAAAGCTGACTGGGAGCTATATAGAGAGATACTCAGTACATACCAACCAACTGATCTGGGATAGGCTAATCTCGAAGAAATTGATGAGGAGATCAACAAGATCACCGATCTCCCCATTCGAGCCGACGAGAGATGTGTCCCCAGAATCTCCTATAAAATGCTCCCAAAACCTGAGTGGACGGACGAGATGAGAGAAATCGCCCGAGAACATAGAGCAATCTATGATGAGATCGGCAGGACAGGTACCAATAGGAAAAGGACGGCCAGAATGAGACATCTAGGCCTGCGCATCACCTCAACAGGGTATAAGGCGCACATCAACAACCGAATCTCCTTAGCCAAAAGAGAACTTGGAAAATTATACAGGTTCAGAAACCTCGTTCCAAATACACCAAGAAGCTATATAATATCCTGGTGCGACCAATACTGGTGTACCCAGCAGTGGTAACGCAGGGAGTAAGTTCAACCTCTCTCAGATTTATGCAGAGTCCAGAACAATGTTACCCTGCTTATAGCTGGCGCGAGCAGAGTGGACTATATTTGGCAGACGGAACTGCACGCAAGAGCAGGACTTGAGCCACTGAATATAGTCTTCCAGAGTCTAGGAAGAAATACCTGGTAAAAAGTTGAGAATGAAATCCTCCCGCAGATAGAAGCGGACCTGGAAATACCATAGCAAATAATTGGACGAGCTACCAGGAAAGCTCTATTCCCTAGTGGAAGACTGTGCTCCCGGGAAAATCAAGTAGCTTTATATAGATAACAAAGATTAAACTACCTTATCATACACATGAATAGGACTACACGGAAATGACTCCACAAAAAGACTCCACGAAATAGACTCCACGAATATGAGTACATCAAGAGAGGCGTAATGCCCAAATAATATTTATAGACAAATATACATAAGATCAGAAGACAAATTAAAAGAGGTGAAGTGCCCAAACGTTAAATGATATACAAAAACCCACAAATAGATAAAAAGAGGCGAAGTGCCCAAATAAGAAAAGTAATAAATACCAATCAAATAAATAAATAAAAAGAGGCGTAGTGCCCCACGCAAATAAAAGAAAATAAATAAAATAACTAAACAAGAAATTAAACAATAGTTATAACTAAAAGAGGTGTAGTGCCCACAACAGGCGAAAATAAACAAAAATGAACCAAAAGAAAAGTAAAAACAAAAGCTTGAATGCCTTACGACGGAGGAAATAGATTTTATAGAGAAATTTATATATACATATATAATTAAAATAAAAGATTTAAATAAACAAATAAGCTAACAAAAAGGCAATAAACAACTACAAAAGTGTCAGCTAAACACTGACACCAACGAAAGTGGAGGATGAAGAAAGAACCAGAAAAAAGTAAGATACTTGGGATGCCCTCTGCACCAGGGCAAATACAAATTTTCTTAATTACTATCTACATCTACTACAAATTTCACCACTTATTATATCGAATCAAATCAAATCATATAAATCATTCCACAGAGACAGGATCAGAGGGAAGACTCGTCGTCGCAGAATCTTCAACCGGGTAAAGGAGGAAAAGTTTTGAATAATATTTTCCCAATCCCGAGCATTTTCCAAAACTGGCTTTTGAACAAATCTGATCAGCCTAACACACCAGTATACGTAGAACTGGCAGAGCTCAACCTCAGGCGTATATCTTGAGGGACCCCCTGTTGACTGTCACACTGCTCTCCAGCTGAGAGGCGGCGGTTTGATTGGAGATTCCTCCTGTTTCTGCTGCCACTCGAGAGCGGGGCAAGACCCTGGTGGACTGATTGGAGATACCTCCTGTTTCTACCGGGGCCGTAGTAGTTGCGGTCTCTGGACCCCTGAACCCGTACTTCTCTGCCTCACAGATCTAATAAGGAGAGCCGGACTGATTGGAGTTTTCTCCTGTTTCTGGCACTCCTCGGTCGGGACGGACTGATTGGAGATTTCTCTTGTTTCTGTCATGACTAGATCAGTGAAGGCCTCCAAATTATTGAGAAGACACCCTCACCATGAACGGGAGGTGGGCGCCGCTGGACTTTCGAGTCCCACTGAGACTCATTGGTAACGAAAAACCTTCGACAAACTTGGAATTGGCCTTAAACGGCTAATCGAGACTAACAGAGGATACACAGTCATATGCCACACGCAAGATGACATAGAGAAAATAACCACAGCGGAAGGCACGAAAGAACTGGGCAAGATTGAACTAGAACCACGGCCATCTCCAGCACTGGCAGCAAGGAAGGCAAACCCCTGAGGGGGAGACAGATCAGCTGAAGACATTAAGGAAGAGATCGAGAGTAACCATCAATGGGCTGTAGTGACAGAAGTAGTCAAGTATCGTAACCTCTCTCATGTATTCAAAGTTATATTCACGAACATGGAAATGGCAGCCAAAGCTAAGGAAACAGGCCTAAAACTGTTTTCTATGGTAATTTCCACAGAGCAAGTTGAGCGGGAAAATTTTTCGAACTTCTAACCTGCTTTAATTACTACAAAGTCGAAAATCACTCAACCAGCTCCTGCCCCGACTCTGGGAAATCAAAGATCTGCTCTGAGTGCGCGCAGACAGGACACGAATGGATGCACAGCGTTAGCGACACAAAACTCTGCATTAACTGTGTGGAAAATCACCGCACACTGGGGATACAGTGCCAAATCAGGAAATGAGAGCTAAGAAAGAAGAGAGAGGCAGCGGACAGACTAAAACAGTCTTACGCGACAACCGCTAAAATCAAAACATATCAGAACGTCACACCGACACAACCTCAGATTGTATTACAACTGAGCAACGCTACCCCTCCTAAAATGCTGGCATGCATTCTGCATGCACATGTGATAAACATAGCATGTCCTGGTTCATTCAACATTGAAATGAACAAGATACTGGCGGCAAACAACATGGAAACGATCAAATTTCCGGACAATCCACAATCCGAAAAAGTCCTCTCGGCAATGTACCCAAGGACAAAACCAGCACAAACAGCAGAATGCCCGGATACAGGAAAACCCCAAGAAATAACATTAACATCGGCTCAACATCAACAAACCGGCGCCCTAGCACTTCCACCTAGCTCGCCCAGGCAGACAGAAAAAAAACAAAAAAACAAACAAAGTAGAACCAAAGGTTCAGGAAGCTGACACCGAACAAAAAGAGGATGAGCTCGAGTTAGACGGCAGAGAAATCCAACTCACCTTAGCTCTAAACTCACAAAACATTCATAAAAAGAGATCTCCACAGAGGATGTGGCGGCAGGAGTTAGAAAAGGACATATCAAGTGGTGCTATGACTCTTCAGTTTCCGGAGAGACAATCAGAGCATCTTTACTCGCTTGTAAAACCAAGCTCTACAACGAAAACTTCAGGCTCTATGACCCAGAATTATATAAGAAGTTAAAATCTGGCCGTCAAACGGCCAAAGAATAATACAGACCAACGAGATAACATATACAAACCGGCTAACCATCTTGGCACACAACGTGCAAGGATGGGAACCAAATAAAAACAAATTATTCAATGTCTACAGAGAACTGGATCCAGGTGTTCTTCTGATATCAGAAACTAGCATCAAGGACGAAGACAAACAGAAGATCTTAAGATATAATGTTCTACAAAAGAATTTCGCAGGAAAGAGATTTGACGGTGCGCTAATAGCAGTAAAAAAGGAATTACAATTCAGACAAGGTAACCCTATGGATGAATCGACGCTAGATCATCATAAGGTGCTCTATGGGTGACATAGAACTAAGCGCGGGGTACCAGCCCCCACGCCGGTTATATCTGCCCTATCATGACCTATACACCCTTTTCACAAAAGAACACCCAGTACTATTTGCTGAGGACCTTAACGCCAGGAATAGAGCAGCGGGATACTCGTCTACAAACACTAGAGGTAGACTACTAGATCTCTTAACTAGAAGGGGCGTTGCAGAGAGCATTGGACCGGACGTTCCCACGTTTTTTTTACCCAGGATCAGCCACCAAACCAGACGTCGTGCTCACGAACCCTAACTCCCCTTTTCACCAACTCATCACTCCAGGGCCACTAACATCAAGTGGGCATTAGCCCATGCTGATCAATATAGCAACTACCCTTATCCCAGTCCCAGTTATCCCAAGAAAAGACTTCTGGAATGCCAGAGGGTATCCCTGATCTGAAGGGCGCATCCGAAGAAGATCTGGATGAAGAGCTAACTGCTATTAGCGACTGCATCTCTAATGCTGACGCTATAGCTATCCCTATAACATCACTTAAAATTACCACGCCCACAAAACCCACGAAAGAGAGAGAGTGGTGCTACAGCAACGATTTTTTTAGAGTCTATGAGACCATCCTCAACTTGGGATATACCAGAACCATGAACTTTCGCTTCGTTCAGTTTCTCAGAAGTCAGCTGAACTCCACGCTAGGAATAGAAATCAGAGACAAATGAAATAGTCTTATAGAAAAATTAGACACTGAGAGGAACCCGAAGGCCTTTTGGACGACCATCAACAAATTAAAAGGAAACGCTCGCACCCTAGGCCAATCTGAAATCAAGCATGAAGGAACTACGGCGGTCACTCTCAGCGAGAAAGAGAAGCTGTTCTGCGGAGTCTGAGAAAATGTCTTCAAAATATCCGAAGAAGAAGAAGAAGACTTTGACCGACGCTTTCAGGACCAGGTTCTCGAATATATGGAAAGGAGATAAGGCAGGTTTGACCCTTATAGAAGCACATGCTTCCATCGGTTTCAAGGTAACACTCAGGAAGGAAGGAGAATAACAATGGAGGAACTATCAAATACAATTTCTTCATTCAAGTCTAAAACCCCGGGGCTCAGCCAAATTACCATCAGGCATTTAAAAGAAGCTCCTGAGAAACTTAGGACCACGCTGCTGAACCTATTCAACGCGTCTCTAGCAATGGGCTACTTCCCGGATAGCGTGGAGACCTCCAAAATGATATTCATATCCAAACCGGGAAAACCATCAAACCAGGTCATGAATTATAGACCCATCTCACGGCTGGAGACCGTTGGGTAGCTCTTTGAAAAAATTCTCAATAGCAGACTGGCAAAACACCTAGCAGAAAAGAACCTACTGAACGAAGAACAACACGGATTTAGAGAGCACCGAGGCACGGAGACAACAATAGCCCATATGCTGCAACACGCGGTAGCATGGCGAGCTAGAGGTTGCCGGGTTGATGTTGTCTGCAAGGACGTAAAGAAGGCCTTCGATAAAGTTTGGATCGAAGGCCTGAAATACAAAATCTCAAGACTGAAACTCACTCCCCACTTCGAAAAGATCCTCTGTAGCTATTTAAACAATAGGCAAGCGGTGATAGCCTTCGAAGGGCATACAGGGGAAGCCTTCGACCTCGCCTCTGGTGTTCCACGAGGAAGATGCCTTAGCCCCACTCTCTTCACCATCTACACGAGAGACATCCCTAAACCAATCGACGGAAAAAACACTAAACATACAATACGCGGATGATGTCACCCAAGTTGTAGTGCGGAGGACAAAGTTGGCAAGGCTGATGGCCAGAGCCACGTCAGCAGAATCCGAAAAAATCTACAACTTTGAAAGATGCTAAAAAAATCCAAACAAATGTGTCAAAGTTCTCTGCAACTGCAATAGGGAGACATCGTACCGTCCCTTTCAATATAGGAGATACCGACATTGAATACTTTCCTCACGCGTTTATTCTCGAATACAGACTCTCCAGTTCCAGAATGAGCAAACACGTGAGCACTAGAATTGGATATGCCAACGCTGAACTAGACAAACTTCACCGATTTAGAAACTTCACAATAGCGAACAAGAAAAAGTTATACATCATTTTGGTTCGATTCAAATTGGTGTACCCCAGTATACCACTTAACGCAGCATCTAACAAAAACATGTCGATGCTTCAAAGAGTGCAGAACCAAGGACTTTGTTTCATCACTGGCACCAAGTGGTTCGACTTCCGAACCCCGAGAAGCCTGCACGAACAAACAGGAATTGAACCTTTGAACCTGTATCTCTACAAAAGAGGAAGATACATATGGGAAAAATTGGAAAGCATTCTCCCCAATGATACACTTGGCATCATCGATCCTGAGGAGGGAGAATATAAGAATTACCTCCCAAACACCAAAAGAGCCGAGCCAACCCCAAGATTTAAGTGAATGAACTAATATATATATATATATATATATATATATATATATATATATATATATATATATATATATATATATATATATATATAATTTTAAATATGTAAAAAAAAAAGTTCACGAAAAAACTTAAGAATCAAAACCAATGGAGATGGCCCGAACAACGGGCCACTAAACTAAAAATCTAATGCTTCTTTCATTTCCGCACTATTTTCCCGCCCCCCTTCTTTTATTAAATATTTACCCTCTCTTTTTGGCAACTTTCTCTAGAAAAAGGAAAAAAAAAAGGAAAGGAAGTCATTCCATTTCTATCAATTCCCTGGAGATGACCGACCACAGTAAAAAGACGTCTCAGAATAAAATGTCTTTTGCGAACGTTTTTTCTCGCCTACAAGACCCAGCCAAAAAAAGTTGTAAGAAAAATAAAGAGAATACAAGTAAAAATCAAGAACGCTGCCACTGCTGTGGATTTCATCAGTACATGTATACAACATAGCACACACACACACACACACACATATATATATATATATATATATATATATATATATATATATATATATATATATATATATATATATATATATATATATATATATATATATGTGATGTTAAATCTCAATTGTACATGTGTAGCGACGCCAGAATTGCAAGGTGAAGTAGGCTCAACGAGGCACATAACAAATGAGCACCCTGTTAGACCTATAGCAATGCCTCTGGGCATTCCTATAATAAAAACCTCCTGGGAAACTTAAATATATATATATACATCAATAATTATATAAAATTCATATGCATTTATTTTACTCTACTTTGTCAATTTAATCTTTCAATTATTTTACTTAACTTTTGTAAATTAAATCATTTTATGTACAACTTAATATTTAATTAATTCATTTATTTTACTTGCCAATTCATCTAACATACTGTTTTAAACATCATCTCTTAAAAGTTCACACAAACAAACAAACACGCTTTCAGCTCGACCAAATAGCACACTATTCTTCCCCAGTTGACTCGCAACATTCTTCATATAAAGGTCGGTAATCATTCCTTCTACAATTAGTCATTTACCTCCAAACAAATCATACTTAGTTTAATTCCACTTTCTCTCACAATTCTTTGCAAACGACCATACGAGAGTAGGTCCCAATTATATTTACTTCTCATATTGCAGCCCTAATTCACAGTCGATCATAGTCACCATATTATTCCATCGTATTATTCCACCATATTATTTCATATTTATTTCACATACATCAATTCTCTTCGCATCTTGTTACTGTAAATCATATGTTACAATACCTTACATTGTATACCTAATCTACTTATCTCATTGTACATTCGTTGATTATATGAATAAATTTATATTTGTTTAATTATTTTTCTTAAAACCCAGTTCATTATTTCAAAATTTATTTCGCTGTCGTCTTAGGTCTAAAAACTATTAGCCGACAACTTCGATCAAACAAATTTATGGTTATGGTTTTCGAAACGCTATTTAGGCTGATTTATTAACAGAAAATAAATCACATGAATAACCATATACTATAGACCTATGAAATATTGATAATGGGCACACATATTAACTACTCAAATAACATGCCATGTAGTAACAATGAACAAATGTAGAATAGAGCGAAATATTTATAGTACAAGTGAACATGTATTAAGAAAAACATGAGTGTAGGAAAGGCAAGCGAATAATTTGGAAGTTCCCACGCGAACACACACACATACACACGCGAGGAAACAGTTGCGAATCAAAAAGATCTTGATACAAGATTACGAGGCAACCGGAACGGATTCATGTTTGACCAGTTAAAGTTGACGTGGACGTGCGAAGCGACAAAAATCAACTTTGCTATCAATGTGTCTCATTGAAACACACACACATACACCATTTGACTCCGCCCAACAGTATCAACAAAGTACACACGAACATACTTCTCACACCGTAAGCTCCGCCCCGCGTCCAGATTTGAAGAAATGAGGTCACGCCCCTTTAACTAGGGTGAATATAAATAGATGGGTTGAAACATTCCACACACAAAAAAGAGAGCCTCAGGGAAATTCATTCGTCATAACTCTCGCTCTGATTTGCGTCACGGGTCCGCTCCTCGTCCCTAAGTCCTGCCGTCCTTAGCGTCTAGCATATACATTAAGTAGGCTCGAGGAAGAAGGCCCGTCAACGGTTATGTGGTCGTCCTCTCCCAAGGAGGTAGACTCTATGACCGGTAACCCTTTGAAGGATGGAGAGAAAGAAAATGGCGAGTTCCCTCATCAAAAATAAAGACTCCGCCATCTCAATCCTCGGACTGCTCGCTGCTTATAAACTACAATCTGATAATACCAGCAAGAATACGCCAGTAAAGTTTCTCCGCCATCTTCATTACAATTTTATTATCGGCCCCCTCCCTCTCTGTGACCTTTTCTTTTTTCAGGAGTTGGTCCTAGAGAGGCTCTATCCTTCTCGTAGTGAGGGAGGAGGGGGAGCTATGGGGCCCTTAGGGGTCCCCTGGTGCTGCGAACCAGACTTTTAATACACCCCCCCACCTATTATTTTCTTTTACTGCCTTCTATTTTCCACTCTTCTTTCTCCTTTTTATCTAATGGCCCTGACGGTTACCTGAATCTGCTAATTTTTCGGACTGATTCTGAATTCTTCTTTCATGAAGATCTGAGGTTGGGTGTCTCAATCGCCTTCGTTTGCTGATGCCCAAGGCGGAACCCATCATTGGCCCAGAGAGGACATACCGGACGCAACCGAATCGATAGTTGTAGTAGCGCTGGGCCCTTGTAAGCCTCCGTAGTGGGGAGTCCCGAGGGAGGATGTGAAGTCAATTCTGTTTGTAATAGCTTGACATAAACATAAATCTTTTCCCTTCTCGTAAGGATTCTCATTCCAAACGTTCTTCAGTTCCCCCTTAGCCTTCTCTCGCTCACTGGATCCCTATGCCAACGATGTGGACCCAGATTTAGATTGTCTCTGTTTTCTGGTTTTGAGTTCCTCCTCTGAAACCCGACAGGCAAAAGTGGATGTGTTTGGCGTTAATGAATAATTTGAGTCCCGCTGTGGTGAACCCCGCTGGATGTGGTCAAGAGGTAGTGGTGATATCGTAGTTTAAGTGTAATATCACTCTCATCATAATCTTGTCCGAAATCTACCTTCGATTGCCGAAGTTCCCGTAACCGTTTTGCCTCATCCACTTTTGAATTTTGTTAAAGGTCTCGTCCATTCAAATGAATTAAGGGACTACGAACCCACCCGTTTCCAGAATAAGCTTATTACCCAACGTGTCATACATGTACACAGTGTGACTAAAACTCTAGGCTTTGAACGAGTGCCAAATGCCACATTGATTTTAACGTTTGAACGCCAGCAACTGCCCCAGTTAATTAAAGCTGAGTACCTTCATGTCCCGGTAGGCCACTACGTCGAACTACCTACATGTTACTTAAATTGCCACCAATTTGGAAATGTTGGTCCTGCCTGTCGGGACTCCCGTTTCTGTGTGAATTGTAGTGGTGATTACCGTGTCCCCGAATTCTCCAAAACACCGTGCTGTTCCAACTGCACATGGGTGGGCGCAATAACGAAAAAATGTATCACGATAACCGATAAATCGATAACGATAACCTTATCAGCGATAACCGATAATCGATAACTGGCGATAAATTTATCGCCCGATAAGGTGATAACCGATAAATTCAAAATTATAATGCAATATTGATTATGACTATATATAGCGTTATTTTACAATACAATACTAAGAATATTTGAATACTGTTTCTTAGTTTCTTACCTGGTGAGGCTCTCCTTCATCTCATCGTAGGTTTTGAGGATCCTTCTCCAAGCTCGGACCTACCTATTTCTGCCTCCTAGGCACGCGGGGCTCACCCCTATGCTAAACTCGAACCCAAAGCTGAAATTATCTCTAATCTGGAACCAAAATTATCGGCGATACCGATGAATCAATAACGCGGGTGAAAAAAATATCGGATAACCGATAACCCGATATCGTTATCACATACTTTATCGCGATAACGCCCACCTATGCAACTGCAGTGGCGCCCACAGTGCTACATCGAAATCTTGCTCTATATTCTTATATGTAAAGGATGTCCTCGTTTTGCGCAACTATCTGCGCCTGGACATGAGAGAGGCTCACCAACATGCTCAAGCACAAACCTCACCCTTTGGCCGTCTCTTCTCATATGTTTTGCGTGACGCTGGACGATATCGAATATCACGTTCGAGTTCCGACACACATGAGGCATCTCATTTCCCATATACCGTTAGCATCAGAAGTATTCTCGATATACCGTCGAAACATCGCTCTCGTACCTAATGTTGCTCCCCTCTCCCCGGCCGCCCTAGCTGGGATCCCCTCTTAGGGTGAGACACTTGACGACATCAAACATTATATGAAAGAATCTTCTATATCAACCAGTGATGGTTCTTCTACCCAGCCCCGGGCCCCAAATCCCCATGGTAAGTATTCTCGATATACGTCGAAGCATCGCTCTCATACCATAATACGTAATGTTGCTTCCCTCTCCCTGGCAGCTCTAGCAAGGACCGCCGCTCAGGGTGAGACACTTGACGACATCAAACGTTATCTGAAAGAATCTCCTATATCGACCGGTGATGGTTCTTCTACCCAGCCCTGGGGCCCAAAGCCCCATGGTAATAGGAAGGACTCCTCACCTGGGTAAAAGGCCTCCAATAAGCGAGCAGCCTCTGGAGCTGACTCAGTTGAATCCCGAGAGTCTTCAATCGAGTCTTCTGCTGCAGCTCAATATTCTTTGTCTTCAAGCCCGTCCCGCTCTTCACCGGACTCAGGCCCCTTACCGGTCCAAACGGTAGCAGAGATCCACATAGTTACTTGTATTTTATCTAGATTGCCTGCTCCACCCAATCACCCTCATGATCCGATGGAAGCCGACGATATTCCAACATTGCCAGCCGAAGTTGTTGGATCAACCTCTCAGACATCAAAAGCTCCTTCGGCCCATGATTCCCGATATACTGTCCGAAATCTCTTCTCGACTTTCTGTTTCTACCGGGCTGTCCACCACAGTTACAGGTAAGCGCATCGACCGGTTCCTCGAAACCCTTGGAAATATCCCCTGTACGGCTCCTTCCAGGATCTCTTCCCATGCTACAGCAGGTTCTTAGAAATCAGCTCTTCTTTCCCCAAGGTTCTTGGGACGCACTTCAAACTTAACCTCAGCCACCAAAGAGAAAAAGAAATATCTACTGCGATACATAACCGTCCCACATAATATCCTCCATTTTAAAATGGAATTGTCGAGGTGTTCTTCCCAAGTGGGAAGAACTCAAAGTTACTTTGATGGCCCTCCACCCCGCTGTTGTTTGTCTTCAGAAGATCAAACTAGGTACCTGGTTTTCGTATTTTCAACTCTATTGCTCCTATTGGAGGCCCCTCTCGTGGGGGGGAGGGGCAATCATGGTATCTTCATCTCACCATGTATCTCCCCTCCCCCTTCATACTATCCTCCAAGTTGTTGCCGTGAGAATTTTTCTTACAATGCTTTTTACTTTTTGCTCTATTTGCCCCCCTCCTTCTTTACCATTACCAAGACCCGACCTTTTAGAACTTGTAGATCCGTTATCCTCCCCCTTTTTATTACTCGGAGATTTTAATGCTCGTCACTCATATTGTGGAGACATTACTCGTAATGCCAAAGGAAGTGTTTTAGAGTCTTTTTATTATCTGAATTTCTCTGCGCTTTAAACACCGGCGATGTTACCTCTTATTATGTCCAGACAAATTCTTTTAGCTGTGTTGACCCGTCTCTCTGTTCCCCGGATTGTCTTACTGATTTGCGATGGTCAGCCCTTGATGACTTCCATGGGAGTGACCACTTCCCTACTGTCTTGTCGGTCGTTTATCCCTAGTTCTCGCACAAGCGTGCCTCTCAAGTGAGACTTAGGCCATGTTGATTGGGACGGCTTCCGAGATGAGTCTTTCACAACTGCCTCCTTGGGCACCTTCAATAGTGTGAAAGCGGTAGTGGCGTACTTCACATTGATTATCTATAATGCAGCCACACAGACCACTTCCCGGAAGCGACTAGGAATGGGACGCTCAACAGTACCCTGGTGGACCTCGGAGTGTGCGACATCCGTCAAATACTATGGTTTAGGTCATACCTGATTACGGAGCAGCCCAAGCTTGTGTAACAAGGTTGATCGAAACTAGTAGCTTCGTCAGGCTCACCGAAATTCATGGAGCCGTTACGTTTCATCAATTTCCTCTATGACCCCTGCCGAAAAGAGCTAGAAGAGATTAACAAGATCCGGGGTCGTTATGCTAGCCATAACATCCTAACACTCAACTTACAAGGATCCTTTGTGAATGACAGCCTGTCAGCAACGCCTTAGCTGACAATTTCCGTACGATCAGTAGTGTCAGACACTACAATAAGCCTTTTCTAGGTTATAAATCAAACGAACAGTCACATCGTCTCAATTGTACAATGAACTCCATCCTTCCGTATAATGCCTTAGTCTCAATCCACGAGTTGTGTGATGCATTGTCTCTTTGTTGGACTACTTCTTCTGAGCTTGACATAGTGGCAGTCCTAGCCTGTATGGTTCCCTGGGCGAAACCCCCTTTCAGCACAGCAGCCCCCTAGTAATGAGACCCAGCTTCCAACATATTGAACTAAATATTTATAAATAAACAAACCAACAATTATGTACAAACCAACATGTTTATTAAACCTATGATCTTCACATATAAAACTACACACTTCAATTGTGAATGTGCAATAAATACCTAAATTAAAACAATAATTAATTCACCCCCCCCCCAACAATTCATGCCGCCCATGTCAAGATACCACCCTGGGGGCGGCTGCCTACATTTCTCATACCTAACACGCCCTCCCCTGCTTGGACGAGATCCATTTTATATGATTCGCCATCTCCATCCACACTCTGTCACTTTCTTACTTGACTTGTACAATCTTATATGGGTGATTGTCCTTCCTTTGTCAAACCTGGCAGGGACGGGTTGGACGCAAATCACTATCGACCTATAGCTCTTAGCAGCTGTTTGGAGCAAGTTGCTAGAGAAGTTGGTGTTGGTGTGCCTGAATTGGTTCCTAGAAACCAATCACATACTCTCTCCATTTCAGTGCGGTTTTCGCAAGGGTCATAGTAGCCTTGACCTCTTAGTACGTTTCGAGGTATCGGTCCGGAAAGCTTTCTTGTTAAAACACTAAGCCCTGGCCATATTTTTCGACATTGAGAAAGCCTATGATACAATATGGAGATAGGGCGTCTTAAGGCAACTACACGTTTGGGGTATGAGAGGTCTTTTACCCTTCTATTCAAAGTACCTATCTCCATACAAGGTGTAAAGATAGAGTTGGTCTCTAAGTTTCGGTTTCTGGGCGTAACTCTTAATCCCAAGCTATTCTGGTTACCACACCACGCCGTCTTCGAACGGGATGTCTGCGGGCTCTAGACATTTTGAAAATCCTCTCTCACACGTCGTGGGGCAATGATTGTCGAACACTGTGGTCAATATACACTACCCTTGTCCAATCCAAATTGGATTATAGGTGCCAAATTTACTCTTAGGCTTCATCTTCAACCCTTAAAATGTTGATCCCCATTCGCAAACTAACATTCGCCCTAACATCGACTCCAGATCTGTATGCAATACCTCTGTCGTGTGCAGTCTTCCTCTGTATCAAAAGTGGAGACCAATCGGTCACCCATCTTCTACTAGAATGCCCTCATTTCACCATTCTCCGATCGTCCTGTTTCCCGACCCTTTCAACTATCCCTCACCTGTCTCGCCTTCGTTTTCTTCTGGCAGAGGAATCTCTTAAACCATTTTTGAAAAATTCAGAGTGGCTTCTCCCTCTTTTATAATTAATTTGCCTCCATTTGTTGCTGCTGTCATTTAGAATCCACTTGGATTGGACAGATGCCCAACTTGTTTCTACCCGAAATCCTCTTATTCTCGGAGAGGGAGATTAAAAGAAACCACACGTGGTACAAGGCTCTTTATCCCTTACGTTTCACTCCTCCCGAGCTCCCTCAGAGTAACAAGAAGCTAAGACAAGAAATAAAAGGGACTGGCAGCTTATCTTCGCATAGGACTGAGCATTACTCTGACCATCGTCGCTGATTCGTGTTTAGTTAGTTTCAAGAAACGTTCTAGGTATAGTAGTTAGGCCCAAGGTGATGAGGATATGGGAGAACAACTCAACGGCCTCATCCTCCAATTTAAACTCCTCGACTGGGAGATTGAAATGCGCCGGCGCCAAGCACCACCACGGGGGGTCTCTTATGCGGCATCGGTCAAGAAAATGATATTTGAATGGGAAAGTGATCACTACCATAGAGGTCCTCGACTACCTCCCACTCAAAATCAGGCTGTGCAACCTGAGAACATAGGGATAGATGAAGACATGAAAATAAAGCAGTTCTTGGCAGTGCTGCGTAAACTCATTCACATTTACGACACCTATCTCCAGCTCATCGATCAGGTGGGACAAGGACCTGACAACTGAGATTGATACAGTAGGGTCCCCAGATGGGATGTCTACTGTTCAAATCTCAGAGCAGCAGAAAGGACCTTGCCACGTTGCGGCGGAAATTCCACGCGTCGAAGTCGGCTTACGGTGGAATGTAGGCAGAAATAACATTATATCTCCTATCCATGTGCAGCTGCACAGCTACTGCCTGAAAGGAGGCATTTAGAGCAAAGCAAAGAGAAGAACGTATACATAATGCCACGCGCCTCAAGCAGTCGTTAGACTGACAGGAGGCAACTTCCATCGGTAAATCCGTAAAAGCGGAGGAGACAGTCCTCAAGAAAAAACTAGAGGAAAAGAGGAGAGAGGAGAAAGACAGACACAACTTAACGCCTCAGCAAGAAGGAATGGGCACCAGTTTTAAACTTTTGAATTTCATGAGATTCAACGACAGGACTAGGAAGCTCATTCCATAACCTGATAGTTGCTTGAATGAAGCATCTAGAATACTGAAATGTGCTACAGCATTTCTAGTTAACCGAACTGGACGAAAAGGATCAGGAAGTTCACTGTACAGAGGATGGTTAGGATTATGATGTATCTTATATATCATATACAGTGAACTCACAGAGCGGCGGTGCCATAATTCAACCTCAAGATCAGGAATTAAAAATTTGCAAGCTCTCAGATTCCTGTCCAGTAGCTTAAGATGAGATGTTGCAGCAGAGGACCAGAAATAAGAATAATACTCCAACCAAGGAAGTAGGAACGAGTTGAAACACCTTTTCATAGGATCAGATAATTATACAATGTAATCACTTACACATACTTGACAAATGGGCCCAGTTAAGAAAGGCTTTGACAACTTGGCTCACTATTCAGGCAAAATTATCACAGAGCTTTAACCATAAACATTGGTGTTGGCATAGTCTCCTTATATGTGTAATGGAAGAAGGTAAGGGGAGTTCACGACCCAATACACCCTTTGCCTATACTTGCCTTAGCCAGTGGGGTTTCGGCACTCGCAGCTGGTACTGACATCACAATGTACACTGCCACTTGCTTGAGCATCTCTTCTAGGTATATGGAATCCTTCAGCATTTCTCCTCTTTCATTAATCATTGTTTGTTCTAAAAATTACTTTATCGAAACAGTAGGGTGGGTGATGACCTATTATTATCATACCCTGGGTGCTGGAGCCACGTTATAAAATCACATTTGACTCAAAAGTACTTCAAAGATGAGCATTTTGAAGTCTTATAAAGTTCTATAATTGGTTCATTGTAAACCAAAATATGTAAGGGAAAATCATTAAGTGTTGTGAAGGGAGCAATGAGATATTAAACCCTTATTTAATTATTAACTCTCATAATAAAATTATCTTTCTTAACCAAAATAAAATTCTAGTATTATCTCGTCCTTAACGAAATAAAAATTGTATGACCTATTTCTTAATAAATAAAAAATGTAGTATTATCTCTTTCTTAGCGAATAAAAATTGTAGTATTATCTCTTTCTTAAGTGTGAATAAAAATTTAGCGTTAGACGGTTATCTTTAGTCGGCGGTGCTCAGTTCTTTACTAAGCGAAGGCATTTTTTCGGACTCCTAAAACCATTACCTCCTTTACCAGGTAGCGGGATGTAAGTAGCAAATGAACTTCATTCAAGATTCTGGGTCTAAAATGAATGAAAAACTTGAAACTTGAAACAGAAAGATAGAATAAGAGTGGAAGGGGTTTGGAAGAGAGGGTGGAGGGTAATAGTGGGAAAAGGAAGGAACTGGTAGTCAGATATGTATGTGTGTTGGTTCCCGGTGAATGGGCTATCTCCATTAGTTCTTTTGTTTTTTCATCTTTGTTATTAATATTGTCCCACTGCGGGATCTTTTATTTATTTTTTAATTGTGATTTATCTTTTTAGTTTATCCCATCGCGGGTTCTTTTTGATCTATTTCGTTCTCTCTCTCTTTTTTTACTGACTTATTATTTTGCTATTTTTCATTTACTTCTTAGTTGTATATTTGTACAGATCCTGTTGTCCTGGTGCTGGAGAGGTATCTTTTGTATTCACCTCCCCCTGCCTCTGGGTCAAGAGCCGCTAGAGTTTCCATGGGGAGAATAGCCTCTAGTCTTGCCCAGATGCCTCGTACTTTCTTTATAGAGATAAATGTTCAATGGTTCTAGATTTGTTTCTTCATGGAGGCTCCTCGAGGTCCGATACTCAGACCACCTAGAGTTAGTAGTAAGCCGGAGGCCTCGATTTTGCTCTCTCTGGAATCTCGACATGTTTTTTATTGACGCCGCGTTGAGCGTTATAGTAGGGTACACATAGTTTTTATATGACTAAACTGGTGTACAACTTCTTTTTGTTCGCTATACCAAAATTTTTGTAATGGAGGAGTTTGTCTAGTTCGATGTCAGCGTATCTAATCCTCAAGCTGACCAGTCTGTTCATGCCAGTACTGGCAAGTTTATAGCCGAGGACTGACACGTGTGGCGAGTATTCGATTTCAGATTCTTCAAGATTGAGATAGACGAAACGACGTCTTCCTATTACAATTGCTGACAATTTTGATACCTTGGCTTCTATTTCCAAGCGTTTATCAAACCTGGATATTCTAACGGCCTTTGATGTAGTGTCTCGGGACATCATCCTCGCATAATTTGTTCTCCGAACCACAACTTGAGTGACATCATCGATCCAAAATTTGTCGAAGGCCTTCTTTACATCTCTGTAAATGACGGCGATCCATCCCCCCCCCCCTAGCCTGCCCTGCTGCTGCGTGTTGAAGCATGTGGGCTATGGCTGTTTCCGTGCCTTGGTGTCTCCTGAACCCGTGTTGTTCCTTGTTCAACAGAAATGCCCTGACAGGTGTTTCGATAGTCTTCTGCCGATAATTTTCTCAAAAACCTTCCCAATGGTCTTCAGCAATGAGATAGGTCTGAAATTTATGACCTGGTTCGCTGGCTTTCCAGGCTTTGGGATGAAATCCATTTTCGAGGTTTTTAGACCATCTGAGAAATAGTCCATTGCTAGGGTCGAATTGAGCAGGCTCAGCAGCCTAGTCCGAAATCTCTCGGATGCTTCTTTCAGGTGCTTGATGGCGATTTGGCTGAGGCCTGGGGCTTTATGCCTGAACGATGCGATCGCCTCCCACAATTCCGCCCTGGTGATGGAGTTCCCCTCTTGTGAGTTGCCGTGAAGACGGTGGAGGTACGAGGTTGCATAAGGGTCGAAACTGTCCTACCTCCTCTCCATGTACTCGAGAACCCGATCCGCGAAGCCTAGATCAAAGTTATCCTCCTCTTCATCGGAGATTGTGAAAACGTTTTTCCAGACTCTACGGAACAGCCTCTCCTTGTCTCTGGGAGTGGTCGCCGTGGTACCTTCGTGCAAAATTGCGATCGAACCATAGATACGGGAGTTCCCCTTTAGTCTGTTAACTGTTGCCCGAAATGATTTGGGATTCCTGTCAGTGTCTTATTTTTCAATTAGACGGTTCCACTTCTCCCTCAGTTTGTGTGCCAGCGTGGTGTTCAACTGTCTCTGGAGGTTTTGAACGAGACGGAAATCCATGGGACAAGTGTAGCCCATGTCGAGGATGCGGTTGTAGCCGTCGGCGAAGCGCTGTTGGAGCACCACTCTCTCTTGTGTAGGGGTTGTTGGCAGTGTGATTTTGCGTCTGTGTTTGAAATGCAGGCATTGATAGCAGAAAGCTCATCGTCGTGGTCTACCTCGGATTCGCCGTCTAGATTAGGAGGGTCCAATGGAAACGCCCTTCTGTATGATTCCTAGTCGGGCTTTGAGAAGTCTTTCCTGGGAGCAATAAGAACTGGTATAGGAGGAGCTGCTATGGTGATCAACATGGGGATGTGATCGCTAGGTGTCAATGGTCCTGGACTGAGGAGCTGGTGGAAGGGGATGCCGGGATTCGTGAGAACGACATCAGGCTTAGTGGCCGACCCTGGGTACAAGAATGTAGGGAAGTCCGGCCCGATTCGCTCAGCGATATCCCTTCTTAGCAAGAGGTCAAGGTTCCTGCCTCTTGCGTAACCCGCTGCTATGCTTTAGGCGTTCAGGTCCCCGGCGAACAATACTGGGTGCCTCTTTCTTAAAAAGGGTGTACAAGTCATGGTAGGGAAGATATGAACGGCGGGGTGAGGGAAAAATGAATTTTGGTAAGGCTTAAATTTGAAAGTGTTTGAACGTAAATTGTTCCTTAAAATCTATTTTAACACTGATTGGCCAATATTGTAACAATTATGTTTTAAACGTAAAATTGATCTTAGAAGTTGATTGTTCATTTTGTTAACGGTGTGTGTGAGAAAATAAATTAAACATAAAACTCGTCATTAAAATTAGCTTAATCCTGATTGGCTAAATTTTGTATCGCTTAAGTTTACATAGAATAATTATATATAGAGCAGCATTTTATGAGGGAGGCAGTTAGAGTTAGCAATTTTTGTTTTTATTTGTAATACAAGTCTACGCTCCCGCCGAATAACGAACGTCGAATCAGGCTAAAGATTTTCTTTCACCTCGAGGAATCTACGATCACCTAATAATTCAGCCTACGAAACGACAAGACACGGGCCCTTCTCATATTCCCATCATAACTGGTGACCCTTCTACATCGAACGAGCAGTGTGATCAAACCACAAATGATTCACAAAGGGTGCATCAAGCTTCTTGCTTTTCCAACCTGGCGTAATCAACCTCCCGTCGAAAAAGAAGCAGCCGTTACAGGATGGCGAAAATAATTAATTTTAGGCTGCCTTACCGCCCGAGGCTGGAGCGAACTTCACCACCGTCGAGCCTCCCGTCTTCACCTAAGCAGCCCGGAATTGTGCTGCTTTGCCGCCCGACAACGTGGATCGAATTCCACCTGCGATTATTTCATCGCAGGACTACTCCTCTCATCGAGCTCTGCGAGACTCTGCAACATGAATGATTCGAGATATTTCTACGCACCGGACTACGAAGAGCAACACTGGAACAATATTACACCAACAAATAGACAATATTAGTGTTTTAAAATAAATAGAAAACAGTGCAAATAAGTTTAATAATGTAGCTTCAGTGCTATTTTTTTTAAAGAGTAAATAGTTAAAATTCTAGTGTCTGGTGAAGAGAATATTACTAATTAAGTATGTAAATTCGTGTATATCAATATAAATTTAACTCTGTTCCGTGTAGTTTAAGAAAAGTGGTGTGGTGCCTAAAACAAAGAAATGTACGTACAAAAAGGTTTAGTTTGCGATGAGGAACTGCAGCTACTACATGAGGAGCGCTTTAATCAATGTTGATAAATCGATTGGCATAACATAGGTTATAGAAATAATCTCAGGACTGTTGACCCCTCTGAAATCTATGTTATGCAGTCAAGGATAAAAAAATAAAATAAGAAAGTATATATAGTGTTGTAGGCGCGCGCACAAAGCTGTAGGTATGCTTAGAAATATAAATTTAACTTATATTGCAGCCAATGATAAACTTGAAGGATGGGGATAATAGAAGTTTTGGCGTGCACACACAAGCAAACATAATTTTGTTCTCATTTGAGAGTTGCAGTTCTTGCGTCCGAACCCTCTAAACAACCTCTGTATACTTTGATTAACGTAAATGTTTGTACGAAAGATGTATTATTTATAATGTATTAATGCACTCCGTTTGCTCGAGACGAAGTCTTGTGGTGCTGGAACCACATTATAGAATCGCATTTGACTCAAAAGTACCTCAAAGATGAGTATTTTGAAGTCTTATAAAGTTTTATAAATGAGATATTAAACCATTATTTAATTATTAGCTCTCAGAATAAAATTGTAGTATTATCACTTTCTTAACGAAAATAAAATTGTAACATTATCTTTCTTAACGAAATAAAAATTGTAGTATTATCTCTTTCTGAACGAATAAAAATTGAAGTTTATCTCTTTCTTAAGTGTGAATAAAAATTCACCGTTAGACTTATCTTTAGTCGGCGGTGCTCAGTTCCTTACTAAGCGAAGGGTTTTTTCGGACATACAAAACCTTTACCTCCTTTACTCGTGCTCCTGCCTGCCTCTGATTAACTTTCTAATTGTTTGTGTTCTTTAAATTAGAAGTCGCTTCGTATCATGTGTAATTAGTTCATAGCGCTTCACCTTTTGTACTAACATAATAATAAAGGCGCAGTGGCGCAAAACATTGCCCATTATTCTTTATGTTCTCAAATTGTTATTTGAGTTTAATTTAAATTAATCAGCTGCCGTCCCCGTGTTCGGGTAAGTCCATGATCCTTCTTTGTTAGGCCCAGGGGTTTTGAAGTTCTTTATCACCGAAAGGTTCCATTGCGGGATTCCGGTAACCAGGAAAACCCGCCTTCATGCCCGCCTAAGAAAACTACCCCTAAGAAGAAGCCCCCCAAGGGCGCGACTACCCGGGCCCGTACCAGCTCGCAGGCCTCAGCTCCAGGCCCCGTTGACCCCCCCTCCACTGCTTCCTCCGAGACCGGAGAGGAGGAGCTCGAGACCCTCCGCCACCAAGCGCTCGACTCCATTGGCACTCGGGAGGTCCCCCCTTTACCTAGGAACTCTGCACCGTGGGAGCCCATTTACGCACGTCGCGTTTTAGGTTTTGACGACCCAGTTTTGGGTTTCCAGCCCAACCAAGGGGTTCCCCAGATTGTCGAAGCCTGCAGAGTAGCCCCCGATTGGCCCCTGGTGGTGACCCACCTTCGGGCCCGTCTTGACAACCCTTCCTCAATTTTTCGTATCCAAGACGTGGAGAAGCTTAACCTCCTTTTCATCTTGTACCGGGTGCGTGAGTCCCTCCTCGAGGAGGAACTCAGCCGCCTCCACACTAGGCTGCGCCTATACTTTCTGGTGTCCTATGTGGGGTGGCAATACGCCTTGGAGGACTTCCGTTTACAGTCTACCCAGGGTGTAGGGATCCCTATCGACCCCGTGCTGTATAACGGACGGTGTTTAGGGAAAGTTGGTTTCGACCCCCGGCTGCCCGCCCGCAGGGCTCTGCCCCTCCTGCACGCCCCCGTCGCCGCCCTCGTAACCGTAGTAAGGCTAAAGGTGATGGCCGGAAATAGGCCCGCTTGTGATTCTTGGGAGGACGAAGTATGGGCGGTTCAGCAGATTTTCGACTTCGCCCCGTCCCTCCCCTTCTCCTTCCTCGGGGTATGGTGTTCCTGGGGTAGATGGGTAGATGAGGACTCCCCCCCCCTCCCCTCGCCGTGGGGCTCGGCGCGGGTTAGGAGGTCTTCGGTTATAACATCGACTCGATTCCCGAGTTCGGGTTTGTATTGACACCCGACGATGATGACCGGGACTTAGACGACTTCGCTCTCACCTAACAAGAACGTCTTTTGGCCGCTGACCCTGGACTCGCGGCCATAAATATGGTTCCCCCGTCCCCTGGATGACAATACCCAGGCTTTGCTCGATGATGACCCTGACCTTCGCGCCGCCGTGGACTTTCTCGACCATGTTCCGGCCCCGGTGCCACCCGATCGCCCTGCTTCTCCGCTGGTGGAGGCTCCTGGTCAGGATGCGCCCCCGGATGCCAGGGTTTGGACCGGTGTGGACCAGGGCGACGGTAACGAAGCTGACGAAGCAGACAACGCCGAGGGTGAGGCGGGTAGTGTGTTCGACCCTTTAGCTCGGGCCCGCAATGATCCCCTCCGACGACACATCTGCGACTTCGTCCCCGGTAGTGTGTGCACCCATGTTCCCCTTCCCTCCAATGTGGCGAAAGCTGCGGGTGAAGAGGGTGTTCAGGTGTTCCTCGGGTCCTACCGTCACTTTACCCCCAGCAGTAAACTGTTGCTCCCGGTTTTGCAGACGCTTCTGCGCGCCGGTGTTGTTAAACACTCGGAGCAGATCAGGTGCGCACATCAGGTGTTCCTGGTCCCCATAAAGGAGCGCGAGGATCGCCTCATTTACGATATGTCCCCTTTGGGCCTATCGGGTTTGTATACCCCCCCCCCATCCCATTCTTCCAGCTCCCGTTCCTCGGAAAGGTTCTGCGTGATGCAGGAGAGGCCACGTGGGCGATCAAGATCGACCTGCAGCATGGGTTTTACCATATTAAACTCCACCCCAATGCTAGGCCTTGGTTCGGCATCCTCTGTGGTGGTTGGCGCTTTCGTTTTAAGGGCCTTCCCATGGGGTTTGCCTGGTCCCCCTACATAATGCAGTCTTGCATGGCTCCTATTTTTACGAGTTTGCCCGCAAGGCTGGCGTCACGTGTTACATTTACCTCGACGACATTTTGGGCCTAGGTTGCCCCGCCGCCCTCGTTCGATTCATCAACTTGGTTCGTCAGTCCTCGATTAAAATCAGCGAAGGCAAGTCCGTGCTCACCCATACCCGTCATCTAGTTTACCTAGGCGTCAGCGTCGACATTGACCTCCGCTCCAGCCACACCCGCCTTACCCCCCCTCACCCCGAAGATGAAGAAGAAGACGTCGTCCGCCTTGTCCTGGGCCCCTTGAGTCCCTTCCCATTCCCCCTTCTGGGCTAGGCTGGGTGGGCTCCTGAACTTCGTGAGCATGGCCCTTGGCCTCCCGAGGTTCTGGGCCCAATTGGCTTACGCCCGTTCCCCCAGAGTTGCCCTTCTGGCGATCTTCCTCTCTTCCGGTTGGGTCCCCTGGGCCGGGGAACGAGTCGGGTGGCCCCCTCCCTCGAACCCCATCGCCTTCAGCGATGCCACTCCCAGTACCCTTGGGTGGGTTTTTGATCAGAGGCAGGCTTCCTTGTTTCTATACCACCCTACGGATGCGGTAAAAGTGGAGTTCGCAGCTCTCCTTGCCCTCTACTTTTGTCGACCGTCTTATTCCTTGTTCTCTGACTCCGCGTGCAGGGTCTCCTTGTTTTGTATCATAATTTGTTCATGTCCCAGAGACCGGTAGTAGCTTGGGTCCCGACACTCCTCAACCCTGCAGAGGCTCCCTCGCGTGGAATAAATGCCTTCGCAGAGGCAAAAATTTCAGTGACGTCATTTCTTGACGTCATTGGAATCCATGACGTGAGTGACTCTCGCTGACGTCACACGCAATGGGGTATATAAATCTCTGCTTGCTATTGTGTCGGGACTCAGGGGACACACAACCGTCCCTGTGTAAGTTGGAAACAGCATCGATATCCAAACCCCAGATGGGGTGGCACCACGGGTGGTGGTAGTTGATTCTATCACGGCCCATCATCAAGTCCGTCACTCATCACCCATCTGAGGGGCCTCGCCCGGGTCCACCCTCCATCATTCATCTCCTCCATTTGGCAGTTCAGTTCACGTAAGCTTAGCGACGAGGTAGAGGGAGTCTCCAAATAACCCTATACAGAAAACCACGAAGAAGAATAGGTGCATCTTATTGAGCAACAGCAAATTACCCACAACGAGAGCATCTGTGATAACCAAAAAACAGTGCTGAGGGGCGACTCTCAAGAAGAGATGGCCCAAGACCACACGACCCGGATTCTTCCTCGGGTTGTCGACGGGCAACCCAAGCCCAGCAGGGAATCCACTTCCGAGGCCGTGTACGGCAAACTGGGAATTGCCATGGTGAGGCTCCTTGACATATCGTCGGGCTATATTGCGATATGCGAAAAGGAGAAGGATATTAAAGATATATCCAAGGATAAGGCAACCGAAGTCCTTCGAGCCATAGGACTGCAGCCAGCAGTGCCACCCCAGATCCTGGCGCACAGAAGCGTAGTATACCGCCGGATCGACCCATGGATTCGGCAGCATACCGCGGAAGAAATAAAAGAAGAGATAGAGCTACGGCGGGCCTGGGCTAAGGTAGCCGAAATAATAAAATTTAAAAATAGGAGAGACGGTGGTGACTACACGCACGTGTTCAAGGTGGTCTTCTCGGAGACTACCATGGCACAGAAGGCGAAAGAGCATGGTCTACTAATGTTCAACGCCAAAATTAGCGGAAAGCAGGTGGAAAAGGGAGAGTTCACTCCGGTCCAGTACTGCTTCAAGTGCTATAAGATGGAGTCCCACGCCACCAAGGACTGCAAGAAGCCACAAGAAACGTGCTCCAAATGCAGCCAGCTTGGCCACAATTGGCGCAATTGCGTCAGCACCACGGAGAAATGCGTGAGCTGCGGGCAGGGTCACCGAACAATGGCCATGTAATGCCCTGCAAAAAAGGACGTAATGAGAAAGAAACAGAACGCCAAAAAGAACGAAGAAACGCGCAGGGCAAACACGTCCTACGCCCAGGCAGCAAAGGCAGCCATCTCAGAGGTGGATGCCAGAAAAACATACCTCAAAATTGAGAACGAGGGATCCACGAAAATCATGACGTGCATACTTCACGCGCACATCATGAATCTGGCTCGCCCGGGCACATTCGCGACTGTTCTGAACCAGATGCTGGCGAAAAACGGGATGGAACAAATGTGGTTCCCGGATACCCCCCTTCTGGGGATGTACTGCATTTGCAGATGGCTCCAAAGGCCCAGCAGTCAGCGGAGCAAGCTAAAGCTTGCAAACAGCCAAGCAAAAAAGCGAATAATGAAGCAGTCGAGGCGAAAACTCCTGCTCCCACCCAAATAAAGTCAAGCACGGCGAAACACTTGAACTCGGAAACAAGCAGTTCATCGGAATCTTCGGACTCCTCGAACGCTGAATCAACTAAACCCCAGGAAGAGAAGGGACAAAAGAAGAGAGCAAGGAGATTGCGGGCAAATTATATCAACCTGAGAATATACGCCAGCGATTAATTCCCCTTCCCGGAGGAAATGGAATCCAGTAGTATCTTCCAAGGCATTAAAGCAAAGATCTAAAAATGGGAGTACGACTCTGAGGTAAACCATGGAACAGTGGAAAAGGCCCTGCTCGCACAGAATGTTATCCTTCATCATAACACATGCGATCAAATCTCTAACGCTGAATTCAGAAAGAAGAAGAATAGGAGGAAGAAGAACGTCACCCAAAAACACTAGGTGACAGAAAATGGAGAGAGTAAGCAACAGAATGAGGATTCTGACACTCAACGTGAATGGATGGGAGGAGAAGGCCAAGGCATATGGTAACATATTCCTTGTGCTTGACCCCGACATCATTCTAATCACAGAGCACGGTATCGACACTACAGCTGGTCGCATTAAAATACCGGGCTACAGAGTGGTCATGAAGAACCATTCCCAGGAAAGGTTTGATGGTGCTGCAATAGCTGTCAAGAGGAACATCTCCTTTAAACAACTACCAGAACTCGATGAGTCCTTTGTGGCAATCGAAGTACACACCCTGGTAGGAGACCTCGTGATAGCTGCAGCATATCAACCCCCTCGACGAGCATATCTCCCGTTATGCAACTTTTACACACTGTTCGGGCACCGCAGAATGGCATTCTTAGGGGGAGACCTCAATGTCAGATGCCGTGCGGCGGGCTATGGTAGCACCAACGATAGAGGCCGGAACTTGGAACTGATTATGGGAAGAAAAAACATTCAAAGGATAGGGCCGGATTTTCCGACCTATATCACTTCCCGATCAGCAACCAAGCCTGACATAGTCTTAACAAGTGAAGGCTTCCCTTTCAACTACCATAGTGAGCCAGGCCCAGCAGTCCCTAGGGATCACATAGCGATTCTCACAACAGTATCTCTCGCACCAATCCAGCTCCCAGTCCCTCTCCGGATAAATTACGCCCTGGCCAACTGGGGTCGTTACAAGCAACGACTCAGTGACTATGCGCCAGCTGACCTCAGCACGGCGTCGTTAGAGGAGATTGATAGGGAGTTGGAGAGGATAACAACATCCATACTAAACGCGGACCGCGAGAGCATACCCGTAACAGGGTATAAAACACCTCCTCAGCCCAGATGGACAGAAGAGATGAGAGACATCGCTTACGTTCACAGGTAAGTGTAGGAAGAAGTACGACGGGAGGGTCCCAGCCGGGAAAGGAGCTTGCTGCTTCGACGCCTAAGCTCAGAGCTTAGAGAGGCCATCAACTTCCAACAGGGGAAAATTTGGAACAACCTGATAGCCAAAGTCGACAGCGAACTTAGCCCGGCAAAGTTCTGGCGCCAAGTCCAGAACTTAAAGGGACTTACACCAAGACCAAAAGCTCGGATAAAGGAGAACGGAAACTACATAGAGAACCCTCGGTTCTTGAGGACATGTTCAGGAACTTCTTGAAAAACGTTTTCAGGATTACCCCTGAGGAAAACGATGAGTTCGACCAGGAATTCGAAGGCCAACTGATTATACAACTAAATCAGGAAAGGCATCACACGCACCCACTACATCAAGTCAACGAAGGCAGGGAGATGGAGGGCCATGGACGTCCCATAACATCAGAAGACGTCATGGCAACTCTAAAAGCCTTTTGAGAAAAGGCACCAGGCTAGACGGGTATCACCAGAAACAACTTGGTTAACGCCCCACAGCAGATCATTCAGGGAATCGTTAACATCTACAACGCTTCCCTGAACACCGGCTTCTTCCCGGAAGGTTTCAAGATTGCTAAGGTGATCTTCATACCCAAGGGAGGTAAACCCCCTGATCAACTGGTAAATTACAGGCCGATCGCCCTGCTGGAGTTCGTTGCGAAAGTCTACGAGAGACTCCTAGCTGACAGGCTTCAAGAACAACTAGCCGAGCTGGGAGCCCACAACCCTCAGCAGCACGGGTTCCGCAAGGGACAAGAAACGGAAACAGCCCTCGCCCTCCTTGCGGAGAAACTCGCTTGCAGTAAAGCTGAGAGGAGGTACGTAGACGTGGTGCTGCGTGATGTAAAGAAGGCCTTCGATAAGGTTTGGCTGAGAGGATTGCAGTACAAGATCCTTAACCTCCAGCTTAACCCACTCCTGGAAAGGATCCTTTGCAACTATGTCTCCGATAGGAGAGCCCGAATTGAAATCGAGGGCTGCAAAGGACCCGAATTCGAACTTGAGGCGGAAGTTCCACAAGGCAGCTGTCTCAGCCCTCTGCTGTACCTCGTGTACACGATTGACCTGCCTGCTCCAGTGAGGTACGACTCGATGTATCTGCAATACGCAGCGACATCACCCAAATCGTCCTGAGTCCATTCAGGAACTCTGGAAGTCAGGCGAGGGCGACAGCTGTCGAAATTGAAAATATCAATAGATATGAGAGAAAGTGGAAAATTAAGACCAACCGCCAGAAGTTCACTATCATTCCAATGAACCGCCGGAAAGTAGACGACGCCATCGTCAATAATGAGATCTATCCGTACTCCAACGAGGGTAAAGTCCTGGGCTTACGACTCTTCAAATCGGGATACAAGAGGCACATAAACACAGAGTCTCCCTAGCCAAACGAGAGCTGAGGAAACTTTACCGTTTCCGAGGTCTCAGCGTGCCAAACATCAAAAAGCTGTACATGGCCTTGGTACGCTCAGTCCTAGTGTACCCGGCCGTGATCACGCAGATGGCAAGCTGTACCTCTCTCAGAATGATGCAGAGGGTACAGAATAAAGCCACGCTGCTGATTACTGGCACGCGAAGGATCGACCATATCCGGCAAACGACTCTACACCAAAGAATCGGTTTAAAGCCGATCAATACGGAGATCCAAAGGCTAGGGAGAAAGACTTGGGACAAGATTGACCAAGCAATACTCCAGAACATCAACCTAAATATGAATGTACGGGCAAACCGTAAACGCGCTATAGGCAGAACTGCTTTGTTCCCTAGTAGTAGAGCCTGCGCAAGAGAAGAGGTACAACCTATATTTACGTAGTTGTAGTCCACTACTCCGGTGCACTATGACTAAGACTTCTGAACTCAACAAATTAGTCAAACTTAACTAATCCAACAGTTCAATGATTATTAAAAATAACGTAGAAAAAAGAGGCGAAGTGCCCACAATATAGATTCCCCCCCCCTTCCCCTCCCCCCCCAACTCAACATAGCATAAAGTTAAGAATTAAAACCTACTTTAAATACAAAAGAGGCGAAGTGCCCAATCAAATAACCATAAAATAAATATTAATTATAAACTCAGAATAAAAAGAGGCGAAGTGCCCAACTCCCAATCCCCACTAGTAAGAATAACCATATAAATTATAAATAAATGATAAACAAATAAATTACAATAATTAATTAATAAGCGTTAAAAAGAGGCGAAGTGCCCAAAGATAGTAGACAATCTAATACTCAAAACTTGAGATTCAGCATGAGAGAACCTTGAAAGGCTTGAATGTTTCAACGATATGGCAGAAGATAAACAAATAGAAACAAATATATATTATTACGGAGGAAACTGGCTGTCAAAGACAGCCAGCAACTTATTGACGGTGGAATTTTACAATAAGAATTACATAAGAAGAACGCTAGTGATGCCCTAACACCAGGGCAAACTAGGAAACTTATTCACACCTTTATATACCTACCACACAATTTCATCACTTTAACCTAATATAATGTAATGTAATGTCGGGACTCGTGCTCCTCCCCGCCTCTGATTAACTTTCTAATTGTTTGTGTTCTTTAAATTGGAAGTCGCTTCGTATCATGTGTAATTAGTTCTTAGCGCTTCACCTTTTGTACTAACATAAGAATAAAGGCGCAGTGGCGCCTTTATTCAAGTTGTGGGCACTTCGCCTCTTTTTCTTCAATTTTAATTAGATCGTTCTGTTGTTCTTGTTTATGTATATATTCCAATTTGGTTTTCTCGGGAACAGTTTCTTCCGCTCGGGAATAGGGCTTTCCTGGTGGCGTATCCACTAACTGCTCTCGTAATGTCTAAGTCGAGGTTCAAGTTGAGGAGTATCTCATTTTCAATGTTGTCCCAGGTTTTTCTCCCTAGCCTTTGGAGTTCCATATTCAGTGGTTTCAGACCTGCTCTTGTGTGCAGTTTTGTTTGCTGAATATGGTCCATCCTTTGTGCTCCAGCTATAAGCAGGGCTGCTTTGTTCTACACTATCTGCATTTGTCTGAGAGAGGTGGAACTCACAGCTTGCATGACCACTGTCGGGTACACTAAGGTCGAGCGTACCAGAGCAGTATATAGCTTTTTAGGATTTTTGGAGCTGAGGCTCTTAAATCTATATAGTTTTCCGAGATGTATTTTGGCTAGGGAGATTCTGCTGCTAATGTGCATTTTGTATCCTTTGGATGTTAAGTGCAGACCTAGGACTTTGCCTTCATTTCCGTACGGGTATACTTCGCCGTCCACTAAGACATCCACACGTTTTCGGCGGTTGGTCTTAATTTTCTACTTTCGTTCGTATCGTGAATGAAAAATGAATTTCGGTAACGCTTAAGTTTGAAAGTATTTGAAAGGAAATTGTTCATTAAAATCTATCTTAAGGCTGATTAGCTGCGTTTATGTTTAAAACGTAAAATTTGTCTTAAAAGCTGTTTGGTCATTTTGTTAACCCTATGTTTGAAAGAATAAATTAGACATAAAACATATCATTAAAATCAATTTAATCTTGATTAGCTAAATTTTGTATCTCTTAAGTTTACATAGAATAACTATATATATAGAACAGCATTTTGTGAGGGAAGCAGTTGACTACTGTAGATAGACGAGAGTAGGAAAGGGGGCAAGGAAAAAATAATAGCGTAGGCGAGTTGCGAACAGCTTCCCGCGTCGCTGGACCACTGTCAGCCAGCGGCGAATCCACTCCGCCATCCTGAGTCTCAAAAAAGACTCATTCAAATGAAGCTTTTAAGCCGCTCGCCTGCACTTCTCGTACGCTATACAGCCCCCTTTCTAGACGCGGAGAGTATTTTGAAGAAATGAAGAGAGCCCGTTTGGAAATGTTATCCAAGGGCTAACGCTCCCCGGTTTGAACCCGGGTCTGAGCCCATTGTAGATATAGGAGAGTAGGAAAGGGGGCAAGGGAAAAATAAGAGCGTAGGCAAGTTGCGAACAGCTTCCCGCATCGCTGGACCACTGTTAGTTAGCATCGAATCCACTCGGCCATCCCGAGTCTTAAAAAAAGACTCATTCAAACGAAGCATTTAAGCCGCTCGCCTGCACTTCTAGTACGCTATATTGCTATAATTCTATGATTGATTGTTGTGTTTACATCTCTCTCGTATGTTCTATTCGGTAAAGGCGGCAAAGATAAGTAAAATTTAAAGAGGAAAAGCCAAGCGTAAGCAAGAAATTTATCGCATTACGACACCCAAACTTTTATTTTCTCCGAATGTGATTCGAATGGAAACTGAAGTGCCTAAATAATTCTATACTAAGTGCAAGGATTACGGCAAGGAAAAGGGAGAAAATCCCACCACGGTAAAGGTAAAGTGGCATTTAACGTAAAAATCCCGTTACTTCCTTTCTGCTCTCCAACTATAACCACCACACTCATCAAATAGATAGGAACAAAAGGACAGGCAATAACAACATGACGGGGGACAACGTTCGGATAAGTCTGAAGACCTTCACCGAAAGGTCAAAACCAGACAGTGGGGAGGTCTTTGCCAAAGTATATGGTGACCTAAGTATCGCATTAGTTAGACTAATAGATACCCCAACTGGATACACGGCCATATGCCAAAAAGAGGCTGACGCTGAGCTTTTGGCCTCATCAAAAGCTACCCAAATCCTGAATAGGATCAACCTGAACCCCAAAATCCCACCCCAAATTCAGGCTCACAGGAGCGTTATATGCAAACGCTTAAACTCTTGGGTAGGACATCACTCGAGCGACGAAATCGTAGAGGTAATAGAGAGGAACCACCAATGTGTCAAGGTATCAGAGGCAATCAAATTTAAAGACTACACACGTGTCTTTAAGGTTATTTTCCAAGATACAGGCATGGCACAAAAGCCAAAAGAGCTCGGCCGCCTTCTCTTTCACGTCACCAAATAGAAAGAGAGGAGTTTGCGAAAAGGCAAACATATTTTCAGTGTTATAAATACAACCAGCACACAATGAAAACATGTCCGCAAACACAAGATATTTGTTCTATGTGCTGTCAAGTTGGTCACGTCTAACGTGACTGCAGGAGCAGCGTACGCAAATGCGTGAACTGCATCGGAGTAACAACAAGGAGTAACAACAAGGAAAGAAGGTACTCAAGAAGACCTTAAAGTCCATTCAATGAGGGTACCTTTGGACTAGCAGTCGAGCGGGCACATCTCTGTTCAAATGCTTTACGTTCTTTCACGGCCATTTTTCAAGACCCTGTCTAGTCTTGACTTGAACTCGTCAAAATATTCACTGTTGACAACTTCCACTGGAAGTCCGTTCCAACTACCGTAGATACTGTACGTGAAAATTTTCCACGCAGATCGCGATTGTAACGCTTCAGTTCAAGTTTAAAGCCGTGATTTCTTGTTCTGCTCTAAACAAGTGTGAAAATATCCCTGTAGTCAACACTGTCGAACCCTCGAAGTATTTTGAAAACCTCGATGAGCTGACTACGCAATCTACGGGTTTCCAACGAGAACAGATCTAATTCCCTTAATCTATCTTCATAACTTTTATGTCGGATAGAGGGAATCAGTTTGGTTGCCCTGCCTTGCACACGTTCCAATCTCGCGATGTCCTTTCGAAATGAAGGACTCCAGAATTGTACGGCATACTCCAGGTGCGGTCGGACAAGTGAGTTGTACAAACACAGTACAATCTCCTTGTTCCGATATCCAAACTGGCGCTTTATGTAGCCTAGCATCCTTTGGGCCTTTTTCTCCGCCTCAATGCACTGTTTCGAGAACTTGAGGTCACTAGTGATTGTTACACTCAAGTCCTTCTCAGTGTCGGTGGATTCAAGAGCAGTGCCCTTAGGGATATACTGAGATTGGGGTTTCGGTGGCCGATATGCATCACTTTGCATTTTCTCACGTTAAAAGACATTTGCCACGTGTCTGACCACTCCCCAATCTTCTGAAGATCTTCCTGCATGCTTGCAGTATTTCCATCCTTTGAAACGTTCATACCAAGCTTGGTATCGTCTGCAAATTTGGAAATCTTGGCAACCATGTCACCGTCCATGTCGTTGACGTAGATGATGAATAGTAGTGGTCCCAGGACAGAACCTTGAGGCACCCCGCTAGTAACGGGCACCCACTCAGAAGCCTGTCCATTCACCACCACCCGTTGCCGTCTGCAACTTAGCCAGTTCTTGATCTAGCCGGCTACTTTTTTGTCTATGCCCAGCGCTCGCACTTTCCAGAGAAGGCGGCGGTGTGGTACCTTATCAAAGGCTTTGTGAAAGTCTAAGTAGACCACATCCACCACCTTGTAGAGACCACGGGGCCATGGCGATGTCATGCCAAATAAAAAAGAAACAACAACAACAGAAGAAGGAAGAAGCTAATACCAACATATCGTATGCCAAGGTGGCGAAGGCAGCGATTAACGATGCTACTGCTCAGCGAACCTAACTCAAAGTAGAAAGCGAGCATTCTACCAAGATTATGTGCTGCATATACTATGCACACATAGCGAACCTCACAAACCCTGGATCATTCAAACGGGAACTTAACCAGATGCTCGTGAAGAACGGAATGCAAGAGATGTGGTTCCCCGAGAACCCTCCCTCTGAAGACATTCTGAGGATCCAGATGCAGCCTTCGCGAACAATCCTTATGCAAATGGAAACTGTTCCCGCTCCCGTTCCCGTTCCCACCCCAGCAAGCGTCCAACAAGATCCCGAACCTCAAACAATAGACCCCCCAAGCAATAGATGAAGTAATTAAATCAACCAACGAAGCGAAACAACTTTCCCGACAAGGTTCTCGCACCAGAAGATCCCCCAACCGACAGAGGATGAGGTCTACCTCAGACTCAAAAGAGCATAAGCATGCCTATCACGACAGTAAGATCAAACTGAAGATCTACTCCACCGAGAGCTCCATTCCCTAAGGTAATAAAGGACAAGGCCATCAGTAAGAGCGTGAGAGACGGACTGTACATATGGCATTACTGTGAAGACATCCCTGAGAGGGTAGTCGACAAGGTCCTCCTACTTGGGTTTGGCCGACTGAACCAAGATGCGTTCACCACGATTTCGGAGTCAAAATTAAGGAAAAAGAGATCTGGCAAATGCCGATCTCTACCAGCCAGCCCCTCCACCCTGAAGAAGCACGACAAAAGGAACGAGTAAACGATATTCAACATGGACAACGTGACTAAAGACTTAATAATTCTACAAATGAACGTTGACGGATAGGACAATAAACAAACGACTTATGAAACACAATTAGACAGTGCGACCCTAACATCGTTCTAATTCCTGGCACAAAAGAGAATGAAAATCTTCACCTACAACGTCATTTCAAAGAACCACACCTCGGAACATTACGATGGTGCTCCCATCGCAGTCAAAAGCGGGATTCAACTCAAAGAACTACCTCTTCTAGACGAATCCTATCTGGCTATCGAGGGTCAAACTACCCTTGGACCTCCAGTGGTGTCCACAGGATACCAACCCCCGAGACGAGACTACCTGCCGCTACACAATTTTCTCCAAATTTGTGGACACGGTAGAACAGTCTTATTTTTTTGGGGGGGGGGGAGGTCTCAATGCCAGATACCATGAATCCGGCTATACAGGACGTCCGAATAAGAAGGGAAAGAATTTTAAAACTCTTTTGGACAGAAACATTGTAGTTCGCGCTGGGCCCGACTTCCCCACCTACATCAGTAAATATTGTTTAAAAAAGCCCGATATCAATCTGACCAGCACGCATTTTCCCTACAACTATTTCATACAACCTGGCCCCCTGATACCAAGCGACCATGTTGCCATACTAATTAAGAATTCCTCTAGCTCAATCTAAATTCCCATTAAGGAGAGGAAATTTTCTCCCAAGCAAACTGGGAGGAGTACTGAACTCTTCTTAATGAGTACATACCTCAACCACTTGAAGAGGCCACCCTGGAAGAAATCAACCAGGAAATGGCAAATCTAACGAAAAATATGGCGAAAGCGGACCGCGCAACAGTGCCCAGAACAACATACAAGGCGCTACCAGCACCAGAATGGACTCAAAATCTACATGACCTATCGGACGAGTACAAGAGACTATATGACGAAATCAGACTACTAGGTACAGATAGACAAAGAAGCAGACGACTAAGAATAATAAGAACAGAAATGACAAATCATATAAGGGAGCAGCAAACGACCTAATGAAATGACATGATAGGCAAGCTCGACGAAGAAATGGACCCACGCACATTCTGGAATACAGTATTGAGACTATAAGGAAAACCACCGGAAAGATGCATCTACCTTAAAAAGACGAGGGGACAAAGCTAGACGATGAAGCGGAAAAAGAAGAAGAAATTAGAGTCTTCTGGAAAAAAATCTTCACTATCTCACCATAGGAAAATGAACACTTTGAAGACCACATTCACGACCAGCTAGGACAAGTCCTCGATAGGACATACACTTACAACAACGCATCTGCCGACAGAGAGATGACAGGCTATAGATGAAAGATCACCAGATACGAACTGACAACGGCACTATCTACCTTCAGACAAAGGGCACCAGGAAAAACAGAGTTAACCAAAATAAACTTCACGAATGCCCCCCACAACATCATTGAGGGGCTTGTCAACATCATCAACGCATGCCTGAACGCTAGCTACTTTCCGGAAGAATGGAAGATCGCTAAAATGATCTTCATTCCAAAACCCTAAAGCCGCCTGACACGCAAGCAAACTTCACACCCACTTCCCCCCTCGAAATGGCAGGCAAGCTATTCGAGAAAGTGCTTGCTAATGCCTTGTATTCATGGAAGCCAAAAACCTCCATAACTAAAATCAGCATGGATTCAGAAGGGGGAGAAAGACTCACACGGCGCTGGCAACCATAACAGAAAAGATGGCGAAGATTGCTAGCCAAAAGTGGTATGCTGACCTGGTGCTCAGAGACGTCAAGAAAGCATTTGACAAAGTATGGACGACTGGACTTCAGTATAAAATGCTAAGACTAAGCCAAAGACTAGAGAAAATACTATGTGATTGAAAAGAATGCGTACATTATATTGAAAAACTACAAGGGGCTAGACTTCAAACTGCCTGCTTGCGTACCGCAAGGACGGTGCCTAAGCCCCCTCCTCTTCAACATCTACACCCTTGACCTTTCAAATCCGGTCGGGGAAGACTCGCTGTATGTCCAGTTTTCAGAAATCTCCCAGATTATTACTGCCCCCTTCAGAAATCCCGAACAGCTAGAGAAATCGACCACGTCACCAGGTACGAAAGAAAGTGGGAAATCGTCACAAACACAAAAGTTCAGAGTAATTCTGCTCTTCCGTAAGAAAATGGGCCACATCGGAACTGATGATGCCCGCATTCCCCACGGAACAGAGGGAACAGTGCTGCGACTAAAAATAGGTAAAGGTGAGTACGGTTGTCACGTTGCCCAAACAGGAGCGGGAGCGAAGTCCGAGCTCACAAAGTTCTACAGGTTCAAAAACCTGAACATGACCAACAAGAAAAAAATCTAAAACGGACTCATTAGATCCAAGCTTCTGTGCCCACCTATACCTATCAACACTTATCCCCTAAAGCAAATTATATCCCTTTAAAACATACAAAATAAAGCGGTACTCCTAATTACCAATGTTAGGAGGACAGAAAGGAGGAGGCAGAGAGAACCAACTGTCACCGATTAACGTCGAGCTTCAAAAAAGAGCCCGTAAAATCTGGGAGAAAGTCTCGGGATGCATGACGGACGAAAGCAGACAAAGACCCATAGACATTCCGCTGGAGGACAGATACAGAAAGACGAGAAACTTTACTAACAGTAAAGAACAGACTGAAAGACAGGAAGAGCCTATATACACCTAAGTCTTAGCCTATGAGACAATGAAAGACAATCCAACTCACAAAGAATTCGACAATAAAAATACCCAAAACAAACAATTACAGCCAACGAGATAAACACATAAAACACCTACAAAGGCTTGGATGCCACAAGAAAACTATTATAATCTACCATCACAAAACATAAACAGATACAACAACAACTACAGAGTACACAGAAACTTGAAAAAATATAACCATCAAAACAACAAGAACACTAATCTAAAAAAAACCCGCTTGCGATTCCCTTTGACCAGGGAACTCTACTCTGCAATAACCTTTCTTCAGGGATCTCTATCTTTATCTATCCATCTACTACTATTATATAAATATGTGCATATATGGGTGCACGTTGTAATCATATATGTATGTATATTTTTCACACTTTTTATGACCAATGTTCAGGGAAGCAGTTAGAGTTAGCATTTTTTTTCTTACTTGTAATAAAAGTCTACGCTCCCGCCGAATAACGAACTTCGAATTCCGCTAAAGATTTCCTTTCACCTTGAGGAAGCTGCGATCAGCTAATAACACAGCCTACGAAAATACAAGACAGAGACCCTTCTCACCCCCATAATACCAGGACTCTTTCCAGTTGGAGAGTCCTCCTTATACAAAATTGCGGGAAGGAAAAGGTTGAGAGAATAGCTGTAATAATAATAATAATAATAATAATACTGATAAATAATAGTAATAATACAATCAAATAATAATACTAATAACCATATACAATAATAATAATAGGTAAACTAGGGTTGCATGGCGGCGAGGGCGAAGGGCACCAACGACTTTCCTATGCCCCATCAGAGTTTACATTAACCCAGTGGCAGGTCTTCCTTAATTTGCACTCAGGCCGGGAGGATCTCCAGCTCCTCTGGGTACAAGTGCAACAGGGGTTGGCTTTGGGCACACATATCGACTTCACTGTATAACGTGCCACTGGGATAGGTTATGTTAAGATGATAAAAATGTGCCAAACCACCAGAATCTCTTTGGATAATAAGAGTGAAATAGACATACGAGAGTCCACTAAAGAATAGGGTTGTTGATCACCCATTATCATCACAACCGAGCTCTACCAGGATGTCACCCGGGGAAGGTTGATCATTCACACGGGTTCCTTCTCACTGAGCAGTCACTACTGTGTTTGTAAGCCTGGAGGGACCAGGAGCAGAGGGTGCTTAAGTTCAGAGGTGTGAGAAGTTAAGGTGGCGATTGGACCAATTCCTTAATCTCTCAAAACAAACTTTAGTTCATAGTCTGAATTCCCATAACCTCGCACTCCAAGAGTTATGAGTCATACCGGTCTGACCAAGCAGGCTGCAGCTTGTCACAGGTCACACGTTTGGCCCCATGATACAGTTCACACAAATTTCAGGTTGTCCCGACTTTGCCCGCTTTAATGTATTAGCAAAACCAACCATCTCACACCAATTCAGGGAGCCTATTGTGATCGAATGTGACAGTATTGGGGGGTGTCTTGAGGCCCATCCATTTTTCAACCTTGATTGATCCCTGGTCAAACAATTACTCTGTAATGTGTTTTAGGGATTAGCCAACTAGTTCCATCACAGACTACTCATTTCAAGAAGTTCAGAGTATAGGTGGTCACCTGTAAAGGAGAGCCATGAAGTTCCCAAAGACCACTTTCGATGGCTGCCTGGTCAGGGACAGCTATATTCACAAGAAAGGTCCAGCCTGAGAAATGGGTAACCTTAGGTTCTCTACCAAGAACTTTAGCTAATGTTTGACATTGAGGGAACAAATGTCCTTTGGACATCATGCTCCCATTGGTTGGACTTATCAAAACCCAATTGAAGCGGTCATTTAATGAGGGGTCCTGACATTGCCCAACTCTATTTGACCTTGCGATTCCACTTTAGAAGGTTTTGCCTCCTCTGCCCAAGGGAAACCAAGGGCTGGACAAGCCGTCCATAGCCTAGTCAACTGCTTAATTAGCAGGGGATCTATCTATCTCTGATACTCCCCCTAGAGGAATAGAACCCTTCTTCCTCTTCTTTGAGGAACAGGGTTCAATGTGCATCCTGTTCTCTACCCCCCACCCCCCTCCCCGATGAATGAGCCCTGAAGTTGGATGGGCCGGCCTGGTCCTTTACTGAGATGGCAAAAAATAGCTCCCCACAAGAAGGAGGAGAACCTATTCCCTTTGACACCATGGAAACTTGTGTCCACTTGGGAGGATCTTACTCGGGAGTGGACTTTGTTTACCAAGACCCTGTCATCCCGGATGGAAACCCGCCAATCTGGGGCAATGGCACCCTGAACTCTGCACTCATCTCAGGAAGGGACTCCTTTTGGCCATCTCCTCTACCTATGCCATCAGGGACTCTGTAGCTCACGGCCTATATTATGTCTCCAAGTCTGGTGGACCGGCACATAAGCCTGCAATTGTCACGCTGCCGCCAAATAACTCTGTGGGTAAAAATGGGTTGGGAGGCAGGACTCAAAGGGCTACACTGCTCATAGTTTACCTTGGGGGGGTCTCAAGAAGCACCCTGTTGGTTCCTTTGGAAGCTCTTTTACGCCTTGTGCTGTAGCTTCTATTTTGGTGGGTTGGGGATAATGAGAAAAGCAAAAGCTGGCAACCACATACAGAAGAAAGGGTGGGCTATATCTCGCATCCTACCGCTCATGTCTAGCTCACCTTGGATTTTTAGCCTTTAGGGAACTGCAACTCTGAGCAAATTAAAGAGTGATTTCTGTGCCTGTGCAACAACCTACAAGGACCAGTTACCCAATGGATCGTCACTCCACCAGAGCTACAACTCCCAGTTAAGCAACTAGATTGGCAGGTGTGAGAGAGTAGAATCCCTTCTAGGTCATACGACTCATCGACAAGACCGCAAGGATCTGAAGATATGTCGTGTGACAGACTCAGAGATGGGACCCAAGATTTTTAGTTACCCTGGCAACCAACAAGGTGGTAAAAAGCAGGGCAGCCTTAGTTACCCAAGAATGGTCACATGGGGGTGTAAACTGCTCCCAATTAAACATCCCCCAGTCCCATCAATTCTTGGTCACTTGCAACCTGCGGTCGTTGTTTATTGAGGTCCAAAGCCTCTCTCTCTTCTGACAGGGGATGAGGTCACTGGTCAGGTCCTCAAACCTAAATAGAGGAAATAAGGAGGACCGATAAGAAAAAAGAGGCTGCACAGCGGCCAAGCGCGACAAAGGCAGGCCTTGATAGATCAATAACCCGGCAGCCCGATGCAACCAGCCTCGCTGAAACCGCATGTCTCAATTTTTTGAGTCACAGTGGACGCGTTACTGGCAAAGCGCACGCGCGCGTGGCCGTTGCGCAGCCATGATCGCCCAAAACAAATTTCTCAACGACTGGCGTTCGTCTCTGTTTTCTTTCTGGCCTTCTTTCTTGCCCGGACTACACCCTCTCCCTAACAGACTGGGTCTCTTAAGTCATATCCAGCACAAACATCAGCCTAAGAGACCGGATAATTGAAGATGAAACAGAAGTTCGGACACGAGCTGGAGCCAACGACGATAATGGCCGAGACAGATGGATTGTCTTATAAATTTAACACATATTAGTTCTGAAAAAAATACATGAAAGAATAAAGGGTTTATTACAATGCCCACAAGGTATTTAACTAGAAGTAGTTAATGCTTCCCTAAACACCTTACTAATCGTTTGCGATTCGAAATTAATTCCCCAAACTGAGAGACAATTAATAGAACAACTATAACACTGAGAAACCACGATCAAACTAGAGAATTGCAATGGCGCTAAAAAGCGCCAAACTTGTGGTAAAAACGCGCTAAAATAGGAAAGTTAAAACAATACTTTAAAACCTAGAATCAATTTTAAACAAATGAATGTAAAGCAACTTACCTTTAATTTACGCCGAATCCAAGATTTCTAAATCACTGTTCTCTTCCAAATCGTCATAATCTTCGTCAGCTTTTTCTTCTGAGGTTGAGGCGTGATATGCCTTCATCGTTCCAATTTTCTGCAAGATGACATTTGCCAATTTATAATTGAAACAGCATTTATCACTACGATTTAGACCATATTTTACGGATAAATTTCTCTCCATGTTTTTAAATTCATGCGGCTGCGCAATTTTGAATGAACAATGTTCATGACACTAAAGAGTCTTTTCACATTGACATTTGAATGCGAGAAAATAAGTAGTCTTAATGCTATATCAGAGATTTTTTTAACTGATTTCCCCCCACAGAATCCCTATACAAAGAAACTTCTATCCAGAATGAAATGGTGTTCGAATCTTCAACCCAGGATTAATTCCATAGCTGGTCCATTGGAAATCTATTTTAGTTATGGTCTCATCATTTTCCTAAAAAAATATTTCGCAAGGTCAACATTTGGCGGTTTGATGGGATTAAGGCACTCAGTAGTACTAAGATTTTTCATATATTCTAGAACTTTTATATTATCTGGTAGTCGCTGCTTAATTTGCTGCACAAGCTCAATGACGAATTTAATGCGTCTTTCACCTATTTCGTTTTCTGCTTGTTGAGGAAAGTTGCATTGCGAAATTTCATTTATAAAATAGCGCGGCTGCGTAAAATAAAAATAATTCGCGCTAAGCAATGATAAAACGCGCCAAATCTAGCGCGTTTTGCGTTAAATTGGCAACACTGCTGGCCTAGTTCCAATTAAACCTTAACTTTTCTAGAAGGAACGAACACTAAAAAAAGGAAAAATGTAACGAAAAAAAAAATATTCAAAATTATTACAAAGAAAAGAAAATAGGTCCAGTAAACCGAGGAAAAACACGTAATAACTAAGCAAACGTGCAAAAAGTAATTAAAATAAATCATCTATCGACAATAAATTAAAATAAAAAATAAACAACTAGAAAATAACTAAGGCTCAACAATGAATACCTAAAGCAAATTGTTTCTAAATTTCCCTTTATGAAGTCACATATGCTATTTCTTCCCCACTCTTTCCCCCTAGACCCCCTTATTTATTTTGATTTTGTTTGTGTGGGGGCTACGCCCCCATATTAATCAGTTCAACGAAACATATTGGGAAAAATAACGAATCATTATGGGTAAAAACCACTGAACGCCTAATTTGAAGTATTTATTATCCAAAATGAAGCAAAAACATCTAAAACACTATAATATGTAGTATCGGCATGCTTTATTTAAGATACATATGTAATTGGCTATAGAAAGAACTCAAAAATAAAAGAAAAAGTTGTATATTTTCGTATTTTGAAACAGGAACAATTTAAAAATACTCGCCCATGATTGGTCAATTCCGGTAACGTTGCACATTCAGGGATTGGTCATAGTGATGCGAATTCAGCGAATTTGGCGCTAGATTTAGTCACCTTTTAAACCATTTAGCACCTCGCTACTTTCTTAGCAATTTTTTTTCTATTTTTCAGCCACTTTTTTAGCAACTGACGCTTGAGATCAGAGACGCTTCAAAGCGTTAGGTGCGTTAGAGTCTAACGCAATATTCCGCTAACGGGGAGAGTTACCATAATTTCTTTTTTAATGCATAATTCTTGAAGTCTTGACATTACATAAAATAATTTAAAAATAAAAGGTAGGTTAAGCGATTTTAACTTATTTAGTCAAATGTTATTTTTTTCTGACATTGTTTGTCGCGAGAGAACCAGGTAAGATTTGAAAATTTTAACCTTGAAAGTGGTAAACCTGAGTTAACGTGTTAGTGCTGAGCGTGTGGCGATCCAGTGACCTGTGTGGAGCTCATAAATCATAATTTGTCATTGTCACATGTGATTTAGTTTTAACCGATTTACTGCGGCAGGCCCAAAATCAAAGTCGACAATTTTAAAAATCGTCTATATAGAGTCATTCCCACAAAACGGACTAATATATATATATATATATATATATATATATATATATATATATATATATATATATATATATATATATATATATATATATATATATATATATATATATATATATATATATATATATATATATATATATATATATATATATATATATATATATATATATATATATATATATATATATATATATATATATATATATATATATATATATATATATATATATATATATCATAATTTCACGCGTAACAAAAGCCACAAGGGCCAATCAAATGTCATCTGCATCTCTCAAAACCTAGCCACAAAATGTATCCATAGGATTGTGTCAGATCATGTATCTACAATATACAATTTAACACATTAGATGTCCAATGGCCTTTATACGACATAGTTTAGTGCTACGTAATCGCCCGAGGGCCTTTTGTTGCCTTTCAATTTTAGACTTGTTCGCCCTGATTATTATTGATAATTAATTATTTAGCGTTTTTTTGTCAAACTCTTATGTTAGTGAGGAATCTAATTAAAATACATAAATTGCTTAGGTCAGTCCTTTTTTGTAAACAGATTTATGAATGAGTGTAACTTTTAACTTGACTCGCTTCTAGTCCTCACCACAACACGGACGTGAAAAGAGGCTGATTTAGGTAACACTTCAGTTTCGGGGCGCACGGTAGGTGGTGCTGTTTATAGGCTACAATATATGTCTTATGACGTCAGACGGTAGCGTCAGATGTTAACAATCACGGCGTTATATTCTTGTATATGAGTATATACTGGGAGGCTGCGCCCTCAGACCTCCCAATTGATTGAAACTCAGGATCATCGCAGGGTGGTCCCCCCGCAGTCCCCTTGAATTTACTGTTTTTTCCTCATTTTTTTCCGCTGCGAACGACAACAGCTTTTTACTGGCAGAAAAAACTTAACCTAATAACAAAAAATTCTTACTTGTATATGTTTCTTGATTAGTTTATGCGCCTCTAAATAATCTAAAAGTTTTTCGCGGTCATGCAAAATAAACCCAAATTTGAATAACAAAGCACAACTAGAGCACGAAAAAGCCACAACAAAACAGAAACATCTGCGAAGCAGGTCCTATTTATAGCTACTGCATTGCCAGTAAGAAGCTGTTATCGTTCGCTGCGAAACAAAAAATATGAAAACAATAAAAGACATCATGAAACCTTACCTAACTTAGAAAAAACTATAAACGAGCAGAGGCGCTGATATTTAGTAAATAATACAGACTAAAGGTTACAAATCCCCCAAACAACAAAAAAATATAACACCGTGATTGGTCACATCTGAAGCTACCGTCTGACGTCATAAGAGATATATTGCAGCCCAAAATTTTAGCCTACTAACAGTGGCACCTACCGTGCCCCCTTAATCTGAAGTATTACCCTGATTTATTACTCACATCCATAGATGGGCATGATAACGAAAAAATGTATCACGATAACTGATAAATCGATAATGATAACCTTATCAGCGATAACCAATAATCGATAACTGGCGATAAATTTTTCGACCGATAAGGTGATAACCGATAAATCCAAAATTATAATACAATATTGATTATTGACTATATATAGCGTTATTTTATAATACAATAGTAAGAATATTTGAATAGTTTCTTACCTGGTGAGGCTCTCCTTCATCTCTTCATAGGTTTTGAGGATCCTCCTCCTAGCTCGCACCTACCTATTTCTGCCTCCAAGGCACATGCTACTCACCCCTGTGCAAAACTGCCCCCCCCCCCCAAACTGAAATTATCGATTATCACTAGTTTGGAACCAAAAGTATCTGCGATACCGATAAATCAACAACACAGAAAAAATCGGATAACCGACAACCCGAATCGTTATCGCGATAACGCCCACCTATGCTCGCATCTGTATAAACACACCCTTTTTGATGATTCGTTCTTTCTTTTTGGTTAAATACACTTATGTTTTTAATTTTTTTATCTAATTAAAATGAGGAAATGCCTTAAGTTAGTATGTTATTGAAGGCACACAAACAAGCAAGCCTATTTTGCCTGGAAAATACAGTTTTATAGGTAAAAAAATATCTCTGAGCAAAATTTTCATAAAAGTTAAGATATAAAATAGTCTCTCATGAATGGCACTACTGTTTCAATAATTAGAGACAGGTTTTAAAGCGTAATTAATTTAAGGGCTTAAACTAACCAAGGGTTTGATGAAAATTTGTGGAAGATGTAAAATTATCAATCATAATTAGAAATATTTAGGTTATTAATAATTTGTGAATTATATCGATAGAATAATTCTTTTCATTTAAAATGATGGTAAATATGTAGATTATTGGCGCGAACGATGGGACGTACTATTTCGTCCGTGTTCCAAAATGTTTCACGTTTTTGGAGTACATTTAAGTTGACGGCTTGTGTGGGGGTAAACACAATGGGGGGACTACACTACGTCATCCTGAGTTTCATTAAATTGGGGGGCTGGGGGGCACAGCCCCTTAGTATATAATCCTAATTGTTTATAGAATAATAATTCGAAAAGGACTCAAACGCGCATGAATATTCCGACACGAGTGAACGATAATATTTACACACAAATTTTTTTTCGGCCGCGCACGCTAATCTACATATTTACCAAAATGATATATTATTTGATTTATAAAAAGGATTTAAATATTTTACTTTAATTATTTTTTATGTTTACCATTTCCAATTTTACTAGGGAGATTTTGGTAAATATGTAGACGAGCGGCCCGGCCGATAAGATGTACTATTTCGTCCGTGTTCCAAAATGTTTTTCGTTTTTGGAGTACATTTATAAGGGACGGCTCGTGGGGAGTTAAACACTATGCGTGGACCGCACGGTAAATATGTAGATTATCGGCGCGAACGATGGGACGTACTATTTCGTCCGTGTTCCAAAATGTTTCACGTCATTGGAGTACATTTAAGTTGACGGCTCGTGTGGGGGTAAACACAATGGGGGGACTACACTACGATAATCCGAGTTTCATTAAATTGGGGGGGTCTAGGGGGCACAGCCCCCCAGTATATAATCCTAATTGTTTATAGAATAATAATTCGAAAAGGACTCAAATGCGCATGAATATTCCGACACGAGTGAACGATAATATTTACACACAATTTTTTTTTCGGCCGGGCCGCTAATCTACATATTTACCTTGCGAATTATAATAGGGGTGGGGTATGATGTCAGAAATAACACAGGTGAACGATAATATTTACACAAAATAATTTTTCCGGCCGGGCCGCTCCTCTACATGTTTACCGAGATTTCGAGCAAATTAGCCCAGCGCCTTAAAGGTTAACCCATTGGTCGCCTGAGGGCCTTTTGTGCCCTTTTATGTATACTCTTATTTGCTCTGATAATTATGATAATTTGTTCCTCCCCCAAAACTCGAACTCTTATGTTAGTGATTAAGCATCTAATTAAGATACATAAATGGCTTAGGTTCAGTCCTTAGTTTGTAAAACTTAAGATTCGATTCTCAAGACTCACAGACGACGGAGGTACTTCAGAATTTTGGAAGATATCGCATTCTGAAAAACAAAGGTCCGCATTTTATAATAGGCCTTTTCGGAAAGGTTTCCCGATGAGATTTCTTTGTACCAGTTCTCTCGTTTGTTTTCCCTAATACCATTTGGAGTAACAACACAGAAGACATCCAGATCTATATTTAGTGCGTCATGGGTAAATCTGAGGAAGAGGAACATGAACCAGCTGCTACCATGCAGGTAAATCACGCGCCGGCAGCTAAGCGACCCCTGGAGGTGGAGTCCGACTCTGACCATCAACCACCCACCTCAAAATCTGCCAGGAACGCAAACCAGTCCCCACCACAGCCGGTAACCATAAATTACCATGATGGTGACCAGCCAAGAGAAGGTGGACCAGGTGAAGAACAGGCAAATGTAAAAATTTACATCAAGTCCACTGAAGGTAAGATGCTGACCGCCCACCCAACAGCCCTGACCAGGGCCCTTAATGAATCCCCCCTGCGGAAAGACTTACTACAAGGCCACATCAGGGAGCTGGGCACCGGCCAGGCTATACGGTTGGAGGTGACCCGTGATGGCCTGAACAAGCTGGCATGCAAACTAGAAGATATCACTACCTTTGGCCCATAGAGGGTGCAGTGCTGGGAGTCCAGAGGCCTCAACCCTGGCTTGCTGTAGGGTAAATTAGGACCGTTCAGCCCCCATTACACTGCCGAGAACCTGGCCGAAGAATTTGACTTCCTTGACCATGTTGGTGTCACTCTCAAGGAGGTCCTACCCTTACCACCGCGAGCAGATGGGTCCAGATTCTTCAGGCTGGCCTTCCAGGGCACTCAGCTCCCCAGGCAAATAGCACTGGGGCACCAAGTGAAGAATGTGACTGAATTCAAATTACCAGCCCTCCGGTGCCGCAGATGCTATCAGTTTGGCCACGGAGCACTAGCTTGCAGGTACAAAGTCAGGTGCAATAACTGCAGTGGCTACCATCCCTTCAAGACACCAGAAGGGAATCAGTGCATGAACACCCCATACTGTTACTTCTGCCGGGAAGATCACCGTTTATTAAGCTAGAACTGTCCAGCACTGCTGAAGGCGGAAGAGATTAATGAACACTGCAGACAACAAAAAGTGAACACAGAGGACACAAACACAAAACTCAAACAAATCAGACCAAAGCCCATTTCTCCAAACACACAATCTAACACCAGTACACGTACCCAAAGAACTCGCATCCCACCTCCTGCTGCACCGAACAAAGTGCCTCCCACTTTAATTCTAAATAATTCCTTCCCTATCCTTAATGACACGATAGATGAGGATCAGTACACATACGAAGCAGACACCACAACCTCTCAGTGCACTGACACCCACACACACTGCCCCTGCCACCCCCAAGCACACCGGCATTTTACAGGCAACACACCAGCCCGCCAGCACATTCTCTCCAGTGTACACCATCCGTTTGCTGACATTGAGGTCCACCCCACACCTACCACCAGGAAAAGTGAACAACATACTTATCAAACATATGCTGAAAAAGTTACAGGAACTAAATCTAGGATCAGTTCCGCACCCCAAATGCCAGAGAAGACAGGCGACTCGGCAGGCATCAACTGGTGGTCACTGGTCCCTTCACTTATCAACATATTCCGAAAAGGTTATTCACTCTACCAACAAGGCTGCTCCATATTATCAATCCTCCGCCATCTCATCCCTTCCCTTCTTGCTATCTTCACCCAGTAATCATGGCATATCAGCAAAACACCATGATATTCTAGAATGCTAGGTCACTTTCCCGCAAGCTGGCAGATGTCAAACTGCAGGCAAAACGGTGCCGGCCGCTACTAATAGGAATTTGTGAGATGGCTCCAACAACACCTCAGTATATCATTCCAGGGCTACAACATCCATAGGAAGGACTGTCAAAACAGGCAAACATAACATATAACATAATTTCACGGATGACAAAAGCCACAAGGGCCTATCAAAGGTCATCTGCCTCCGTCAAAACCCACCCACAAAAAGCACCATCACCAGGGGAAGACAAAATCAAAGTCCCCCACAATATAATATAACAGATGACAAAAGCCACAAGGGCTCATCATAGGTCATCTGAGTCAAACGGCCTCTTTTTTAAGGCACCCAAACTCCTAGGAAAACTGCGTCCAGAAACAAGGGTATCACCAATCAAGGCTTGTCAAGAACTAATGCATGCAGCTATAGATATATACAAACGATATTAATATATACAAAACTTAGGAACCATCACAACCTTTCTTCCCCATAAACTCATCCAACCTACTCTTAAATACATTTAGATTTGGACTACCTACTACCCTCGGTGGCAATTTGTTCCAAAGTCTACCACTCTATTGGTGAAAAAATATTTTCTGAAATCCAACCTACACCCTTGTTTTTTAATTTTCAAGTGGTGACCTCTAGTCCGATTTCCATCATCTAACTCAAAAAACTTGCTAACATCCAATTTATCTATCCCGGAAATTTTTTTAAAGAGCTCAATCATATCCCCTCTCACACACCTTTCGAACGAGAACATATTTAATACCCTCAGTCTATCTATATATTCAAGGTGCCTCAGGGAAGGAATAATCTTTGTTGCCCTCCGTTGCACTGACTCAAGAAGGTTAATATCATGTCTAAAATGTGGGGACCATGCCTGTATACAGTACTCTAGATGTGGCCTAACATAAGAGTTATAGAGTTTAAGAATAACCTCCTTACTTTTGTAACTGACATTTCTCTTAATAAAACCCAGCACTCTTTTTGCCCTATTTCTTGCTTCAATACACTGCTTAGAAAACCTTAATGACTTATCTATTACTACTCCTAAATCTTTCTCATCCTCTACTGAGCTCAGCCAATGCCCATCAATTTCATAGTTAAATTCTCTATTATCTTTTCCCATGTTAATAACTTTGCACTTATCAAGGTTGAAAGTCATTTGCCACTTATGTGCCCAGGATAACAATTTATTTAATTTCCCCTGCACTTTAAAATTATCGAAGCTTGCTAAATTTGGTAGACTGGGATATAGAATTCAGAGGTAAAAATGCTTATGGGATGTGGGATACTTTCAAGCATATAATAAATGTAGTCCAAGAACAATGTATCCCAATGAAGGCCATTAGGAACAAAAGTAGGAAACCATTATGGTGGAATCAGGAGATAGCTAGAAAAATTTCAGAGAAGAAAAGGGCATATAAAAAATTACAGGTAGAAAATAATATTCAAAATTTAAGTGATTATAGAATGGCTAGGAATGAGTTAAATAAGATTATAAAGAAGAACAAAAGGGTGTCAGAAATTAAATTAGCTCAGGATAGCAACAAAGATCCTAGAAAGTTCTTTAGTTACTATAAAACTAATAACAAGTGTGGCAGAGTTAAAATAGGACCTATCAAATATGAAGGGTTTGTGAGAGAAACTGATGAGGAAATAGTTGAGGTACTAAATGGTCATTTTGCATCAGTATTTACAAAAGAGAAACTAAATAGTCCTATGTATAGTACTCATAGGTCAGGAAAAGAGGTGTTTACTAACATTTGTGTGGATCGGAGGATGATAAAAGGACTAATAGGTGATTTAGATACTACCAAGGCCTCCGGCCCTGATAATATTCATTCTAGGATACTTAAGGAAGGGGTAGAAAGTATCTCAATAGCTCTGGACAAGTTATATACTAGGTCATTGGAATATGGAGAAATACCCGATGATTGGAAGAGAGCGAATGTAGTCCCCATTTTCAAGAAGGGTAGTAAAGAGGATCCAAATAACTTTAGACCGGTTAGCCTAACTCCTGTAGTCTGTAAAATTCTTGAGAAAATAGTTAAAAAAGGGATTTGCCAACATCTAGAGAGGGAGGGGTTAATCAGCGATGCTCACCATGGGTTTAGATCAGGTAGATCATGTTTGACTAACTTACTAGACTTTCTGGAGTTTGTAACAGATCAAGTAGATAAGGGAGAGAATGTAGATATAATTTACTTAGATTTTAGTAAAGCATTTGATAAGGTACCACACAGGAGACTAGTTCATAAATTAAAAATGATTGGGATATGTGGGGGTGTTTCAAATTGGATAGCTGAGTGGCTGAAAGACAGGAAGCAAAGGGTAGTGCTAAATGGTGTAAAGTCAGAGTGGAGGGATGTTATCAGTGGGGTTCCTCAGGGATCAGTTCTCGGTCCATTATTATTTGTCATCTATATAAACGATCTTGGGGAGGCAGTTAATAATAAAGTGTCAATTTTTGCGGATGATACCAAATTAGCAGCTGTAGTTAAAGATATTGATGATAATTTTAAAGTGCAGGGGGACTTAAATAAATTGTTATCCTGGGCACATAAGTGGCAAATGACTTTCAACCTTGATAAGTGCAAAGTTATTAACATGGGAAAAGATAATAGAGAATTTAACTATGAAATGGATGGGCATTGGCTGAGCTCAGTAGAGGATGAGAAAGATCTAGGAGTAGTAATAGATAAGTCATTAAGGTTTTCTAAGCAGTGTATTGAAGCAAGAAATAGGGCAAATAGAGTGCTGGGTTTTATTAAGAGAAATGTCAGTTACAAAAGTAAGGAGGTTATTCTTAAACTCTATAACTCTTATGTTAGGCCACATCTAGAGTACTGTATACAGGCATGGTCCCCACATTTTAGACACGATATTAACCTTCTTGAGTCAGTGCAACGGAGGGCAACAAAGATTATTCCTTCCCTGAGGCACCTTGAATATGAAGATAGACTGAGGGTATTAAATATGTTCTCGTTCGAAAGGAGGTGTGTGAGAGGGGATATGATTGAGCTGTTTAAAATTTTTTCCGGGATAGATAAATTGGATGTTAGCAAGTTTTTTGAGTTAGATGATGGAAATCGGACTAGAGGTCACCACTTGAAAATTAAAAAGCAAGGGTGTAGGTTGGATTTAAGAAAGTATTTTTTCACCAATAGAGTGGTAGACTTCTGGAACAAATTGCCGCAGAGGGTAGTAGGTAGTCCAAATCTAAATGTATTTAAGAGTAGGTTGGATGAGTTTATGGGAAGGGAAGGTTGTGATGGTTCCTAAGTTTTGTATATATTAATATTGTTTGTATATATCTATAGCTGCATGATTTAGTTCTTGACAAGCCTTGATTGGTGATACCCTTGTTTCTGGATGCAATCCTCTGGATGTAGTTTTCCTGGGAGTTTGGGTGCCTTGAAAAAGAGGCCGCTTGACTCGGATGACCTATGATGAGCCCTTGTGGCTTTTGTCATCCGTTATATTATATTGTGGGGGACTTTGATTTTGTCTTCCCCTGGTGATGGTGCTTTTTGTGGGTGGGTTTTGACGGAGGCGGATGACCTTTGATAGGCCCTTGTGGCTTTTGTCATCCGTGTAATTATGTTATGTTATGTTATGTTATCATTAATATCTTTAACTACAGCTGCTAATTTGGTATCATCGGCAAAAATTGACACTTTATTATTAACTGCCTTCCCAAGATCGTTTATATAGATGACATATAATAATGGACCGAGAACTGATCCCTGAGGAACCCCACTGATAACATCCCTCCACTCTGACTTTACACCATTTAGCACTATCCTTTGCTTCCTGTCTTTCAGCCACTCAGCTATCCAATTGAAAACACCTCCACATATCCCAATCATTTTTAATTTATGAACTAGTCTCCTATGTGGTACCTTATCAAATGCTTTACTAAAATCTAAGTAAATTATATCTACATTCTCTCCCTTATCTACTTGATCTGTTACAAACTCCAGAAAGTCTAGTAAGTTAGTCAAACATGATCTACCTGATCTAAACCCATGGTGAGCATCGCTGATTAACCCCTCCCTCTCTAGATGGAGTTAGGCTAACTGGTCTAAAGTTATTTGGATCCTCTTTACTACCCTTCTTGAAAATGGGGACTACATTCACTCCCTTCCAATCATCGGGTATTTCTCCATATTCCAGTGACCTAGTATACAACTTCTCCAGAGCTATTGAGATACTTTCTACCCCTTCTTTAAGTATCCTAGAATGACTATTATTAGAGCCGGAGGCCTTGGTAGCATCTAACTCACCTATTCGTCCTTTTATCATCCTCCAATCCACACTAATGGTAGTAAACACCTCTTTCCCTGACCCATGAGTACTATACATAAGACTATTTAGTTTCTCTTTTGTAAATAGTGATGCAAAATGACCATTTAGTACCTCAACTATTTCCTCATCAGTTTCTCTCACAACCCCTTGATATTTGATACAGGTAGAAAATACTATTCAAAATTTAAGTGATTATAGAATGACTAGGAATGAGTTAAATAAGATTATAAAGAAGAACAAAAGGGGTTCAGAAATTAAATTAGCTCAGGATAGCAACAAAGATCCTAGAAAGTTCTTTAGTTACTATAAAATTAATAACAAGTCTGGCAGAGTCAAATTAGGACCTATCAAATATGAAGGAGTTGTGAGAGAAACTGATGAGGAAATAGTTGAGGTACTAAATGGTCATTTTGCATCAGTATTTACAAAGGAGAAACTAAATAGTCTTAGCCGACCACTTCCATAGTGGTTGCCGTGTGAGAAGGCCCTCAAACAGAAGCGTTATGCTAACATGCGCTATAAGCGCCACCTGAACGATTCCACTGTTGGTGAATTTCATCGGGCTAGGGCTAGGTTCCGGTATATTTTGAAGCACGCATGCCGCTCTTCTTGGCAGGCATATGTGTCTTCACTTAACAGGAAGACCCCTCTGGCAGAGGTGTGGAGGCGAGTCAAAAGGATTCAGGGCAAGTTCTCGCAGGATCCCCCTCCCATTCTCCAGGACAATTGGACCACAATCTCGGACCCCGTGTCCGTGGCGGAATCCTTTGTGACCACTTTCTCCGCATTTTCTAGCCGGGATGGTGTTCCGCCAGCATTCAATGCACGTTGTGATGTCGCAGAAGGCTGCCGGCTGGACTTTACTTCCAGAGGTGGAGAACCCTTCAATGGCAGATTTACTGTGAGTGAGTTGTGCTCCGCTCTTACTTTGTGCATGGACACTGCCCACTGCTTCAACACTTGGGTGAGCGAGGCATGGCCTTTCTGTTAGATTTGTTTAACAGGATCTGGGTGGAGGGTCTCCTCCTAGATTCCTGGCGAATCGCTATTTGTTTCTTAATGGGGTGCGCCTGGAAGTGGTTAAATCGCACCATTTCTTTGGTCTTGTATTTGACTAATGCCTCACCTAGGAGGCTCATTCGCAGCCTTAGGGTCTCTTGTACCTGCACCATGTATATTCTCCGTTCCGTGTCATTCAGCGCTTGGGGCACTGATAGGGCTACTGCCTTACTTTTTTATCGACCCTTTGTTTGTTCGAAGCTCTACTACGGATGCGAGTTTTATGCATCTGCAGCTGAGCGTTTATTGCGGAAGGTGTACTCGATCCACCACATCGGCCTTAGCCTTGCGACCGGTGCCTTCCTCACTTCCCCCATTAAGAGCCTGTTGGTCGATGCTGGGGAGATGCCACTCATTCTACAGTGTATCAGTCGCCAACAGCTCTCACTGCATCTGCAGCTGATGTCGATGGTGCCTATGCCGCCAAGAGACGCCAGTCATACCCTAGGCCCTTTGGGTTTAGGACCAGGAAACTCTTTCGAGAGCTAGGTATATCTCTCGGGCCGGTGGCGCCCCTGGTTCTATCCAGGACGCAACCTGGAGAGTACCACATTTGGCTATTTGTCGCCATACCTCTGCTCTCAAAGCTTGTACAGCACCGGGAGTATTGGGTTCGACCTTTATAGAACACATCTTGTGTCATGCTGAAACCATTCCAGTGTATACGGATGGCTTCAAGTCCCAAGAGGGGGTTGGCTTCCACGCCTTATCCCCTCTTTTTGAAGTCAGCGGGGCTCTGCCAGGTGCTGCATCTCTCTTCATTGCTGAGCTGGTGGCAATACACCACTCAGTACGGGTGATTACGCGACATGCCCGGTTCAGAGACCGGATTGTGATCTATAGCGACTCACAAAGCGCCCTAAGCGCTCTTGGGGCATTGGAATCTCTGCATCCCCTGGTTCGCGATATCATGAGCCGTGCAGATGTCGAGAATCTCCGAATTTGGCACACTCGCCAGTCGCACCGCCATTTGATGGAGCGCTCGCCAGCACCCTACTGTCGAGACTGTGTTGTCCCCCAGTCTGTTCCGCACATTCTTGTTGAATGTCCCAGTCTGGGCGATCTTTGTGCACATTATCTGTCCCAGTACCGGTGTAGCAGGCCGAAAATATATCTCTAATCCCAATTGATCCAACCCGCTTCCTACACTGTCCGGACGTGAGAAATCGAGGGAGAATGAAACGGATTGTATATACAGTCACTTTACTTACAAAAGAATAGTTATATTTACAGCAATTTATATTTACAAGGGAAGTGTGCACACTTCAAAATGAGGCCAAATTCCCCAATCCAAATGGGATACCAAAAGAGAATTTTATAACAGGTGAATACAACAAATTTACTTATATATCTACACAAAACATAAAAAACACACAGCAACAACCGAACGAAAAGGGGCACACGCTATCACTTGTGTGGTGGAGGTGGGTGGTAGTAGGCTAACATAAAAGGAGGCAGGATTGTCAACCAATGCGGGTATGGTGGTCCAGGTGTCTAGCGAGGTATGAAAGCCCTCCGTCTCAGGGCTGGGCGGAGCACTCGTCTGTAGAACCCTTCTTGCCGTCCGTCCAAGCTTCCACTCTCAGTAGAAGAGATATATCCTCCGTTTATGACCCATTTACTTATACATGGAAGGGAAACTAATAAGTGAGCATTACCCGAGTAAATTTATCAACTAGTTTACCTCTAAATGTATATCCAAACAATCCTCAAAATATAATCTTTTGATAAAAGATTATTTTAAACAAAGTACTATTTTGTTTTAATTATAGTCATATATCAAAACTAGCTACTATCTTTCCAGAATATGGCGCCTGGAAAGAAAGAAAAAACATGGTAATCATTTTATACATAAAATAAACAAAAACAAAACAAACCCATTCCCATTCACACATTCTTACAGAGGGAGGGAGAGGGTACTGAGAAAATGGGTGGGAGAATGGCCCTTTTACACACACTCACATTTGCTCCACCACACCGGGATTGGCGGGGTCGCTACCACCTGTCCCTTGTACTCGGGACGAGTGCATGCTCATTGACTGGTGGACTGATAGACTTCTGGGGGGAGGTTGACCTTCTCCCTTTTATTTAACTAGGTTTTGTTGTTTTCTTTGTAGGTCGCACGCTTCTGCGCAGGGGCACCTCTCCCCGATGCCGGAGCTTGCTTCTTAATTTTTGTCATCTCTCCTTTTTATTGTTGTTTTGTTTTCAAATTTTTTATTTTAAAGTAGCCTAGAGCTAGGTTGTTTGATTGTGATAACTTATGCCCAAGTGGGCAGTCACCAGATAGCCCCTTTAAAAAAAAAATCAAATCTCATTGTGGCACAGTGCAGCGGCGGGCTGCATGAACTGTAGTTTGGAGACCCCTGATCTAAAGTATGGTAGGTTAATAAATGATACTCAGTAGCGATCGAATGTGTTCTCGGAGAGCGCTCTATTCAGTGACATTTTTTTCATTTTTGATTTTTCGGTGTAATATATTAAAGTTCTGGAAGATAGTTAACTTTGAATATTAGATATAATACTAAAGGAATTTTGAATTATATTTTGAAAAGTTTCTCAGTATGGCTGTTGCTTTGGATGATGTGAGTGTGCCTTTTGATGTAAGCAGTGTGTATGTAGTTTGTGATTTTTGTGGTGTTGAAAGAAGTGCAAATGTATCTGAATTCCTGTTTTGTTATATGACTAGTGCAAATGGTAAATATGTAGTTTTGCGGCACAGTGAAAAAGGGGATTTTTGTGTGTTTATATTTCGTTCACCTGTGCATGAATTTTCATGCGCGTTTTAGTCCTAGTTCAAATATACTTCTAAAATAACAATGAGGAAAGCGTGGAATCTTTCTTTAATTTCCATTATGGTAAAAGGGAATCTACAAAGAGCCGGGACTTTGAGAAAAAGGTCCCATTTTGGGGGAGCGGTGTGTGTGTGTCTGTAGGGCCATTCTCCCACCCCCCCTTTACATATATCTTTCCCTACCCCTGTGTGAGTGTGTGGGTATAATTTGGCTTCAGATTTTTTTATATTATGAGAGGAATCCTCGATGCGAGTGCTCCGCCCAGCCCAGCCCTGAAACAGAGGGCATTACCTGCACTGCCTACCTACATTGGCTGACAAGCCTGTCCCCCTTCTTATTGGACAACTACTACTATCCCCCCCTCCCCCAGTGCACAAGTGACAGCCCTGTGCCCCTTCTCGTTTGAGTGTTGTTTTTTGTTTTGTTGTGTGGACCTTGTTGTGTAGCCTGTCATATTTTATTTTTGTTTTCGGTTGGGAGAAGTTTAATTTGTATAGAATATTTTGAATGCACACCGGTGGTTTTTTTTTTTTTTTTGTAAATATAAACTGGAATTAAAACTGTATTTTTTGTAAAGTAAAGGACTGTATATTAAATCGTATCAATTCTTCCTCGGGGTTCTCAAGGTCCATAAATTCTAAGATAAGGTTGGAACGCAGGGTTAGTGTTGCTTTCGGCCTGCTACACCATTCAATGCCAATTTCTTAAAATAATGGTGATCACTTGAGTCATGTTTAGTTTTAGAACATCTAAATTCAAAATTATCGTTAATATCTAATGCCTGGCCACAAACCTCACAATTGATTTTAATCTTAAGTAAATTATGACAGTCCAAAAAGGTTAACAATTTATCTCGCTCCGAAAATAAAGTACAAAGTTTGACAATAGACGAAGGGCAAATTTCATATATGGAAGCCCCATTCAAACTGAGTTAACCGCCTAAAAGTGGTCTTTCCTCGACCCAAAGGGCTCCACAAAAACTAGTTCCTTTAAATGATCTAGCTAAGTATATTTAAATGTATAAAAAAGGTAATAAAAATAGTAAAATGGGGAAAAATATTGACAAATAAAAATGGCTACAAATGAGGATAATAAAAAGATATTAAGTGAAAAACAAGATAAAAATTCAATTCATTCATTTCTAACATCAGACCGCACCCCACCCATTATAATTTGCAAAATGATTAAAGTTGCAGAAATGATTCAGTTAAATAATTCACTTCTGTAAACGTTAGAACATTATTCTATAAACAATTATGATTATTATAGACCCCTCCCAATTGATTGAAACTCAGGATCATTGTATGGAGGTCCACCGTAGTATTTACCCCCCCCCCCCCTCCATAAGCAGTCCCCTTAAATTTACTTGAAAAACGTGAAACATATTGGAATACGGATGAAATAGTTTACATCCCATCGTTCATGCTGCCGAGCTACATGTTTACCGTGCAAATGTGGCTTTGGGGTAGAGGAGGCGAGTCAGTTGTGTAATGAGTGCAAGAGATTAAGTGAGTTTGTGAATGAAGTGAGAAGGGATGCAAGTGTACTCATGAAGAATGTGGCTGGGACCAGGAGGGTGGAAGATAGGCCTAGACTAGGGACTGGAGAGAAAGAAGTGACTGATGTGAGTGAAGATGAATGGTGGGGGAATATGGATAGAATAGGTAGGTTAGGACAGGTTATGTCTGTGAGTAAGAGGGACATGGAACCTGTTAGGTTGACTAACATTCAATGCCCTCAGAGAGGAAGAGGTTGAAAGTGATTTGTCTGATGTGGTTGTGGCAGAAAGTGAAATAAGTGGTAGTTTGAATGAGAACAGGAGGGAGGGTAATGCTAGGCCTAGGGGGACTAGGAGGATAAGAACATAAGAAAAGAAGGAGACTGCAAAAGACCATTCATGGCCTACCCTTGGCAGCTCCTGTTCCAGTCAACACACAAAAGATTTCTTACCAGCGAAAAGTTATCAACAGATTAGATATTAAGATAGGAAGTTGAGTGCAGGGCAAATGGAAGGGAGGGAGAGTTTGTTTGTCGAGTGCTGGTATAAATGATGTGTCTGAGAGGTATGATAGTCTGGTGTCTGGGTGTGAGAGGGATGCAGTTGTGATTACACATGTGGGAGTAAATGAAAGGATGAGTGAAAGTAGAGTGAAAGGCCTTTCAGGTGTGCTTCCAAGATTGGATGTAGGGGTCGAATGGTTGTCCCGTGCAATTGGACTGAATAAGTATGTGAAAGGCCTGTGTAAGGAGTCAGGATTAGTGTTTGTAGATGTTTGGAATGGGTTTTATGGGAATAAGGCATTGGATGGACTCCATCTAACCCGGGCTGGGGTTGATGTGTTGTGGCAGGAGTTAGATAGTGTCGTTGGGTCTTTGCAGGTGAGTGTCGTTGGGTCTTTGCAGGTGGGAAACTAGTTACTGATAGTGTTCAGGGGAATATAAGATTACAGGGGGGGGCAGAGAAAGGAAAGAGATGCAGAGGAGATAGAGTGGAAGGTATACATTCTAAAAGAGGTGCTTCAGGGATAGGAGGGCTGAGTTATCTTTATACCAATGCTCGTAGTCTTAGAAATAAGAATAATGGGTTATTTAGTTATATTATTGATAAAGATATAGATATAACAAGCCATACTTCGTATTCTTTCTTACAGAAAGAACTTGGTTCCACAGGCACTCCTTCGGCGTGTGGCCTACGGCCTATTTGCTATTCTAAACTGCTTTTTTTAATCCCCTTTATAGACTTTATTTTAACACCCTGAACACCCTTTTCAACAAAGATACCCTAAAACATTTTTTTAAAGTCATTTTACATTTTATTATATTGTCTTTATCCCTTGAAGATTTATATATAGTTGAGAATTTTCCAAACACTTTTTCAACATAAATACCCTAAAACCTTTTTTTAAAAGTTATTTCACCCGGTTTCATATATAGAAAAACCTTTGTCAGATCTCTTTTTTTCATCTAAATTTGTTTGATATATGAAATGATAGTAAAAAAGCATCAAAGTCCTAATTTTATTACATTTTTTGAACTTCACGATTTGTATGTTTTATCATTCTAAATCATTCGATAATTATATTTATTTTTTCTGAACTCTTAGAAAGAACGTTGATAAAAGCTTGAAACATACAAAAAACAGCCCTGCGAATAAAAGTTTCAAATAAACATAAACTCAAAAACAGGAAAGGTTACTTGTCCACTAAGAAATATTTTTTTTTCAAAAATTATATATAGAGTAAATTGTAAGTTTATAGAATGATAATTGAGGATAATTTGTTAATAAGCCAACAATGGGTACCAATATCTTAGATCTGGTTGACTGTCAGGGAAGCATTGGGAAATAGTGATCATCAGATGGTTTGTTTTAACTTGGGAATAGTGAAAGGTAGAACATCAACAAACTCCACATAAACGCCAAATTTTTATAGGGGAGATTACGATAAATTATGAAACTTGCTAAATCAGATTAGGTGGGATCTAGAATTCAGGGGGAAGAACATTTATGAGATGTGGTACACTTTTAAGACTATACTAAACATATTCCAGGAGCAGTGTATTCCAATGAAGGCTATTAGGAAGAAATGTAGGAAGCCGTTGTGGTGGAATCAGGAGATGGCTAGGAAAATTTCTGAGAAGAAAAGGCCATACCATATATTACAGTGAGAAAGTCCTTTTGACAATTTAAATCATTATAGGACTACCAGAAATGTGCTAAATAAGATTATTAAGAAGTGCAAAAGGGGGGCAGAAATTAATTTAGTTCAAAATAATAATAAAGATCCAAGAATTTTTTTTAGTTATTATAGAATTAATAACAAATCTAACAGTGATAAAATTGGGCCTATTAGATATGAAGGGGTTATAAAAGAATCTGATGAGGAAATAGTAGATGTTCTTAATGATCATTTTTCTTCATTATTTTCAGAAGAGAATCAAGATAGATTAATTGATGATAATTCTAGGTAAAGGAAAGTAGTGTTGAATATTGTTAATGTGAACAGGGAAATAATTAAGGAGCTTATATGGAGTTAAATATTAGTAAGTCATCTGGCCCAGACAACATTCATTTAGGTTACTCAAAGAAGGTGTATATAGTATTGCAGTCGCTCTTCAGAAGATATATACTAGATCACTAGAGTTTGAAGAAATACCTAATGATTGGAAATTAGTGAATGTAGTGCCAATTTTTATAAAAGAAAGTAAAGAGGACCCAAATATCTTTAGGCCAGTAAGCTTAACTTCTATCGTTTGTAAAATTCTTGAGAAGATGGTTAAGAAGGGGATTGCTGACCATCTAGATTGTGGTAGGTTAATAAATGATGCTCAGTATGGGTTTAGAAGAGGTAGATTGTGTTTAACAAATTTAATGGATTTTATGGATTATGTTACTAAACATTAGATAAGGGAGAGAATGTTGATGTAATTTACTTAGATTTTAGCAAAGCTAAAATCAAATCTCCAAATAGGAGATTAGTTCACAAATTAAAAATGCCTGGGATATGTGGTAGAGTTTTGAATTGGATAACTGAGTGGCTGAAAGACAGGAAACAGAGAGTTATGCTGAATGGGGTGAGGTCACAATGGACGGATATTATCAGTGGTGTACCTCAGGGATCTTTTCTAGGCCCTTTATTATTCATAGTTTATATAAATGATCTTGGGGAGGCTGTAAATAGTAAAGTGTAAATTTTTGCTGATACTAAATTAGCAGCTGTAGTCAAAGAAGTTCAGGGTAGCTTTAAAGCACAGAGTGACTTAAATAAGTTATTAGCTTGGGCTCAGAAGTGGCAGATGACTTTTAACCTTAAGAAATGCAAAGTTCTTAACATGAGAAGGGATAATAGGGAATTTAGCTATGAAATGGATGGGCATTGGCTGAATTCAGTTGATGAGAAGGACTTAGGCTTAGTAGTAGATAGGTCACTGAAGTTTTTAAAGCAGTGTATTGAGGCAAAAAATAGAGCAAATAGGGTGCTAGAATACATTGAGAGGAATGTTAGCTACAAGAGTAAGGAGGTTATCCTCCTTAAACTCTACAACTTTTATGTTAAGCCACATTTAAGAGTACTGTATACAAGCATGGTCACCACATTTTAGACATGACATTAACTTGCTAGTCGGTACAAAGGAGGGCAACAAATAATACTTTCCCTGAAGCACCTTGAATATGAAGATAGGCTGAGGGTACTAAATATGTTCTCATTTGAGAGATGTGTGAGGGGAGATATGATTGAGCTTTTTAAAATCTGTTCTGGGATGCATAAGTTGGATTTTAGCAAGTTATTTGAGTTGGAAGGTAGTAATAGGACTAGGGGTCACCACTTAAAAAATTAAAAAACAGAAGTGCAGGTTGGATGTTAGAAAGTATTTTTTCACCAATAGAGTGGTAGATTACTGGAATAGTTTGCCATCTGAGACGGTAGACAGTCTAAACTTGAATGTATTCAAATGCAGATTAGATGATTATATGGGGAGGGAGGGTTAACTTTGGGGGGTATTCTGGACTCATTCCTGTGGATGCAGTTTTTTATTATTGTATATTACGATTGATTTGGATTTTGACGAGTCTTGATGATGATGCCTTTTGTTTTTGATACATTCCTGTGTATGGTTTGAATTGTATACTGTAAATGCATGATCTGACATAATTGCCTGGATTGTTTATATTATATATTGTAGATGCATGATCTGACACAATCCTATGGATGCATTTTGTGGGTGGGTTTTGACAGATGCGGATGACCTTTAATAGGCCCTTGTGGCTTTTGTCATCTGTGAAATTATGTTATGTTATGGGTTTAGAAGAGGTCGATCAGGGTTAAATAAATTTACTAGATTTTATGGATTGTTACTAAACAATTAGATAAGGGAGCGAATGTTGATGTAATTTTCTTAGATTTTAGCAGGGTTAAATAAATTTACTAGATTTTATGGATTGTTACTAAACAATTAGATAAGGGAGCGAATGTTGATGTAATTTTCTTAGATTTTAGCAAAGATTTTGTTAGGTTTCACTCTTTTCTCCGCCTAGACCTATGATCTCTTCCCTAAAAGATGACTTTCTAGTTTCCCTTCGTGTTGATGATACCACCTCTCTTGAAGACTCAGCTTCAAAATTTACAGTGGTTCTTCAAGGAAGCAGCCACACAACTTGGGGCCTACAACAGTGAGAACCCAAACCAACATCATGTTTTTCCACACTCGCAAGTTTGGCCTGGAACTGACATGATAGGGGTCATACCCCTCCCTGGTATATCCGTCCCCACAGTTCTCAATGTAGACAACCCTGAAGTCTCACCATCCAGCAAACTCCCTATGGCAATTGGTCCTTCTGCTCCTCCAGAATTGGACCACTACTGGGAGCATGATCTTCTTCAAGATGTCCCCATTAACGAAGACCATCCATTTGAGGATGGCCACCTGGCGGAAGACATCACAGAGGAACAACAGCAGCAGGACCAGGGATAACTGCAACAAGAGGAACAACAGGATCAACAATATGACCAGGCCGAGGATGCCAACAAGAATAGGGAAGCTATCCACAGAAAGGATGCAGACTTTTCACCTTGTATCGATCCTTTGGAACCCTCAGTGAAACCAGTGTGTAGCAAGCTTACATTGGGGGATCTTAGTACAGGCACACTCCTAAACATGCCTCAGGTTTCCAACCTGGTTAAAAGTGCTGCCAACAATAGCATTAAAGTGTTTTTCCCTAAAGTTATTCTTCCTGACAAAACTTATATTTGTACATATAATTCCTATAGTGTTGGTTCTTGCGTTAATGCAACATCCATTTTTTAAAAAACTTTAGCTATCGTAAAATGAACTTTATTATGGATAAAATTATTAATACAATCATCTACCATGTTCCTAAACCATTTTATTTACACATAGATGTCTTCATTAGGGTAGCACACAAGATAATTGATACATACCTTTAAATGATGAAGATATGATATTCAAAAAAAGATGGCATTGTCAAAATGGAGCTGAAGCTTTTCTTTCAATTGGAGAGAGCTGAAACCTAGCACATCCACTTCCCCTGACTCTGCTTGTGACTAATCGCTGTCTTGAGGTTTCCTGCATGCGCCTGTTTGCATACATGTCATGAACAGTATGGGTAGGTTTTGTGTTTCAAAAATGCAACGAGTGGTATAAATGGGTTAATCTATCTGGATTCTCTTCTGTTAATACCAAAAAAATTTCTGGTTGACTTATAATGATTAAAATTGTCAAAAGTACTTGCTCTCTGTAATCTCTGGTATGCCCTTTTCTTCTCAGAAATTTTCCTACATATCTCTTGATTCCACCACAACGGCTTCGTACATTTCTTCCTAATAGCCTTCATTGGAATACACTGCTCCTGGACTATGTTTAGTATAGTCTTAAAAGTGTACCACATCTCATAAGTATTCTTCCCCCTGAATTCTATATCCCACCTAATCTGATTTAGTGATTTGCGTTGTGGTGGAGCGAATGTGAGGGTATTTATAGGGCCATTCTCCCACCCCATTTCTAGCAGATCTCTCCCTCCCTCTGTAAGAATGTGTGTGTGAATGGGATGTTTTTTGTATATAAAATATCTATTCTGGATATCATGTTCTATTTAAAAATTTTTTTTCCTCTTTCCAGAAGCCACTGTTAAATTTTGCAAAGGAATTACTTCCTTTTGTAAAGAGTGGCTGGCACTGTAAAATTGGAGAAATATAATTGAAATTAGTATATGTTCATAATTAATTAATAATTCCTTTGGACGGGAAGGCTTTAATAGCCTCAAGACCACGACTGGATTGCTTATCATTATTATTGAGCTCGGAAGCACCAGGCCTTTAAAACGCATGCAACAACTTTTAGTCTAGTCACAAGGAGTAACAGCCGGCAGGATTTTTCCCCAGGGAACCATAAACCCTGTGAAATAAGGGCCTCTCTTGTTTGTTTGTTCTTTTTGTAAATATTTTTTGTTTGGCAGTAGGATCATTTATATATATATATATATATATATATATATATATATATATATATATATAAACTCACAAAGTGGCACATGAGGAAAGCAATAATATGACCCACAGGAAAATGAAAAGATGAATCCAAGCACTTTCAAACTATATTTGCGAGTTCATTTTCATTCCTTGAAAATGAACTTGCAAATATAGTTTGAAAGTGCTTGGATTCATCTTTTCATTTTCCCGTGGGTTAATTTTCATATATATATAATATACACACATACACACACTCAAAAGCTTAGGCCGGGTGAGCGGGTGCGAATTAAACTTATGTCTAAAAAAGAATGGTATAGATGAGGGTGATTTAATTTAGTAGAAGTTTGGGCCGGCTGCATGATGTCACTACATCCCTCAGTTTCCCGCTCAATGTCGGCTTGGCCATGGTAGTGAGAGGACTGTGCTGTTGTTTTCTCCTGACCGATGCCATTTTGTGACTGGGTTTTTTGTAGTTTGGGAGTGTTTGTGACCTTATGGGGAAAGCATGGCAGTTATCATCTGAAATATTGCCCAGATTATCGCTCTCAAGGAGGCCAGTAAGCAAACTAAGGAAATAGCTGACCAACTTAAAATAAGTGATCATGTTTTAAGGCGTTACATTGCTAGGTGGAGGGAGGGAGGGTGTGATGCCAAACCAATTCAGAAAGAGTGGTCTGGTAATCCTTGTAAGACCTCTAGGTGTGTTGATAACATTGTTAAGATAGACATAAAGAAGTGTCCTCATATTTCAGCCCGTAAAATTAAGGAAAATAATATTAGCCTGTTCAGAGAGCTGTTTGTGCGTACTGTTAGCTGACATGTTCATGAGCTTGGTTACACAAGCCACCACCCCATCAAGAAACTGATTCTCACCTGTGTGCAGAAGGCTTGTAGGGTTGCTTATACTCTGAAATATCTTCAGTGGGATGATGCTGACTGGCTTGATATGCTTTGGTCTGATGAAGCAATGTTCACGGTGACTGAGGGGAGGGGTGGTAATGTGTATCGGAAGCGTGGCAGTGACCCCCTTGACCCACGCTACCTTTGTGGTATTGTAAAACACCCCATTTCATTAATGGTATGGGGTTGTTTCTCAGGCAGGGGCTTGGGGAAGCTTGTTGTGTTGCCTGCCAACATTAAAATCAACCAGTACATTTATTATGAGCTGCTAAATGAACATCTGGAGGAGTGCTTTGACTTAACAGGCGCAAGCGTGTTCCAATAGGATGGTGCCCCCTGCTGCACTTCCAAATCTGTTATAACCTGGCTTAAAGATTGTGAGATTAAGTTCATTGAGGATTAGACTGGTAACAGTCCAGATTTAAACCTGATTGAGAACTTTGGCAGGTGGTTAAACACAGGTTACAAGGGAAGGACATCAACACTCTCCCCAAGCTGGAGAAGGAAATTAGGGCTTGTTGGGATGCTATACCTACCCAGAAGCTACATGATCTTGCTATGTCCATCCCATGATGCCTGAGGGATGTCAAGAAATGCAAAGGATGCCCAACAAAGTATTAAGGGTAAGATTAATATTTTTATGACACTTTTATCATGCTGCAACTTGTCTGACACGCACCTGGCCTAAACTTTGATCAAGCACTGTATATATATATATATATATATATATATATATATATATATAAAACGTGATTGCAAATATAGATATCTATTCATACTTTTTTAAATAAAGAACTGTATATACAATCCATTTCATTTTTCCCTCAAATTCTCACGTCTGACTTAGTGTAGGAAGCAGGTTGGATAGATTGGGGTTAGTGTAGGTTCAGGGCCTGCTACTTTTGGCACCTAAACAGGGACGTGAGATCTTGAATGGTGGTGGTAGGAAGCCCAGGAGCTTTCCTCCACCTTGGCAGTTTGGTAGCTATCGGGTTTGCCCTGAAGGTTACCCCAGCTAGGGTGATGTCTAGCTTCCTGGGCTGGCCGAGTGGACGGATGAATGGGGGATGGACAAGTGGGAGGGGACAGATGGCTGGCATATGACCAAATAGGGGTATGAGAGAGCAATGGAGATATGTTCCGGCGAGTGAATGGTCGAATGGTGTGAAAAAGATTGTGGAAGAAAGAGGCATATGTAGGTGGACATCTGGTGCATGTTTTGTGTGTGGTAAGAAGAGGCATATGATAAAGGATTGCCAGGAAAGTATGAAAGTGTTTTAAATGTAAGGAAAGAGGCCATTTGAAAAGAGATTGCCTAAAGTTGAATGGTGGAGCAAATGCTGGGGGAGGGGAGATTTGCATGTGGTAACTGTGGAAAGGCTGGTCATTATGCAAGGATGTGTCGTGACCAGAGGAATGTATTTAGCTATTGTGCGGTGGAAGCGCATTCAAGTGAAAGGTGTTGGATTAGACTGAGAGTACAATGTGTGAATGGAAAGTCTGAGTCAGGAAACTGAATTGTGGTGAAGTATCGTCTGGGTTTGTGAGTGATGTGTTGGTAGGGCTATCTAGTGTGAAAGTTAGTTCTGTCCGGTAAGAAGTACGAGTGTCTGAGTTTGAAGATTGAATTGAACAGGGTTGAGTGTTTGGCATTGATCGATTCTGGGAACAAGAAGAGTTTGGTATATAAGGATGTGTATGACAAGTTGAGTGAAAAAACCTTCCTGTCTGAGTGTAAAGGTAGTTTGGTATGGATTTGGTGGTAAGAGAGTACCTATGATTGGTATGATAAGAGTAGCTGTTTGAATGCATGGTATGTCGATGAATGTGTGTGAATTCTCTGGGGTTGATAAAGTGAGTAGTGAGTATGGTATGATTTTAGGGTATGATTTTATGAAAGTGAATCGTAGGGTTGTGCATCCTGCGAGTGATCAGATTGAGAGAAAGATTGGTAAAAGTGGAGTGTATAAGTTGTATATAGGGAAAGATGGTAGTGTTTTGATGAGTGTGTTTAGCAGTATTGAGGTGACTTCTATGGAGAGTGTAAGGCTTGTGAAGGGTAAAAGGGTGTCTGTTAGAGTGAGTTGGAGTAAGGATTTGAGTTTGAATGTGGGTGAGAACACTGTGTTATTGGATGGAAAGGGTGCATATTATAAGGTAAGGTGTGTTGCTGTGTGTTTGATGGCTTGATGAGAATGAATGATCCTTTTGTATGTGTGCAGGTGGACCCCAGAGTGAAAGGGCAGGTGAGAAGGATCAAAGGTGGCGGTGTTGGGTCACCTCTCCACTGACAATGAGTCAGGTGTAGATGATTGTACTGATGTCAGGGTGAGTGTTGTGAATGAAAAAACTTGTGAGTGAATGTATGATGAAATGAAAAGGATGGTGAAATTGGATGAGTGTTTGACTGAGTATGAAAGGGAGGATGTGTATCTAATGCTATTTGAGCAAAAGGGGCTCCTCAGTAAGAGCGATCTGGATTTTGGGGTAGCAAAGCTCCCAGAATTTAAGATTGTCCTGAAGGAGGACACCCCAATCTATCAGTGGCCAAGACATTTCCTGCATCCAGTTGCTGATGACGTTACACCTGTGTTTTTTTTTAAAAAGGTGAATGAAAGAACTGTGAAGGAGAGGTTTCCGATGTGTGTGGTATCTGAGTAGTATTTATGGGATGAAGTGGTTTACTAAGCTGGATTTGGTTCGGGGGTATTACCAGATGCCCATTGCTGAGGAGAGCCGACCAGTGACTACCTTTTCCTCCATGAAGAGGCATTACTACTTCCCGAACCTCAGCTTTGGGTTAGCCAATGCTCCCGGTGCTTTCCATTGCGCTGCTATGATTGTGGTGTTAAGTAAGTTTGCAAGGAAGAGTGTGATTGTGTTTATAGATTATATTTTGATTATAAATGAGATTGGTGAATGACCTATTGAAAGCGTGGAAAGTGTTGGTATGAAGGTAGCGAAGTGTGAATGGTTTGTGAAAGAAGTGGAGTTCCTTGGGCATATGGTAAGTAAGAATGGGTTGCGAAAGTCACCGAAGTATCTTGAGAAAGTATGAATGTTTCAAAACCAGTGACTGTGAAGCAGCTGAAGGCATTTCTGTGATTGATTGAGTTTCAGCGAAAGTTTATACATGATTGTTTGGGTGTGAGTAAGCCTCTGACTGAGTGGATGTGCAAGAAAGGTAGTACGGTTGTCAGGTGGAATGATAAGATAAATGAGGCGTATGAGAAACTGAAAGAGGCAGCATCTGAAGATGTTGAATTGGCATACCCGGATTATAGCGTTATGCTTGAATTGTATACATATGCGTGTAGGTATTGTATGAGAGGTAATGAGTGAAGTATGTAGGAAGCCTGAAAGTATTGGTGTAGGAGAATCATCACTTCCCCGTTCTCTCGCAGTGGATATCTCCCATAAGAGAGTGATATTGAATTTCACTTCAAAGAAGAAATTGGAGGCGCGTTTCTCCCAAGCTCGAAGGCTAATGAGGAGCCGATGTAAGACTTGGTGAGAAAAAACGTTTGGAATAAGAACCCTCCTGGGCCCATCCTCAAGCCTCCCCCTTCTTACCCCTCCCCCAGTGGGGTGATGAGGTATAAATAAGAAACACTGAGGAAAATCGGGGTAGAATACGTCAGTCTCCAGGTGACGAAGTCCCCGGATTAAGACCCTGGGCTACCTAGACTGGATTGGTAGAATATGTCAGTCTCCAGGTGATGAAGTCCCCAGATTAAGACCCCGGGCTACCGAGACTGGATTGGTAGAATACGTCAGTCTCCGGATTAAGATCGGGCTACCGAGACTGGACAGGTAGATTACTTGGCTCCCCAGACCAAGAATTACCCTGCAAGAGAGGCAGGGCTACCTACCTTAAGGTGCTAAGAAGCAGCTCATCCTCGCGCTAGTCCCTGGTTATCAAACCCAATGTTAAGTTAACTTGTTCAAGTTCAACTTACTCTCATCAGAGAGACTCCTCATATCTCGGTGCATCTTAAACACCAGGGGTATTCCTCGTCCTTGAGGAATTAAGAAAAGAAGAAGGAAAAGGCTCCCCCTCGAGCCTGTTACTCGGTGGCCACAACAAACTCATAAGTTAACTTGGTTGAGGAACCAAGTTCAACTTATTCTCGTCAGAGAAACCCCCCTCTGTTATCCTCACCTTTGAGGAAGGCTGGAACTAATAAGAAGCTCATCCTCGAGCTAGTTCCTGGTTACCAAACTGAACTTTAAGTTAACTTATTCTCATCAGAGAAACCTCTCTCATCGATCCTCGCCCTTGAAGAAGACCCTCCCCGAGTTCAGTCCTCACCCATGAGGAATTAAATAACGAAGGAGAAAAGCTCCCCCTCGAGCTCATTACTCGGTGGTCACACCGGCATCTAAGTTAACTTGGTTTATGAACCAAGTTCTACTTACTCTCGCCAGAGAGACCATGCCTACCTTGGTGTCTGCTAAAGCACCAGGATTGTTCTCGTCCTTGAAGAACCCCACACCTGACACCACTTTTAAAATTTCATATAAAAGCCCTTTTCTGATCACTCCCTACCTGATACCACTTTTATGTAGGAGAATGCCCCTTTTTCATCTTTCTACACACAAACCACTGTTGTAGTGGTATTCTTTGTGGTCGTGATATACTTCTTTGATGAAGTAGGCTTTGTTCTAAGCGTGCTAATATTGTTATTTTAAAGAAGAGTCGTAGGAAACACGTAAGGATATAGAGAAACGCACAGGAATTCCCCAAATAAACTTTTATTTTTAACTTTAACAATTTACTACACAAAAATTAACCATTAACCACAGAAATACTCCGAATATTATAATACACAATAATTACTTTAATTAGCTGCTGCCCCTCTAAAATTGGTTAAATTCGCTACACACTTTAATATATATGATTTAGGCTTCCTGACTCTACTGGAGTTTGAATACCTCAGGAATGTTATTGTCTCCACAATGCGTGCCGACCGGCCAGATTTTGGTGGGAATGTTGCTCCGCCAGCATTCAATGCACGTCGTCAGGTCGCGAAAGGCTGCAGGCTGGACTTTACCTCCAGAGGTGTAGAACCCTTCAATGACAAGTTTACTGTGAGTGAGTTGCGCTCTGCTCTTGCTTCGTGCGCGGACACCGCCCATGGTCCGGATGATGTCCCGTACGCCATGCTTTGACAGCTGGGTGAGCGAGGCATGGCCTTTCTGTTAGTTTTGTTCAACAGGATCTGGGTGGAGGGTCTTCTCCCAGATTCCTGGCCAATTGCTACTGTGGTCGCCTTTCGCAAACCCGGGAGAGATCATTCTACTCCGACCGGTTTCCGCCCAATCTCTCTAACCTCTTGCGTGTGCAAGTTGATGGAGAAATTGGTAAATGTTAAATTAGCCTTTTTCCTGGACAGCGGAGGCCATCTGTCTTCTGCACAGTGTGTCTTTCGCAAGTTCCACTCCACGTCGGATGCTCTGCTCTGACAGGTAAATGCCGTCTGCGAGGCCTTCCTTTTCGATCTGGAGAAGGCCTATGATACCACATGGCGATACAGTATCATGGAGACTCTCCATACGATGGGGGCGAGGGTACACCTCCCAATGTTTATATCTGAATTTTTGCGAGATCGTCGATTCCGCGTACCGGTGGGGGTAGCCCTCTCCAGCCCAAAGGAGCAGGAAGAGGATGTCCCTCAGTGAAGTGTCCTCAGTGTCACACTCTTTGCCCTGAGCATCAACAGCATCATCTCGGTGCTGCCGGAAGATGTTCTTGCTACGCTCTACGTGGACGACCTTTCGATCTCTTTTGGCGTGGCCCAGATGCCAACTCTGGATCGTCGACTCCAACAGGCATTGAACCGCGTCTCTCGCTATGCCGAAGCGCACAGGTTTCGGTTTTCCTTGGCCAAGACTAAGGTGGTGCACTTCTGCCGCCATCCACGGCTCCAACCCGACCCAGACTTGTTTCTTAATGGGGTACTACTGGAAGTGGTCGAATCGCATCGTTTCCTTGGTCTTGTATTTGACCAACGCCTCACCTGGGATGCCCATATTCGCAGCCTTAGGGTCTCTTGTACCTGCGCCATGGATATTCTCCGTTCCGTGACGTTCAGTGCTTGGGGTGCTGATAGGGCTACTGCCTTACTTTTTTACCGATCCTTTGTTCGTTCGAAGCTCGACTACGGATGCGAGTTTTATACATCCGTAGCCGAGCGTTTATTGCGGAAGGTGGATTCGATGCTACGGAGATGCCACTCGCTCTGCTCCGCGTGCAGTGCATCACTCGCCTGTACTCGCGAGCCCGGCGCCTCCCTCAGTCACCAACAGCTGTCACTGCATCCGCAGCTGATCTCGACGGTGCCTATGCCGCCGAGAGACTACAGTCATACCCTAAGCCCTTTGGGTTTAGGGCCAGGAAACTTCTTCGAGAGCTAGATATAGCTCTCGGGCTGGTGCCAGTGTATATGGATGGCTCCAAGTCCCAATAGGGAGTCGGCTTCCACGCCGTATCCCCTCTGTTTGAAGTCAGCGGGGCTCTGCCAGGCGCTGCGTCTGGGTTCACGGCCGAACTGGAGGCAATACAACACTCTTTACGGGAGATTACGCGACGTACCCAGTTCGGAGACCGGACTGTGATCTATAGCAACTCACAAAGCGCCCTGAGTGCTCTCGGGGCATTGGAATCTCCGCATTTCCTGGTTCGCGATATCCATAACGCCACGGTTTTGGCGAGCCAGGTGGATGTCGAGATTATCTTCTGCTGGGTTCCTGGACATGTAGGAATTGCGGGGAATGAGCGCGCCAAAGAGTGCGAGGACTCTGCGACCGGACCAGCATTTCGCTCTTCCTCACACAGACTAGATGGCAGGAATACGGGCAGCTCTTCGGACTGCTTGGTAAAGAAGATGGGAGACGGTCGAAGGGAACTTAAATTTGCATGCCATTGCGCCGCGACTGTTCCCATGGACCTATCCCCCAATTCCGCGACGGTTTCAGGTCGCTTTCTTTCGTCTCCGAATCGGACACACTCGTGTGATGCATCGCTATTTGATGGAGCGCTCGCCTGCGCCCTATTGCAACAACTGCGTCGTATCCCAGACTGTTCAGCATATTCTTGTCGAATGTCCCAGTCTGGGTGATCTTCACGCACGTTACCTGTCCCAGTACCGGGATGGGAGGGGTTGCTACCGCCTGTCCCTTGTACTCGGGATGAGTGTGTGCACTTTGACTGGTGGACTTGTTGACTTTTGGGGGGAGGCCGGCCTTCTCCCCATTATTTAACCAGGTTTTTTGTTTTGTTGTTTTTTTTCCCTTATAGGTTGCACGCTCCTGCGCCGAGGGGGCCTCCCCCCGATGCAGGAGCTTGCTTACCACTCGTTTCCTTTTCCCTTTTTTTAGTTTCTGTTGTTGTTTGGGTTTTTTTTGTGTTATTGCATTAAATTTAAAAGTAGCCTAGTTCTAGGCAGCGACTAATGCCCAAGTAGGCAGTCGCCAGATGAGCTCTTTAAATTAAAAAAAAATAAAAATCTCCATACTAGATGTAATAGACACGTCTTCATCCGCTATCAAACTGTGAATAAAACTCCATCCTCGACAAGGCTACTTCTTTTGCATGCGCTAAATTCTGTACAAAAATTCAGTATTTAGAAACAAAATTATGAAACATACAAATAAATGCTAACTAGCAACAAACAAGAAACTGGTGCGCACAAATAGATGATGAAATGGCTAATTCATAAACTTTAAGCTTGATTTATCGTTACTTTATGAAACTAATAGTCTAGATATGATCATATGAATACCATTAGAATGAAATAGAAATACTAAATGCAAATATTAATGGTTCAACTTACTGCCGTTGGAGTCGCAATAGCAGGAAAATGAAAAGGGAAGGATTACTTTGAAGCATTCACAAGTGGTGGCAAGGGAGCAGCGCACCAGCAGCTTGTTCTCATGAAGACTGGCTCTTAAACTGGTGTGGCACGTCACTTAACCGATATGAGACGCGTAAAAACCCCCCAAAACTAAACACGTATTATACCTACTTTATATTTAGAAAATATAACCTTTTTATTATATATGATTTAATAATTAATTATGATATTTTACGCATTATATTATAGAGAAAATATGAAAGTGTGAATAGAATAGAATAAAACGGAAAAATATTTACTTGAGAAAAATATGGAAAAATTTATTAAGATACTGCGATTGCGAAAAAACAAAGACGACATCCACCTAGATTAATCACAAATCACTTTAAATTTTTGGCAGTCCGATTGCGATTATCATATTCATTTGGCTTAGGTTAGTCCGATTCAAAAATGCGAGTCCGATTAATCAGATAATCGGACTCCCGAATTGGACCTACCACCTCTGCCTAAGAGCCATTATAAGTGACTATAATAGTTGAGCTTTACCTAATGATTTTAAAATTTACCAAAGATCGGCATCGGCCAAAATGTGTAATCTGTACATCACTAGCTATATTTAAACTCAATGCCTTTGGCACATTCAAAAACACTAACTTTGAACATTCTAGTCTGTTTATCCACAGCTCAAAAGTAGAGGGGCCAAACTGACAAAATTGCTGATTTCAAGTTTTATATCGGGAATGTTTCTGGCAACTTTTCTCTCTCTGGGTCATTTCATGGAAAATCAACCTTATTACAGGTTGACCAATCATCACTGCATAGAGTACACACCTTAATTTCCACCAATCACAATGCATCTTTCTCTTTGTTTACATTGTTATTCACATGCTTGCTTCTCAACTGGTTGTGTATTCTAAAATTTAAAAGCTTTGTTCTCAAATATTTTGGGGGTATTACCCTTTCAAAATGGGTAACAGTGACAAAGAAATTGATGAACCTACCATAAAAAATTCCTGATCCTGAAAGCATGTTAAAAGTACCGATAAATAGAAAAGTGTAATTACTAAAAACAAAAGAGACAGTGTGAAGGCCTACATCAGCCAATCTACTAAGAAACTAGTTGCTGAGAAACAGATTGGAACTTTATGTTTAAGTTCAGGTAAATGCTTTGAAAAACTGGGGGGGCACTAGAAAATATGATGCTCAAATGCAATATCTTTTTAGCCGTATAAATGTGTTAAGCATAAAGAAATGGCGTTCATTTATAGTGTCTTTATAGACAACATACCCATTACTAGAAAAAGAGTTAGAACTGTAGTCAAGAAGGAAACCAAATCTGGAGCAGTTGTAAAGGATCAAAGGATCATGAACCCCCCCAATAAAACTAATCCTGAAGTTAAAGATTTGATCAGATCTCACATTAGTAACTTTCCAACATGTTCATCCCATTATTCAAGAGCAAAATCTTCTCATTACGTTTATCTTCCACCACAATCAAGTTTAAAGTCTGTCTACAGGGATTACTTGAAATTTCTAGAAAGTGGAAAGAAACATCATTTGAAAGCTTCAGAATACATTTATAGTAACATTTTCAAAACTTAATTATTGTGATTCCATAAAAATTGAATTAAAAAGTCTTGATGATTGTATCAGGGATCTTACCCTACCCCCCTCAAATTTTATGTTGCAAGTGCAAAAGCTGCTCATGAAATAAGAAAGCTGTATGAAATTGATTCATATTTTTCACTTGTGGCAAACATTGCCAACTCCACATCTAAGTACTAGCTTACAGTACTATAAGCAAAAATTATGGATGTACAACTTTTGTTCCACAATTTGAAGAATAACAGTGTTTGTTTCTATGTTTGGAATGAAGCAGAGGTAAAGCGGGGTTCCTTTGAAATTGCAAGTTGTTTGTTACATTATATAAACAACATTCTAGATAAAACTGTGCAAAAGTTAGTTGTTTTTAGTGACGACTGCAGTGGACAAAATAAAAATTTAAATCATTCTCTTTTACTTAAGGTTAATACAGAGTGAACAGTTACATTCTATTAAACACTACTACATGATTTCAGGACAGTTATTTGCCCTAGGATCGGGATTTTGACAACTTAGAACTTTGCTTAAAAGGACAAAATGTATATTCAACCCCTCACTACATTAAACTCATGAAAGAGAGCAAGATTAAAACCCTTCAATGTAGTAGAAATGAGAAGTGATTCATTTTTTTTATTTTAATGCTCTCCACAAAGTTGTGACAAAACGTGGTTTCATCGGGAGGGGCTTTAAAAAAACAAAAATTATAGAAGTCAACAGTAATTATAAAATAGGTTTCACTGTAAAGTCAAGCTATGGCCTGCAAGACAAATTACAGATCAAGCTCCAAAAAGGTTGAAGCAATTTGTCATTAAAATATTCAAAAATAGTCAAGATCACACAAGAAAAGCTAAAGGGATATAAAGGAATTATCTAAATTTGTTCCTCTAGTGCACAAAGCCTTCTATGATGAACTCTTTTAAAAAAAAGTCAACAAGAGGCAAAATATAATAGCGAAGATGAATTTGTTAAATACACTAATTAAATGGTAAGTTTTTAAAAATATATGTATAAGAAAGTATTGTTTTTATTTACCAAAATGCACCACTAATAACAGTAATAGTAAAATTAACTATATTTCTATAAAACTGTTTTTTAGTTAAAAATTCTATATAAAATTATCACAAACTTTAACCTTTAATTTCTCAAAATCTACTTGTTGGCACTTTGGCCCCTCTGCTTCTGTGCTCCTCATATCTAATGCAAGCCTACACAAGATAAAAACTAGAATAATTCTAGAGTTACAAAGTATTGAATAATTGCATTATTCTTCATCCCAGCTTCAACCTAGGGTTGAGAAGAGTAACCACACTTGGGGCAACAATGAAATACTTAGAGAATATCAGAATTAAATTGTTGTTTTCTATTTTTAAAAGAAATATTGTAATTACTTTATTTCTTGCAGACTATGAATTCTAGAATTTTAAATATATTCTCTAGCTTTGCTAGAAAGATTCCTCATAGGTTTACTTCGCCAAATGGCCTGGGGATAATTAGAAATGCAAGGTAAATTATTCACTCCTTTATGTCATAAATTCATTGTAATAATAATGAATATAGTTTGTGCTAGACACCAGTTTTTATTTTTAGCCTATGATCTTTTTATCTTTGTTATTTTCTTATTTGTTTTTAATATGGCCTAGTTGTAGGCTGTGGTAAGTACGGCGACTTATGCCCAAGGAGGCAGTCGGAAGATAGGCTCCTAAAAAAAGGTGCTAGATGGCTATTGATGATGTACTAGCATCATCACATATAATCAATCACAGCCCTGCATTTCTTTCTTTTTTCCTTAAGCCAAAATTAACTCCATAATGATGGCTGACACAAAACACAGTACAGTATATAGCACCACTCATCCTGCACCTGTACCCCCCCCCCCCTAATAAAGACTGGACTTTGGTACCTATAGGCTTAGCAGGAATATCATTCTGATCTTTGTGTAAGTTTTATTATCTGTTTGGGGACCAAGTTGTGCCATCTATCCTTCACATTATGGAAGAGATTTCACGATCAGATAATGAAATTTGCTTATATATATATATATATATATATATATATATATATATATATATATATATATATATATAGCAGGAATATAAAGACCCAGGTGATTATTCTAATCATTTATTGGCCGGACGTTTCGGACCTTTACTAGGACCATCTTCAGCGACTATATCGTCTAATGAGAATGGGAAGGAACATAATTTATAAAAAAAAAGCGGAAGAAGGCAAGTTAAAATAATAAAATTGACAATAATTAAAATTAAAGTAAAAACACTAATAATATATAGAATTAAATAATATTACCCAGTGTTATTTAAAAAAAAAAATAGAAAGCGAAATTATAACAAATTGACTTGATTATCACGTTTTAAAAGTTACTGAAGTAAACAAGAAATAACATTATATTAAATTGTAAAAACACACACCAAAAAAAGACAAAAAAAACGAAAATAAATCAGAATGAACAAGGGAACTGACCTTTAATGTGGGAGTTGAGAAATCAACTAACTAAACATTTAAAATTATTGACAAAATTTATTCAGTTGGTTGGTTTGGCTAGCTAATCTATTGAAGTGTTGGTTGGTTATATTGTGAATAATTTAATTGAGGAGGCGTAATTATTTAACTTTGGATTTATTTTAATGATATATAGTGACTCTAAGATTTTCAAATCGAGAGAAGTTAAGGCTGAAGATAATATAGTAAATTAATTAGAATTAAGAGGATGATGGTGATACTCTGAATATTGCCTAATGGAAGAGGCTTCAGGTTTAGAAATGGGAATACCAGTCCTATGAGACAAACCCAAGTGCTTCGCGATCCTGCAGTTGAATTGTAAGCCAGTTTGGCCTACATAATGACTGTGGCAGGTCGTACATGTATAATTGTAAATTATACAGGATCGCAAGCCCAAAGCGATTGGCTCCTTATAAGGAGCCAATCACTTTGGGCTCTTTTTGTACCACATCCTCCTACCTGCCCACAATTTAAAGGCTCACTGTCCATGTCACATACAAAGAAAGCAACTACAGGATCTGTAGGTGATAATACAACCACTATATATATATAAAATATATATATATATATATATATATATATATATATATATGAGGAATTAAACCACATTCTCCGAAGACAATTTAATTCAGAACAGTTTCAGTGTATCTCACACCCTTCTAGACAAGAGATTTTACGAACACAAAAGAGATATTAGTGTGGGCTGCGAAAGCAGTGGAATATTTTGCCATGTTAGATACAAGAATCATACGATTTATTTCAATGGAAGTAAAATGGTATTTAAATCGGCTAACTATGTTAAGAGAAGAATCGTAGAATCGAGCTTGATATCGTCAGTTCCTAATTTAAATCTATCTGAGGGTCAATTTTCTTTTAATCCTGTAATAAGAAAGCAAATAAACAAAATAGTAAAATGTCAGCTCTTCAATATGTTTAGGCCTAACATCCCCCCAGATTAGCCACAAGTAGGGGATTGGGGGAAAAAGAGGGGATCTTGTGTTATGCTTATATGCACTTCTCTTATATTTTCTAGCCAGTGTCAGTTGAAAAAGGGTGTGAGATACACCAAAACTGTTCTGAATTAAATTGTCTTCCGAGAATGTGGTTTAATTCCTCATCTTTTCTTGCGATATTGCATTAATTTTCATCATATATATATATATATATATATATATATATATATATTAAACCACATTGAAAGAGAAAACGGGATAATTTTTCCTTGCAGTAATATTATTATTACCTTTTTTTTTGCTAAAATCTGTGCTGGGAAGCGATTCGAACCAGGCACACTGAGGCAGCGAGCACCACTTTGTTCACAATTAAAAGTATGCCTTTTGTACACTGCTACGCCGAGAACCAAGAAGTTCTCTGTATAGAATAGCTTTTAAGGAACACTTTTGCAAGCTCGAATGGAGACTATGAAAGAAATAGAAAATTAATTGGGAATTTAAAGAATAATTGAGGAATAGTTATACCTGTGGCAGATATACAAATGTATATATCTCTCAAAGTAGTGCGAGAGAATGATGAAAATTAATCCATTAAACCACATTGTGTCTAGTTCGAATCCCTTCCCTGCACAGATTTTTTCGAAAAAGCTAATAAAAATATTACTGCAAGGAAAAATTATTCCGTTTTCTCTTTCAATGTGGTTTAATGGATTCATTTTCATCATTCTCTCACGCTACTTTGAGAGATATATACATATATTTATATATATATATATATATATATATATATATATATATATATATATATATATATATATATATATATATATATATATATATATATATATATATATATATATATATATATATATATATATATATATATATATATATATATATATATATATATATATATATATATAAACTTCAATCATCTTTATAAATGCTTCATTACAAAAGGTCATTAAGCTTATTCACAGGGTAGTTTCTGTGTAAAAATTCCCATTTTCCCACACATTATGTTGTGACCACCTGAATAACCTTCCCATTGCAAGCTACAACATATATCAATAAGGCTTGTTCCCTTTTCCCCCGACCACAGGATCACCAAAACAACTTGTTTAAATTTATTGTAACTTGGTTGAACTTAATAGCAGATGACAACATCAGGAGTGAGATCAAAAGGAGATTTGATATAGTTGCTACATCCCTAACACCAACTTAGCTATTTAATTGACCATCAAAAGAATGATGAAGAGAATGAAAGTAAGAGGCTTCCATTGTTGCCAGAACAGGAAGAAACTGCATGAAACTTTGTCTTTAACCATAACAAGGAAAATTATACCCTAGTGTTGGAAGCATATGAAACTGCAGACTCCTCCATATTTCCTGCAACAGCATTTCACAAATCTATTCAAAAGCTGTTACCATTAAAATACTGACAGCATTGAAAAGATAGCAGTTATGGAGCTATTGAAAAAGTTTTGCCCTTTCATCATGTCAACCCTCCAGTGCTGGCATAGAAAGGCTTTTCAGTTCAGCTGGTCTTATCCACAGCAAATTAAGAAATCGACTGATCTAACGAGCGTGTTGCAAAGTTGGTGCAAGTGTATAGATATTTTGGGTAGATAAACAAAGTTGACAGTGGTACCAATGAGTTTGAAGATCAGATAGATCTTGTAGCAAACATTGATGTCAATGTGGCTTTATTAATGAACTAAAATAATCATGTGCAGTGTGAAAGTGTGATGTAGAAATAATTTCTAGCTATTAGGCCTTACTTTTGAATCATTTAAAAATTTAGAAGGTATTTTAGTTACAAATTACATCACATACAAAGAAAGTGTTTGTTTTATTTTTCATTTAATAATGTTAATAATAAGTTGTTTGCTTTATTTAGTTTTATAACTTATATTCCATAAATCAGTTTTTCCCAAGGTGTTTCCCAGGAAAAACTAAGGTGGACCCCCCCCCCCCCCGCCTTGCCAACCTTGATAATAATACTTAATATTGGGGTATATGGATAATGGATATATACGAGTGTACTATCCCTCCTGCATAGAGGATACTATTCCTCCATCCGTAAGTTTCTAGAATGAAGGAGAGTGCGTATGTTGTGATGTGAAAAGGGGAAGAGAAAGATAGGAAGTGGTGATTGTCCATGTGCATTAGGATGTATTGTGTTACTTATCACCACAGGGCTCAGTCTCAGCAGTCTCAGTACTTGCTAGGAGTGTACCAATGCCTCGATGCTAGAAGTTCAATGCCATATGTGCTAGGCTAGTGAGATAATCCTGGGTAATCCTGTCCATGATTGAAAAGCTCATCTTAAATTTCCATTGAAAATGCGTTGGATATAACCATTGCCCAAATGATTAATAATAATAATTCATTCTCAATTCTTAAGAAGGAGTTTTGCTCATAAATTCCTTGCTGAACTGTCCATTATTTCCTGGTTATTTATCAATAGTATATGAAGCTCTAGAAGATAAAGTTGGTTAAATACAGCGAGGTAACACAAGTATTTATACACTTAAATTTGCAATATTTCTGAAATATTTTGTTTTTGTCTGGTTTTAAAATACCAGGAAATGGTAAACATATATTTAACAGAAGAAATATACATAAGAAAGATTCTCGTATATAAAAAAAATTGCCAATAACCAAAATTTAGTATGTGACAAAAGTATTCAACCAATAATAATCTATCTTGTGTATATTTCTTTTGTTAAATATATGTTTACTGAGGTTCCTGTTATTTTTAGAACCAGACAAAAGGACAAAATATTTCAGAAATATTAAAAATTTAAGTGTGAAAATAATTGTCACCTCACTGTATTTGGCTGGGAAAGTTTGTAAAGTCTTTGGAGAGTCAGGAAGTTGTATATAAATATTTATATATCAGATGATTGCATTAGTTGATTTTATCATAGCATGCTGTATGATAGTATGAAGTCTTTCTGCTACTTAATGTGTGTCACTGTTGTTTAAACTTAAATATGTGGAGTTATTGAGATTTTTATCTCTATGAAAGTGTGACTGATGGGAGATAGGTTTGATCGATTACCTCAGGCAGGCCCATATGGATTTTATTTTCAGGCAAAAGTTGTTAAAAATAATCTGTGTTGTATTTGTAAAGTACAGACTTTTTATTCCAGTTTACTTGGAAGTAGTGCTGCTGTGATTGGGGGACTTGCTCTGTATTCTGTGTCTACTGTAAAGGTCTATGCTGCAAGAAAAAGCAATTCAAGTCATTTTATGGCACCACCAATCACAGATGAAATGACGCTAGAAAGTTATCCTGATGACATGAAAACTAAAATGGAACTCTTGATTTTGAAAATACAGGTAAATTATATAACAGTTCAGGTTTATTAGAAAAAAACTCACTTTGTTATTTTAGGTTTAGAAAAATGGTTCTTACAATTAGTATTAATAGAGATAGTTTCTATTTTTTTCTATACACTCTTTATTTAAGATTTTAAATTGTAACCTTCAATTAAACAATATATACTAACTATATATAATAGTATAAAGGTTTTCAGTAGTGACCAGTCTGTGTAATATATTTTAGTTTGGGGACCTAAGTTAACATTCTTATGACAAAATACTCAAGGAATTTTTAATTCTATTTTAAATTTAATTTTATTGACACTTTTCTCGATTGCTTAATTAAATGGTTTTGAAAAGTTTTCCTCAGTATGGCTGTCTGCTTTGGATGAAGTGAGTATGCCCTTTGATGCATGTAGTGTGTGATTCTTGTGGAGTTTAAAGAAGAGCAAATGTATCTGATTGCCCCTTGTGTTTTGTGACTTGTGCAAATGTGGCTTTGGTAGAGGAGGTGAGTTGGTTGCGTAATGAATGCAAGAGATTATATAAATTGGTGCATGAAGTGAGAAGGGATGTGAGTGTACACATGAAAAATGTGGCTGGGACTAGGAGAGAGGAAGATAGGCCTAGACTAGGGACTGAAGAGAAAGAAGTGACTGATGTGAGTGAAGATGAATGGTGGGGGAATATTGATAGAATGGATAGGTTAGGTGTGTGAATAAGAGGGACATGGAACCTGTTAGGTTGACTAACATTCAATGCCCTGAGAGAGGAAGAGGTTGAAAGTGATTTGTCTGATGTGGTTGTGGCAAAATGGAATAAGTGGTAGTTTGAATGAGAACAGGAGGGAGGGTAATGCTAGGCCTAGGGGGCTAGGAGGATGACTGAGGTGCTTGTGATGGGTGACATTCAGATTAGATATTTAGATAGGAAGTTGAGTGCAAGCAAATGGAAGGGAGTGAGAGTTTGTTTGCCGGGTGTCTGAGAGGTATGATAGTCTGGTGTTTGGTTGTGAGAAGGATGCAGTTGTGATTACACATGTGGGAGTAAATGATGTAAAGAAGGTGGGGTGGGTTCATATGAGTTACAAGAGAGGTACAAATGGTTATCTCATGCAATTGGACTGAATGAGTATGTGAAAGACCTGTGTGAGGAGTCAGGATTAGTGTTTGTAGATGATTGGAATGGGTTTTATGGGAATAAGGCATTGTATGGACTCCATCTAAGCCAGGCTGGGTTAAACATGTTGTGGCAGGAGTTAGATAGTGTCGTTGGGTCTTTATAAAAATGTTAACGATGATGAAAATCTGAATACATATTAATGACAAATATAAATGCTAAATTTAGCTGCTAAAAAAGGTGTGACTACCAATGATGTTTTGGAAAACAAAATTCCAACCTATAATATGTTTGTATATAATATGTACCATACCTGAATTGATAATTAATCATGATACTACTCTAAGATAGAGTAGATTGATAGATAAAAGAAAGGGATATTTCTGTTTTTAATGAGAAATATAATTAGAGGTGCTGAAGTGAAGGCAATACTTCAAACCATCAACTGAACTGAACTTTGCAGTCGGGAAACTAATTACTGATAATGGTCAGGGAAATATAAAGAGTACAGGGTGGGGCAGGAAAAGGATAGAGATGCAGAGGAGATAGATTAGAGGGTATACATTCTAAAAGAGGTGCTTCAGGAATAGGAGGGTTGAGTTGTCTTTATACCAATGCTCATAGTCTTAGAAATATGAGATTATTGGTGAAGATATAGATATGTGTAATAGACACATGGGTTAATGAAAATAAATTTAATGACAATGTGAGTGAATTTGAACTACAGGGTTATGATGATATGGACATTAGTCAAAGGAGAGATAGGACTGGTGGTGGGATGATTGTGTATTTATTGTCCATGGATTTGGATGAAGACCATTGTTGTAATCTGGCCTATGGGGATTGGTGGATCTCAATTGATTACATCTATTTGTGGGTGCACAGATGGTTAAGCAGCCCATTCTGTGCACGGAAAGTTTGTTGAGAGTGGGGGTAGGTAATAATGGGGAGGACAGCCTCAGGGAGACTACTCGCCGATGCCTCTGAATGGCTGCACCAGTCCTCTTGGTCTCACTCAGCTTGGTGCCTTTGTGCACAGCAGAGCGCCAATAACCTCAGTCCATTGTACCCCCCCCCCCCCCTCCATCTCGAGTCAGGGTTGATGTCAAAAGAGTTTCTTCTGACCCCCATGAGACCTGTTTTCCCTTTTGATAGCTGGGATTGCATCTGGATAGTGAAGATGCTGGGAAGGGCAGCTCGAGTGAGCACCTCTGTGTCAGGGAATCCTGTCCTGCCATCTGATATTCATCAGCTTTCTGAGGCGTATTGTGTGCAAGTGGTTCAGTTTCTTGGCATGATGTTGGTACACCAGCTACATTTCCCAGACATAGAGTAGTGCAGGGAGTACTACTGCCCTGTAGACCTTGAGCTTGGTTTCAAGACTGATACCTCTTCCGTTCCACACTACCAAAGGTTACACTGGTTCTTGCAATCCTGATGTTTACTTCACCGTGACAATGTACTACCATGTAAGTGAACCAGTCCATTACATCAAGTCTGATCTTTGAGTGTGATGTTGGGCTCGATATAGGCTTTCCCTGGGGCTGGCTGATGCATAAATTTAGTTTTCTTTGTGTTGGCGAACCTATCAACCCCAAGCTGGATGTCAGCTTCTGATCCAGTGTTTTAGCACAATCATCAGCAAACAAAAAGTCTCTGATGATATCTGTCATGACCTTGGTTTTTGCTTGAAGTCTCCTGAGGTTAAACAGCCTGCCATCTGTTCAGTACTTGAAGCCGATGCCAACATCAGCATCTCTGAAGGCGTCAATGATGCAGAGAACATGAGGCTAAAAAGTGTAGGAGCCAGGATGCAGCCTTTTTTGATGCTGTTAGAGACTGGAAATGCAGCTGATTTCTTGCCGTCATCCTCGACTCTACCTTGCATGCCATCATGGAGCTGGTGAACCGGGTTTTGACAGATGCGAATGACCTTTGATAGGCCCTTGTAGCTTTTGTCATTGTCATCCTTGAAATTATGTTATGAAATTAATGTTTTGAATCTGATGTATAAAAGAATTTAAGCTTAAGAAGTCATTGTTTGTTAGTTGTGAGATTAATTCTTTGTCACAACAATGCACACCCACACTTGAGAAGTGGTGGAAGCTTTCTTCTGATTATTGCACCAGTATCTAATTATCATATATTCTGATAACTCCATTATCTTACAGGAAAAAGTATGGAGAAGTTGAAGAGAGCTCATTAAAATCAGAGAGTTTGTTTAAGGCCAGTATCCACTGTCTACATTAAGAAATGCAAAAGGGTTATTATTAATTACATTTCTGCTTAATTGATTAAAGTTTAATGTTTTCTTTTCCTTAGATAAACATTTTCTTGACAACATATAATAATTTCATTTACAGGACATTCTCCTTATATAGCTTAATAATCTCATTTGCAGGACATTCTCCTTATATAATTTATTCTTTTAAGCTGTATATCTTTAACACATTCAATTATCCTAACTTCACCACCTTTATATTTTCAAAACCTTTTGTCCATAAATGCCTCCATTGGTTTTAATTTTTATTTATTTATAAACCGACCCCCCATTTTAATTCCCTTATAAAGGCAGATTTCTGTCATGCCCTTGAAGAACAAGAGACAAGTGGAGCCAAGTTTTATGTGGACAATTGGAAGCGGAGTAATCCAAAAGAGGGCGGTGGAATAACATGCATTTTGCAAGATGGAGAAACATTTGAAAAGGCAGGAGTTAACATTACTGTCATGAGAGCTCCTCTCTCCAAAAAGCTTCAAGAAAATATGAGAGCCAGGTAAGTAGAGAAAAGAATGGGCTTATTTATATTTAGCAGTGAGAAGCAAGAGTTTTTTAATGTCCAAAAAGAATAAAATATCTTGAGAGTTTTTGAAAGTACACATTTATCCATTATGCAAAATTAAACTTGGTACTTTTAGTTTTAACAATATTAAACTCAGTACTATGTTTACTCCAATATTTACACATTCCTCTCGCCTCTCAGCCATCATCACTAAGTCAACAACATATACCACTATCTTATTAAACCTAAAAACAAACCCCTCCCTCACCCCTACTCATATTTCTTGGCCCCATCCCCGCACATAGACATATATCAAGCCATTTAATCTATTCATCCTTGACCATACTTTTTACATCAGTTAACAGTTTACCACTCACTCCATATATTCTTTGAACCTTCCATAACACTTCCATTTTGACCCAATCCTATACCTTCTCCATATCCATAAATTCAACATGCAGCTCAATTCTTATTACATGCTTTCTCACCTTGTAAGGGGCACAACGATTTGCCTTCCTGGCCGCCGTGCTGATGGGACTCAGCATCCTGTCCGGCCCCAGCTTAGCCTCTTATCCTTCTTTCTGACACCCTGCTTCCTCACTTTCCCTCCAATCTCCCCCACAACTTTCTCTGGCCTGCCTCTGATTTCATAGGGTAGATGCCAACCAGCTTTCTCTTACTCAACCATCCTTGACTGGGGCTGAGAGGGGAGGGGACATTGTCCCCTCGCCCCTAAGGTGGTGAGTTTTAACTATCTGTTTCTTCTCCCACCTTCATCCTCCTCACATCCTTTTTCTTGATTTTTCTAGCCTATTAATTTTACACCAATTCCAAGGTGGAGCTGCCATGCTGATGGGCTGCCTGGCCACTGGGTGGGAAGTGTGGCCTTGAATGGTGGCAGCTGGCTTAGCTGGCCTCTTATTCTCCCCTTGCAGAGAGGGCTACTGCTGCAGGGGGTGATTAGTATTTGCAGCCCGCATTCACAACAGGGTCCCCATGCCCTCCAATGAAATTCTTAAAAAAAACTGATCTCTCTGGCACAGGGACTGAGTCTCTGACTAACCTGGACCGTCTTAAGGATTTTGATTTTGATGCTCCTTCAGCTCCTGCTATTTCTAATAGTGAAGCTACCACAGACAAGCCAGATGAGGTGGTTGCTCCTCACTCATCTGGTCTTGCTGCTGACAAACCTATAAAGTTCACACTACATGCTTCTATGCAGACTATCGCAGTAGAACCTACTGAAACTGAATGCACTACCGTGGTTTCCACAGACAACCATGCTGAAACTATAAATGAAAATGACAATGAAGGCTTTAAGGAGGTTCCCAAATGACAATCTAATGCTGAGGCAGTGGCTCTGCCCACTACTACCCTTACGTACACTGGAACCTTATGTACCGTGTTCCACTAATAGTCCAGGTAGGTCCGCAGCTGAGAATCCTTGGATTCCAGTAGTGAGGCATAGAAAGGGATGACAGACAGCATCAACTGCAAGCTACTTTTGATTTTAATTGTTCAGTCACAGCTCCAACTCCCTACTTTGAGAAATACTTCCTCATCCAGTTTCCTGGATTAGAGTTAGCTACAGATGTAAATAACATTAAACTGGATCAAGACATCCAGTCTAAAGTTGGCCAGACATTACAAATTGTCAAGGCTACAAAAAGTTCTCTACTGGTGGAGGCCACCAAGATCAGATCCTTAAAGTCTCTAGCGGGAAAGCAAATCACTGTTACTACACACCGCCAATATAACACTGTTAAGGGTGTAATTTGCACCCCTATACTATGGCACTCATCAGAGGAGGAAATACATGGACATCTGAAGGACCAAGGTGTCACAAATGTCCATAGAGTACAACTGAGATGAGATGGACAATTAGTACCAACTGACACTTATATCCTCACTTTTAACCTCCACTCCTGCCCTCCAGTGCTTTGTGTCACTTGCTGGGTATTGGTTGAGGTGGACCAGTACCACTACCACCCGCAGCAGTGCTACAAATGACAGTGCTTTGGCCATGTGGCAAAACATTGGCATAGAGAGGTAGACACATGTTCTTGATGTAGTGATGGAGGTCATCGCAAGGATACATGCACAAGCAAGGTGTCTTGCTTCCATTGTAAGGGACCTCATTACAGTAATGATAGACAATGTCCAAAATACAAATGTGAGAAAGATGTCTTGGACCTACAAATGAGAGAGTGAATTTCTCTTTTTGTAGCTCTCCCCAAAATCTTAGACCAACACCCTATCTATCAGCCTTTATACTGTGCTCCTGCCCAAGAGGGTAATGTAGTAATTAACAGTACAGTTGCCTCAGCAAGGACTGCACCTAATCTTCCTACTACATCAACCACTGCACATACTCCTTCAACATCCATGCCAAAGAGATGGCATCAGCACTCTGATGCTATCATGGATGTGGATGTGGAGCATGAAACAATGCGGTGGAGTGAATGTGAGGGTATTTGTAGCAGACCTCTCCCTCCCTCTGTGAAAATGTGTGTGTGAATGGGCAGATGTTTTTTTTTATATATATAAAATATCTACAGTGCTCAACAAAGGTTTAGGCCGGGTGAGTGGGGTGGACTAAACCTATGTCTAAAAAAGAATGGTATAGATGAGGGTGATTTGATTTAGTCAGAAGTTTGGGCCTGCTGCATGATGTCACTTTTTTCCTCAGTTTCTCGCTCAGCCTGCCAGCACGTGCTCAGTGTCGGCTTGGCTACGGTAGTGAGAGGACTGTGCTGTTGTATTCTCCTGACTGACGCCATTTTGTGACTGGGTTTTTTTGTAGTTTGGGAGTGTTTGTGGCCTTATTATGGGGAAAGCGAGGCAGTTATCGTCTGCAACTTTTGCCCAGATTGCCCCATAAGGGGCGCGGCGATTTGCCATCCTGGCCACCGTGCTGACGGGACTCAGCACCCCCTCCAGCCCCAGTTTAGCCTCTCTTCCTTCCTTCAAAACACTTGTTTCCTCTCTTTTCATACAACCTCTCCCACAACTTTCTCTGGTCAGCCTCTAATTTCACAGGGTAGATGCTGACCTTCTTCTCGGCCAACCGTCCTGGATCGGGGCTGAGGGGGGGAGGGGCCAATGTTTCCTAACCCCTGAGCTCCGGTCTGGGGTGGTTGGTTTTTAACAACCTGCTTCATCCCCACGCATACCTTCCTCACATCCCTTTTCCTCTCGTCTTCAAAATCTATCTTTTTTACGCCGTGTTCAAGGTGGAGCCGCCATGCCGACGGACTGCCAGGCCACCAGGCAGGAGGGGTGGTCTTAAATAGCGGCGCCTGGCTCTGCCGGGATTGTAAGCACCTCTCACAGTGCGGGCTACTGCGAGAGGTGATGCGTGATTGCATCCCGTATAAAAAAAAGAGTCACTATGCCCAATGATGAGTATAAAAAACCCCCCCCAACTTCCCCTATAACATCGACGGAGCCGCCCTTGGGCAGCTCCAGCAAAAAAAAGGTCCTCCCCCTCCTGTACTTGCTCAGGGGACCCTCCATATATCTCTACCAGGAGAGGAGGCTTACTCCTCTCCTTTGCTTATGGGTGTAGGGGACTCCCCCTCACCCCCTTCTCTGGAGGTGCTTTCGGGCGCCTCCCTTTTACCAGCAGGAGTCCCCTCTGTTCTTTCCAAGGGGACTGCGAAGAAAGCCAGCAGGCAGCCCTTAGCCAGCCGCTCCACATCGAAGCAGCTCGGTAGGGCAAACCCCCTTAGGGGGGAGAGGGAAGCCAGGCCCCTTCGGTCGCTTCCCTCAAAAGACCTGCTGGCAAGAATATTGAACCTTGCTGGGGTCAAGGCCCATGCCTCCCCAAAGATGACTAGTGACGATACTGCTAACGGGACCTGCGATGTCTTGGGGGGGGGGATGGCCAACTGGAGGCCTTCCCTGAGATAGACATGGTCCTTGAGGAAACCCAGCCTCAGATGGTAGGGCCTTCCATGGGGGGGAATCCTGGCTCGGCGTCAAGCACCGAACTTGAATCCGCCCCTATGCAAGGTCCTCCTCAAACTGCTGTGGTTTCTGAAGCAGTACAAGGAGGGGAGGGATCTCCTCCGCCTAGGGCCCCCACGACTACCAGGACCTTCTCCATTTCGGAGAATGACCTGGCTGAGGCCGGTCCATCTGGTCTGGGGGCTTCTACCGGCGGAGGTGAGAAGCGGGTTCATTCCCCGCCCTCCTCTCCTCTCTCCTAAAAAGAAAAGGAAGACAAGAAAGACTAAATAGACTCAGGGCTCCTCTCCATCCGCGGGGGCTGCGGGGACGGATGGGTCTGCTGCCACTCTGGCAAGCGACCAAGCCAAGATCGGCACATCCGGCCCCTCTTGCCCCCCCGGGTACGGAGCTCCTGACCATGACAAAGACTAAAAGTTCACAGGGCGGAGCCTCGATGACATCGGGGCCCCTCATTCAGAGTTTACCTGGCGTTTTTGAGCTAGCTGCCTTCAAACGCTTCCTCGTTATTCGCTCCACTGATGGCACCATGTTGTCCAAGGGCAACATGATCCATCAGAGGAGAGGATTAGCTAGTGCAATTGGTAGAGAGCCGAAGGTGACCCGTTTCTCGGACGGGAGCCTTCTGGCGAATCCCGCGGAGGCGGCCAAGATAAGTGCTCTTCGGACACTTCGTGCACCCCGTTGAGTGTGACGCCGCACTCTACCATGAACTTTGTAAAAGGAGTAGTTTATGTGAGGGAACTCATTGACTACTCCATTGAGGACATCACCCTAGAGCTGGCCGACCATGGAGCGGTCAAGGTCAAACGTGTGATGAGAAAACAGGGAGGGACCTCGAGACCCACCCCTACACTCTTTGTCACGTTCGACTGTCATAAGCTCCGAGTGGGTGCATGCCGGTTGGTACCGCTACCGCGTGAAGGCATTCGTGCCACTGCCGCGGAGGTGCTATTACTGTCACCGCTTCGGACATACGAATTGCTCATGTAGACGTGCAAAGTCGGGGTCACCCAAAGTCTGTGTAAATTGCTCCAAGGTCGCACACGATAAGTCCAAATCGTGTGTGGCCAAGTGTGTCAATTGCGGAGAGCCGCACCCTGCTTCTTCAAAGCAATGTGGTGCATATCTCCTTGAGAAAGAAATCCTTGCCGTTCAGGCCCAGGATCAACTCTCATTCCGCGAGGCTAAGGACTTGGTCCTGGCGTGCCCGGCTCTGCCTGGGACGTCAGTTCGAGGAGGGCCTCCGCGTCTCCTCCGAGCTAGGCCTGGCGGGCATATTCCTTCAATGGAATTGCCGTGGACTCCGGGTCAACTGGGAGGAGCTGTCGAGGCTCGTCTCGTCCCGTTCCCCGTTAGCTATCTTTTTGCAGGAGACCATGCTAGGCGCGTGCCCCCTGCTCGCCCTCCCGGGGTATAAGGGTCTTGCGACCCCACCACCGCGGGATGGCCGGGCTGGGGGATGCGTGGTTTACACCCGGCATGATGTCTCCGTTCTTCCTTTCTCTTTAGATACCCCCTTTCAGGCAGTGGCTGACTTCGACGCGGGGGACTTCCACCGCATCGTGGCACGGATGCCGAGGCCCTATCTCTTGCTTGGAGATCTGAACGCCAGGCATCCTCTCTGGGGAGATTACTCCATAGATGCCAGGGGACAAGTCCTTGCCGATCTGATCGAAGAGCTTGAGATGGGTGTCCTAAACGTGGATGAGTTTACGCATCACTGTCCGAGAACCGCTTCATTTTCTTGCCTTGACCTATCTTTGTGGTCTTCCGATGCACAGCCTGATTTTGATTGGGGGGGTGGTCAATGACCTCCATGGTAGTGATCACTTTCCCATTCAAATATCATTTTCAGGACAACTGCCGCCTGAGAGCCCACCTCGGTGGTGCTTGGCGCGGGCGCAGTGGCCTGCATTTCAGGAAATGACTGAATTCTCTATCTCAGTCGAGGAGTTTAGGTCGGTAGATGAGGCCGTTGAGTTCTTCTCCGTCAACCTCATCGTCGTGGGCCTGACTACTATTCCTAGGACGTCTGGCCGTTTTGCACGCCGACCACTCCCATGGTGGTCGGCCGAGTGTGAGACAGCCCTCAAACAGAAGCGTTATGCCTACATGCGCTATAAGCGCCGCCCGAACGATTTCACTGTTGCTGAATTTCGTCGGGCTAGAGCTAGGTTCCGGTATATTTCGAAGCACGCCCGCCGCTCTTCTTGGCGGGCATACGTGTCTTCACTTAACGGGAAGACCCCTTTAGCTGAGGTTTGGAAGCGAGTCAAAAGGATTCGGGGCAAGTTCTCGCAGGACCCCCCTCCCGTTCTCCAGGAGAATGGGATCGCAATCTCGGACCCCGCGTCCGTGGCGGAATCCTTAGCGACCGCTTTTTCCGCATCCTCTAGCCGTGATGCTGCTCCGCCAGCATTCAATGCACGTCGTGATGTCGCAAGAGGCCGCCGGCTGGACTTTACCTTCAGAGGCGGAGAACCCTTCAACGACAAGTTTACTGTGAGTGAGTTGCGTTCCGCTCTCGCTTCGTGCGCGGACACCACCCATGGTCCGGACGATGTCCCGTACGCCATGCTTCGACACCTGGGTGAGCGAGGCATGGCCTTTCTGTTAGATTTGTTCAACAGGATCTGGGTGGAAGGTCTTCTCCCAGACTCCTGGCGAATCGCGACTGTGCTCGCCTTTCGCAAACCGGGGAGAGATCACTCTACTCCGACCGGTTTCCGCCCAATCTCTCTAACCTCTTGCGTGTGCAAGTTGATGGAGAAATTGGTAAATGTTAGATTAGCCTTTTTCCTGGACAGCGGAGTCCATCTGTCTTCCGCACAGTGCGGCTTCCGCAAGTTCCACTCCACATCGGATGCTCTGCTCCGACTGGAAAATGCCGTCTGCGAGGATTTCCTTCGTAGACAGCACTACGCCACGGTGTTTTTCGATCTGGAGAAGGCCTATGATACCGCATGGCGATACGGTATCATGGAGACTCTCCACACGATGGGGGCGAGGGGACGCCTCCCAATGTTTATATCTGAATTTTTGCGAGATCGTCGATTCCGCGTACGGGTGGGGGGAGCCCTCTCCGGCCCAAAGGAGCAGGAAGATGGTGTCCCGCAGGAAAGCGTCCTCAGTGTCACACTCTTTGCCCTGAGCATCAACGGCATCACCTCGGTGCTGCCCGAAGATGTTCTCGCTACACTCTACTTGTACATCTTCCAATATTCTACTACCCCTCCACTTATACATCTTCCAATATTGATCTCCCATAACCCTATTGCATATGTATGGAAATATACCACATAACCATCCTCAAGCCATTACTTTACCCTGCTTCACAAATTATGCAACTAGGTTCTTAACACTACACTCAATATCATCACTGCACTGGGTTAAATTACATTCCAGCCCCTCCCCCCCTTTCCTCCCCTTCCCTATCCTCCGAGCTGGGCACCCCTAAGATGGTAAACATGTCCCCTGGATCGAGGCACAGGTCCTTGTTGTTGGAGATAATGTACGTGTTGTGTTGCATGCATGTGTGAGGTTCATGCAGTCAAGAAGGTATTTGGTGTTGGTTGCATCTGGCTCATGTTGTTAGGCTGATGCCGGACTGTGCTTCCTTCTTCTTCTTGCTTTTGTTTTGTTTTTGTTAGCTATATTTTTTTTTGGGGGGGGGGGCTATTGTTTCCTTTTGTTTTTTTTTGGATATGATTTGCTTTTTTGTTGGCTTATTTTTTGCTTTTGTTTTGTTTTAAATGTAACTTAATATTAGGCTGGAATTAATTGTGATAACTTGTTTTCTTGGAGGTGTCACCAAATGGGCTCTATAAAAAAAAACTAGCTCATGTTGATGATGGGCTTAGATTAATTCTACTTTGTACTGTTGAGTTAATAGTTCCTCAATCAACCTGCACCACCACACAAGACATCCATGGCAGCAGTCAGTCTTTAACTCATGTTCATCAATGAAATATTGAACACTATACAACAAAAAAACATTTTGCTTTACAGACTCGCATGCACGACTAATACACCATGTAGAGATTTGGTGTATTTTACACTTATGTGATATTACTCACCCAATCCCCAAACAACTTTTACAGTAAAATGTTGCATCACCAGACTTAGTTAAAATAGAACATAATAATTTTCTTCCACATTCCAATTCTTCTTTCATTCCCTTTAAATCTTCCACCAAAGAATACAACTTTCAACTCACCATTATATTATTGAACTCTCACTCCTCTAAAACCCCCACTTGTATTCAGTTGAGTGCCACTCGAAACATAGGGCATAGATTCTGACAACACACAACCAATAAAACAAATGAAACAAACTTAAAAATCAGCACACACTGTATTCATACCTATAAGCAATACATCTAACACACTTTCACCTTTGCCAGTATAGTTTAAATACCTAATCTTGTGCTTATACACCATAAGACAAAAATAAAACACTACACCTAGCAAAAGTAATATCCATAAGAGAACAACGAGCATTCCTGCCACTATATGCAAGGTGCATGCCACGCACTGTGAAACAGGTGCAGAACTCCAAGGACTTGAGATCAGACTACCATCACACACAACACAGCAACCAGTCTCTTAATACACATCACCACCTTAAGGCCATTCCTAATTACATCCCACAAGGGGATATTAGATGAAATCTGGAGGTTTGTGTGCCTCTCCCAATCCCCCCAAAAGATGCAGGTTTGTGTGCCTCTTCCAGTCCCCCCAAAGGATGCACATTTGTGTGCTCTCCCAGTCCCCCCAAAAGATGCAGGTTTCTGTGCCTCTCCCAGTCCCCCCCAAAAGATGCAGGTTTGTGTGCTCTCCCAGTCCCCCCAAAAGATGCACATTTGTATACCACTCACAGTCCCTCCCAAATGATGCAGTTTCACACATTTCTAAAATGCCCAGCTCTACAGATCCTAGACAAGACCTGCAGATATATGCATTTGATCTCTTGGTAACCCCTCCTAATCAGCGGATTACATCAAGTTGGCTGATATAGGACATGACCTTGGTAGGGAGCTAAAGTACAGGAGCATCTTTGCTTAAATGATCCATGCTTAGGCCCCTTTTACAATTGCGCAAGAGATGCTATGGGTATTCTTTCTGCCACACACACAGGCCAACATGAACATGTTATTGTTTGCTATAGTAAGCTAAACTACAATGTAAATGGGGATAGTATGCTGTTAGTATAGCATGCCCCCAATCGTGGGTGAAAATGATTCTATTCACTGTGACATCAAAAGTGAAGGTTAAAATAACCAGTTGATACAGTTCTTTTTGAGCTATCCACAGGGTGGGGGGTGTACCTTGTATAGCCCGTTACACTTGGTACCTGGCGCAGCTGCACGTCCTCCCACCCCTGAAGGAAAATTTGGGAAGCCCCATCACTGGATTGATGTGAATTCTCTGATGGAGCCTGGAAGGATGATGGTGCGCTTTCCTCTCACCCACACTCAGCTCTACTTACTTTTTTTTAAGTAGTATTATTGATATTCTTATTATAATTTATTATTTAATATTTTTTAGAGATGGAACGATTCCAAAAGATTTTGCCATTCCGATTCCTTCACAAAATAGAATGTTGATTATATGATATATATTGTTAAAAATAAATGTGGTACAGATCTTAATTTGTTATGTATTGCAGCTTTACTATTAGTAATTATCAATAAAGATCATTAAATAATAAATATAATATAACTTATTTAATTTCTTTACATACCATCACTTCATAATACCTTCCATGTAATAATAATATTTGATACTTCAATAATAATTAATAAAGTTAGTTACATAAACTAAATAGAATATAGTAAAAAAATAAATGTAAGATGAATATTGTGCCTAAGTTAAATAATATCTGCTAACAACTAATCTGATATAGTGCCTTATGCTGGAAGTTTGGTATCCTCAGTCATCACGACCAAGTGAATTTTGATCTTTGATAGTGTAAAGATAAAATGAGCAACTAAGTTCTCAGCCCCAAAACAAGAAATAAATAGGTCTACAGGAAGGTGATAAGATATCTGTGAGGGTATAATAATATAATGAATGATTCAAATATATTAAATAAATACAGTGCACAAAAGGATTATATTAAATACAATGTAAATGTATCAAATAAATACCTTGCATAAACAGGTGAATTAAATATATCACAGGATTAAACTACCAACAACAACACATCATTACAAAATAAGCACTGCTACTCTGGACAATCAGTACAGGATGGAATACACCTCCCCATCTTGCATCCTTAATAAATAGCTGTAGGCCTCGATAATGAGAACCTAAGAATGGGGCGTAAAATAAAAAGAAATATTCCAAATACCTGTCACAGAAGTAGTGAGGCAATACACAGATAGTGGTTGTCCGGGAAATGGGGAGAGTCATACTAGCCCAAGTGTATTCAGACTTGCCAGTGAGAGCGAGAGAGATGATTAAATAGAGAGCTTGCAATTGGTGCAGCGGAAGATGCTGGCGGGGGTGTAGATATCACCAGGTCCTTGCTGTATGAACTCCTGATTGGCTCTGTTGAAAGAGTCTCTGTACTGAAATGTTTAAAGAATCGTTTTTGCAATTGGAAAACTGGGATTATTTTTAGCGATGCCGAATCCCGATTCTGATTAATCGTCCCATCTCTAATATTTTTATTATAGTATTATTTATTATATTTGTCCTTTTTTTATGTATTTTTATTATGGCTATCCCTGTCAATATTTTCTATCCGCACTTTGTATCAGGAGGGCTGGTCCCACCTGAACAGAGTTTGGTCTGGTAGTCATGGTCCTTTTGTAGCCTGCATGCCATTCTGGAATCACGTAACACCAGGTTATGATAATAATAAGTGATCGGTCACCCTACTTGTTAGTGGACCCGCCTATCTCTACTTCTCTTTATTACATATCCTCCTACCCCTTTGCTCACTTTCTATTCTATCCACAGAGGTTCTGATTGCCCAGCGCACTTTTGTCCTCTTTGGTCCCTTAGTCGAGGTATGGGATGTTTTGAGCCATCGACTCTGCTCACCTTCTTCCAGTAAAATGAAAGGTGGTTACACCAACACCATGATCTATGGTTAAAGGTTGACAATTTTGCCTGAATGGGTGGCTGGATTGTCAAGACCATCCATTCAGGACCATGGGCTGAGTATGTGTAAATTTTGGCATTTTCTGATCCCTTGGAGACCTGTCTACTCTCCATGCATTCTCCTTCTCTTTCACATAATTAGGTTCCACAAATGAAAAAAAATAGTGGGAATGTGTGTGGAGATCCATATAGAAGCCCAGCCTTAGGTGTCAGGGAGGATGGGGAAAATAGAAATATCCCTTTGACTGGTGGAGGGACTTGCCCTTTCCCTCTTTCCTATTACAGGGGAGTGCCAAGAAAGGGAGCAGGTGGCCCAAAATTCACCGCTCCCTGTGAAAAGTGGCTCGATAAAGCAAACCTCATTAGGGGAGCAAAGGATAGCAGGGTCTGTTGGTCCATGCCCCTTGCAGTCTTGGAAGAGGTCCATATCCCTACCTCCCTCCTCTTCCCAATGAAGTTTGGCTTACCAGCCAAAATGAACCACAAAAAGACTAAGTCCTTGATTGGTATCCATATTGCTTTGAGGGGGGGGGGGAGACCATGTTGAGAAATACCCCAAGATAGACATGATCCCAGAGGTGACACATCCCCAAATGGCTGGATCTTCCATGGGGTATAATGCTGGCTTGGTGCCAAACACTGAACCTGAGTCTCCCCCTGTGCAGGCTTCTCCTCAGGCAGCTTAAGTCTCTGAGGGCTCATGAGGAGAGGATGGACCTCCTCCCCCTACTGCTGCCACTTTAACAGCCAAGCCTTTCTCCATCTAGAGAAAGATCCTGTTGAGGCTGGTCCATCTGGCCTAGGAGCACCTTCTAGGGGGTAGAGAGCTCATCTCCTAAAAAAGAAGTTAAAGAAAGCTAGGGTCCCCCCACCCCCATGGGCTTGGGGGAAGCTCATGCTTTAACACCCACAGCGTCCCCCTCCAAGAATGGCACATCTGTCCCCAAGGCACTAGGGCGGGTCATACTCTAGAATTTTATGAAACTGGTGATGAGGGAATATTCAAATGATGAATATTGTTGAAAAGAACATACTTTTGGCAGAAAAGTTAAATTCTGATTGATCTGACCTACATCAATTTGAAGTTGAAATATTGTTAGTTCTGGGTCATTTACTATATTTTACTATTATCTTAGTACCCATAAAAGATCAAATTTACCATTTTCTATCATCAATACATTTATGTAGTCTGAAAGATATTTATCTAAAAAAGTGTAAAAATGTATTAGAGAGATATGAGAAGTAGGAAACCTGTTAAAAATCACCCTTAATTTAGTTTGGTCTAACTCCAAAATTGCAAGTAGCCAGTACTCATTACTCAGTGGAAGGCAATATTCTAGTAGTGTTGCCAGTTCTGGTAGCTGTTTATAGAGCATTTACATTTTATTTGAATGCTAGTAAAGGCTGTGGATCATTTTGGTAGAGATTATTTCTTAATCTAAGTGCGATCTTTTCATTTGCAGATATACCTGCGATTAGTGTGACAATGGCAAAAATCAAGACAAGGTCCAAATCAAATTCTCATCTGACTAATTTTGTTGGGACTGGGCAAGAGCTGATTGTGTCTGAGTTACCAACAATAAGAGATATTTTGAGGTACAGCATATACCTGAGGGAGCAAAGTGAAGATGACCGGAGAAATTATGTAGTGGACCAGCTGGTAAAAAACATGTATCAGGGCTTGATTAATCAGTGGACCAAAGCTAATGTTCTCTTCAAACCACCTGTTGTAAATCAAAAGGTCACAATAATATCAAAGCTTAAGGAGGTGTGGAAGGAGGCAGTAAAAGTTTCCCTTGGTAAAGGAAAAATTGAAGTAAAAGAGAGGTTCATTGCAAAACTAGATCAGTTATTTGATATATTGACATGCAAATGTCAAATTTCCAGTTGTGGGGAAGTAGATTGTAATTGCTGTGAGACTGAAGCTCACATTAACTGCTCTTGTAGTAAAGAGGAAAACATACCTACTGGGGAACTGGCCTTTATTAAAGGACAAAAGGCGAAGGTTGGAAGTAAAGGTATCTTTCAAATTGGAGGTCCTGATATTCCAGAGCATAATAGACAATTAAGAGCTTCAGAAAGGATAGCAGAAAGAAAGAGAAAAAGTAAGGAGGAAAGCAGTTTTAGCAGGAAAAGCAGCAAGAAAAGAAATCAAGTATTTTTTGGCAGAAGGTGAAGATCTGGTGGCAGAAAATTCTGATGGTGACAACAGTTTGGGTGATGAAGTAACTTTTGAAGCTGTCCAAGAGCCGGAATTGTCCACCAGGAATAGAAAGAATTATAATGAAATTCCAAATATTGCTCTTGCTAGTATAAGGTATGGTGTCGGATTGAGACCAACTGCAGCTATAGCAACAGCACTTTAATAGATGTTGGATTCATTACCCAGGAAGATACGAGTAAAGTAATTGATAAGAATAAAGTTAAGAGAGCACAGGAAAAGCTAATAACAGTTATTGAACATGAGTTTGAGGAAAACTTAAGGAAGGATGGGGAAATTTCTTGTCTTCTCTTTGATGGACGAATTGATGTGACAAATTTTATGATGAGGCAGAGGGAAGTGAAAAATTGTTTCCAACAGATACAAAAGATGAGCATTACACTGTCATCAGTTAGCCTGGGAGCAATTACCTCTTCCACTTTGTCCCAGAAAAGGCTACAAAAGAAGAATCACATGCAGAGAAGATCGCTAAGGCTATGTTTGGATGGCTGAGGAAAAGAGGTTTGGATAAAAGCTTAATGGCCATTGGAGGAGACTCCAGGAATGCGAAAAATGGAGCTCCATGTGGGCAGAATGCTTGTTTGGTTGGTCTGTAACCTGCACACTGGAGAACTCCCTCTCCATCATCTAATTATCAACCTGGATGGCCCAACACTATCTGACAACAGATATTCCGGACCAATAGGAAAGCTCCTTGACTGTTACAGACTTGGATATCAACCCAAATTTCACTAAAATATCTTTAGGTCCTCCTCTTACCAAGATACCTTAGGAAGTGGTGCAAGATATTTCTACTGATCAACACTGCGGCTATAGAATTGTAGTGGCAATCAGAGATGGAGTGCTTCCTACAGGGTTTTCTCTATTGGAAATAGGACCAGTAAACCACAGTCGCTGGCTGACCACAGCTAACAGATTTCTTCAGCTGTGGGTGTTAAAGCATGAGCTCAAAGGAAAAGCCTTTAAGAATCTATGACTGATTGTTGAGTTCATCATTGGTGTATATTACCCATGCTGGTTTAACGTTAAGATTAAGCACTCTTGGACTGAGGGACCTAGGCACATTCTTTATCAACTTCACTGCCTTAAGTCTCAGAGAAAGGAGGTGTTGGATTTTTTTGCCAACTGTTAAGAGATCAGCTTGGTATGCATACAGTGAAGCCATCCTCAAAATCCTCCTATGCTCTGAAGATCAGGCGGAGAGAACTGAAGGGGTGAAAAGAATTCAGACCATCAGGGGAGAAGGGGACCCAGATACTCAACTGGGAGACTCCTTTGTAAGGCTTAGAAGGACACCAGACATCAATTGTGATGCAACCAGGATTGGAGATCTGATCACTTGGTCAGAGGATGTCTCTGAGCCACCTCTCACTTGCTCTTTAAGTACTTCAGAATTGACAAACTTCATTGACTCTCCTATGAAAGTACCTGACTGGCCTTGTCACACACAGAGCATTGAGAGGGTTGTAAGAATGATGACTGAGGCTTCTTCCAAGTATTTCTCACATAAAAAGAGGGATGGAGAAATCAGGGCACAACAGACAAGTAGAGGTCTGATGTCCAGGAATGAGTCAAAGCAAGATTTATGTGCTCTGGTCAAGTTTAACTTTTGAATATGACCCAAAGTGACCCATGCAGCTATATGTGGAGCTTTGCATACACTTTTCTCACTAAATAAACATGTAAATTTGAGCTTACTTTGTGTTTGTGTGTACTTGGATTAAATAAAAATAGGTTTCATAAGCTTGTGATGAAAGGGAAAAAATTACTTTTATTTAAATGGAAATTGATTTAGGTAGGAGCAATTGTATAACAAAATAAAGTTCTTTTTCAAAATCTATCATTAAAGCACCCCTCATTAAAAGATTTAATGAAAATATATGGTTGCCCCAAAGTATGACCTGCCCTACCAAAGGCACCCTCAGGTAGAGAGACCCAGACCAAAGTCGCAAGTGCGCTGAATGGACCCTCGATTATGTCATGACCCCTAATTAAGAGACTACCTAACATTTTTTGAGCCCACTGGCTTCAACCACTTTCTAGTTTTCTACTACACTGATGGTAACATGATCCAGCAAAGTAGAGCATTAGCTAGCTTGATTTGTAAAGCAAAGGAAACCAGTTTATTGGATGGGAGTCAGGGTTGGCAAAAACCCAAAATTTTGAAAAAGCCCAATAAAACCTGTTTTTTTTCGAAAAACAAATGCTACAAACATTATAGTAACATAGAAAAAGAATTGCTATCTCTATTTGTATATAATATTAATAATTACTTAGTTTAATAATTATATTATAGTGAGAAAAGATCATAGTAACAGATCACTGATCGAGAATTTGGGGTACCCATTTTCCATGATAGCCATAACCTGTAGAAAGAGAGATGAATTATGAGTCAGTATCAGAGAAATAACCTTAATTTGATACATATTTGTTCAAATTATAAACATAAATATGAATTTTGAATAAAATAAGATAAGTACCATTCATTTCTTGAAAAGAAAAGTGTAATTTTGAAAAAAACCCAACCCAAACCTGGTATTTTCAAATCTTGGGTTTTTTAAAAAAACAAATGCTACAAGCACTAGAATAACATAGAAAAAGAATATCTATATCTATTTTTATATAATATTAATAATTACTTAGTTTAATAATTATATTATAGTGAGAAAAGATCATAGTAACAGACCACTGATCGAGAATTGTGGGTACCCATGATAGCCATAACCTTAGGAAGGAGAGATGAATTATTATAAGTCAGTATCAGAGAAATAACCTTAATTTGATACATATTTGTTGAAATTATTAACAAATATGAATTTTGAATAAAATAATGATAAGTAGCATTTATTTCTTGAAAAAAAAAGAGTATAATTTTGAAAAAGCCCCCAAAACCCGGGTTTTATTCTGGGTTTTTTCAAATCTCAGGTTTTTTCCAAAAACAAATTCTACAAGAATTAGTAGAATAGCATAGAAAAAGAATAGCTATCCCTATTTTTATAATTATAATTAATTAGTTTAATAATTATATTAAGGTAAGAACAGACTACTGATTGAGAATTATGGGTGGGTACCCATGATAGCCATAAACTGTAGAAGGTGTGATGAATTATTATGAGTCAATATCAAGAGAAATAACCTTAATTTGATACATATTTGTTGAAATTATAAACATAAATAAAAATTTTGAATAAAATAATAAGTAGCATTTATTTCTTGAAAAAAAAAAGTTATTTCTAAAAAAAACAAACAAACCTGGGTTTTTTCAAATGCCTCCGTCCCCCGCACCAAGTTTTTTTATTTGCCCACCCTGATGGGAGCCCTCTCATGAATGCTTCTGAGCATTTTGAGACAGCCATGCTTAGTGCCCTTCGTACACTTAATGGCTTGCCTGTGAGTGTGACAGCACATTCTACCATGAACTTTGTGAAATGAGTGGTTTATGCAAGGGTACTTGTGGACTACTCCATAAAAGAGATTACCTTAGAGCTGGCTGACCAAGTGACGATCAAGGTCGCATGTGTAATGATGGGGAAACAGGGAGGGGCATCAAGGCCCACCCCATTCAAATATTTTCTGGTTCACTGCTGCCCAAAAGACCCTTTTTCCCCCCACCCCCCTTGTCATCCTTGGCACAGATGCGATGGTCAGCATTTCAGGAAATGACTAGTTTCTCTATCCCAGTCAAGGAGTTTAGGTCAGTGGATGAGGTTGTTGAGTTCTTGTCTGTCAACCTCATTGCCATGGGCCTAAATACTATACCTAGAATGTCTGGCCATTTTACATGCACCATCCAAAGGATTTCATTGAATTAGGGCTAGGTTCTGGTATGTTTTGAAGCATGCTCAGTGCTCTTCCTGGTATTCCTACGTGTCTTCACTTAACAGGAAGCCTGTCAAAAGGATTCAGCCCTATTCCCCTCGAGAATGGGAGGGGGTCCCATTCTTGAGGGGAATGGGCTGCAATCTTGGACCCCGCTTCCATGGCAGTACTTCACAACCACTTTCTCCATATTCTTTAACTGGGATGATGCTCCACCAGCATTTAATGCACATCGTTATATCACTGAAGGCCGTCGGCTGGACTTTACCTACAGAGGCAGAGAACCCTTCAACAACAGGTTTACATTGAATGAGTTGCATTCCACTCTTACTTCATGTGCAGGCACTCCCCGTGTTCCGGCCGATGTCCTGTATGCCATACTTCAACAACTAGGTGAGCGAGGCATGGCCTTTTGATTAATTTCGTTCAACTGGATCTGGACAGAAGGTATCCTACTAGACTCCTGGCAAATGGCTACTATGTTCATTTTTAACAAGCCAGGGAGAGTTCACTCTAACCTGGCCAGTTTCTGCCCAATTGCTCTAATCTATGTGTACAAGTTGATGGACAAATTTATAAATGTTAGATTAGTCTTTCCTGGACCACCACACAATTCTGCCTGGTAATTGGTGCCATCTGCATGTCCCCCATTGAAAGTCTACTTGTGATGCTGAGATGCCACTCTCTTTGTGCCATACACAATGCATTATGCACCTGTATGTGCAAGCCCAGCACCTCCCTCCAAATCCGCAGCTGATCTTGATCATACCTATACCTAAGAGAGACTCCACTCATGCCCTAAGCCATATGGGTTTAGGGCTAGGAAACTTCTTTGAGAGGTGGGTGTAGCTCTTGGGCTGGCAGCACCCCTGGTTCTGCCCAAGCCACCACCTTAGATGGTACCACCTTTGACTATTTGTCACCACAGCTCTCCTCCCAGAGCTTCTACAATGCCAGGAGTATTGTGTTTGGCCTTTTTGGAGCACATTTTGTTTCATGTCTGATCCGTGCCAGTGTATATGGATGGCTCCAAATCAAAGGAGAAGGTCGGCTTTCATAAGGTATCCCCTCTGTTAGAAGTCAGCAGAGCTCTACCAGGCACTGCATGTCTTAATGGCTGAGCTGGTTGCTCTATACTGCTTGGTGCAGGAGATAACGTGTCCTGTCTGGTTTGGAGACCAGCTTGTGGTCTTTAGCAACTCACAAAGCACCCAGTGCTCCCGGGGATTGGAATTTATACTCCTTGGTTTGCAGTATCTGTGATGCCACGGTCACCACAAGCTAGGTGGATATTGAGATTATCTTCTGCTCATTTCTTTGATGTGAGAATTGTAGTCAATGAGCGCACCATAGAGTATCCTTAGACTGAGCACCAGACTAGCATTTTTCTCTTCTTCACACTTGACTACATGGCAGGAATCTGGGCTCCTTGGCAAAAAAAGATGGGTGATTGGAACTTAAAGTTCTGTGCTATTGCACTGCAACTATTTCCATGAACCTACCCCCTGATGCTGCAAGGGCTACAGGTCACTTTCTGTCATTTTTTAATGGGGCAGGATGCAGTCATGCTTCCTTGCAGCGATGACTGATTTGTTCCCCCAGACTGTTTGGCACACATTCTTTTTGAATGTCCCAGTCTGGGTGATCTTCACGTATTTTAACTCCCTTTGTATTGGGAATAGTGGGATCACTACTGCTGCTCCCTTGTACTCAGGACTGATTTGTCGTGCATACAGACTTGTTGGCTATCTGATTTTTTGGAGGAGGCTAGCCTCCTTCATTTTATTTAACTGAAATATAGGTCATATGTTGTTGCACCAGGGTGTGGAGGGCTATCACTGATGCTGGAATGTGCTCCTTCTTGTTTTTGCTTTGTTTTTTTGTGTGTGGGGGAGTTGGTTTTAGGTTTGGTGTTTTATATTTTAATGTAGTGTAGTGTTAGGCTTGTAATTAATTAATTACAGCAACTTATGCCCTTGTAGGCAGTTGCTATATGGGTTCTAAAAAGACCAAACAACTTTTTAGAGCTGTTTGAGTGGTTCTTTTGATACAGTCACTTCTTTGACATGAATTGTGACCATCCCAAAGGGGTGATGATGGAGTGTGAAGGCGGCTCATCATTGTCATCTTTGTTAAAAATGGATATTTAGATGCTACTGTAGTATGATTCCTACCTTAAATAATAATAATGAATATTTGTTTGTTTTTTAATTTAATTTTCAAATATTTTTTTACTTTTAAAATAAATAAAACGATTGTTTTTTTAATTAAACAATTTCGGTAGGAATGATGCTACGGTAGCACCCTTGTTTATTTAAAGGGGTCTTTTGATGCTTTCCTTTCATACTTTTTGGTATGGTTCCAGGGGCAAAGATCTTCCAGAAAATGAGAGCTTCAGCTTCTTTGCAGCTGGGGTCAGCTCTGTGATTCACCCGCGCAACCCTCATGTCCCAACCATACACTTCAACTACAGATATTTTGAAGTCCAGGATGAAGAAGGAAATATGAGAGATGTGAGCTTTAGGGGATTAATGATCATCCTCATCTCTTCAGAATAGGGTTTGCAGCCAGGTTCAGGAGAGTTGCATGAATCTCTCCAGTCCTCAGTTTTCTAAGTCTCTCTTTTAGCTATAAATCATCCATACAATTTCACTCTTTTTCTCACCTTCACAGAAACATTCTGGTAGAGATTCTTCCATCCTTAATTATAACCTTTATTTTCTTTGTTTGGGGGTTCCAGGCATCTGTGCTGAACTAATCATGTGTGGTAAACATGTTCTTTCTGTACATGATGTGCAGAAATACAAGCCTGCAAGAAAACCCATACAGCACAATCAAAGCTAAAATTCCTTGGACATCACCCTCTGCTCCCTTCACTCTCACACTAGACCCATTTGACAAACCTTCCACACACTCCAAAGAACCAAGTAGAGTGAATTTTCATCCTATATAAAAAATACCACCCTGCCCAACTACCCTTCCTTCTCACTTCACCAATACATTCCACCCGGCAAGCAAGAAATACACACCCATGGACATCTGAAACACATCAACCCCAAATTCATATCAGAAATCAACAACCTCATATAAGAAAGAAAGACAGACAAAACAGAGCTACCAATGCTGAACAAGGCAAATAAATTCACGACCTCACCAGATGAATCAACATTATCATCATGACCAAACAAGACAACTGGAAACAATACCTTTAAATATTCCACCACAAAAAAAAACAGCTCCTAAATCCGGTGAGCAATAAAAATTATATATATACTCGTATATACCACCTAACCACCTCCTATACATAAATTTCTCCTCACCAGAGAAAAGAAAATTCCAAGCTCAACCTAACAATGCAACCCTTCTTATGGCCCATTGCGCTCAAGTTATCCAGTTACCCATCATTTGCGAAACAATAGAAAAACACTAACAACCTGCGCATATCATACACAGACCTCATATCTCAACCTCTTTTTATTCCCCAAGACACAGTGCACTCATCTTCAAATCTCTCAAAAGTTGAAGACCCAACCCACATCTCCAACAACCAATGAAAACATCTCAGTACCACAGACATCTTCAACCACTCCTGGTTACAAAGCATCATCCCCACCATTTGGAAACTTGTACAAATTATCTTCCCCGCCCCCATTAAGTCACAGCTCATCTCTCCTCCTTCCACTAACATCTCCTTTCTGTACTAATTCTCCTTATCTCTTTCACCGCAGGGGTGTACACTTGGAGAGCAGGATTTGAGGGGTGTTGGGGCGCGATTAGTGGGAAGATCAGTTTTGCCTCAATAACCACTTTCCTGCAAGTAACTGGTTGACATCCTCCCTGTGGCCATTCTCAGGTGCATGAGGTTGTAGTGCTTATGGCTGGCGAGCTTTCCTGCCTTATTAGCTGCCAGGCCAACTACAAGTCTCTGTGTCTCATCTCTCAGTCTGCCACAAAGATCTTCAAATCTTAGCCATTCTGTTGAGGACTAGTACATCCTATTAAGGAAATCCGTTCTGCCTCTGGCTGATCAGTTGACATCAGCGGCCTTTGGGGAGAGACAGATCCTCTGGGCAACTTTAGCTCGGTGTGCATTGCTGCACAGCTCCCAAACACAAACCCGAGACGGGACAGCTTGGAGCTGCTCGATACTCCAGTGGTCCCAAACATAGGAATTTTGTGTGTTGGTGAGTTTTCATGTTTTCAACATTTTGGATTATGTTTATATTTCTAAATCCTTGCCTAACCTTGATTTTATGGCCGATGAGGAGTATAACGCCAGCACTACTCTGAGCGGCGGTTGGGCTCCCCTCCAACCCCTTGATTGTTGCAAATGGAGTTTTCCCTTTGCTATCTTCTGAGCCGCTCCTGGGCAGCTCAATCTCTGTGATGGAGGTGAACCCCCACCCCTGTGCTTTCTCAGGGGTCCATCCAAGGCTCTTTTAGCGGAGAGGGCATTTTTCATTTTCTCTCCAATTTGTATAGTTGCCTCCAAGCAACTTTCCATTTGCGGCAGGTCTTTCTTCGCTTTATCAGGGGACTGCTAAAAACACCGACTGAGGACGCGCAGCCATTGAGGTAAGGCGATCCAACATAACCCCCTTCGAGGGATAAAAGGTGTCATCATCCTGTAAACTTTGCCGCGGCACCGTTGACCCGAGGTTTGTGACTTGATGGGGGCTGACCCTCCTGCTCTCCTTAACCTAGCCAGGTCTGCATGCCAGCCCCACTGACGTATGTGACATCATAGGCCCTATGCTTCCTCGGTCGGGATGTCTAGTTGGAGCTTCCTTCCGACGGGGAGATGAGCCCGGTGTCACTGCCCACTGCTATAGATAGCAGGGTCTTTCTTGAGGGCAAATCTGGGCTCGGCGCCAGACACCAAGCATGAATACGCCCCTGTGCAAGGTCCTCTTAGGCGACATGAGGATTCACAAAGAGAGGAAGGACCCACTCCCCGCTTGGTGTTGCCTTGACAGTGAAGATCTCTCTTTCGGAGAAGAATCTTGGCAAGGCGCCTGGAGGGCATATTCCTTCAATGGAATAGCCGCGGACTCGGCGGGGCCAACTTGAAGGAGCTTCAGAGAGTATAAGGGTTTTGTGACCTAATCACCACGAGATGGAGGCCGGGCAGGGAGATGTGCCATTCACAGGCACTAGCTGTGCAGCTGCACCTGGATAGGAGGTATACTGTATCTCTGCGTACATTCCACCATCAGCATAGTCTAGGGAAACTACTCAATGAATCCCAGGGGTAAAGTTCTTAGAGACCTGATAGCGAGCAGGAGATAGGTGTCCTAAATGTGCATGGGTTTATACAGCACTGCCCAAGAATAGCTTCATTTTCCTGTCTTGATCTATCCTTGTGCTATCTGGATGCGCAGTCTGATTTGGGGTGGGAGTTGGTCGATGACCTATTTACCATCAAAATATTTTCTGGACCGCTGCCGCCTGACCTAACGGTGGAGCTTAGTGTGGGCGTGGTGGTCTGCATTTCAGGAAATGACTGATTTCTTTGTCCCAGTCGAGGAGTTTAGGTCGGTGGAATAGATGTTGTATTCTCCGGCAACCTCATCGCTGTGAGCTTGGTGCTCAGCTAAGTGTGAGACGGCCCTCAAACAGAAGGGTTATGCCTATATTCGCTATAAGCGCCTCCCGAACGACTACGCTGTCGGTGAATTTCCTCGAGTTAGGGCTAGGTTCCCGTAGATTTCCAAGCACGCCCGTCGCTCTTCTTGTCGGGCATACGTGTCTTCATTTAACGGGAAATCCCCTTTAGCAGAGGTGGGGAAGCGAGTCAAAAGGATTCGGGGCAAGTTCTTGCAGGACCCCCCTCCCGTTTTCCAGGAGAATGGGACTGTAATCTCGTATCCCGCGTCCGCTTTCTCCATGGTCTAGCCGGGATACTGTTCCGCCAGCATTTAATGCGTGTCATGATGTCGCGGAAGGCCGCTAACTGGACTTTACCTCCAGGGGCAGATTCCTTCAACGAAAGGTTAACATGAATGAGTTGCGTTCCGCTCTCGCTTTGTGCGCGGACGCCGCCCCTGGCTCGGACGATGTCCGAGCCAGGGTGAGCGCAGGAGGCCTCTCCGTTAGATTTGTTCTGGGTGGAGGGTCTCCTCCCGGATTCCTGGCCAATCGCTACTGTGCTCGCTTTTCGCAAACTGGGGAGAGATCATTCTACCTCGGGCGGTTTCCGCCCAACATCTCTAACCTCCTGCGTGTACAAGTTGATGGAGAAATTGGTAAATGTTTGACTAACCTTATTCCTGGACAGTGGAGGCCACCTGTCTTCTGCAAGTTCCACTCCACGTCGGATGCTCTGCTCAGACTGGAAAATGCCGTCTGCGAGGCCTTCCTTCGCAGACAGTACTACGACACGGCATATGATACTGCATGGCGATACGGTATCATGGAGACTCCACACGATGAGGGAATGGGATGCATCCCAATCTTTATTTCTAAGTTTCTGCGAGATGGTCGATTCCATGTACGGGTAGGGGGAGCCCTATCCGGCCCAATACTGCATGAAGACGATGTCCAACAGGTAAGTGTCATCAGTGTCACACTCTTTGTTCTGAGCATCAACGGCATCACCGATGCTTCTGGAAGATGTTCTCGCTCAGCTCTACGTGGAGGACCTTTCGATCTCTTTTGGCGCGGCCCAGATGCCAACTCTGGAGCGTCGACTCCAACAGGCATTGAACCGCGTCTCTCGCTATGCCGAAGCTCACAGGTTTCGGTTTTCTTTGGCTAAGACTAAGGTGGTGCACTTCTGCCGCCATCCACGGCTCCACCCTGACCCAGATTTGTTTCTTAATGGGGTGCGCCTGGATGTGGTGGAATCGCACCGTTTCCTTGGTCTTATATTCGACCGACGCCTCACCTGGCAGGCTCATATTCGCAGTCTTAGGGTCTCTTGTACCCTCGCCATAGATATTCTCCGTTCCGTGACGTTCAGCGCTTGGGGTGCTGATAGGGCTACTGCCCTACTTTTTTATCGATTCTTTGTTCGTTCGAAGCTCGACTACGGATGCGAGTTTTATGCATCCGCAGCCGAGCGTTTATTGCGGAAGGTGGATTCGATCCACCACACCGGCCTTCGCCTTGCGACCGGTGCCTTCCGCACTTTTCCCATTGAGAGCCTGTTGGTCGATGCTGGGGAGATGCCACTCGCTCTGCGCCGCGTGCAGTGCATCACTCGCCTGTACGTGCGAGCCCGGCGCCTCCCTCAGTCGCCAACAGCTCTCACTGTATCCGCAGCTGATCTCGACGGTGCCTATGCCGCCGAGAGACGCCAGTCATACCCTAAACCCAAAGGGCCAGGAAACTCCTTCGAGAGCTAGATATAGCTCGGTTGGCGAGCCGGGCGGATGTCGAGATTATCTTCTGCTGTGTTCCTAGACATGTAGGAATTGCGGGGAATGAGCGCGCCGATGAGGTGGCCAAAGAGTCCGCGAGGACTCTGCGACCGGACCAGTGTTTCGCTCTTCCTCACACCGACTACATGGCAGGAATACGGGCAGCTCTTCGGACTGCTTGGCAAAGAAGATAGGAGACGGTCGAAGGGAACTTAAAGTTGCGTGCCATTGCGCCGCGACTGTTCCCATAGACCTATCCCCCAATTCCGCGACACTTCAGGTTGCTTTCTGTCGTCTCCGAATCGGACACACTCGTCTGACGCATCGCTATTTGACGGAGCGCTCGCCTGCGCCCTATCGTGACGACTCCGTCGTCCCCCAGACTGTTCGGCACATTCTTGTCGAATGTTCCAGTCTGAGTGATCTTCGCGCACGTTACCTGTCCCGGTACCGGGATGGGCGGGGTCGCTACCGCCTGTCCCTTGTACTTGGGACGAGTTCGTGCACATTGACTTGTTGACTTTTGGGGGGAGGCCGGGCTTCTCCCCTTTATTTAAGTAGTTTTTTGTTTTGTTTTTTTGTTTGTTATTGTTTTCTTTGTAGGTTGCACGCTCGTGCACCGGGGTGAGGGGGACCTCCCCCCGACGCCAGAGATTGCTTCCTTATTGTTAAGTTTTTCCAATTTATATCATTGTTATGTTTTCATATTTTTATTTTAAAGTAGCCTTGTTCTAGGCTGTCGTATTTCCGGCGACTTATGCCCACGTGGGTAGTCGCCAGATGGGCTCTAAAGAAAAAAAATAAATACCTTACCGCACCCTGCCCCTTTCACCTTACTGGACCCTGCCCCCACACCTTACCGGACCCTGCCCTCCACACCTTACCTGACCTGCCCCTCTCACCTTACCAGACCCGCCCCTCTCACTTTACAGGACCCTGCCCCTCTCACTTTACAGGACCCTGCCCCTCTCACTTTACAGGACCCTGCCCCCCCTCACTTTACCGGACCCTGCCTCCCCTCACCTTACCGGACCCTGCCCCCCTCACCTTACCGGACCCTGCCCCCCTCACCTTACCGGACCCTGCCCCTCTCCCCTTACCAGACCCTGCCCCCCTCACCTTACCGGGCCCTGCCCCCCTCACCTTACCGGGCCCTGCCCCCCTCACCTTACCGGGCCCTGCCCCCCTCACCTTATCGGACCCTTCCCCTCTCACCTTACCGGACCCTGCCCCTCTCACCTTACAGGACCCTGCCCCTCTCAACTTACCGGACCCTGTCCTTCTCCTCTTACCCTTTCCCCCTCACCTTATCAGACCCTGCCCCCCTCACCTTATCAGACCCTGCCCCCCTCACCTTATCAGACCCTCCCCCCCCTCACCTTATCAGACCCTGCCCCCCTTACCTTATCAGACCCTCCCCCCCCCTCAGCTAACCGGACCCTGCCGCCCTTAGCTTACACGACCCTGCCCTCCTCACCTTACTGCAACATAATAAAACGATCAACAACTACTCCCCTGGGAGAGAAAATTCAATTCCTTACCCACGCAGCAACACATATGGGTATACATATATACACCGACGGATCAAAATTCATAGACGGAACAGGATTCTCGATGATATCAAATAACTACTACACGTTCTCTGAAAAACTACCCCAAACATTATCAATCTTCAGTGCCGAGTGCTATGCCTTAAAACATGCAGTACATTGAGCATACAATAACCCAACATCAGATGAATTCACAATCTTTACCGACTCCTTCAGCAGCCTACAAACATTAGAAATAAGAAACTACGTATATAGAGCAGCATGCGAAAGAAGGAAAATTTCCTTCTGCTGGGTCCCAGCACACTTAGGGGTCGCTGGAAATGAGCAAGCTGATACAGCGGCAAAAAATGCCGCCCTTTGTCCAATCAGGCCCAATGATATCCCAATACCATATGAGGACTACATCATTGCAATAAAGGCCGCCATTCGGGAAAACTGGATGGTCAGATGGACAGATTTATACAGACAAAATAAGATGCGACACATTTTCCAAAACTTATCGCCATGGAAGCCTCAAGAACTCACCCGCCGGCAAGAGGTATCCGTATGCAGACTCCGCATCGGACATTCACTACTCACACACGGATACCTAATGGAGAAAGGCTATCCTCCCTACTGTGAAGATTGCATTCTACCCCTCACAATTACACATCTTATCGCGGAATGCCCAACCTAAGGAGAACTCCGACGAAGATACATACCCAGCGATGGTGGGGGTACCCTCGATATCCTAAGATTTGCATTAACAGCTGAAAATATCCGCAGTGGCAGCGGAATGATCCGCTACCTCGAGGAGACAGGACTATTAAAGAAGCTATAGATAAGTCTCCAGTAGCACGATCTAAATTTTAATAAATTTTAATTATTTTAACACATTATCATACCATTTATCCATCTAGTACTTCAATCATCACTGCATAATCACCACCTCATGATATCAGACACAACTTTTATAACTCATCTTTAAAACTTCTTACTACAAAACAAATTACGGTGCAATCACCTCGCAGTGAGCACCAAGGGACTTTTAAATAATTCCTCCATCCCCTTACCGGACCCTGCCCCCCTCACTTTACCGGACCCTGCTCCCCTCACCTCACTGCACCCTTCCCCCCTCACCTTACTGCACCCTGCCCCCCTCACCTTACTGCACCCTGCCCCCCTCACCTTACTGCACCCTGCCCCCTCACCTTACTGCCCCTTGCCCCCTCACCTTACTGCCCCTTGCCCCCTACCCCCCTCACCTTACCGCACCATGCCCAACTCACCTTACCCTTCCTTTCCCTTGAACATCTCGGAATCACTTTCAATAAAACCTCTGTGGCCGGGTTTGACTGAAGAGAACCTGAGTTGCGATAGTCTACACTTGGTTTGTGCAAATGAGACAGGGACAAGTTTATAGTCTGATTGATCTATGCCGATTAAGAAAGATTATGCTGCAGGGTATAGTATTTGAAAGTTGTATGAGGTATAGGTATGTGACCTTCCGACCACGCGGTTGTCCTGTCTAAGGATAATTTGGTTGGTGTGGAAAAGGAAATTCAGTGAGAGGGAGGGGGTTGGTTATGGTTGAGACTAGGAGAAAGAGAAGAAGTGATAGTAGATAGTACAAGGGCTGTGTGTAGAAAACTGGAAAGAGAAAGCAGAATGGGGGAATGACGATAAGAAAAGTAGATATGTAGCCACAACACCCATGTTACTCCACATTGGTAGCGGACCTCATGGACCCCCCGAGCACAGTAAAGGTTCCATGGGCAGAAGAAACCCGAATTCGCCTGGGCAAACAAACCCTCCAAAGCAGTCACATTCCCTCGCCATCGCGCAGATAACTTTTCTACAGTTGGGGAAGACACCCCCTCCTCTAGTAAATATCATATTCCACTTTAAAACCCTTAACTGCCACGTTTGTACACAAGATCCAATAGACCGGATGTCACGTTACCCTGATTTTCCCATTTGATGGGACCTCCCGATGGGCTTCCCCTCATAAGACAAAGCAACCATCCTCCTATGCCAAACGCCCTATGAATCTAGCAGTCACACACCAATTAATGCTCACAACTTGCAAGCTCTATTTTGCTTCAACGCTTGCGTTTGCTTCGCTCCGTCGAACTCCTATTCACAATTCGAAGTTGTACAAAGACGCTCGCTCGCCGATCGCGTCCTTGAGGATTCATCCACTACTCTCGGTTTGCTAACTGCGTCGTTGATGATTTGCCCAAGATGTTCGCTCGCCGACCGCGTCCTTGAGCATTCGCCCACGACGCTCACTCGCTGACAGTGTCATTGAAAATTCGCTCACTGACCACGTCTTAAGAGTCCATTAGACATCATTCCTCTACTCTCATTGAGGCGGTAAGAAGAAGATTGGACGAGAATTAAATTGTCAAGGGCACACACGAGAGTGAGAGTCGCGGTTGTGAAAGGTTGTAAAACCATGTCAAAGGTAATTGATTATATGAATGAGTGTTTCAAAGAGTAAGTGTTGGATGATATTGTGTATGATACATGTTCATGGGGGCGCATTTGTGTCCAGGAATTCACCTTACTGGATGAAATGCTGCAGCATATGACACTCCATCGCTCATAAAAACCAATTTGCAGTGAAAGAAATGATGGGGATGGTGCTAATGGGGTATAGATGGGTGGGTAGTTTTAGTAGCATTGATGCCCGATGACCTCACCAAAGATAGCATTGCCATATAATGAAAAACTATTGACCACTATCCTATTCTTGAAAAGATTCTCTTTAACCATAGTTGTTTTAGTTTCTTGTTTTTTTGTTGTCTTTACTTTTTTGTGAGGGGGGGAGTGGGTATTTGTTTTTTAATATTTCCTAAGTATTTGGCTGAAATGTAATTGCAGCAATGTACCCTGGGAGGCAGCTGGCAGATGGGTGCTATAAAGAAAAAAAAATTGGTCACTTATGATCAAGAAATCTGTGTACATCTCAGTGTCAAAGACATTAGATGTAATGTTTCATTTGCCCATGCTGAAAAACTTGATTTCATGAGCCTCTGTCAGTTTAGGTTCTCGTGAATATTTGCTTAGATGGGATGGTTTGTTTCCTTCCATCGGTCCTCTCGGCTGTTGTAAAGGAGGCTGAAAATTACAGGGCTTTGAATGCATAGTGTGACACAGGTACCACGGTTATATTGATAATAAATGTGCATTTCATTTTAACACATACATAAATGGAGGAATCCTATGCTCGAGCCCTTTTTCTACATATATCTGAGATCTTGGTACTGAATTTTCAGTGGTGGTTTGGTGGAGGAACTGACCTGACGCCTTACTATTTGGTTGAGAAAGATGCCATCCACTTCCATACCACGCTGAAGAAGGCCTGTGACGCCTACAACCCGAAGGCCTATGGGAAGTACAAGAAATGGTGTGATAATTACTTCGTCATTAAGTATAGAGGTAGGCTCTCCCTATTCCTATATAGGGGTGGAGGGCGGCTTTTGTGGGGTAGGATGACCCTGCCAGGAAACCTGTGGAATGAGGATAAGATGACACTAAAAATAAATAGTATTGGTTTTAGCATCGTTTTGCATGCCTAGCAGGTGGGTATGGGGGAACCAATCTTCCTATTTTGTAGTTTACCACCATTCTACACTATTGGTAGGGTGGTTACCACCGATTGGTAGGGTTTTCCCCCCAGCTCTGCACCATTGGTGGGGGGTTTACAGTGCACTTTTGACAGTTTACCACCTGTGTATATCTGTGTGTGTTTAAGAGGGGGGGGGGGGGATTACCACCAGCCTTTATTTGCTCTTTGAATGGATTTTACCCTCAATCTTTACCTTTTCAAGAAGCTTTTTTTTTCTTGCAGTTAGGGCCTATTGATTAATGTAGATTCTGAATCATACGCTTCTACAGCATATGACAGCTGCCATGAAGGAGACCCGACTCACGACTCCATCCGGTGAGTTAACACTCAAATGGGAAGAGGTGCTTGCACTCAACCTGGCGGCATCCCTTTAATGGTTCTAGCTTTTAAAAATCGTACAAAGATTCCCTCGTTAGTTTGAGATTTTAAAAGAAATGTTACATGCATCTTGGATGAAACAATGATCTACTTCAAGTGCCAAGTCCAAATTCTCTGCCAACACAAAATATCGGCGATGTAAGGAGCCCCTGACAATTGCGATGTGATGTCATATCTGACTAATATTTTGCAGGCACTTCATCCATTAACATCATCATCACACATCCAATCCCAATCCTGCTGTCTCTTTCACCTCCTCCCTTTTGCACACACAACCCATCACTCTTCCATCTTTGGAATCTGACAAAGTAGTTTCTGGTCCAGACTCCCCTGATGTAGGGCTGGTTTCAATACACCGCTCGGTACAGGAGATAACGCGCCGTGCCTGGTGCAGAGACCAGATTGAGATTTATAGCGACTCACAAAGCGCCCTGGGTGCTCTCGGCGCATTGGAATATCCGCATCCCCTGGTTCGCGATATCCGTGACGCGACGGATTTAGCAGGCCGGGCGAATGTCGATATTATCTTGTGCTGGGTTCCCTAACATGTAGGAATTGCTGGGAATGAGGATGCCAAAGAGTCTGCGAGGACTCTGCGACCGGACCAGCGTTTCGCTTTTCCTCACACTGACTACATGGCAGGTATACAGGCTGCTTGGAAAAGAAGATGGGAGACGGTAAAGGGAAACTTAAAGTTGCGTGCCATTCCGCCTCGATTGTTACCATGGACCTACCCCCCAATGCCGCGACAGCTTCAGGTTTCTTTCCGTCGTCTCCGAATTGGACACACTCGCGAAATGCATCCCTATTTGATGGAGCACTCCCCTGCACCTTACTTTGACGACTGCGTTGTCCCCCAGACTGTTCGACACATTCTTGTTGAATGTCCCAGTCTGGGCGATCTTCGGGCACATTTCCTGTCCTGGTGCCTGGACAGGAATGCTCGTGAATTGCTTGTAATCGGGACTCGTCTGTGCACACAAACTTGTAGGCTATTTAACTTCTTGGAAGAGGTTTCTCTCCTCCATTTTATTTCATCTGTCTTCTTTGTGTTTGTTGTGTGCTAGGTCCCTTGGGGAGACTGGTCTTTTTTTTTGGGGGGGGGGGGGGGTGTTATGTTTTATTTGTCTTTTTCTGTGTTTTTAACATAGGGTAAATTTATTATGGCTATTTGCGCCCTTGGTGCTAAACACCAGATAGCCATTTTAAGGAAAATATCCTCAGGTGTAGAATGGGTGGCTCTTCCTTGGACCATTGAAGGGTTAGCTGCTCTCTGCATAATATCAACATACAGTACTACCGTCTTTCGTATCCCCATTCCCCAAACGGGAAATGTCTCTGGTGCCTTTGCCACTGGTTGTCAATCTGATTTGTATGTTTATTTCATTGGCTGATTGGGGCTCCATTAGTAATAATAGTTGGAGCGTAACACGCAATGGCCGTAATTGGCGCTACTCTTCCGCCCACAGTCCACTTAGACCAGTTAATCCATGTCATTGTATGAAGTGAGTGTGTGTATGTGATGTGAAAGAGAGGAATGTTTGAGTGAGGAGAGTGGTTTGATGGGTTGCTTACTTTACATGTGGGATTGCAAATTATGTGGGTGAATCTTCGATTTGCAAGGATGAAACTATGTGTGGTTGTAGTGTATGGACCGTGTAATGATAGAAGTGAAGCTGAAGAGGTTCTGGAATCATTTGGGAGGAGTGGTGGATGGAATTGGGTATCAGTTAATGGTTGAAGGAGATGTGAATGGAGGGATAAGTGACAGCATGAGAGAATGGACAAGTTGAGCTTTTGGTACACCTGGAATGAATGAAAATACAAACACGAAGATAATGGTTGAGTTTGTGCTGAAAGAAACAGGAATGAATATTCAGCACAGGGATATGCATATATACACATGGGATGGGCAGAGAGGGAGAGAACTTTAGACTATAATGACTCTGTGCAGAAGAATATGGTGTGAAGATGAATTTGATGTGAAATCTGCAAGATGTGCAAGTATGGGAATAGCCCAGCACACAAATGTGCTGTGTAATGTTATACTTGGTGTATGGATGAGAAGAGGTGATGATTATGGAAAGGAAGGGAGAATCAGGAATGAAATGTTATTGAATCAAAGAGAAAGGGGAGAATATGTAAGAATGCTTGAGAGTAGAAAAGAGGGAATAATTGACAGCATGTTTGGGGGAGGGGGTAAGTATGGGGGCAACCTTTGTTTTGATTCCAGATTGTGAGGAGTTAGTGGAAGCAGGAGTGGTTGAAAATTTTGTTGAGTTCTTGGATTGTGTTGGGACCAAGGTGCATCAAGTGTATGTTTGAGATCGGGTCTGGTTGTAGTTTTCATGGCTATTATTTGTTAACTAGGTTTATGACTAATTTTTAATGGTGTTTCATAAGATGTTTATGAGAAGGAATTGTTAGGTGAGCTTTCTGGGTTGGGTGAGAGTTCTGGTAGTTATTGTGCAGCAATTTCATTGTTTTCCATTTTTGTTGTTTGCTTTCAATTTATTGGTTTTTGCAGTTGATGGTGTATGATGAGAGAATTTTCGTCCTTGATTGATTTTCTGGGGGGTTTCATGATTTGATGTCCTGTTTTTTTTTTAAGTCAGCAAATTCTGAGGTGATGCTTTGTGAAATGTATGCTTTGTTTACATTTGTTATTGGAGTGCTTGAGTGCAGCAGCTAAGGTTAGGAATTCCGATATATTGAAGTTTGGGGGTTTCTCGTCTACCTGTTGAGTGAAGTTTGGCGCGAGTTTATTTAGTGTAATTGGTGATTTGCTTGTGTGATGCAGATAGGGTTGTGGTCTGATGGTGAAGTATCTATGACTTCCCACATCCTGTGCATTTCGAGGATGGTGGTGCTGGAAATGAGTTCTGGTTGTTTTTTGCTGGTTGTGCTGATATGGTGTGCAAGTGGCTTTGTTCCTGTGGTTTAGCGAGTCTAGTTGTGTTAAGAGTGCTTTGTCTTGTTGGTTGTTTAGTTGATTAGAGAGCCAGATTTTGCGGTGAGCATTGAAATCCCCTCCCAGGATGAGGTTGGGTGTCTGTAAGGGTTTCTAGGCAGGGTATGTAATTTCGTGGGAATCTTCTTGAGATGAATGGAGGAGGTATGTACATATATGGTATAGGAGGTATTCTTTAGTTTTACTTGGATGCAGAGAACTTCTCTGTCGGAAGCATTACTCTACTGTCGTGTTTGTGAATGAAGGGGATTTCAGTGTGTATTAATGTTATAAATCCTTGAACATTGTGTTCTCTAGTTCCTATATTTGTGCAAGTGTCTGGAGCGAGGAGTATTTCTTGTATGATGGCGATGTGAATTTTGTTAGTTGAGAATAGCTCAAGTTCTCAGGTTTTTGTAGTAAACCTATGTATCTTTATCTGTAGGATGTTTAGTATGTTTGTTCATGGAGAGGTAGTGTCTGAGGTGTGTAGTTTACACAACGCCAATGCATAATGTATTCATTTGTGTGGTTTAGCCAGTTACAGTACACGTCTTGCTTCGTTTAGAGGAGTGTTTGGTTACGTGTGATGGGTCTGGCATGTTGTGCTGATGTATGTTTGGGGGCCGAGGTGGTTGGTCTCTCTGTCTCCTGGTGGCTCGGTCATCAGGCTGCTTAGAGTTGATGGAGAGGAAGCGGTTAGGGACAGAGCCTGCATGCTCGCAAAACCGGACAATGCCTTTCCAGGACCCTGACTCCTCCCTCAGAGGGATGATGGTCATCCATTGCTACAGGGGGATAAGTCTGTTGTGTGTAGTAGGTAAAGTGTATGGGAAAGTTTGGATTTGTGTTTTAAGTATTTGGAGTGGGAGTGCTGCAAAGACAAGTGATTGATGGTGCATGATGGGTTCATGGCTGTGGAGACAACTGATGATGAACATGCAAATGGAGAACCATTGTGGCAGGTAAAGAAATGCTATAGCAGATATATAATAACTGGTGGAAAACCAATATGGCAGATATGTAACCACTGGTAGAAAACCATTATGGCAGGTAAATAACCACTCTGATAGAGAACCATTATGGCAGATGTATAACCATTATGGTAGGTATATAACCACTCTGGTAAAGAACCATTATGGCAGATATCTAACCACTCATGGAGAACCATCATATGAGGCCAGTAGAGAACCATTATGGCAGATATATTACCACCAGTGGCATGGAGTCAAGGGAAGCAATGCTTCCCCTATTTAATCAGAAAAGAAAAGGAAACTACAGCCCAATGATTAATATGACAGCAAAATAAATTTTATTCTCACATATGCACTATACTCGTATAGTGCATATGGTACCGTTCACTTTCAATCAAACTGTATCCTTTACATCAAGATTTCTACTTTTCTTTTCTTTTTCTTTTTTTCCTCTCTTAATTTTGATAATAGTTCTGCTTTTTGGTGCTTTGGAATTAATAGTTTAAAATATGTTTTGCTTTTCTTAGCAATAATATAGTCATTAGAGTTTTATGATTTTTATCTAGATATTTCAACGCTCTGTTAGAATTAAGAAAATAATAACTATTCGTATACGGAAAAGGCAGCAAATTTAGCTTTGCAGTCATCAGCTTGCATCTGGCAACTCTGCTGGATTCCCAGAATCTAGGAAAAAGCAATAAAATATCCAAGACACATTGATGTAACTTATTATGCTCTGAAGTTTATATTTAAATACTGGTTCTGAGAAAAAAAGCAGCTAAATAGCAAAAATTTAGTATGGTTAAGCTCATATCTTAAGCATTTTGTTAATATTTCCAGGATTCTGGCGGGCCTACCATAGTTAGCCTTTGTATCTTTGAAATCAGTAGCCCTGAGGCAGTGCTTAGATAAGTGTGGTCTATTGTTTATTAATCTTTTAGTTATTTGGGGGTTTATTTATGCCTGCCCTCAATTTTCATGGGCGCTTTGTTATAAGTATATCTATTTAAAAAAAATACACAAATGCTATATAGAGTATATCATAGATATACACTATATAGCAGTTTCAGTATTTAATGTGGGCAAATTTTTAATTATCATGTTATAACAAAAAATAGATTGGCCCCAATCTTCAAATTAAAAGAATCTAGTTAGTTTAATTTTTTTTATTTTTGTAGTCTTTGGTTACGTAGGGGTTTATATAGTTTTTCATTTTTGTGAAACACTAAATATTTCTTTTTTAATTAAGATGCTATAATTGTGTAAATATGGGTAGGAATGGGTTACGTAACATGCTATAAGCAAGTAGAGGCCTAAGGAGATTTGGCAATTGTGCCTTTGAATTTGAAACTAAGAATAGGCCTTTTCAAATTAGGAATATTTCCAAGTTTTTTTTAGAATTTGCTCGGGATAGGGTCGGGAGGGGCAGCCCCCCATTTCTAAATTAGGTTAAAAATTATATATGATGCAATTGCAATAGCTTACCCCCCTCCCCCCCCCTCCCTCACTCTTTTTCAAATTTGCCCAAGAAAAACATTGCTACATTAAAAAAACTATTGTTTTTAAACATATATATATAAATTATTAAAAAATTTGAGGATGGGGCATAAACCGAAAAATAACCTTTTGAAACACAATGGATGCAAATAAAGATGGGAGAAAATGGGATTGCATTATTGAAAAATTATTAAAAGAAGTTCAGTGCAATGACTTATAATGAAAAAGAAACCATTATTAAAACAGGTAGGCCTAGGCCAACACTTGATCTGTCATCCAAAACAGTGTTGCACTCACAAATACAATGTAGGCCAATATAATGGAACACTTTGGCTAGCTATTTTAAAATTTAAATAAAGTTTAAAAAAAAAGAAATTAAAAAAAGCAAAAACATTTAAATAAAGTGAGTAGCTTACAATTTTATTGTTATTTTTAATGAACAACATATTTACCTTAATTAACATATTTTTGTAAAACTTAAATTGCTTCCTCATCTTCAAAAGTCACTGCATGCCACTTATAACCACTCCAGTAGAAAACCATTATGTTAGACATATGACCACCGGTAAAGAACCATTATGGCAGATATATAACCACTGGTAGATAACCATTCTGGTAGGTATATAACCACTCTGGTAGAGAACAATTATGGCAAATAGAACCACTTTGCCAGATAGATAACCATTATGGCTGGTGCTAAGTGTATATGTATTGAGTGATAAACTATCGGATGGTATGAAGAGTATTTATGTTGGTAGTAAGGCATGATGTAGGAGGAAAAATAGGTACCCAGTTAGTGGTTTGAAAATGTGGGGGTGTAAAACAAGGTTAGTGATTGCACCATGTCTATTTAGTATCTTTATGGGTGGCGTACTGAGAGAAGTACGTTTGAGATTGATGAGGAATAGTTTCTGCTTCTGTTTGGATATTCTGATGACTTGGTGTTGGTGTCTGAGAGTGAGAGAGATTTGGAAATGTTGATGTGCTTTTTGGTCAGGCGTGTGTGAGAAATATAGAAGTGAATGCATAAAAGAGTAAAGTAATGGCATTTTGGGGGTTGAGAATGGTGTGGTGTGATATCCCAGTGTGTGGTTGTCACTCTTGACTAAGTGCATTTCAAGAAGGTTGTTACTGAAGTGGTGGTGTGGTCATGTTTGACAGAAGGGATGGAAATAGACTCACGAAGGTAAGAGTGAGGGTTGGAAGTTTCCGTAAAAGGTGGGGGTGATTCTGCAAATGAGGGTTTGAGAGGAAAGAGGGGCCTCTATTTTGTATGGTAGATGTGTGTGTGGGGGTTTGTGGGGTTCTTTTTACCCAAGGGTGAACCATAACTGAACGAGATGCAACACTCACATCACAATGAAGATCGAATTCGTTGTGGACAAAGTGATGGGTAACCTGGTGGTCAAGGCATAAATGAAGGGGTGGAGTTTATAGTGGCTTGGAAGGGGCATCACCCCATTTTGTGGGGTATTAAATTAATGGTATTTCAGGTGAGCGACGCGGGATCGGCGGCATCTTCTTCGACGATCTGGAGTCGTCCAATCAGAATCGAGTGTTCGAGTTCGTTGCCGGATGCGCCGAGGCCGTCATCCCCTCCTACATCCCCCTCGGTCGGTCATTGGTAGGGGCTAGAAGCCACCTCCCTGGGGCTCTCGGGACAAGGCCATCTTCCCCTCGGTCGGTCATTGGTAGGGGCTAGAAACCGCCTCCCTGGGGCTCTCGGGACAAGGCCGTCTTACCCTCGGTTGGTCATTGGTAGGGGTTAGTTCAAGCTACCTCCCTGGGGCTCTCGGAACAAGGCCGTTATCCGCTCCTACATTCCCCTTGGTCAGTCATTGGAAGGGGCTAGAAGCCACCTCCCCGCGGCTCACGGGACAAGGCCGTCATCCTCTCCTACATTGCCTTCAGTCGGTCTTTGGAAGGAGTTAGAAGTTACCTCCCTAGGGCTCTCGGGACAAGGCCGTCATCCACTCCTATATTCCCCTCGGTCGGTCATTATAAGGGGCTAGAAGCCACTTTCCTGCGGCTCTCGGGACAAGGCCGTCATCCCCTCCTACATTCTCCTCGGTCGGTCATTGGAAGGTGGCGGCTAGAAGCCACCTCCCTAGGGCTTTCGGGACAAGACTGTCATCCCCTCCTATATTTCCCTCGGTCGGTCATTGGAAGGGGGCTAGAAGCCACCTTCCTGGGGCTCTCGGCACAAGGCCGTCATCCCGTCCTACATTCTCCTCGGTCGGTCATTATAAGGGGCTAGAAGCCACTTTCCTGCGGCTCTCGGGACAAGGCCGTCATGCCCTCCTACATTTCCCTCGGTTGGTCATTGGAAGGGGGCTAGAAGCAACCTCCCTGGGGCTCTCGGGACAAGACTGTCATCCCCTCCTATATTTCCCTCGGTCGGTCATTGGAAGGGGGCTAGAAGCCACCTTCCTGGGGCTCTCGGCACAAGGCCGTCATCCCGTCCTACATTCTCCTCGGTCTGTCATTGAAGGGGCTAGAAGCCACCTCCCTGGGACTCTCGGGGACAAGGCCTACATTCCCCTCAGTCGGTCATTCGAAGGAGCTAGAAACCACCTCCCTGGAGCTCTCGGGAGAAGGGCAGCCTCTCTTTAAACTCGTGAGATGGGAAAATTCCCCTCTGTCTTCTAGATGAGGGCAGACCTCGCACGTTCGAGGAGGGTGGGGAATATCCCTTATTTGGTTCAGGAAGAGAATTGGGAAGATGGAGACGAGCCCTTTGCTCCCCATTCTAGTTCGTACTTGGCAGTTTTGTGCTTATGTTAACCTCTCCCGTGTTAACCCATCCCCCCAACGCTCTTCTTCCATGCTAACCCCTTTTTCCACCCACCCTACTCCCTCTCCTAGCGTTAACCCTTCCAACCCCTTCTCCCGCACTAACCAGCCTCCTCCTCCTCCAGTGGAGAAGAACAAGGGGCTTCCGTTCTCTGAGGCTGAGCGCGCCTGGCAGCTCTTGAGACGCGGCCGCTACGTCGAGTTCAACCTCGTCTACGACCGAGGGACCAAGTTCGGCTTCTCCACCCCTGGCGCCAGGATCGAGAGCATCCTTATGTCTCTCCCCTTGACTGCGGTAAGGAGATTACCGCCTCCCTCTTCCCCTCGAGTTGGTTTCAAGGCTCTCCGTCCGTCTGTGGTCGTGTGTTCTGACCAGTTCCTGGACCGGGTTGTTCTCTCTCTTGGGCCCCACCATTTAGGTTGTTTACTTTTGCCGGTTGGGTTGTAATTTTCTTTCTATTTAGCATATTTAATCTGTCTTTCCTTTCTCTTTTCGCCCCTATATAGTTTAATGCCCTCTTTGGTTGGATGATTGGGCCTGCATCGCAAGGTTTGAAATGGGTGAGGTGGTTTCCCACTCCTTCCATTCTTTGGAGTCGCCCTAGCGGCGCTTCTCCCCCCCCCCCTCGCCTGCCCCTTCCTTTCACATGGCATGCCACGAAAGCAGGAAGGCGACCCGGGAGCGGCGCTAGATGGGAAGACGCATACATTTTATTTTAAGCTTGCATAGAGACTGCGTACCATCCCCCTCTCTTCCCCAATGGAAGTCGGTTTGTCGGCCCAAGCGACAACATACAAGAGTGAAGAGTCCTTGATTTGGATCTGTAACACCTTGGGGTGAATGGGCACTTAGAGGCCCCCCACCCCGTAATGGACGCGGCGATTTGGCTTCCTGGCCGCCGTGCTGACGGGACTCTGCGCCCCGTCCGGCCCCAGCTTAGCCTCTTCTCCTTTCAGACAGCCTGTATTTCTCCCCTACTTCCTCACTTTCCCTACCACCTCTCCCACAACTTTCTCTGGTTGTCCTCTATTTTCACAGGGTAGATGTTGACCTTCTCAGCAAACTATCCCGGATCGGGCTGAGGGGGGGGGGGGGCAATGTTCCCTAACGCCTGTGTTCCGGTTTGGGATGGTGGGATTTAACAACCTGCTTCATCTCCACCCATACCTTCGTCACATCCCCTTTCCTTCTCACTTCACACACTATCAATTTTATGCCGTGCCCAAGGTGGAGCCGCCATGCTGAGGGAGTGCCAGGCCACCAGGCGGGAAGGGTGGTCTTAAATTGCGGCACCTGGCTCTGCCAGCCCCGTACGCACCCCTTGCAGAGCGGGCTACTGCTAGGGGTTATTAGCGTCTGCATCCCATAAAAAAATTAGGGTCACCATGCCCAGTGATGACGAAATAAAAAATCTTCCCTCGGGCAGCTCCACAGAAAAAATGGAGGTCCCCCCCGCCGTGCTCCCGTAGGGGACCCTCCAAATCTCTTTAACCGGAGAGGAGGCTTACTCCTCTCCACCTATGGGTGTAGGGGACTTTCCCTCACCCCCTTGTCTGGATGTGCCTTCGGACCCCTCCCTCTTTCCAGCAGCAGTCTCCCCTTTACTTTCTAAGGGGACTGCCAAGAAAGCCAGCAGGCAGCCCATATCCGACCAATCCCCATTGAAGCGGTTCGGTAGGGCAAACCCCCTTAGGGGGGAGAGGGAAGATAGGGCCCATCAGCCGCTTCCTTCCAGAGACCTGCTGGCTCATATACTGGCTTTAGTGGGGGTCAAGGCTTGTGCATCCCCATACAGGGAGGGGCATTGAGACCCACCCCTACACTCTTCGTCACGTTCGACTGTGACAAGCTCCCTGAGTCTGTGCGTGCCGGTTGGTATCGCTAAAGCTGAAGGCATTCGTGCCACTGCCGCGGAGGTGCTATTACTGCCACCGTTTTGGCCATACTAATCGCTTCTGTGGACGTGCAAAGTCAGAGTTACCCGAAACCTGTGTAAGTTGCTCCAAGGGCACACACGATAAGTCCAAATCGTGTGTGGCCAAGTGTGTCAATTGCGGAGACCCGATCGACGCTTCTTCGAAGCAATGTGGTGCGTATTTCCTTGAGAAGGAAATTCTGGCCGTTCAGGCTCAGGATCATCTCTCATTTCGCGAGGCTAAGGAGTTGGTCCTATGCCTCACTGTTGAAAAAGACACCCTCTGCTCCTGGCCCCTCCAGGCCTACGAGTACGGTCGTTTCCGCGCCCATTCGGAACCGTTCTGCCGGTTCTACCCACCCCGAGCGCTACCCTGGTAAAGCTGGCGGCACAAAGGGTCCATACCAAGCCTCGGCTAAAACGAGGACTTCCCCTCCTTTCCCCAGCGTGACCGTTTTCCGTAAGACGAAACAGCCACGCGCCTCCACCGAGTCGTTAGATTTACAGGAGGCAACACCCCTGAAGTTGGTCACCAGGGCATCTTCCGGGGTTCCTAAGGCTGTAAAGCCGTTCCCCGAAAGGAGGACAGCAACATGGAGCTTCGGCTCCTTCGCCCACGCCTAGTGGTGGATTGGGTGGCTCGGAGATGGTGGATCCTCGAAAAGAGGCCCCCGGCCAACAGCGCCCGAAGTTCTGCCTCCGGGAAGCGTACGGCCATTCCCGTAAGGGTCTTCACTTCGATGAGGGCCCTGGCGTCTCCTCCGAGCTAGGCCTGGAGGGCATATTCCTTCAATGGAATTGCCGCGGACTCCGGGCTAACTGGGAGGAGCTGCGGAGGCTCGTATCCTCCCGTTCCCCGTTAGCTATCTTTTTGCAGGACACCATGCTGGGCGCGTGCCCCCTCCCCACCCTCCCGGGGTATAAGGATTTTGCGACCCCACCACCACAGGATGGGGCCGGGTGGGAGGATGGGCGATTTACACCCGGCATGATGTCTCTATTCTTCTCTTGGCTTTTGGTACCTCCTTTCAGGCAGTAGCTGTGCAACTGTACCTTGTTTGCAGTTATACTGTTATTTCCGCGTACATTCCACTGTCAGCCCACTTCAACGTGGGTGACTTCCGCCGTGTCGTGTCACTGTTGCCGATGCCCTTTCTTTTGCTCGGAGACTGATCTATTAATCCCGGGGGTCAAGTCCTTGCCGACCTGATCGACGAGCTGGAGGTGGGTGTCCTAAATGTGGATGAGTTTACGCATCACTGCCCGAGAACCTCTTGATTTTCCTGCCTCGATCTATTTCTGTGCTATCCTGATGCACACCCTGATTTGGGGGTTGGGGGTTCAATAACCTCCATGCTAGCGATCACTTTCCCATTCCAAAATCATTTTCTGGGCCTCTGCTGCCTGAGAGCCCGCCCTGGTGGTGCTTGGTGGGGCCGCGGTGGTCCGACATTCGTAGAAATTTAAAATTCCATCTTTCGCTGATCCTTGTCAAAAGACCATGGGTCAGACTTCCTCTCTATCAGATTTATTAGTTGTATGAACAGCCGCTTCAATTCTCTCCCCCTTATCACACCGCGGGAAAACCAGTCTGCTCGCATCTTTTTTCTAATATGTGAATGTTTGTGTGTTTACCTTGGGAACACAGCGATTTCATTGCCTAGTGGTTTTGCATTATTTACAAGTATGCAGTTTGCTTTGCATTAATACATTAATTATTAACAAGCAGTTTTGCATTATTTAGAAGTATGCAGTTTGCTTTGCATTATTTACAAGTATACAGTTTGCTTTGAATTAATACATTAATTATTAACAAAATGACATATTATTTACTATTTTGGTTTGTGTGCCCATCTCAAGATTTCATAGCGCCACGGTGTGCTCAATTTGTGATGTTCTACTCCTTGTAATTTGGCATTACACCTACATGTGCTACAAATACTACCCTATCGATTTCACTGATGGAGAATTTCGTCGAGCTATTGCTAGGTTTCAGTATATTTCGAAGCACGCTCATGTGTGAAAGAGATTCAAAAGGATTCGGAGCAAGTTCTCGCAGGATGCTACACGTTCTCCATGAGAACCTGACCGCAATCTGGAACCCCGCTCCTTGGTGGAGTCTTTCACGACCGCTTTCGCCGCATTCACTAGCCGGTTTTCCCCCAATTTCTCTAATCTCTTGTATGTGCAATTTGATGGAGAGATTGGTAAATGTTAGATTAGTTTTTTTTCTGGACTGCGGATGCTCTGCTCTGACTGGAAAATGATTTTTACGAAGCCTTCGTTCGTAGTCAGTACTACGCCAGGGTGTTTTAATCTGGGGAAGGCCTATGATACCATATGGAGGAGGTAGGACGTGGTATGGGGTTGCAGGTATTGAGGGCTTGTAGGTAGTAGGCCTACCTTTAGTCTTACAGTCGAGTTTGTTCAGACTTCTAAATTTTCCCAGGGGAATACGTTTTTAGGCTTAGTTCCAGAAGGTGCCTCGGTAATTACGGATGAAATAAAAAGGCCTCGAAAGGAAACTGGCGATAAGTAGGCTTTATTCTTAGATTGGTCTACCCAAAATGTGAGCAAGTGAAACAGTTAGACTCCTACACGGCTGTGTTTAAGTTTTCTGTTAATGTTAGGTAGCTTAGTCTAAGGAATCATACTTAAGGACAAGGGACGGATTCGTGACGCTAATAACAAAATAGCAAGTAAGCTATACTGACAAACGATTTAGCTGTGTGTTTAATATATAGGCCCCCCTCATTTTCAAAGGGCGTGACCTCTTTTCATTGACCTGGGCGTGGGGCGGAGCTAATGATCAGAAATATGTTCGTCAGTTTTGTTTTGTTTTTACCTTTGGGCGGAGTTACAAGACGTATGTGCCTTTAATGAAACTACATATTTTTTCCAAGTTGGGCCAACATCCAATATCGGAAAGACCGTTTTGCATTTGATAGGTTCTCTAAGTACATGCCACCCTGTATTTACGCGGCTTGCCTCTGCTATCCATTATTGAGATCGTTTCGTCTGGCATCTGTTTCCTAGCGTGCCTATATTTGTGTGACCGCGTGGGATTTGTGGCTGTCCGCTTGCTTGACTCGTACTTCTTATAATAAATAAATATACAATTGTTATATAAATATTTCTCTTTATTTTACATTGGTTCATTACTTATTACATGGCATATTATCTCATTAATTAATGAATGTACCCAATTTCAGGATTTCATAGATCCACCGGGGCCCATTTGTGGGGTTCCTCGCTGGGCCTACCTATCCTGCAATTTGGGTGCTACAGGCCTACTTTCCTTAGCAATTTGAGTAACACATCCACATGGCGATACGGTATATTGGACTCTCTCCACACGATTAGGCCGAGTGGACGCCTCCCAATCTTTATTGCTGATTTTCTGCGAGAACGTCAATTCCGCGTACTGTTGGGGAGACTCCTCCTCAGTCCAATGAAGTAGAAGGAGCCGTTCCGCAGGGAAATATCCTCAGTTTTACACTGTCCTGAGCATTAACGGTATCACCTGGGTGCTACCGGACGATGTTTTTGCGACGGTCTACGTGGACAACCTTTTGGATCTCTTTTGGTGCGACCCAGATGCCAACGCTAAAGCATCCAACATGCGTTGAACCGTACTTTTCGCTATGGCGAATCGCACAGGTTTCTGTTTCCCTTGGCCAAGACTAAGTTGGTGCACTTCTGCAGTCTTCAACGGCTCTACCCTGACCCGGACTTGTTCCTAAACGAGATTCGCCTGGAAGTGGTGGATTCATCTCGTTTCCTTGGTTTTATTTTCGACCGACACCGTGGGACGCTCATATACGCAGCTTGAGGGTCTCGTCTCCGCGCCGTGGTTGAGATCCTATGTTCGTTCGAAGCTTGACTACGGATGTGAGTTTCACGCATCTGCAGCTGAGCGTGCATTGCGGAAGTTGGATTCGATCCACCTTACTTGTCGATGCTGCGGAGATGCCAATTGTTTTGCGCCGTACACAGTGTATTACACTCCTGTACACGCCGGCCGGCGTCACCCTCAGTCACCAATGGCTCTTACTGTATCCGCGGCCGATCTAGACGGTTCCTATGCCGCCGAGAGACTCCAGTCATACTCTGAGCCCCCTTGGTTTTATGGCTCAGAAACTCTTTGGAGAGCTCGGTGGCGCCCAGGACCCCACTTTAGATGGTACCCCTTCTTGACTTTTTGTCGCCACGCCTCTGCTCCCAAAGCTTCCACAGCGCCGGGAGTATTATTTTGGTCTTTTGGAGCACAGTTCTACCATGCGCTGTGTCTGTCCACATGGCCGAGCTGATTGCAATGCACCGCTTGGTACGGGTCGTATCAGGGTCGTAGAAAAGATTGTGATCTATTGAGACTCACAAAGCTCCCTTAGTGCTCTCTGGGCATTGAAATCTCCGCGGCTCTGACTCCTGATATATGTGATGCCACGGTTACGGCACGCCGAGCGGATGTGTAAATTCTTATATTGGGTTCCTAGACGTGAGGATTGCTAGAAATGAGGACTGGGTGGCCAGTCGAGCGTTTCGCTCTTCTTCACAATGACTACATGGCAGGAATCAAGTCAGCCCTTGGGGCTTCATCTCAAAGAAACGCCCGACAAAAACTTAAATTTGAATGCCATCGCGCCGCTAATACCGTCTAAAGCCGCGACGGCTTCAAGTCACTTTCTGTTCTCTTCGAAATGGGCACACTTGCGGGACACACCGCCATTTGATGGAGCGGTTCCCTCTACCTTATTGCGACAACTCCGTTGTTTCCCGGACTGTCTGGAACATTGTTGAATGTGCCACTCTGGGAGATCTTCGCGTACGCTACCTGTCCCGGTACCGGGACGAGCGGTATCGCTACTGCTTATCCCTTCTACTCGGGACGAGTTCGTGCACACAGATTTGTGGACTATTTGATTTCATGAAGGAGGCTGGCCTCTGATTTTATTTGACTTTCTCTGCTGTTGCTGTCATGCTCCCGCCTGGGTAGGCGAGCCTCCCTCAGACGCCGGAACGTGCTTAGTTTTTTTGTTTTTTTACCTTTGATTTCGATTTTATTTTGTTTTGTTTTTTTCTATTTTTTTTAATGTAGCCTAGAATTAGGCTACAAGATAATTACGGCAAATTGTGCCATTGCACATTGTTGCCTCCTTCCTGTTTTGGCATACCCATACATAGACTTTGTACACCTCGTCCATCAACGAGGACCGTCCCCCGATGCCCTTTATCCGCCTGGATAAAGTCAGGTTGACGAACCACTACTAATACTACTCCCTTTGGAATTATGACAACCATCACTGTACTTTATGCTCGTTTCAGAGATGGGAGTACATGCACGAACCCAGCCCCGACTCGCCTGAATCTAAGATGCTTGAAGTCCTCAAACATCCGCGCGAGTGGGCGAACGCTTAAGAAGCCTCACCAAAGCTAGTCTTCTGATTGCGAAAATATACGAAGACAAGAGCTTCCAATATTCAAGACGAATAGGTTTAGATATGTAGCCCAGTTTATGTCTCATAAACTGGGAACTTGTTTTTGGGAGGGGGCTTTTTTTTAGGGACTACCAAGGTGCACTTGGGTGTGGGTGGATGGGTATTTTTATTCAAATAGCCAGGTGGTAACTGACAACAGACAAGATTAAAAACTGAATAGCTGTAATGAAAATGAATTGAAATGGACTTGCAGCGAGAATCGTGACGTTATCGGGAAAATGCCTCTGACGCAACGACGCCTTTCTATCCCCGAGTATAAGTCAAGCGTATAAAAGCCGCTCTCGTAGCCTGCACTTCCATGGTGCCGATTACCATAGGTGGGTGCGATAACGAAAAAAATGTATGGCGATAATCGATAACGCCATAAATTATCGCCCGATAAGGTGATAACCGATAAATCCAATATTATAACTTGATTATTGACTATATATAGCGTTATTTTATAATACAATAGTAAGAATATTTGAATACTGTTTCTAACCTGGTGAGGCTGGCTTCATCTCATAGGTTTTGAGGATCCTCCTCCCAGCTCGGACCTACCTATTTCTGCCTCCAAGGCACGCGTGGCTCGGGGCGCCCCTGTGCTAAACGAATCAAAAACTGAAATCGATAGTTTGGAACCAAAAGTATCGGCGATACCGATGAATCGATAACGCGGGGAAAAAAAAATCAGATTTCATAGGCTTGCCTTTGGGTGCCGTCCAAGAGGCGCTTTCATAAGCGGTATTTTCACAGTGAAGTCATGATACGCGCTACAGCCTTACTGAATTTGGGGTTCTTTGTGACTGCATTCCAATAATTCTACGAACCAATTATTTTATAAATTGTGAACCCTCCTATCACGTTTAAGTCAGTGTTAGAAACTGGTTCTAAACCCTACGGATTGATGAAATTATTTAAATTTATTAAAATGTGCTGAAAGTATCAAAATATTTATACCAATCTCAATTCATCAACACTTTGAAGAGGAATAATTGGGACAAGGCATACGGGATAACCTAGATATGGGGGTAAAAGCTAAGGCTGATTCCGAGTGCTTGGAATACGCTAGAGATGAAAACAGTCGGACTCGACCTTTCCAGTTTTGGCTGTCATATAACTTCAGTTACATTTGGCTCTTTTATGTCAAACCAAACTCGACAAATTTGGTTGAATTAACAGAATAATGATGGTTTTGTATGGTGCTATTAAAGGCCATGGTCCTTCGCAAACCGCCCATCTGTTTACTAAGAAAAGATGAGAGGAGGTGGGTTTTGGAGTCCCCAATAATGGTGGTGTATGAGCATATCATTCTGGGTGTGCAGAATTGGTGGGAATGTTTGGGTATCGTTGTTCTTGATTTTGTCTAAAGTGGGTATAAAATCTGGAATGGGCTTCCGTGTGGTGTCTTTGGGAAGGTTTGATCTCGAAGATTTTGTTTTAGTGTTGACAAGAGTTTATATTTTGATTGTTTTAATAAAGAAATTCCACACTATAGTTAAATTTTTATTCGTGTCGAAGGGCGGCATAGACCACATTCTCCTAGTCTCTTTAGCCCCCTTTCCGCGGAAGGAGTCCCCTTCTAGGTGAGAGGGGAGGTTACCAGGCTTGCCTGTGATCAAGCAGACGATCTTAGATAAAGATACTGCCCACGCTTTCCCTGCTTTAGGATGAAATTGAATTGTATCTCACCATGTGATGGTGCTAACACCCTGACCGGTTGTTTTCTCTGTAATCAACGCTCACGAAGCCCGTCCCAGGATCCGCGGGCAATTTGTATCTAATGGAGTCTCGTTTCTCCGATATTCGCCGGGCGATAACTATTTGCACGCCTTCACCCATGAGAGAGTCCTACCAACAACTTTACATCTAGTGTCATATGCGAATGTTAAAATGCTTAATACCTCGATACCATCTACTCGAGAACCAATCCACCGTGTTCTGACAAAACAACGCAAAGTTAAATGCGTAGTTTTCTCGGAACATGCATTTTTTGAATCACTGAACCTTATTTTATAATATCCTAAGGGTCAAATTTGTCTATCCATCGTAAAAACAGAGGTACGCTAAAACACCACATAATCCTTTAAGGAACGAAAATGCCCGCCGATGTCATGAAAAAGGAGCTTAAATGATTTTACGGCGTTTTTACAAAACAAGATGTTAGAACGTGTTAGATAGGGTATTTCAGGACTGCAGCTGCTGGCGCGCAGCCTATCATTCGACACATGTAACAATTCAATACCAAGCCGGTGCCTTGAAGACAATTAAAAACAACTCTGCACAAAATGATACATTAATTGTCAGATTTAAGCATGCTGAATTAGACTGCTATAAAAGAATGGAATACATGATTTAACGTTCAATCTCAAAGTTGCAGCAGCCGCGTTCGTGTCACACACTTCTTTATCATACTGATAATAAGGCAATTCTTAACATAAAATTTAATATGCATCGCTTTGATCGCATATATTTTACGAAAATGGAACCTGAATATAGCTGCTACCCTCTGTGATCGATTTTAGTATCTCTAGACGAAGAAAATGGACCTTTAATAGGTAAGGAATAGTTATGTTTTTAGTTGTACTATAACAGCAGCTGCAACAGTAAATTGTACTTATAAATTATTAGAATACAGTCACTAATTTTGAACTAAAAATTTAATAAGAATTTTTTTATTTAAAGATTGCTCAATTGAGTAAATGAACTTTATCTAATGCTAATAACACTGCAGGTTCCAGATTGAGCAGATCTAATATTTTACTAGAAATTTTTGTATTAAATTAATTAATTTTATGTAGCTAGGTTAAATAGAGTAAATCATTAATTGTTTTCTGCTGGTTTCACTCAAAGGTATAAAAATATTACAAGTTTGTAAAATTTCTATATTGATCTAGAGAGATCTATAAAAGGAAAAATAAATGCAGGCCGTGTCACATAGTCAGTATTGTCTAAAGCCGAGGATAGTTTTGTGTAAGGAACTTAAGATTTTTATTCTGAATAGGTCCTGGACCTATCCAGCTATAACAGAACGTTCCTGGGCCGCTCTGTGAAAATATAATGAAGGAAAAGAAACTCATTTTCACTTCGCCAGACAAGAAAAGTACACGTTTTCTTTTGATAAAATGACATAACTTACTTTCCCTTATTTTTCCAGTATATATAGAGTTTTTCTGTTTACTTAAAATCAAAAAACTTATAAAATTGCAGTTAAATTGGAGTTTTAATTAAAACATCGTGATATCTGAATAATTCATCAAATCACTTTACTCAATCCACAAACAACTTTTCAATTATAAAAGCCTGGTGTCGAGGCACAAAGATTTTGAAAAATTCAAATTCTCAAATTATTAGTTTTGAAATTATTTTTTTTTGTCAGAACACGGTCGCAATAGACATTAATCATTAAACGCCACCCACCTTCTACGAATGAAAGACGAGGCATATAATTTTATAGATACAACTGAAACCTTAGACGATATTAAAACTTATCTGGAACTCTCCTCTATGACTTCCACCTCTACCATTCATACGGATGAAAATAAGACAAGGACGCAAAAGAAAATGACTCACAACCGTTGAATTCGCTTGCAATGAGACGCCATATTCAAGATGCAGACCTCTCCATCTCCCGGGGACTGATTCGGTCTGGTTTTGAAAATTTTGTCAGGATGGTTTATTCCGCTAATGTAAATGAATCAGACCTCACCGTGATGCCTGAATCTGTTGAAATACACCATGACCCCAATACCCCTGTCAGTAACCCCAATTACGTTACCCCTATAGCGTACGAGAAGTGCAGGCGAGCGGCTATAATCTACAATGGTGCCCATACCCGGGAGGGGAAGCAATAGCCCTTGTATAACATTTCCAAACGGGCTCTCTTCATTTCTTCAAAAATACGCTCCGCTTCTAGGAGAGGGGTTGTATAGCGTATGAGAAGTGCAGGCGAGCGGCTTAAAAGCTTCGTTTGAATGAGTCTTTTTTGAGACTCAGGATGGCGAGTGGATTCGCCGCTGGCTAGCAGTGGTCCAGCGACGTGGGAAGCTGTTCGCTACTCCCCTACGCTATTATTTTTTCTTTGCCCCTTTATCTACTCCCCTCTGTCTACACCCCCTTGCCATACTTCTGAGTCAGCTGAACTCCACTCGCAGATGTCCATCTCAGTAACCTGAGAGAAAACTGAATGGAATAAGGAGAATTTGCCCCAACCCGTCACTATGATCACAAATGTAAATAAACTTTAAAGATAAAGCCGGGTCAATGCCACCAGCCCTGAAAGAATCTAGAACCATGCATTGAAAGAAGCGTGTAAGAATCCATCATGTCCGACCTTTTCCTCCGAAATTCTCTCCTGAGAATCTAATTAATCGTAAACTGAACAGCCATCGAAGAACTTCAATCTCTCAGCCATAGGGCAAAATGGTAGATAAATGCCACAAGCTCCCCGCCCCTCATCATCAAACGAAGATACAAGGAGAATTTTAAAAGGGCCACAGTAAATATTATTATTTATTAGTGTATAAACAGTATTATTATAATTAATGCTATCCCCTCAAACTTTTGTCTACCCGCACTTCGTGCCAGGAGGAACTGATTTCACCTGGACACAGTTCAAGCGCCCTAGACATGGTGCCTTGGTAGACTGCTTGTCATACCGGGGTCACCTTGTGCCAGGGTATGATATTAATAGGTGATCGCCCACCCTACTCGTTCGTGGACCCGCCTATCTTTAATTTTCTATTATATGCCCGCCTACCCCTTTCCAAACATGCTCCTCTATCCATAGAGGTTATGGCTGCCCGGCGCACTCTCGACCTTTTATGGTTCCTTAGTCGATTGGCAGTGTATACCGTGTGGTCACTACCTACTAAGAGGGCTGAAAGCCTGATGGCTAGGGCAAATATTAGGTACGTGTTGTGTTTGGACAGTTGTCTGCTCACTTATAAGGTGTATTCGTCGGCATCATCCTTTATGATCAAAGCTCGAGGACAATTTCACCTGAATGGCGGCGAGCCTGGTTGTCAAGGCCCATCAACGCTCGACCCATGGACCCGAGTATGTGTAAATGATTACATTCTTGAATTTTTTTTTATCCTATAGAGACTTTTATTTTAACCTCCCAAGGTATTGGTAGCTCATAGTATCTACCCTCCATGCATTTTTTTTTATTTTTCATAAAGTTACTATGGCAACAGGTGAAAGGTTGAGATCCGCCTCCAAGCGAGTCCTCGTTTCTCCAAGGTGCCAGGGACGAGGAGGTAAAACAAGGTACAACTTCGACAGGCGGATGGAATATCCTCTCATCATCTCTATGCAACAAAGGGGCTTTCCCTTTGACATATTTGGAGCCGTCCTTGTGTAGTTTTATATGGCGTTTAGGTGTGGTTGTTGGTCGTGGAGTCAGGATCTGTGTGAAGCAGTCTGGCTTGGTAGGTATCGAGGGCTTTTAGGTAGTAGGCCTATTTATGGTCTTCCAGTCGAGTTTGTTCTGACTTCCAAAGTTTCTCAAAGGGAATACGCTTTTAGGCTGCGTTCCAGAAGGTGCCTCGGTAATTAAGGATAAAAGGAAAATGACTCGAAAGGAAAGCGGCGATAAGTAGGCTTTATTCTTAGCTTGGGCCTACCTAAAATAGGAATAAGTAAAACAGTTCGAGTCATACGCGGCTGGGATCTTTTCTGTTTGGCGGCAGGCGGATGTTTTGTACCAAATTTTCACCAATAATGCAGTTTCGAGTACTGAATACGAATATAACATTTATTTTTTGTAGAAATGAAAGGATATATTAAAATAAATAATAATAATGCGCATTAGTTTAGAACATTATTCTATAAACAATTATGATTATATACTGGCGGTCGGTTCCCCTCAGACCCTCCCCCCCCAATTGATTGTAACTCATCGTAGGGGGGTCCCCCCGCAGTGCTAAATCCCCCACGAGCAGTCCCCTTGAATTTACTCCAAAAAGGTGAAACATGTTGAAACACGGACGAAATAGTTTGCCAATTTTTGACAATAATGCAGTTTTGAGTGCTGAATACGAATATAACATTTATTTGGGGGGAGAAATGAAAGGAGGTATTGAAAAAAGAAAATTTAATGTGCACTAGTTTATGCTGCGCGTAGCACTAAATGACTTTGTGTACGTGGTTGCGCCTTTTTGACATCATTGTGTCTCGAGACACTGTACAAAATGGAAATAGAAAGTATATGGCACGCCTTAAAACAAAGAAATAAAAGACATTGCGGTACCCACCGCGAGATGCTCGATTCCTACTTATGTGAATTTATGTGGCGAAAACGCAATAGAAATGAAAATTTGTTTAAAAAAATATTATGGGATATATCTAAATACAAATGAATGTTTGAACAAATAATAAAAGGACTGAACAATAATATTGGGAAATCATATGGCAGTTTAAGTGCGTTTCATTTCCCTTTCTTTTTACCCAAAGGTTTCGGACAAACCTAAATTTACCGTTTGAAATCTCTTCTTTTTTTTGAGATACTTCCTTTCATTTCTCCAAAAAAAAAACAGGTATTATATTCGTATTCAGCACTCAAAACTGCATCGTTGGCAAAAATTTGATACAAAAAATATGCCTCCCGCCAAACAGAAAAGATCCCGCGGCTGTGTGTTAGGTAGCTGAGTCTAAGGAGGAAGGACTTAAGGACGAGGGGCGGATTCGTGACGCTATTAATAAAAAATAGCAAGTTAGATATAGTGACAGACGATTTAGCTGATTTTTTTTCTATTATCTTAGTCTATCTTAGTCTCCTCTCTTTGTGTGCGTTTAATATATAACCCCCCTCACCTCCAAAGGGTGTGACCTCGCTTCATTGTTTTTTTTGGGGGGGGGGGGGCGGAGCTAATAGTCAGAAATATGTTCGTCAGTTTTTTTGTTGACCTTTGGGCGGAGTTACAAGAGGTATGTGCCTTTAATGAAACTACATTTTTTTCCAAGTTGGGCCTAATCCAATATCAGAAAGACCGTTTTGCATTTGACAGGTCCTCTAAAATTTTAACCAGTCAAAGTACATACCGCCCCCCCCCCCCCTGTATTTACGCGGCTTGCTTCTGCTATCTATTATTGAGATCGTTTCGTCTGGCAGCTGTTTCATAGTGTGCCTATGTTTGTGTGACCGCGAGGGAACTTTGGCTGCCCGCTTGCTTGACTTGTACTTCTCATAATAAATATACAATTGTGATATAAATATTTCTCTTTATTTTACATTAGTTCACTACTTATTATATAGCATATTATCTCATTAATTAATAAATATACCCATTTGTGGGGTTCCTCGCTGGGCTTACCTATCCTGCAATTTGGGTGTCAATTTCCTTTGCAATTTTGAATGCTACAGTTCCATTTTTAGAAAGATGTTCTCATTCCGCCCTTATGCTTTCTCAGGGAGCCCTTTCAAATTTCCTCCAGCGCAGAGGGCGCTTCTCCATCTTCTTTATTGAAGGATTCGGGGTTTTATTTGCAGCCGACCTTGGGCGACTCCATCTTAGTTCCCACCATCCGGTGTCCTGAACGGCGCCTCTGATGCTGGTACCACCATCCGGCAATGTGTCCTCCAAATCTTGACCCAAACATCTTAAGGAGCATGTTACCATTATGCACATCAAAGGCGCCCTTCAGGACACCGGACGGTAATCTATACACGCAAGTGGATGGAGTGGCTATGGGGTCACCCTGTAGATAGAGCGTACGAGAAGTGCAGGCGAGCGGCTTAAAAGCTTCGTTTGAATGAGTCTTTTTTGAGACTCAGGATGGCCGAGTGGATTCGCCACTGGCTAACAGTGGTCAAGCGACGCGGGAAGCCGTTCGCAACTCGCCTACGCTATTATTTTTCATTTGCCCATTTTCCTACTCCCCTTTATCTACAATGGAGCCCAGACCCGGGAGGGGGAGCGTTAGCCCTTGGATAACATTTCCAAACGGGCTCTCTTCCTTTCTTCAAATACGCTCCGCTTCTAGGAGAGGGGTTGTATAGCGTACGAGAAGTGCAGGCGAGCGGCTTAAAAGTTTCGTTTGAATGAGTCTTTTTTGAGACTCAGGATGGCGAGTGGATTCGCCGCTGGCTAACAGTGGTCCAGCGACGCGGGAAGCTGTTCGCAACTGGCCTACGCTATTATTTCTTCTTTTTTTTACAGATATAAATATATTCATAAAATCAACGAATGTACAATGAGATAAGTAGGTTAGGTGTAGAATGTAAGATATTTTGACATGATTTACAGTAAAAAGATGCGAAGAGAATTGAAATAAGTGAATTTAATATGGTGGAATAAAATGTTGAATATATAGTAAATAATTTAGAGTATATTTGATATGGAATAAATGTAGTAATTTAGAGTATATATGTAGTAAATTAGATTATCTATAAGTATCTATAATGACTGGATCAGGGCTGCAATGAGAAGCAAATATAATTAGGACTTACTCTCGTATTGTCGTTTGCAAAGAATGTGAGAGTGGAATTAATTCAGTATGATTTGTTTGCAGGTAAATGAATAATTGTAGAAAGAATGGTTACCGACCTTTATACGAAGAAAGCAGCGAGTGGAGTGTGCAGGATCGCGTGCTCTTTTGATCGTGCTGGGAACGTGTGTTTGTTTGTTCGTGTGTGAAATTCAAGAGATGTTGTTTGGAACAGTATACGTTAATTGAATTGAGAAGAAAATAAATGAATTAATTAATTATTAAGTTTAACATAAATGATTTGATTTACAAGAGTTGAAGTAAATTAATTAAAAAGATTAAATTGACAAAGTTAGAGTAAAATAAATGAATGATTAAATTAACAGTTAAGGATTGCATAATATGAATGAATTATTTAAATGACAAAAGAATTGAATTTTATACATAATAAATGATGATATATATATTTAAGTTTCCCAGGAGGTTTTTATTATAGGAATGCCCAGAGGCATTGCTATAGTCTAAGTCCAACATACGAGTTGTATAGCTTGAGAATAACTCCCTTACTTTCATAACCATTCAAGAATAAATATTTTTGTAAATAGGTGAAGGAGCCCAAAGGAAAGAATTCTCCTAACATTGGATTTATTTCACTGAAATAAACACAGAACTTAAGAATACAAATAAAATAATACATATAATAAACACCTCGCATAAGCACACACATATGTATATATAGGCACATGTACATTTCACAAACGAATAATTATTAATGGCAATGTATAAGTGGCATAATGTTGGTTTCACGAACCTAGGAGTACAGTTAGAAGAGTAACTACAAGAACTTTATCGCCAGCAATAAATCTATTTCAACTTTCATGTAATATTTAAATTTCTCTAAATTTACTTTAAACAAAGTAATACCTAATAAAAGAAAGAAAATCAGGTTAGTTATAAACTTAATCCAAAACAAATTATAACAATCTTCCTCTCTTCAAATAAAAAAATGCTAAAATACAATGAAATACTAGATTAAGCGTCTAATAGAAATATTTACAGGATCTAGCAGTTTTCAATGTAACGTTCAACGGGCTTTCGAGGTCGAGTATAGCAACGAAGAATAGTTTCAGGGGCGGCGTCAGGGTAGCAGCTGGAAGAGGAACATTGTAAGATGCATCGTTTTCAATAGAACAGTCAACAAGCTTTCTATATTGAGTAGATCGACGAGGAAATTTTCAGGGGAGGCTTCAGGGAGAGTAACTGGAGAGGGAACATCATGACATGATGAATTAGGATCTAGTTTAGTTTTAACATTTACAGCAACATTAGGAAATGGGATGAGGGATTTTGTATCGGAATTAAGATTAGGAATATCTTCGATCTCGTTTAACGGGGTCTCTCCGGCTGGGGCTAAATCGTGGATAGCCCCCGCATCTTCTTGGTTGTCTGGAAATCTGACGTGTGCATATTTAGGATTGGCTTCGATTAATTCCCCTTTGCGTACTAAGGGATCGTCCTTATTCCGTACATGTCGCTTTAACAATACTTTACCAGGTGAAGCACGCCAGCTAGGTATACTCATTCCGGTCATAGTCTTTCGAGTAAATAAAAAAAAAACGTTCGTGAGGAGTTGCGTTTGTTGAAGTACATAACAATGAACGCAAGGAATGAAGAGCACCCTGGAGGACGTCTTCCTAATGGTTAATTCTCAGGTTTCTAAGGCTCTAACGCCAAGGTAACAGTTTTCCATACAATTCCTACATAACATTCACATTGTCCATTCCCGGTATGAGGGTAAGGTGTTGAACGACTCATTGGAACTCCTCTCTCGTGCAAAAATTATTTTAGTTTGGCAGACATGAAAGAAGTATCTCGATCCGAATGCACGCACCCTGGTAACCCGATAAGAGAAAACAACATAGTAAGACAATGTATAACAGTTGATGAAGAAATATCCTTACAAGGCAAAGAAAAGGGAAAACGCGAGTATTCGTCTACCAGAATTAATAAATACTTATTGGGAGAAGAAGATGGTAGTGGTCCTTTAAAGTCCAGACTGATTTGATCAAAAGGGTGCATTGCACGGATAAGCTATTGGCTCTCTGGGCGATAATATCGAGGTTTTAACCTTTGGCACGTTTATCATCCTAACACCACTCGCTTAACGTCATCTACAGAATAAGGCAAGTTTCGTACTAGAATAAAAGGGATGAAATGGTGTAATCCTTGGATGACAGAGAGCTTTATTTAGCTCGACAAGATTGTGGATCATGCTTGAGCAGAAAGTGCGCGATAGGGCGTCAGCATATCTGACGACCGAACTAGAACGATGCATAACTTCGTAACAAAAGGGCATCAATTCTAAACGCCATCTAGCAATCTTTTCGTTCTTTATTTTACTCTAATGACGTGAATCAAACATGTAAGATACAGATTTTTTTATCTGTAATTAAGGTAAAATTACGACCGAGAAGAAAATGGCGCTATCTTTTGATCGCCTCAACAATAGCAAAGTTCTCTTTTTTGACAGAGCAGTGATTTCTTTCGGAAGACTTTAAAGATCTCGAAAAAAAGGGAACGTGCTGTCCATTTTGGTTCAGAGTGGCCGCAATAGCGCTACTTGAGGCATCGGTTTCCAGTGTAAACGGTAAATTTTCGTCTATTTTTTCCCTTACAGCGTTAATAATAGCTGATTTTAATTCCTCGATGGCATTTGTAGCTTCTTCAGAAAGTGGAAACGGGCAATTAATTAGGGAACGAATTCGTTGAGAAAATCTTGGAACCCACCGCGAGTAGTATGCAAGCAATCCGACTAATCGAGATAATGATTCTTGGCTCGTTGGTACGGGCCTATCCTTGAGAGCAGCGAGGCATGAAGAATCTGCGCGGAGTTCATTTTGGCAAACTTGATAACCTAGAATAGATATAGTATTAGTTAAAAATGTTCATTCATTTTCATTTAAGGTCATTTTATGTTTCTCAGCAGCTTTGAGAAACTTAGTTAGCTTTTTATCATGTTCCTCTCGTGTGCGGCCGCAAATAGTAACATTGGTGAGGTAAGCATACGTGTCTCAAGATTATTTTTACGAATGAAATCGTCCATAATTCTCTGGAAGCAGACAACACCGATGGTTAGACCAAAACTTAATCGTTTAAATTGGAAAAGCCTCCTATCCACCTCAAAAGCAGTGTGAATTTTATCCTCAGGGTGAAATGGAACACAATGATAAGCACTACTACTTAGGTCGATGGGGCTAAATATGCATCCTTTAGGTCGATATCTTATTAACCAATTCTTCAACATTGGGTAATGGATACGCATCAAATTAAGTAAACTTGCGCTCGCCGGGGAGAGGTGCTCGGTTCGATGATGTCTTCCTTGAGCATGCGTGCTACTTAAGAACGAATAAATTTAGAGTAGGACGCTTTAAATATGCGTGATTTCGTAATGCCTGGTCTGCAATCTGATGATAAGTTGGTGAAAACTCTTGAAGGAGCCGTACTCATAGAAGCCAGAGAGCACACTCCGAGGGCAAATTGAGGAGCCCCAAAGTTTAGCTTAAAGGAGGAATGTTTACTTAGGAAAGGGATTCATAAAATAATGTGAGCACAACATTCAGGTAAAAGGAACAAACGTACAGTCCGGTACTCACGGCTTCCGACTTTTATACTAACCTCACAACACTCCTTGGTAGGAGATGTTAAATTTGTAGATGCCATAGATATAGTACCTATATAAGGTTTGAGATGGAATTAAAGTAGTTCGCAACATATTTTGAAATGAAGTTCTCAGAACTGCTGGTGTCTAGAAGAACCGTGAGAACACAACCAATCACCTCCACTTCTAGATATAACTTTTTCAAAATTCATGGCACACTAGCGAGAACGGGATTGGAGGTTAATACTGAGACTTCATTTTTAGATGACTTACATACCTTCGAAAAATGTCGTCTCTTCTTGCATTTGAAACAAGTAGCATCACTTGCCGGACAGCGAGCACGGTTATGGTGCGAGGAATTTCGGCGATAATAACATATTTTATGTTTTCGAAGTGAAGGAGCTGCAGCACAATCCGAACCCTCAGGCTTAGGATTAGAACAGTCGACTTCAGCATCCAGCTCATGCGATTCTACTGAAGATACACGACCAAAAGGGAATGATGCATAGGCCTCCGAATCCATGATGGCAATCTCTAACGATGTCGCTCGATCAACAGCTGAAGATAATGTAAATGTTTTGTTTCCTAGAAGTTTCGTTCGGATTTTTTATGATGAAATCCCAGTAATAAAGGCATCTCGAATATACTCGTTTATATACGTTTCAGCATTCGCAGCCTATAAATTGCAATCCAAACTGAGTGTCTGAAGAGCACGTACATATTCATGAATTATTTTCCCCTCTGATTGTTTACGAGTCGCGAGCTTGTGTTGCACTACGACTTCATGAAAGCGCTTTTGAGCGCAGAAAGAGCAACATCGAAAGTAGTACATTGGGAAATTATATCGAAATTTTCGGGAGAAACTTAATTGGCTAGGGGCCCTGAATACGAATCACTTGCACCTTCAATTTATGCTTTGTACCTCGAGAAGACAAACAACCAGTATTAAAATACAAGGGCAGCTTCTGGTGCAGTTGGAAGAACTAAGGGGGTGTGTCGTGAGTTAGCCGAGATTATAAACTTTTTATTTATTAGGATTAATAAAAATGAGTCGTACGTTCGTACTTACAGTGATCGCTACAAGATCGATCTCTAAGAGCGCTTTTCTTAATCTTTATTCTATTGAATGAATAAAAGGGAATTTCTTTCTTTAATATACCAAATAATGCCAACGCAACTCGTTCAAGGATAATTTAAATACTTCGACCAAAAATAGATTTTTACTGTACATTAATCAATTCAAACAAAAATTTCTATATATACTCGAAAAAAATATCACTAAAAAAATGTTTTTCAAGTCCCGCTACCGATACTCGGTTCTTAGTGACTTTACGGGAGAACAGTTTACTTTAAACTAAATTCGTCTTTATGATATACAAATAATCTACTTTAAACGCATGGGGACATGAAAATAGGATTGATTGCTTGCATAATGTAATGGTCATTGCCCAAAGAATCCAAACGAAATACCTTCGTTAAATTATGTCCGGAGAGGTGTCGTGAGTGTAATTTGTTGGCTTCTCACTAGATGGCGTTACTTCGAATAAAAGATGGGCGAGTGACGTCACTAGGAATTTCGAGGAGCTGAATAGCAGTAATCAAAACAAACCCCGATTGGAGAGGCGAGGAGTTAAACGTTTATGACCTTGAAACGCGGGTTTCAGACGAGGGTTGCAGCTGGCTATAGAGCTTCTATTTTGGATGAGAAATCTATCTAGTTTGGGCTTGGAGATAAGATCACTTGACGATCTTTATTTCTCGAACTGTGCCAAGGGTACTTGGAGCTAAGACCACTTGACGATCTTTGGTTATCGAACTGTGCCGATTATTCTTGGTGCAATCTGGTATTGCCCAAGAAAATGAAAGTGCTTTTTAACTTGCTGGAGGACTTCTCTCCCCACAAGTTCTTCTCGACCTCGTGACAAAAAACGAAAAAGTCCTCATTTTCTCTTGACGAACCGTTTTATGCTAGACTTACTCCCGCGAGGTAAATGGGAGGCGGGTAGCAAGGGGAGACCCGAGAGTGTCCTGGCTTTTGAGCGTCTGTTCTTTCTCTACCTCGACCTTTTGAACTTATGAAAAATATATCTCCTGTTGATTCAACAGAAGTGGGTATTAATTCAGTCGGGCTTGGCGTCTTGTCGCTCTGGAAGAGGGTAATACGAGATCGACAGTTTGCATTTTTTAATGGATTGTTTATAAGTACACCCTCAAAGGGCCTGCCTTTTGAGCTGAGGTCAGGAATAACTGTCTCCTAAATTTACCAATTTTTCCGTTCTTGAATGTTACCGAAGACCGGGTTGGAGGGCTCAGAGAAATCCAGGTGAGCTTTGTTTTTCCTTCATTATTTCTCTTCGCCATGGGGGAGACCTCGATATATATGTACACTCGCAATTACAACTGCCTTGGATAACTAGTATATCTCTACAGGGTGCCTTTTATAAGTGAAAGGAACGCCGGTTAACTGTTTGTTGGTAGATACGTAGGGGTTGCCAGTTATGGTTGATTTTTGGAAGGGCACGTTACCGTTTCCTTTATAGCGTGATGTAGGGACGATCATCAGTTACCACTTTATGATAGGAGGAGTTTAGGCCGTGAGCTTTCGCCTTTCTTAAGGCATCTTCAGACGGAAGTTTTCGTTATTGTTGAGGCTGCGTTGATTTTGTGTTTTCCCTTGGGTTGGCCTCCTTTACGGGTGAGGTAGCTTATTGCTGGTCGTGAGCAGGGAAGAATGAAATTGATTTTCATTCTTTGGTATTTTTATAGGTCTATGTCAGAGTACCTTGTTTCTTTAGAATAAATCACGTGAATAACCATATACTATAGGTGTTAAGTTTGGAGTCCATCTCTTTAAGGAGAAGAGCCTTCAAAATCTTTAGGCGGCGAAGGTCAGGGTTTCTTCTGAGTATGGTAGTGTTTTCGACCAGAGTTGCTCTTGTAATCTGTGCGTTATGCTTTTCTTTCTAATGTGTCTTTATTCCTCCGTCTTGGAAATGCATCGTTAGACGCCGGTTTTGCCTCCTTTACCGGTGAGGTAGCTCATTGCTGGTCGTAAGCAGCGAAGAATGAAATTGATTTTCATACTATAAAATTGGTGACCAGACCCGAGAGGGAGAGCGTTAGCCCTTGGATAACGTTTCAAAACGGGCTCTCTTCATCTCTTCAAAATACGCTCCGCTTCTAGGAGGGGGGTTGTAAAGCGTTACAGAAGTGCAGGTGAGCGGCTTAAAAGCTTCGTTTGAATGAGTCTTTTTTGAGACTCAGGATGGCCGAGTGGATTCGCCATCGACAAATCGAGAAGACTGAAAAAAGAACGGTGGTCTTTGGAGGTGCGAACGAAAAAGTTAAATTGATGAAATACGTCGTCATGGCTTACGTGTCCCGTTAACTCAGTCGGTAGAGCATTGGTCTATATAACCAGAGGTCTGAGGTTCGAGTCCTTATCGGGCAATGTTTTTTTTTCTCTCTGATTTTTCTCGGGTCACTTCCAGTAGGATCTCTTCTCTCTTGTTTCTGTATATCACTTCTCCACACATACCTTTATCAATCGTTTAAGCTTGAGTGTGGATGCGTGCTAGTTTGCGCGCCAACCACACCGGCCGATAGCTTTCGGTCGCTCAAAGAAGGGATGCCGGGCTTTTACAACTGCATATATATATATATATATATATATATATATATATATATATATATATATATGGTATCTCGCCCCGATCCTCTCTTTCCTTTGCAGAGAGGGAAAAAGTCACTTGAGGAATTTAAAAGAACTGCTAGTATGGCTGAGAGGACTCAACTGAAACAAGGTCTGCTGACCAAAATGTCACCTGCTCTCACTTATTCTGATTTATGACCTTACGATCTTCAAAACTTTTAATAATTCCCGGATTAACCTTGGGAGGACCTTGACCATTCTATAATTCCGAAGACAATGTAAAACAACCGAAGAGTTTTAAAGTTCATTAGAATTGGCCGAATAGTTATGATGTCATTGCCAAAACAAAATAATTCCCGGTCTAATCTCGGGAGGACTTTGCCAATTATATATTTCGAAAGAGAATGTAAAAAACAAAACAAACATAACTGTTGCAAATTTCAGTAGAATCAGCCGAAAAGTAACAATGGCATTACAAAAACAAAAGAACAAAACAAACCGGGGACCGACCGACTGACATAGCGAGATATAGAGTCGCCCGCGACAAAAAAGAGGCTTTTATTTTGTACACTTTTTATTCCTTTTTAAAGAACAACACCGTGTACTACTATAATATAATGCCAGACTAATTATACTATGCAGTATGCTCTAATGAATTTTCTATATTTTTCTTATATATTGTAATATCATATATAATAATAATCAGGAAAATGAATAATTATTTTGTCTCGGCCTTCTGTGCCTAAGGGCAAAAACCTAATTATTACTATTTTTTTACATCCCTGCGGGGCCTCCTGAAGCGATGGGCCTGTAGCACGTGTTACATGTGCTACTGTGTTAAACCAGCCCTGGTGTTAAGTGTAACCCCATTCTGAAATTGATTAATTTAGGTTAAATTTGGTGCGATAAACGCGTTTATTGTGGCAATGACTTTACACGGTATCGAGTTCAAACTTCAGGGTTGCGCTTATTTCTTTTGCAGAAACACTATAAGGTAAGGAAACGAAACTCTTGTTTAAGATTTACCTTATGCATTCAAATCTACTGTAGGCTTTCAAATTAGCAATATTACTATTTATGTTTTTAGATTGCGGGGTGTGTGGGGGTTTCGAAAGTACCTAATTTTTTTTAATTTTTGGCGCAAATGGCTTCAAGTAGGTGACTCTATCGTCGTCTTAAATGACCTAAAAGTCATATATTTCATGCATCATTCTACAAAGAATAGTCTTTAGAATATTTATATAGAATTTTAATGGATATTTACCATAGCTGGGCGTTGCGACTTTGCCGCATATGAATTTCGAAATCGCAAAGTCCCAAACATTTTGAAAAAGTCGGACTAAGCAAAGTCGCACCGCCATGAACAAAGATGTCTAGGGATGGGATAGAACAAAGGGGGGAGGGGGGCAGAGTGGAAAAGGACCACAGCCAAGACCCAGGCCCTGCGGAACCTCCAGAACAGGTGGTCCCCAGTTGCAGCCAACCAGATCAAGGGGGCCGCCAAATAAAACTGAAGACTCCAGTGGCGACTAGGTATAGCAATGCCCTCTGGCATTCCTATAAAATATTCGCATACTTTCCTTTTTAAATCAATGTTAAAATATCCAATTATTTTTCTATTTAATTTCATCCATTTCTATTCAATCTTATGTAAAACTTATATATCATCTCAAATAATCCTATATTAATTTACCAATATATTTTTGTATAAATAATTTCATCCAAAAATCGTGGCTAAGATACATTTTTTTGGCAACACTTCCCTTAGTCAAACATACAAACTAACACGCTTTGATGGCTCTTCAACATTGAACACAAATATTCCTCACTTGTGTCTCGTCATTCTCATCGTAAATGTTAGTAAATATTCCTTCTCTATTTAATCATTTTACTCCAAACAAATCATACTGAGTTTAATTCCTCTTTCTCTCATTCCAGTCCCCCATACACAATATTTGCTACCTTGTTACCTATTTACCATTACCTATATATCTACCTTACACCAAGCCTAGTCACGACGAAAATTCAGTATTAAACTCATGTTCATTTTGTATGATTAATTCAAATTCAATCAATATATTTCAAATATGTTCCATTCTTGTTTATCTATAATAATATATATTTTGTTCTATCCTTGTTGTATTCCATCTATTCCTTAACGATTTCGTGGTCAGCCATTAATCTTAATTTCACCATAAGCTGAGCCGCTCGAGCCTTTTTACGATTCAATAACTCTCCTCAAAATCTTATAGATATAGGTTTGTTGTTAAGTATCTATCTAGGTTCATATCACGATTGCCTTATATCTATATAGGTTCTATTATAAAATTTAGCATGAGAAATTGTTGGCGATTATATAAAATTGGATTTTATAATTTTTTGATAGTTTATTTAAATAAAATGTTTTATTTCTACAGATGGAACTCTCTCTATGATTATGTGGTGCTCCTGCTGGAGGTCCTGAGTGCTGGTGACCAGCTGGATACCATCAACACCATCCTGATCAACCAGCCCAAGGGGTGTTCTCCCATCACAGAGGTGGACATCAAGGTAAGCATAAGGTAGCGCACTAATAGCGATCGCTATTTTAATATTTTTACTTACAGATGAAATGCTATTAAGTTTAATTATATAAGCTTAGTTAACTAAACAATGTCGATATATTAATGTTCATTTTTCAGGTCCTCAAAGAGTACAAGCTAGTGATGCAGCCTGTGGGGCAGTGCCTGAATATGATTCAAGGGGGGGAGAAAGGCCTACATGGGCATCCTCCCACCAGCCTCTGGTTGATGAAGGCCAGCCTGGAGGACTAGAGCTAGAATGGTGACCTGGTGTATGCCAGGCCCTCCTCAGGGGCTATGAAAAGAGGTTTGGCCACCTCTTTGAGGATGGCGACCTCATTATGGCCACAGCCGTCCACGCCAACTTCACCCCCAAGGCCCTGGAGAGCATTGCCCCTGACAAGGTGGAAGAGATCAGGGACAGGGAGGAGGAGGAGCAGCAGCGTCAGCCTGGACAGACAGAAGTACAGGAACCCCGGAACTTGGACGCCCGCCTCTTCAACAAGTTGTTTGCTAGAGGCCCGACCAACCAGTAGCATGATGTGAGGAAGATCCTGAGGAAGTACATGGAGGAGTGGGTGCCCTCTAAAGGCGAGTTGACCTGGTCCTTTTTCCCCTCCCTGCAGAGGGAGGTGTGGATGGACTTATTCATTAAATACAATACCCCCCTCCCCAGCTCTGCAGCTGTGGAGAGGCTATTCAGCACGAGAGGGGACGTCCTCAGGGCCAAGAGGTCCTTCCTGGTTTAGATCAACTTTGAGGAGCTTGTGTTCCTCAAAAGGAACATGGACCTCCTGGAGGAGAAGATGGGCCAGGAGGACATGGGGGAAGATTAGGATGACCTGTAAGTATTAGTTTAGGCAGTGTTTTAACTAAAAACAAAATAATAAATATGTTTTTCTGCCTTATAAAAGCATGTTTCTGTTATCGCGCTAAAGTTTACTTTGTAATTTAGTGGAGTTGTACCGGGGGAAAAAAGTCACAGTCGCAAAGTCACAAGTCGCACTGGAGGAGGTTGGGGGGGGGGGGGCAGAGGCAAAGTCGCACCTGAAAAAATTAAAGTCGCGCCCATCTATGATATTTACATTGAGGAGCAATTTATTTCTTTAGTTTAGTAAATGCCTATTCTGACGTCCGAAATAGTGTCACTAAACAATCGTGACCGTGGAGAAAGTATTTTTTCAATAAAATTATCGCAGTGTTTTGCTGCCATAAACGGATTACAATAAACAAAATCAAATTGCTACTGTTTGTATTTTCCTGGTGTTTAGGAATGACGTCATAATGCGTCGTCGTGATTTAGCTGTCCTCTCTTCAGCAGAAGGGCAACTACAATTTGTAAACATTATTAAAATATCGACCCTTCTTGCCCATTGGGAAAAAGTAAGATATTTGGTTTATAAAAAGTGATTATTTATTTTGCCAAGTTACTATTCGCTTATCGAAAATTATTTTTGCTTAGATTCGAAATATTAATTCTTTTTTGTAATTTAATCTCTGCATTTCCCGATTATATCGTGATAGTATTACCGTCAGACGGCTATGCAATACAGAAACATGCAAGGAAAAATAACACTGGCATGTCTAGCACCGTCTATGTTGGTGCAGATATACTTCAGATGGGTTAGTACCCTCCTCCTTGAGGTACCGATACCTCAAATAGGAGGGTATTAACCCATCTGAAGTGTAACATAACCTAACATAATTTCACTGATGACAAAAGACTTAAGGGCCTATCAAAGGTCATCCGTATCCATCAAATCCCACCCACATAATGCATCCATAGGAAAGTGTATGTACACCAAATAGTAGCAATAAGAGAGACCAACTACCCTTATTAGTGAAAATAGAAGAACTATATATTATTTTTATAACAGAGCAATATAAGTGCAAAGGATGTCAGCCAACTACTTCAATATCGACAAGTACAACATCTTCAGGAAAGACAGAGACAAATGGGAGGTGGAGTCGCAGTCTTGGTTCACAAGTCTCTTGTGGCCCCCAAATTAGAAAATGATGCTTGGATGGATGTTGAAGCACTGACCACTGCTGTACATATGGGTAACAACAAAGTAATTTTAGGATGTATATACAAACCCCTGGGGTCAAGCCCTCAGTACAACTATATTGTAAGGAACACAATTTCAGAAATGTGCAATTATGCTGGTAATCAAGTGTTGCTGTGTGGAGACTTCAACTTTAGGGAAATCAGGTTGATGGAGCATGCTGTATCTGGTGGACCTGAGAGTGAGCAGGCTAAGTTCTACGATGCTTGCCAGGACTCCTATCTCCTTCAGCACATTGATCAGTTTACTCGAGCCCATGGAAGTGATGACCCATCACTTCTTGATCATATTTTGACAAAGAGTGAACTGGAGGTTGAGGATATCCAGTATAGGGCCCCTATAGGATCCAGCGATCATGTGGTCTTAGTCTTTATTTTGGACTAGAGAATGGTGCAGCAATAGATGAAGCTACTGAACAAGCTTAGCTACTTCAAATGGGACTACCAGGCCATAAACCAGTTTTTCAACCAGACAAACTGGAATACCTGCCTGCAGGGCAAATCTATGCAAGAAATGGGGAATATCTTCACTAGCAAATGCAATGAGGCTGTCTTGTAGTATGTTCCAAGGCAGCTGGTTTACCAACACAGAGGAAAGAAAAAACCCAAATGGATGATCTCTCACCTCATGAAGAAAATTGAGGACAAAGACAGAGCATGGATGAAGTATAGGAGGAGAAAGATAAGGTGTAGTTAACAAACCTACTGCAACAAAAGAAAGCAGTGAGAGTGGCCAAATATTGCTTTGAGTGGAGGTTAGCGCAGGACACAAAGACCAACCCACAAGCCTTCTACGCCTACTGCAGGAGCAAGATGACTGTCAAGGAGGAAGTAACCCAGCTAACAAGGCAAGACAAATGACTCACCATCAGCAACCTTGAAAGTAGTGAAATTCTGAATGAAGCCTTCCAAGGGGTCTTCAAGCATGAAACAGGTGGATTTCAGGATAACTTGGATGAATATAGAGGTCACCACATTCAGGAATGTGACTTCATAGTGGAAGAAGTGGAATGACTCCTGGAGCAGAGCAGCTCAAGTGTTCATCAGCACTTAAGGGATGCAGCTCTAGCCTAGCCTTCCCCCTATGGATCGTCTTTCAAGAATCGATGAGGACTGGGACCCTACCTGATGACTGGCGATCAGCTACGATAACTCCAATATACAAAAAAGGGAAGAAAACCGATCCCCTCAATTACTAACCAGTGAGTCTAACCTCAGTACCATGTAAAATCCTGGAAAGAATCATCAGAAAGCAGTTGGCCAACCACCTTGAGCACATTATCATCCTGGGTGCCCACCAGCATGGATTTAGAGCAAGAAGATTCTGCCTCACCCAACTGCTGGAATACCTTGAAGAGCTTGAGACTGCCATGGGCAAGCAAAAAGCATTGGATGTCATCTACATGGACTGCAAAATGGCATTTGACACTGTGCCACACAAATGGCTGGTTGCAAAACTCTGAATGGTGGGCATCTGGGGGGGAGTACAAGAAATGGATTCAGGCCTTCCTGGGAGGTAGAAGGCAGAGAGTGGCTGTGAGGGGAGCACTCTTAACAACATCTTAGACAGCCTGGATTCATCTGGAAAGCTATTCGCCGATGATGCAAAAATCTACAGAAGACTGACATCACTGAGTGACAGGGAAACCCTCTAGGCCAACCTTATCAAACTACAGGAATGGAGCAACCAGTAGTGGCTTCTGGGTTTTAATGAGAGCAAATGTAAGGTAATGCACATTGGGAGAGACAACCCTGGACATATATACACCATGGGAGACAATGACCTGGAGTCCATTAGTGAAGATTTTTTTAAATTTTATGGAGCCCATCTGGCAACTACCCGCATAAGTGAAGAGAGAAATCTAGGGATCATTATCACTCACGACTTGAAACCTGCTCTGCACATAGCCAAATCAGCAGCAAAAGCCAACTCTATATTGGGCAGGGTAAAAAAAACACCTTCACCTACATGGACCCGGACATGTTTTTGGCACTGTACAAATCCCTTATCAGACCCCTACTGGAGTATGCTGTCCTGGCCTGGTCTCCCCAAGGTAGAGGAGACATAGAGGCCCTCAAGAAAGTCCAGCGAAGAGCTAAGAAGCTAGTGCCTACCCTCAGAGATCTCCTCTATAAAGTTCGGCTATCAAGAAGAGGGCTAACAATGCTTGAAGACAGGAGAGCAAGAGGAGACATGCTGGAAGTCTTCAAGATTCTGAAAGGGTACAAGAATATTTACCACTCCTATTTTTTAAAACTAGCCCCAAGAGTTCTGCATATGGACACCAGAGTTCACAGCCTCAAGCTCCAGAGGCCACATCACTGCACAACAAAGAGGAGCAGATTCTTTGACACTAGAGTAATCGATAAATGGAACAGAGTCACTGAAAATATAGTCTCTGGAACAAGTGTAAATGCATTTAAGAACAACTACGATAACTACATAAAATAACCCCTGACAAGAGGCAACCCTATGAGCTTGGCTTCCTAGCCTCTTCGTTGGAATTGATCCGCTGTCTCCAGCTGATCATCAGGTGTTTGATGGAGTTATGGATCCCCTAACTATTTCATATGATTCTGTCAGGAGGTTGCTTTTGGAATTGGATGGGTCAAGTGCATCTGGACCTGATGGTGTTCATTCACAAGTCCTAAAGTCATGTGCTTCAGCATTGGCTTACCCTTTGTGCATCATCTTCCATCAATCTCTCAATTCCGCATCTCTTCCTAGGGATTGGAAACGATCTGCAATGGTTCCAATTTTTAGTTCTGGAATAAGGCGAATCACTAAAAGTTACCGTCCTGTAAGTCTTACTTCTGTCTGTTGCAAGACAATGGAGAGGATGGCTGGTTCCCATAGTGTGGAATACCTCAAAAGTAACGGGCTGCTATCTGTGAACCAGTTTGGATTCAGGTCTGGATGCAGTACAGAGGTTCAGCTACTGATTTTCTATGGGAATATAGCAAAGTGGATGGACAGGGGATTTGTAGTAGATGTGGTGTTTATGGATTTCTCAAAGGCATTTGACCTCGTTTCACACACTTTGCTTATCAATAAACTTCGTCTCTTGGGTTTTGACAATGCTCTAGTTAATTGGATTGAAAGTTTTCTGGTTGGTCGCACTATGTCTGTGTCAGTGTCAGGCAAGTTGAGCTCTGAGAGAGATGTTACTAGTGGGGTTCCACAGGGTTCAGTCCTTGGTCCTATTTTGTTTCTCATTTATGCCAATTATATTACAAAGGATGTCAACTCAGATTGGAAGGCATTTGCGGATGACTTTAAGCTATGTGTTTGCTACCCAGTTGGATCATCTGTTAATGGTAATAATGCAGCACAAGCTCTTCAAAGAGACCTAGATTCTATAAGTGAAGTCAGCAAATCATGGAATCTCAGATTGAATCCACTGAAGTGCTATGCAATGAGATTTGGCGGAGGTGCAAGTCATAATGATCCACCAATTCAATATTTTATTGATCAGCAAGCGCTTCAGTATGTTGAATCCTACAAGGATTTGGGTGTAATCGTGGACTCTTCCTTCAAATTCCATCAACATATACGACTAGTAACTGCTAAAGCTGGAGGACTGATGGGCTAATTGTTGAGATCCACAGCCTGTAGATCAAAGGAATTCATGCTATCTCTTTTTATCTCACACATCTGACCATTAGTTGATTATTGCTCTTGTCTTTCGAATGTGGGATACCTTGGAGATATTAGAAAGCTAGAATCGTTACAACGAAGGTGGACTAGAGAGATAGCAGGTTTAGAAGCCCTCGACTATGTGGCTCGCTTAAAGAGTATTGGTCTCCATTCTATACAAGGACATTTGTTCCATGCAGATATGATAAAGATCTGGAAGTCCTTTAATGCAAATGTAGATGTTGGAATAACAAATATGTTTGAAATGGCGCAAAATGTTGGAACCCATGGTCACTCGCTCAAGATGTCTATCCCAATCTGCAGAAGTGAAGTATTGAGAAGGTCATTTGCAGTGCGGCGAGTTACATTGTGGAATTCACTTCCGCCTAATGTTGTTGGGACCACTTCCATCAGTACATTCAAGAGACTTCTGGAAGGGTTTCTGGGTGATGGATTGTTTGAGATTTCATGATGAGGTGGTGTGGTGGAAGTTAGTAATTAAGGGTATGTCAAAATTAATTAGTCAATTTTTAAATTTTTTAGCGGTTTCTTTTTGGCCTAGTCTTTTGCTTTTCATTGTTTTTTGTGTTTTTTCTGTGTTTTTTGTTTTTACTTTGGATATGTTTTTATGTTCTGTTGTGTGTCTTTTGCTTGTTTCTTCTTCCTAATTAATTAGTCAATTTTTATTTTTTAGTTGTTTCTTTTTGCCTTTGTTTTTGCTTTTTATTAGTTTTGTGTTTTTTTCTATTAACTTTGTATTTGCTTTTACTTTGGATAGGTTTTTGTCTTCTGTTGTGTCTTTGCTTGTTTCTTCTTCCTATTGTTAGCAGTATGTCTTATTTAGAAGCAGTGTTCTTGGTTTTTGTATTTTGATCCTTTTTATTTTTAATGATAGTCTTAGTATTAAGAGGATGTCCTTATTTTGTTGTATGGGTGTTTTCTGGATGGGCTTAGTAGTTGTGTTGTTGTGTTATTTTCAGTTTGTTTATCTTGTTTAGATTGTATTATTATGATGTGTTATCTAGCTATTCCCTGCGCATCATTCCATTGTGTCATTTTTCTTTTTATTGTTGTTCCACCATGGCCAGGGGTCGAGTGGCACAGTGGCGCGTGGGAGTGTAGTGCCTCCGAGTCCCTGATGCATAATTCCTATGCCTAAAGGGGTGCAGCTCAGGAGGCTTCACAGGTGAGAATCCATCACTAACGGTAGGCATCCCTATCATGTTATATCCATTCTCTAACATAGATCATTGATTCAACCTAGAAAACAGTATGTCAGACCCCAAGGATCTATCAGAAGTCATCATTTTACAAACAAAACCATATTTATGCTTATAATTTCAACAAATATGTATCAAATTAAGGTTATTTCTCTGATACCTACTCATAATAATTCATCTGGTGACAGACAGCAAAGAGTTAGTATAGATGGAGTTAAATCTGAGTTGGGGTGTGTTAGCAGTGGAGTTCCGCAAGGATCTGTTTTGGGTCCCTTGCTATTCTTAATTTATATTAATGATCTTGACATAGGTATAAGTAGTGACCTGAGTAAATTTGCTGATGATACTATGCTAGGTAGGGCCATTAGGGCTGATTCTGATGCTGTTGTAATGCAGGAGGAATTGACCATTCTGTCCAATTGGGCCGAGAAAGGGCAAATGAAGTTTAACATAGACAAATGTAGTGTACTTAGTATAGGTAGAAATAATCCATTGAATAGTTATAAATTAAATGGGAGAATTTTAGGGAGGACCGATTGTGAGAGGGACTTGGGTATTTTGGTAAGTTCAGACCTTCGTCCTAGAAAGCAATGCCTAAATGCTAAGAATAAAGCTAACAGGATATTGGGATTCATTAGGAGGAGTGTAAGCAATAAGAGTGCTGAAGTCATTCTAAAACTGTATCTGGCACTAGTTAGGCCTCATCTAGACTATGCAGTACAATTTGGGTCACCATATTATAGGAAGGATATTGATTTGCTTGAGTCTGTGCAGAGAAGGATGACAAAGATGATTGGTGGGCTAAGGAACTTACCTTATGGTGAAAGGCTCAGAAAACTAAATCTACATACATTGGAAAGGAGAAGAGTCAGAGGGGAATTGATTGAAGTCTTCAAATGGGTAAAAGGATATAATAAAGGGGATCTGGGTAAGGTTCTTATACTTAGTGAACATGACAGGACACGTAGCAATGGGTTTAAGCTCGATAAGTATAGGTTTAGGAAGGAGATTGGGAGGAATTGGTTTACAAATCGTGTGGTAGATGAATGGAATAGGCTCACTAGACATGTGATAGAAGCCTCCTCTCTGGGTAGTTTTAAGAATAGATTAGATAAATATATGGATGAAGCTGCTAGATGGGACTGACTTTTTTTTATGTATATATTTTCTAAGGAGTGGGGAGATTATATTTTGCGGTTGCATGAATGGACATAATCCTCTGGATGCATTTTATGCATATTGTAGATTAGATCTGATGAACTCCTGTAAAGGGTGACAATGTTGATGACTTTTCTCTGGTAAGAAATCTTTTGTGTGTTGACCGTGAATGGTCTTTTGCAGTCTCCTTCTTTTCTTATGTTCTTCTTATGTTCTTATCTCTCCTTCTACCGGTTATGGCTATCATGGGTACCCACAATTCATGATCATTGATCTGTTACTTTGATCTGTTCTTACTATAATATAATTATTAAACTAAGTAATTATTAATATTATATAAAAATAGATATAGCTATTCTTTTTCTATGTTATTCTAGTGCCTGTAGCATTTATTTTTAAAAAAACTAAAAATTAAACCCAAGGTTTTTTTTTTCAAAATTATAATTTTATTTTCAAGAAATGAATGCTACTTATCATTATTTTATTCAAAATTCATATCTATTTTTATAATTTCAACAAATATGTATCAAATTTAGGTTATTTCTCTGATACTGACTCATAATTCACCTCTCCTTCTACAGGTTATGGCTATCATGGGACATGGGTATCCCAAATTTTCAATCAGTGATCTGTTACTATGATCTATTCTTACTATAATATAATTATGAAACTAAGTAATTATTAATATATAAAAATAGAGATAGCTATTCTTTTTCTATGTAGCATTTGTTTTTTGAAAAACCCAAGATTTGAAAAAAACAGAATAAAACCCGGTTTTATTGGGCTTTTTCAAAAATTTGTTTTTTTTGCCAACCCTGATATGAAGGGGTTTTGAAAGAATCTGATGAGGAAATAATAGAAGTTCTTAATGATCATTTTTCTTCAGTATTTACAGAAAAGAATCCAGATAAATTATATGATGATAATTCTATTTCAAGGAAAGTACTGTTGAATACCATTAATGTGAACAGGGAAATAATTAAAGGGCTTATATTGGAGTTAAATACTAGTAAGTCATGTGGTCCAGGCAACATTCATTCTAGGTTACTCAAATAAGGTGTAGATAGTATTGCAGTAGCTCTTGGGTTGAAGAAAATACCTAATGATTAGAAATTAGTGAATGTAGTGCCAATTTTTAAAAAGGGAAGTAAAGAGCACCCAAATAACTTTAGGTTGGTAAATGATCTGGCAGACTGAGAAAAACAAATTTGTCAACAGACATGCTTATGAAATGTTTAGTAGTGAATAATCCCAAAATAACTGAAAGAACTCAAATTTAATTTCAATAATTTATTATCTGATGTTTCTGAATGAACTATCTAGGAGTGGCTAAACCCCCTCCCCCCTTGGATTACCCTCTCACCATGCTGCAAAGAAACCATTTATTAATGAAAAAATGTGTAACAAACGTGTCTCATTTTGTAAAAAATACATTCATTGGACTGTTGAGGAGTGGAAAAAAGTTTTATTCATCGCTGAGTCAATATTTTAACATTCAGAAGCTGTCCTAAAAAGGTTTGTCAGCCCATTGGCTAAAAAAAAATGGAACTTAAATACATCCAAAAGACAATGAAACACCTGCCATGTGTGATGATTTGGGGTTGTTTCAGTTTCCAAGAGAGGAAGCATATATTTCCTTCCTAAGAACACAACTATGAATGGTGCATGGTATTTAGCAATGTTACAGGAGAAACTTCCAGTGGTAATGACAATCCATGAGACAGACACAGTCATGCATGATGGGGCACCTTGTCACAAACTAAAATTGTAACAAAATGGCTTACTGCCAATAAATTTAATATTTTGCATTGGCCTGGTAATAGCCAGATCTCAATCCCCTCGAAAATTTATATCTAATAATAAAAAAATAAGATTGAAGGCCAAGACACTACCTTGATTGAAAAATTAAAAGAGGCCATCATAAAGGTATGGTTCAATGAAATATCAGTGGAAGTTTGTCAAAACTTGATCAAATCGATGCCGAAGCATCTACAAGTCATCAAATCTAAAGGAAAGATGGCAAAATACTAATATAAAGTTGGTTAGTCAATATTAAACATGGTTTTTTATGTTAAAAATACAAATCTTGAGGGGGATCAGATAACATTTTGCAGGCACTGTATATTGACTTTTTTAAAAAACTATGTTTGTTTGCTTGAAAGATATCCACCAAACATTGCACAAATCCAAGCCTCAGATGCTCTGATGTGGAACTTTATCAAATCCTTTACTATAAAGTCTAGGATCTAGTATTATGCTCAGTCACAAATTAATTTAAATCAAACTAATTTTTTGTGCAAATGTTTACAAAGATAAATTATCATTCCATTCTTTATCACAGATTTATGTACATAATTTTTACATAGTTTATTATTTACTTAAGCCTGCCAATGGAACAGGGTGCTTCCCACAATGATCCAGCATCTAGATTTGATCTCAGGTATACAAGTGTTGTATGTCTGGTTCTTTGTGCTAGGGAGTGCAGCAGATGTATGTGGCAAGCTGGTGTGGTGTTTGCCTATGTTTAGTTTTGAATGGTGATCATATTGGAATCTTAAGAGCAAGACTGAGTGATGTGGGAGGTGTTTGGTCTGGTGGGATTCGGTCCCAGGAATTGGTTGAGCCCTGGTATTTTTTCTAGGAAGGTATGGATTTTGACTGTAGTGACTTGTTTTGTTATTATGAAGAAACTGTAGTGCATAAAAGTCTAGATGAGTAATTATATACCCTCCAAATTTTTTTCAATCATGGACAAATCCCCTAAATAATAACATTTGCATAAAGATCAGAATGATAATTGGTGCTAGGCCCAAGGGCACCAGTTGCCTTTCCTCATTGAGGGAGACCCACCCATTCCATCTCAAGGGTGTGTCGATATGGATATCTCTTCAGCAGGTTCCAGGATGGAAGAAGAGGAGGAGGAGGAGGAGGAGGAGGAGGAGGAGGAGGAGGAAGAGGCAGAAGCAGCTGTGGGTGGAGATGATGCACATGCATGCTAGCTCAGTATGTCTACCAATAAGTGTTTAGGTCACTCTGAACCATGAGGTTTTTGTGTTTACTCTCATTCAGATTGAACCTGTTGCATTCCATGGAGACTGCACGATTAAAATAGCAATTGTAAGCCTCTTCAACACTGTATTGGGCACACCTGTATGTGTGATGGCAAGAGTGAATGTCAAAATAGCCAATTGAAACAGTTGTTTTTAGTGCTATTAGATTGGTCTATTGGATAAAGCCACCTGCTTGGTGTGAATGAAGAGCATACTCCAAGCCTTAGAATTGCAATAGTAACCATAGCTGTGTCATTGCGTATATGCGTATATGTTAAGTTGCCTGGTCATACTGGTATATGTTAGGATGCTTTAGGTATGGGTAAAAGATTGATTTGGTTGCCCAAATGTAGGTTCTGTGAGTGTTCTTAAGTTTGTTTTTTATTTATTTTTGTTGTTAGAAATTTAGTCCTGTGTCCAATGTGACATTGAATGCTGTTGGTGATTTAAGGTGATTGGAATGTTGTATAAAGTGATGCATGAGTGTTCCTTGTAATTCAATTTGTGGGTTGTAAAGAAAGAGAAGATATTAAAGGGGACTAGGGTCCATTATGCTTTGTTGCATCTTATCAAAATAAGATTAGTCTAAGTATAAGTTCCTCACCCTGACACACAATAGGCAACATCCTAAAAGAGACCTACACTGGAAATTACCCTGTGTAGCCTGTTGCTGTTGGTACCTGGATGAGCTGCACATCCCACCAGGCTGAGTGCAAATCAGGGAGGCCCTGTCACTGGGTTGACATGAGCACTCTGATGGGGCCTGGGAAAGTTGGTGGTGCGCTTTCCCTCCCCCTCCTCTCAGCAATACTTTACCTATTTATTATAGTATTATTAATAGTCATTATTCTTATTTAGTAGTTTTATTTATTAGTGTTAGTATTATTATGTATTATTATTAATGTTATTATTACAGCTCTCCTCTCAATATTTTCTACCCGCACTCTGTACCAGGAGGACCATTCCCACCTGGAAAGAGTTCGGTCTAGTAGCCATGGTACATTGGTGAACTACATGGCATCTTATCATCACCTAGCAATAGGGTATGATAATAATGGGTATTCACCCACCCTACTCATTACTGGACTCACCTATCTCTACTTCTCTTTATTACATACCCATCTACCCCTTTCCAAACTTGCTCTTCTATCTACAGAGGTTCTGGCTGCTTAACACACTTTTGTCCTCTAATGAGCCTTAGTCAAGTGGCAATGTATACCGTGAAGTTCCTACCTGCTGCAAGGGCTGAAAGCCTGATGACTAGGGCAAGTATTAGGCATGGAGGTGTTGGGCCATTGGTTCTGCTGGCAATACCAGCACCATTGTTTATGGTTAATGCTTGAGAACAATTTTACTGGGTTGTCAAAGCCCATTAACCATCAACCCGTGGATAGAGAATGTGTAAATGATCACATCATGGAATTTTCTGATCCTATGGAGAATTTTCTCTTAACATCAAGGCATTGATTGGGAGGTCATATAGTATTTACTTTCCTCCATAAGTTCTTTTTTTGATACTATGGTTACAATAGAAGGCAATAATGGGAATATGCATGGGGATCCACCTACAAGGGCAACCATTCCCTCGCTAGTTATCAGGGAAGACCAGGTAACATGAGACACCCCTTCAACTGGTGGAGGGGCTCTCCTCTCACCATCACATGTGGCAAATACCTCTTTTCAGTCAATACTTGTGCAGTTCTGGGCCATTGCCACCTGAAAGAGCCCCCAGTGGTGCTTGGTGCAGGCACAGTGATCTGCATTTCAGGAAATGACTGATTTCTCTGTCCCAGGGATTTGAATAATAGACACCCCCTCTGGTGAGACTACTCTATCAATCCTAGGTGTCAGATCCTTGCTGACCTTATCATTGAGCTGAAGATAGGTGTCCTAAATGTAGATGAGTTTCTTCATCACTGACTGAGAACAGATTCATCTATCTTTATTCTCTCCAGATGCAGCACAGCCTGATTTTGGGTGGGGGGGTAGTCGATGACCTCCATAGTTGTGATCACTTTCTCATTCAAATATCATTTTCTGGGCCATTGCTACCTGAAATAGCCTCCAGTGGTACTTGAGGCAGGCATGGTGATGTGCATTTCTGGAAATGACTGATTTCTCTGTCCCAATCGAGTGTGAGATGGCCCTCAATCAGTAGAATATTGCCTACATGCGCTATAAGCAGATGTAGCATTTAATGAATTTTGTGATGCTGCTGAAGGGCCCTGACTGGACTTTATATCCAGTGGCAGAGAACCCTTCAATGACAGGTTTACATTGAGTGAGCTACATTCCACTCTCTTTGTGCAAGGACATTGCCCCTCAGGGGTTGGCAAATAAAACCCCCCAGGGTTTTATTAGCACTTTTTTTGTTGTTTTTTTTTGCTTTTTAAGTGAAATTGAAAAAAAACCCAGGTTTTTTCAAAATCACTTTTTTTTCAAGAAATGAATGCTACTTATCATTATTTTATTCAAAATTCATATTTATGTTTATAATTTCAACAAATATTTATCCAATTAAGGTTATTTCTCTGATACTGACTTATAATTCATCTCTTTTCTTACTATAATATAATTATTAAACTAATTAATTATCAATATTATATAAAAATAGAGATAGCTATTCCTTTTCTATGTTATTCTAATGCTTGTAGTGTTTATTTTTTGAAAATACCCAGAATAAAACTCAGGTTTTTTTTTTTTGTCAACCCTGTTGCCCCTGGTTGAATGATATCCCGTATGTCATGCTTCGGCACCTAGGTGAGTGAGACATGGCCTTTTCATTAGCTTTGTTCAACAGGAATTGGACAGAGGATGCCCTTCCATTCCTGGTGAATGGCTACTGTCCGATTTTTGCAAACCAGGGAGAGATCACTCTACCCCAACCAGTTGCTGCCCATCTTTATAACCTCTTGCCTGTGCAAGTTGGAGAAATTGGTAAATGTTAAACTAACCTTTTTCCTGGACAGTGGAAGTTAGCTGTTTCTGCACAGGGCAGCTTCTGCAAATTCCACTCAACATCGGATGCTGTCCTTTGAATGGCAAGTGGGGTCTATGAGGCTTTCCTTCATAGGCAGCACTACACTATGGTGTTTTTCAATCTGGAGAAGTCCTATGATACTGCAGGACTATAAAGTATCATGGATACTCTCCACATGGAGTTTTCTTGAGATCATCATTTCTGCTATACTGGTGTGGGAGCTCTCCCTGGCCCAAAGGAGCAGGAAGAAGGTGTCATACAGGGAAGTGTCCTCATGGTCACACTTTGCCCCGAGCATCAATGGCATCACCTTTGTGCTGCCAGAAGATGTTCTTCCTTTGCTCTACATGGATGACCTTTCAATCTCCTTTGGCATGGCCCAGATGCCAACTCTGAAGCATCATCTCCAATAGGCATTGAACTGCCTCTCTCTCTATGCCGAAGCAGACAGGTTTTGGTTTTCTTTGGCCAAGACCAAGCTAATAGACTTTTCCACCATCGTCCATGGCTCCACCTTAACCTGGACTTGTCCTTAAATGGGGTTCACCTTGAAATGGTGGATTCATGCCGTTTCCTTAGCCTTGTTTTCAACCGATGCCTCACCTGGGAAGCTCATATTCACAGCCTTATGGTCTCTTGTACCTGCGCCATGGACATTCTTTGGGATGTTCAGCACCTGGTGTGCTGATAGGGCTACTGCCTTGCTTTTCTACCGACCCTTTATTTGTTTGAAGGTTGACCATGCATGTGAGTTTTATGCATCCGTAGCTAAGCGTACATTGTAGAAGGTTGACTTAATTCACCCCACTGGTCTCTGTTTGGTGTCTGGTGTCTTCTACACATTCCACATTGAAAGTTTGTTTTCATGCTGGGGAGATGCCACTCACTCTCGGTCTCAATGGTGCCTATGCTGCTGAGAGATGTCAGTCATACCCTAAGGTCAGCGTGGCTCAACAGGTGCTGTCTCTCTTCACAGACAAGTTGGTTGTAATACTCCTATTGGTACTGTAGTTAACATGTTGTGCCTGGTTTGGAGACCAGATTTTGATCTTTAGTGACTGACAAAGCACTTTGAGTGCTCTTGGGGCATTGGAATCGCCAAACCTTCTGGACTGCTTGGCAAAAAAGATGGCTGATGGAAACTTAATGTTGCAGGACATTGTTATGTAACTGTTCCCATTGGCTTACTTCCCAATGCTGCAACAGTTTCAGGTTGCTTTGTGCTGTCTTTAAATTGGGTACACTCACTGGATGCACCATTTGATCTAGTGGTCCTCTGCACCTTACTGTGATGTCTGCATTGCACCTCAAATTGTTCAGCACATTCTTGGTGAGTAATCTCAGGGCATGTTACCTGCCCTCATACTGAGACAATGGGATCCCTACCGCTTGTCCTTTGCATTTGGGACAAGTTCATGATTTTTGGGAGGAGGTTTGCTTTCTCCAGTTTATTTGCATCACTTTGGTGATGCTCTCATGATCTTGGGGAAGCAGGCCTACCACTTTATACCACTACAATTCTAAATTTGGTTATATATTAAACTGAAAATCATATAGTTCTCTTAATTTCAGAAAAATATAGTTAAAAATGGCTGACTCAAGCGATGGACAAGGTTTGGTTGTAGAGAATAGCTTAGGAATGGTATTAGAAGAGGAGGGAGTCACCTTAATTAACTCTCCGTGTCTCGGTGCTTCTTCTATTATTCTAACTGATGGAAATGCCCAGGGACTCAATGTTTCACACTATATTATACCCCAGGATGTCACAGGTAGGTTAATTGCCCATTAACAGTATTTTGACTCAATTTGATCTTAATTTTAACTAGGATATTTACTAGAATGAAATAGTCAGATTTAGCATTCAGGCTTATGTTATCAGTTAGGCTCAAAGATGCTGTCTGTGTTGCATGTATATCTGAGGTTTATGTAGTCAAGTGTTTGGAGTTGTCACCACATTGAGAATCATTCTCATTATCCGCCTGGTAGATGGTACCTATCTGTCAGTTGGCATACTCATCCGAAACAACCTCCATTCTGCTCAGTCTTTGTATCTTCTTTGCTCCTTAATGTCAGTGTTTTTAAGTTTATTGACTGATTTGGACCCAGGGATTCTTCGCACTCTTGCCCACTTAAGGGCTGCCGGCGACTGGGGGCCATTTCATTTGAGTACCTCATACGTTTCTTGAGTAGAAATAAATAGCCCAGTGGCTTACTGCACCTATCCTGGGGGCCATTTTTCTGTTGAGGTATGGCCCCTTAGCCTTTGGATGCATCATGGACCTGACCACTAGGCAGCGGTGGTAAAGAGGCTTATTTAAAGGCAGCCTCATCTGCCTTTAACATAGTGTCATCATAGGATTCGTGTACAGGGTGGCCCATAAGTTCCAGGACACTCCACGTACAATTTTTGTATAAATATGTTATTAATTGTACAAAAGTTGTACGTGGAGTGCCCTGTGACATATGGGCCACCCTGTAGATTTTGTTTAAGGTATGGGGTTACCAGTCCATACTTCCTGCTGACACTACTGCTGTTTGGTCTGCAACTGTTTATTTGTCAAGTTGAAGCTTGTTTATTTTACAGCTACCCATCATATCTGATGGATGTTCCGCAATCCGCCACCTGTGGATGCGGTAGATAGCCTGCTGCTCGGCCCCTGAATATATTTAGGAGCGATGGGTAAACATGTCTGTTGGCCATGCATGAAATTAACAATACCGAACACCACCTTTATTGCCTGAACCTCAGACACGCATGCAACCCTTACATCATCTCTGACCTCAGCCATTCATGCAACACGCACAACACCTCTGACTTCAAACCTGTGGATGCGACCTAGCGAGCCGGTGGCCTTCCATGAGGCTCCCCACCTTGCGTAAGAGACATAGGTGGGGGTTGGAAAGTAAAGTTAACAGTTAGATTCCTGCGCAAGGGTACCCTTTAGTGACTTTTGCATCTGGTACCTGGAGCAGTTTCACTCCCAGTACCAATGCCCCTAACAATCTCAAGCTAGATTGAGACTGCCTGGGCTTTATTCCTTCTAAATCTTTTCATTTTACCCATTTTTCACCACTCTTTCCAAAGCTCTTCTCACTTGGCTGATGGGAGGTCCATAATTGGACCTGTAACTCCATGAAGGTAGCCTACTCAGGGTTGAGTGAAGCCTCTAATAGCATCTGGTAGTGGGATCTTCCTCACAGTGGGCATTGAATCCCTGTATAAACTGTTACATCTGGTACTTGTGGAGGACCAGCATGTCATCATGGCCTGAGTGCTCTGGTTTGTCTTCTAACCTCTTTTCTATGCAAGGGGGTGAATATTGTCGCAGAAGCAAAGCCACTGCTGCATGAGTGATGACACTGGTCCTGATTCTATAATATCCCCAATCTCCATATCCTCATCCTTACCAACCCCCATCAATCTTCCCCAATCCACCCTCCCTAAGTCCATTGATTACCTAGAAACAAACGTGTATCATCTTAACATCATGCTTTTTCTCAAATACAGCCTCAATCTCCCTATATCCTATTGATCCCTTTCTGGTCCTGAGACCATTGGCCTCATGACCATCCTCCAACTCTATCCATAACCTTATCCTCCAGCTCCCAAGACCCTTCTTTGAGATGTCAACAGTAGGGACCCTGCGGCATGAAGTGACTGCCACCTGACTTTCCTTGCACTTACTCTTCTAGATCCTTTGTGTATGAATGCACTTTTCTGTCTTTCTAATGAAGTACTGCTGGACTTCTCATGGGCTCTACCCCGGGAGGATTTGGGTAGCAACCACTTTTCAGTTTCTCTTGCTACTGCACTCTCCCATAGGGTGTTTGATTTCCTCATGGTTGATGAAACCCTAACCTTCCTCAACTCTAATTTCCTCCACTGTTTTCTTCAGTGTAGTGAGGCAGTTTGTGCTAAGAAGCACGCAACATGCCCATACTACCACACCCATCTCCCTTAATATAGAATGCAGATGAACCAGTCAAGAACAGTTCTACAACATTGTCTTAGAGGTTCAGCACTGATCCTGGAGGTGAATTTTCCATGTCCTTACCCAATGGTGTCAACAGACAACACTTCATTCTTATCTGAAATAGTTCATCCTGTCTGCCCACTGCAATTTTCCCTGCAGCTTTGTATCAGGCAATTGTTAGGCCTTTGCTCAAACAAGAGCATCCTAACAATCATGACTTACTGCTTATGCACCTGGTAGGGGGCTACCCTGTGTAGCCTGTTACACCTGGTACCTGGAGGAGCTGCACATTCTCTCAGCCTGAGTGCAAATTAGGGAGGCCCGTCACTGGGTTGACACAAACTCTCTGATAGAACCTGGGAAAGTTGGTGGACTTTCCCCTCACCCCCCACTCAGCACTACTTTACCTTTTTATAATTAGTATTATTTTATATTATTATTAGTTTAGGTAGGCAGTCACCAGGTGGTTAATAATAATAAAAAATGGCTGTCTTTGAAGGGAGAATTGAGCCATTCCTTATGGTGAAGTCATCAAGGTAGATAACTTCAGCTAGTGTGTGATAGCATTTCACATTCTTATAGTAGAAGTTACGATAGTCAAAGAAGGATACAAAATTTTTAGAATCTTGAGAGCAGTTAGTGAAACATAGGTGAAGTGCACCTGTTGGGAGATATCTTAAGCAGCAAAACATGAATTTTGTAGATTCAATATCTTTGAAGTGCTCAACAGGTGTGTTAATATGGGAATATGCATAAACACCACCTTTGCTAGAAAATGAGAGTGAAGATTGTAATTAGATAGATGACTAGTGAGAGTGTCTTTTGATATGAGAGAAGCTATGTATTAGGAGAAGTACTAGAAAGGTGTTGTTCAATTGAGGAGAGGTTGCTGGGGAGACTATGAATGTTGGCCTGTTCTAGTTCAAACACAATTTTGGCTGTGCAGTCTACAACTTGGAATTACCTTCACCCTCTCAAGCTTTGATTGAATTGTGACTAGGGCTTTTGGTTTCCCACCACTAGCCACCCTCTATGCAGAATGAAATGTCTCTATTGGAAATAAGTGTCTTCCTGTCTGTGAATACTTTCCTCCACTTCCACAAGATGCCTACATCACATCTTCCCACTGGTGTCCATTGTCCCCTTCACTGAAGACCACTGTCCCCTCCCAAGGAATGTGACCTTTCTCTGCCCTATCCTCCTATTCTGCCTCCAATCTTTTAAGTTTCTTTCTCATTGGTTCCCTGGGTGATGTTCCCAGCGAGAATCTGTAAACTGACTATTGTTCTTCATTCACATCCGCCCACTCTCAGAGCACGGCCATCTTCACCATGGTACCAAAGAATCAGCCAGGGCTGGGTGACCAGACCACTGTTTTGCTCTTCTTTGCACTGACTACATAGCAGGAATCAGGTCAGCCTTCTGGGCTGCATGGCAAATAAGATGAGAGAGAGAGGATGAGAACTAAAAGTTGCGTTCTATCATAATGCAACTGTTCCTATGGGCTTACCCCCCAATGGTGCCGCAGCTTCAGGCCACTTTCATCTTCAAATTTGGCATATTCAGAGCGTGTTTGCCAATTTGAGGGAGCTGCTTCCCTGTGCCTTACTGCATTGTCCCAGAGACTGTTCACATTCTATGTGAATGTCTTATTCTGGCAGATCTTTGCACACATTATCTGTCCTAGTGCTGGGATGAGGAGGTTCATTATTGCTTGTGCTCAGGATAGATTTGTGGACTATCTGTCTACTTCCTTCTACCAAATTCATGCTGTTTATAGATTTCTGAAGCACAATTTTTGCATTGTTCCAATCCTCCGGATCCCCCTCCATGCTTGCGGTGTTTCCAGAGGCTCGCCGCGAGAGTGCTCCTGCTTTGTTGTTGGAGAGGGGACTCAGCCCACTCATTAGAGCAAACTGAGAAGTGTAGTTTTACTATACCTCTCTCCTCGACCTTTATTTGGGGTCTCATTTTTTTTATTCATGCTCTCCCCCTGTTCTCTTCTATCTCTCTATCCTTGTTACTTTCTAAAGGGTGATTGATTCCACCTGAGCATATCTGTGTGGTTGGTTATATCGTATGACTGAATGAATGTGTGGGTGCTAGTGCGTGTTCTAGGTTTAAAATGACAGGGTGCTTGAGGGGTGCATGGGTCCCTCTCTCTCTTTGAGGGTGTGTATTGGGTAGGTGAGTTCCGCTTTGCATGAGACTCCCTCCCCCCCCAGTCATCTTAGTAGTATATGGTGAAAATTAAACCAAAAACTACTTTGCAGAAGTCTTCGACTTATGCTCCTTTTGTTCCTGGATCTCATTCCAGTTCTTCTCTTCTCGCAGCAGATCCGTTTTCTTCAGAGGTAGATCCTGAGTTGGACTACCATCGCTTTTTGGTCCTTAGAATGAAATCTTGACATTTCCCTATCAAAACCTAATATTTTTTATGTCATTGAGTACTTTGATGAATGGTGCGGAGAACCATGCAGCATGTGGTGCCGTAATGTAGACCCCTAGTAGAAGTCACTTTCCACCCATAACACGATTCAGTACAAGCCCTCATGACCCTTGCTCACTCTGAGATTGCTGTCTCATCCCACCCAACCTTCAACACAGTGAAGGGCGTTATCTGTTCTAATGAACTAATGGACTCTGACCTCAAGATGCTTCACTCAAAGCTGGCTAGCCAGTGGATTATTGATATTCATAAACGACAGTGAACTGTTGGTGGGATTCGGGTAAAACACCAATGAGGTTCCTGATGTTTGATCATTGGGATCTCCCAACGCATATTAAGGCGGGTTACCTACGAATTCCAGTCAAACCCTATATATCCAATCCGAGATAATGCTTTAATTGCCATATTTTTGTTCATGCAAGCATTGCCTGCCGCCAGCCACCCCAGTGTATGCGTGGATTGTAAGCAAGGCCTACCACCATGGTCATTCCTGTGACCATACCCGCCACTGTACCAACTGCCAAGAGTTCCATAGTGCTTCTTCCTGGAAGTGTCATATATTTCTCATTGAAAAAAAGGTCTTAGCTGTCCATGATTCTGCTAAGGTAGATATGCGAGAAGCCCGTCTGTTATTCCAGGAGGAATTCCTCTCTCTCAGCATCAGATTCTCCAATGTCCTACTCATGGCAGCGGGCTCTCATGCTGCTTGCCCACATATCCCATTTACTACTACATCTTTTCAGTCATCCTTGGATGCAGCACAACCACCCTCTTCTTTTACCCAAACCCAACTCTGGTCCCCTAGTATATCCCCTCTTATTGACCCTGCACCAGCAAAGCATGCCCAATCCCCGGATGCCACTCAAGAGATGGACGACATCCAAGCCTATATCGAATTACTGAGACGCCCTGATCTGATGTCATCATGAGTGAGGACTTCTGGCCCAAGCGTAAGGCCGCTCCTGACTCTTTCCCTCCCTCCAGGAAGCTAACTTTCAAAAAGGGCGGGTGAGCTACCTCAATAAAAACTCTCCACCTCAGTTGATGTACACCCTATCCCTTTCCCCTACTCCAGTCCCTTTGACATATTTAACTGAAACTTCCAGCCCCCCTCAGGCAGATGTGGTATATCCTTCATCCATAGTGATATACCCCTACTCCCAGAAGGTAACAATACATCTAAGTCACCTTAATCATACCTCTACCTTCTGACCAACACCATACCCCATCTCCTCTCCTGTTAGCTCTGTCTCCTTGAAACCCCCTCTTTTGTCTTTACCCTTTCCTCCGGGTCATGACCCTTTAACTTTGGTCTCTCAAAACCAACTTAGCTCCCGCAATACTAGTCACCACCCCTCTAAATTAAGGTTGCTTCACCATTCAGAGACTCATATAATGCTCATGCCAGGAGTGAACCTGTTCGTGAGAGATCCTCCACCAGCCGCACTATTTCGACCATGGTCTCTCACAGTCTGAGTGATGGCAGTAATTCTTCAATGTAACTGTCAAGGGATCCTTCCCAAATGGGAAGAATTCTCCTCTTTAATATTTAAAATATCACCTGTTGCATGAAACCAAACTCAGGAAATGCCCTTTCCCCAAGTTTCGTATTTCACTGCTTTTAATTCTCTACCACTCCCTGGCAGGATGGCCCATGGTGGTGTCTCACTCCTGGTGAGCACTAACCACTTTTGCACATCTTCAATCCTATGGACTACTCTTCAAGCAATGGCAGCTTGTGTCCATCATACAAATAGAATTTATACTTTCTCTTCAATTTATATTTCCCCAGATGAGCCCCCTTCAAGGGCTTAGTTTAGATATTTTATCTCAGTTCCTTACCCCATTTCTAGTTCTAGGTGACTTTAATGCCAGACACTCCATATAGGGTGATGGAGTGAACAACCATCAAGTATGTCTCCTTGAATCTTTTATCTGCTAATCTTTTTAACATTCTTAACTCTTAGTCATGTTACCTCCTACCATATTCAAACTGATTCTTTCAGTTGTGTGGATCTATCTATTGACTCTGTCAACTGTATCTCTTATTTCAAGTTGTCTGTTTTAGATGACCTGCATGGCAGCAACCACTTTCCCATTGTTTTGAAACACAAGACCCTTTGCCCATCTCCTTCATATCCCCCCAGATGGAATGGTGTAAGGGCCAACTGGTCAAAGTTCCATGATGCTTCCTTCACCAGTAAACATATTGGAGATTTTGTAGAACATCAGTCCCATGGTGGAACACTGATTTCACCTGTGTGGTGGATTCCTATAAAGAGGATCTGCTGGAACTCAACTCTTCTGAACCGTATTGATCAAAATCGAACTAGGGCCATTCACCAGCGAACTTTATGTCAGGCGAGCACTGACTCCTGGAAGGGATATGTGTCTTCCTTATCTTCCACTACCTCCTCAGTGGAAGATAATGAACAAAATTAGGGGTCGGTATGCTAGTCATTCCACCCCTGGAATTGAGAAGAATGTCTCAATCATCTGCGATCCTGCCAGTGTCCCCAATATATTGGCATCCTTTTTTGCCAATGTTAGCAGTGTTGAGTGCTACCTGGCAGAGTTTAGATGTATCAAACCTGGGCTGGAGGCAAAGCCCTGCATTTCTCACCAGTGGACAGGAGTCCCTACAACTTTCTGTTCCATGCGCTCAGCACTGTCTTGTTGCTCCCCAATGTCTCCTGGCTTAGACAATATCTGATACGACTTTCTCAGGCATCTCCATCCCCATGCAGAATCACTCCTACTAGATATTTTTAATTGGATTGGATCCAGGGATATACCCTGCCACAAGGAGAACGATGTTACTCCTACCATTTTTAAAATCAGGTAGAGATGGCTTTTCTCCTTTCCATTATAGACCAATAGCCCTCCGGTTCCTGGGGATAACCCTAGATCCCAAACTCACTTGGTGTCCCCATCTTTGTGAGCTGCGACAGAAATGTCTCCGGAAGATGGACCTACTAAAGATGCTCTCCCACACCTCTTGGGGAAGTGATAGGCTCACATTGTGGAGTCTATATATCTCTCATTTAGTCCAAGTTGGACTATGGTAGTGAGGTGTATCCCTCAGCCTCTTCTTCATCTCTCCGTATGCTGGATCCTATCTGCAACCTGTCCCTCCATCTATCCAGCGGCGCATTCCGCTCCTCCCTTATAACAAGCATTTATGCCGAGGCTGGTATTTTCCCGCTCTATTACCAATGCCTCCAGGTTTGTCTACTGTATATTTTTCATATTCAGCAGCTCCTTTGCTCAGAAGCTTACAAGAGTGCCTTTTCCCCAGGGTCTGTCGCTGCCTATGACAGATCTCCATCCATGTACTGAACACATTGCCTGTTTAGGACCGTGTAACTCAGTTTTGCCCTTCTCATTCCCTCCCGTCACCCTGGTGAACATTCCCCTTGTCAAATATTTGCATGACTCTCTTTGACATGCAGAATTCTCTAGTTAACCTGCATGTGGCATCTCGCACACCATCATGTCATCCACTCACAGATGAGTCTAAAATGGATGATAGTGTGGGGGCTGTGGTGGTTTCATCAGGATCTATAGTCTCTTGAGTCGTTACTGTGGGCAGCTTTCATTTTTATCCCTATGCTTATCCAGTTTTATTAGCATTATGCCTATGCGCAAGTAGGCAGTCCCAAGATAGGCTCCTAAAATTTAAAAAAATTAGCATTATGCCTTTTATCTACTTTGCATTTTACTGCCTTTGTGACTTTTATTGATTCAAGAAATGTATTATACACTCTTCACTCTAATTTCTTACCACCCCCTTGTCTCCTAAATTCATTTGTGGTTGGTCAAGAATTCTTTCAGATACAAAGTATGTAGAGTTTTGCTGGGTTCCTAGTCCTGTTGGAGTCCAGGGTAACAAGTGGGCCAATGAGGCAGCTCAAATTGTGGCCACCCAGACACCGACTCATGGCAGCCTACCTTATCGTGACTTTTATCCTCATATTAGGGACTACATTCGGTCTCTCTAGCAGCCAGAATTGGATGGTTGCATCAGGAACAAATTGCATTCCATTAATTTCTCAGTTTTACTGTGGGCCAGCTGTTATCAACTTAATTGGAGCTCTGAGTTGGTCATTTGTTGCCTGCAAATCAGCCACATATGCCTCGCTCATGGACATTTAATGAGTAGCGATGGGCCCCACATGCGCTCTCTTTTTTCACCCATATCAGTACGCCATCATTTGGTCGACTGCCCGCCCCTGTCTGCCTTACGTATGGAATTCTTTCCATCTATTTTACGTGTCCCATGTAATGATAGACTGCGCTTCCTCTTAGCCTAGGGCCACTCTTTTAGCACCAATTCCCTCTTCCAATTTTTAATACAATCTGGGTTTTTCCCTCTTTTATAGCTTGTAGAAACACCCTTTTAGTTAACTAGAAATGTAAATATTAGTAAATGTGCATCATTTGTTTATTGCCCGTGCCCACTTTTTATTCTTTTAATTGTTTTTATTGATTTTGTTTTAACCTTACCACTTTTTGAACTTTAGGGCCTTGTATCCTTTTATCTCCCAACACTCCATCATCTTTTTTAGATTTTAGCGGTATACACTCTGCTCCAAATGATAATAATAATAATAATCCTGATCCAATTGCTCTTGTGTGAGCTTTTAACCTTGTTCAATATACTTGTCACCTTCTGCTGGGTACCCTATCATGTCAGGGTGCTTTACAATGCAGCAACTGAGAAATCTCTTCTGTCTGCCTCTGTCCCAGCATGCCCAGCTGCACTTCCATTCACTGATCTTCTTCCACATGTAGAGATTTTGGCAAACCACTGCATTAAGCCTTCCTCCATTACTTGACTTCATCTTTCCACCACTTCTGGCATAAAGTGGTAGTTTTGGCACATGTATGTCTGGGTTACATCAGGTTAACTCATAGATACCTTATGTCATGCAATCTCTCTCCCACCCATTATACCAGACTCACCATGTCCCAATTTGCGGCGACTTATGCCCAAGTGGGCAGTCGCCAGATAGCCCCGTAAAAAAAAAAAAATAATCACCATGTCCCATAGGCTCATTGGGTACCCCTTGTACTCGATCCCTCATTGCTGCCCTTTTTCTTTTTCTTTGTTACCTTAACTCACAACACTCATTTAATTCTGGAGAAGGAGTTGGTAGTAGGGGCAATTGGTCTGAGGTTGGAAATGAGGATGGGGGGGTATTAGAAAGTTAATTAGGTTAGGTCTCTGTAAATAGTCTCTTCTTCATCCCACTTACCCTCCTCTATCCCTTGACAGTAGATGCATATGCCTCAATTAATGGATGGTAGTCAAGCAATTTCCATAAAAAAACCCTTGCTCTTACTCATTCATGCACCTTTTTTACTCCACACAGGACGACAAAACACAATTTTCAATCATTCATTGCTGCTTTCTTTCTCATTTTTGGAGTTCTTCATCAATTTCAAACATCCACAGATTAATTCACCTGAGTGTTCAGTGTAGGATCAAATAATTGATGTAACCATTTACCCCCAAATCATATCCAAGAGTTGAAATATGCATATATTTTTTTCAGTGGCTGGATTTGAAGAGGTTGAGTTGGCTCCCTCTTGGGATTCCATAACCTCCACCTCATCTGCTGGGTCCCTTGGTCAAGATTCTGGCATTGAAAGTGATGCAAATCCTGATGTGTTCTTTGCATTTGTTGATGATACAGTGAGTCCCATGACGCTCTTAACACCTGTACCCAGTCAAGAGAAGGAAGTCATTGTTCAGAAAATGTATGAAATGAAGGATGATCTCATTCTTCCCCAGGAAGATGAGCTGGTTGATAAAGAGTCTCTGTTAAACAAGTTGAAGATTTCACAGCATCAGATTGTGAAAGTTGTAATCAGAGATGATAATGAGAAGGAAATTTTGGAGAAAGATAAAGATATCTTTAAAGAGGAGAGGATATTTACTGAAGATGATTTCTTACAAGATGTCAAAAAGTGCAGTGGTGTGGAAGAATATAAAGATTTGGATATTAAAATAGAATCTCTGAAACCTAAACCCAATCAAAAGCAGCATATGTATCACTGTACTGAATGTGATACAAACTTCAATTCTGATAAAAGCTTCAAAACCCACATGGAAGATCACTTGATTCGATTGCAAAATTCTTGCGCGCTATGCAACAGGGAATTTGAAACTAAGACAGAATTGCAGGACCATATCAAAGACCACTTCATTAAGTCTTCCTGCGTTATTTGTGAAATTTGTAAGAAAGAATTCATGTCTAAGTCAATTTTAAGACGTCATAAAAAACAGATGCATAGTACTACTAATGGTCAAATAACATCACAATCTTTAAAGTGTGATGTTTGTCAATCCGTGTTTTCCAGCAAATTCTCCCTCAAATCTCATGCTGCTACCCACAGCACAAGAAAGCCCTATACATGTAAAGAGTGTGGGGCGACCTTCACTCAAAATGGATCTCTTCAGGTACACTTGCGACGACACAAAGGAGAAAAGCCTTTCAAATGTGTCATATGCGGGAACAATTTCACTCGGGCACATAGTCTCAAAGTTCACATGAAAACACATACAGGAGAGAAACCTTATGCCTGTGAATATTGCGGGGCATGTTTTGTTACTTCCTCACACCTAACTGTTCATCGGCGCACACATACTGGTGAAAGACCTTATTCATGTAGCAGTTGCGGTGCCACTTTCATCACTACATCACATTTGAATGTTCATCGGAGACTCCATAACTCAAACACAATAAATTCACCTAAACCTACTCCTCTTGTGAAGTCTGTGGCTTGTAGCTTTTGCGGGGATACCTTTGATGATCCAGGCAAGCTGAGGCATCATCGTAGAACTGAACATAAAGGTATGCGGAAGCCAAGTGGGAATGTCAAGCTTAAGGTGAGGGACAAAAAAATTGCAACCAATATTCCTCAAGTGAGGAGTCACATTACCAATGGTTGTTGCTGAGAGTAAAGGATCGCTTGTAGATTTCCTTTATGTATGTATGCAAATTTTACCTTTATGAAGTGTTTGTTGGATCCACAAATAATACCCAGTGGAAGTTCTTTTCTCATACCATTTATCAAAGAATCTCAATTAAATGAATTCATGAATTAAATGGCAATGATATCAACAAGCGCAGGAAACAAATTGAACCATTAATTTGCATAACAGTCCCATCTCGCCCCTCCCCCCTTTTGCTGAATTTTAATTAGCACAAGGAGATTTCAGTCACTGAAAAGTCTCACCTATGTGTTCAGCAAATCACATTGTCAGTAAAGTTTGAGCTGTAGCTATTTATTATTTTTTTTTTATCTGTAAATGAATTTTAAGTGCTGTCATTTTTGTTAACTCTAGTCATATTTTAGTCATCGTTTTGACCAAATAATGGAAATTATAAGAAAATGTTCATGTATTATAGTTACCAAAGAAATGCAAGATGATGTTATTGCTGAGTGAATGCACTGCTATTCAGTCTACAATATCTGAATTATTCATTGTGAAAATTTCATGTTATTTAGAAGGTTCAAAGAGCTAAATTATTTAAGATATACTCCTTATTGTAATTAAATGTCTATTCAAGATTAATAGTTCATCATTTACATAAACTCATTAAACTCAAATGTGAAAATCATATCTGTGTGTTCACTCATGACCTGCCAGTGCCATACTTTTAATACTTAATTATTTTGAGTCCTTAACTATAGCTATAATTTATAAAGAAAAGAGTATATAGATTTCCAAATGATTTTTAATTTGCTCAAAATTCTGGTAACCAATATAATTTATTAGCTTATTTCCTTTACACTTCAGGATCATTGTTTGTTTCTTTGTTTTTATTGATTTCAGTTAAATATTTTTTGTATAATACATTTGGTGGTTATAATGATATAGTAACTAAATTATTATTTATTCTTGTTGACATATTGATAAGTATAGCTTCATATCTTTCCACTTTGGTGCAATGGGCCTGGATGATCAGAATTATTGCAAGTTGAAATTATAAAATAGGTCTATGATTATATAGCAGGATAGATGTTTTATTTAAAAAAAAAAAATGAAAAATATTTATGTAGCATAGTGAGATGAGGTTGGTTTATAATTAATAGGGTAGGTTTTATTTCTGTTATCACCCATATTTGAACCCACAATGTTAGTGAAAGATAGTTTGGTTGGCATTGTAAATATATTATCCATTATTTGGATAGTGAATTATGTATTAAAATTAACCCATTTCTCAAAGACTAAATTTGACTGGAAGTAATTGATTGATTAGGAATCATTAGTATTTCATATTTTTGAAGTAATGTATAATTTTAAAATTGTGGCAATGCATATTTTCATAACTTTTTACTACAGGCTAATAAATGATTCCAGTGTCGAATATTTTTGCTGATGATTGATGCTTTCTCACTATCATCTTTATTTTAATTACACTGCTTAATAACTAGATGCTGGGATGCTTCAAAATTATTTAGTATGTTACGCAACTCTCCTTTCTTGGAAACTACATTTTCCTTGATGGAATTCGTCCTTTCATCTTTCTTCACTCAATCAACTTCTTCAGTTCTGTAGTGTGTAAATTCCTACTTCCCCACAATACATGAAATGTTTGGCACTCCATGAAATATTTGCCATTACATGCAAGATACCATCCTCCATGAAACCACAAAAACTCCAAGGGTACCTATATTCTCCAAAGAATTTAACCACTCCACAATCACCCACAAAACCATCCACTGGCATCAATCCCATGCTGCACATGGATCACCCTGTTATGGTTCTGGTACGATCTCCATTCAACACTAAACACATGCCACTACATCACTGGTCTGGCTGACACAGGAACCAGATGCAGCTTCATGTATACCTAAGTAACTAAATTGGGTGAAAAGAGAGCAGTTTTATGGCAGGTGGTAAGAATGTAAAGTTTAGGGGTTGGCTATATGGGGGGTGTAAGACAAGATTTTGTTATGTGGCCATGGCTGTTTAATATATTCATGGATGGAGTGCTAAGAGAAATATCTGTATAAGAAGAAGTGGTGTGAAATGAGTTAAGAGCAATGTTAGTATATGCTGATTACTTGGTATTGATGAGTGAGAGATTTTGAAATGTAGATTATTACTTTTGACGAGGTGTGTGTGAAAGTGAATGCACAAATTTCAATAGGCTTCATTTCTTAACTACTGAATTAATAAATGAAGCTTATCTAAAGTCTGGGGGCCCATTTTTTTATGTATATGAGTGTATGTGTTAGAATGTGAGAATGGGTGGAAACTACATAAAAGGTGGGTTGATTGTGTGAATGAGTTTGTGAGAGAGAAGGGGCTGGCAGGATAGACAATGGATGATTATTGTGCAGGAGAGATGTAGATGGAGCAGGTTTGTGGGGGTGTCCTTGGGCCTTTTACCCAGGGGTGAAGCCCATCTGGAGAGATGCAACAACTCATATCACTTCATTGCTATGTATGGCCTTCAGCAATGATGATGGTCGCTTTTGTGCTTAATGGTCGTGAAAGGCGGGAAAGAATCACATGACACCACACTGGAAAACTGGTAGATGCTGTGAGAGTAATGATTTTATGTAGATATCTTGATCCTATTTTTTTCATCATATTGCTTAGATATCTTGATCTTATCTTATTTTTTTTCATATTGCTTAGATATCTTGATACTATCTTATTTTTTTTCCATCATATTGCTTGAAGTATTCCACTTCCCAGTTATTAGCCAATGTGTTGAGCTGAAAATCATGTTAAAATTTCTGGAGTTGTTTGCTTGATCTACCATGGATGATCCTATGTGAAATTTGTTTTAACAATATTAAATTTTGAGGGAGAAATGCTAAATCTCGTTAATAATTTTTTTTTCTTACAGTATTTGGCCAAAATATCATTGTCTGATTAAGGGTAATGGCTAGAAGGTTGAAATAAAAATAATTTTTCATGTGGTGAACTAACTCTCAAGTTCCCCTTACGCAGAATTGAAATGTATGTTTGGGTGTAAATAATAATTTTCATATTGCTTAAATTTTTTTGTGTAAACTCATTAGTTTGAATATAAAATTTTATCTTAATTTTGTGACATTTTAATAAGTGGAGCTTTTAAGCTGTGAGCCTTTGCGCTCCTTAACCTTGTATTTTAAAAGAAATCTAATATTCTAAAATCTATTTTTACTTAACTAAAAGATAATATTAACTACCAGAGCACATATGAGAATCTATTTTGAATCTATGTTTTATATTGATAGAAATAATTATGTAAAAACATCCCTGATAACATGTTCCCATGGAAAGATAGAATCAAAAGCTAAAGGCCAGTTGAGATTCACTGTGAGAGAATTTCTTTCTTTTTTTATGTTTTATGAAGTGAAACTTCATTAATTTTTGTTTACTTTTTTATTATTACCATCTTGTCTGCTTTTGTACTGTATTATCATAAATGATGTAATGGCCGAATATATCACGTTTTAATGGAAAAAGATTTTGATAGGTAAAAAAAGTACCCTAAAATCATATTGATATGATATACCCAAAAGATGCCATCTCTAAACCTATTCGTAAATTTAATCTGCCATAAAATTTTATAAATTTAATAACAATTATATTATGACCCTTCCATGTATAGTGGCTAGTCGTCATGACAATATTGGCATTGCGCCATGTGGCAAGATACAAAAGGAACCAACAGAAGCAACAAGTAACTTAACCGCTAGTCATTTATAGTTACCAAATTATTTTAGTCGTCTAACGACATGTAAATTAATAAATTGAAAAGGTTGGTAATTTTTCATCTTCCTTTCTCAGTTTATATATTACCTCCTTATGGTCTTGTTCATATGTGCGCAGTACAAAATGGACAGGAATGTCATGAACCCTTCCAATCATTCTGCTGGCTGCATTGATGTGCACCAACCCATCTGTTGGAAAACAGTTGATGACGATATATTTGTTTAGATAAAGAAAACCGATGAGAAAATCAACCAGAAAGGAGGGTCAAGTTTGGGAAGTTGTATTGCTCAAGTTTTGTTTTTAATGGGGTTTGCCCCGTAATGGGCGCGGCGATTTGCCATCCTGGCTGACATGCTGACGGGATCCAGCGCCCCGTCCGGCCCTAGCTTAGCCTCTCTTCCTTCCTTCAGATAGCCTGTATTTCTCCCCTACCTCGTTGCTTTTCATACAACCTCTCCCACAACTTTCTCTGGTCAGCCTCTAATTTTACAGGGTAGATGCTGACTTTCTTCTCAGCCAACCGTCCCGGATCGGGGCTGAGGGGGGAGGGGACAATGTTCCCTAACCCCTGAGCTCGGGTCTGGGGTGGCTGGTTTTTAACAACCTGCTTCATCCCCACCCCGTAAGGGGCGCGGCGATTTGCCATCCTGGCCCCCCGTAAGTGGCGCGACGATTTGCCATTCTGGCCGCCGTGCTGACGGGACTCAGCACCCCGTCCGGCCCCAGCCTAGCCTCTCTTCCTTCCTTCAAAACACTTGTTTCCTCTCTTTTCACAGAACCTCTCCCACAACTTTCTCTGGTCAGCCTCTAATTTCACAGGGTAGATGCTGACCTTCCTTTCAGCCAACCGTCCCGCATCGGGGCTGAGGGGGTGGGGGACAATGTTCCCTAACCCCTGAGCTCCGGTCTGGGGTGGCTGGTTTTTAACTACCTGCTTCATCCCCACCCATACCTTCCTCACATCCCTTTTCCTCTCGTCTTCAAAATCTATCATTTATACGCCGTGTCCAAGGTGGAGCCGCCATGCCGATGGACTGCCAGGCCACCAGGCGGGAGGGGTGGTCCCAAATGGCGGCGCCTGGCTCTGCTGGGCCTGTAAGCACCTCTCGCAGTGCGGGCTACTGCGAGAGGTGTGCGCTATTGCATCCCGTATTAAAAGAAGGGTCACCATGCCCAATGATGAAAATCACACCAAAAAAACCCAACCCCCAACTTCCCCAAGAACAACGGAGCCGCCCTCGGGCAGCTCCAGCAAAAAAATTGAGGTCCCCCCCCCTGTGCTTGCACAGGGGACCCTCCATATTTCTCTAACCGGAGAGGAGGCTTACTCCTCTCCTTCGCCTACGGGTGCAGGGGACTCCCCCTCACCCCCTTCTCTGGAGGTGCTTTCGGGCACCTCCCTTTTCCCAGCGGCAGTCCCCTCTTTTCTTTCCAAGGGGACTGCCAAGAAAGCCAGCAGGCAGCCCTTAGCCAGCCGCTCCCCATCAAAGCGGCTCGGTAGGGCAAACCCCCTTAGGGGGGAGAGGCAAGCCAGGCCCCTTCGGTCGCTTCCCTCAAAAGACCTGCTGGCAAAAATATTAAACCTTGCCGGGGTCAAGGCCTGTGCCTCCCCAAACAAGACTGGCGACACTGCCAAGGGGACCTGCAATGTCCTGGGAGGGGATGACCAACTGGAGGCCCCTCCCGTGATAGACATGGTCCTTGAGGAGACCCAGCCTCAGACGGTAGGGCCTTCCATGGGGGGGAATTCGGGCTCGGCGCCAAGCACCGAACCCGAGTCCGCCCCTATGCAAGGTCCTCCTCAAATGGCTGAGGACTCCGAGGCAGTAGAAGGAGGGGAGGGATCTCCTCCGACAGGTGCCCCTACGACAACCAGGACCTTCTCCATTTCGGAGAGGGACCTGGCTGAGGCCGGTCCATCTGGCCTAGGGGCTTCTGCCGGCGGAGGTGAAAAGCGGATTCATTTCCCGCCCTCCTCTCCAAAAAAGAAAAAGACTAAAAGGTGGAAAAAGACTCGGGGCTCCTCTCCATCCGCGGGGGCTGCGGGGACGGATGGGTCTGCTGCCACTTTGGTAGGCGACCAAGCCAAGATCGGCACATCCGGCCCCTCTACCCCCTCGTGTGCGGAGCCCCTGACTAAGACCAAGAGTGCACAGGGCGGAGCCTCGATGACTTCGGGGCCCCTCATTCAGAGGTTACCTGGCGTTTTCGAGCCCACTGGCTTCAAACGCTTCCTCGTTATTCGCTCCACTGATGGCACCATGTTGTCCAAGGGCAACATGATCCATCAGAGGAGAGGATTAGGTAGTGCAATTGGTAGAGAGCCGAAGGTGACCCGTTTCTCGGACGGCAGCCTTCTGGCGAATCCCGCCGAGGCGGCCGAGATAAGTGCTCTTCGGACACTTCATGGCACCCCGGTGAGTGTGACGCCGCACTCTACCATGAACTTTGTGAAAGGAGTAGTTTATGCGAGTGAACTCGTTGACTACTCCATTGAGGACATCACCCTAGAGCTGGCCGACCATGGGGCGGTCAAGGTCGAACGTGTGATGAGAAAACAGGGAGGGGCTTCGAGACCCACCCCTACACTCTTCGTCACGTTCGACAGTGACAAGCTCCCTGAGTCGGTGCGTGCCGGTTGGTACCGCTACCGCGTGAAGGCATTCGTGCCACTGCCGCGGCGGTGCTATTACTGTCACCGCTTCGGCCATACGAATCGCTCATGTAGACGTGCAAAGTCGGTGTAAATTGCTCCAAGGTCGCACACGATAAGTCCAAATCGTGTGTGGCCAAGTGTGTCAATTGCGGAGAGCCGCACCCTGCTTCTTCGAAGCAATGTGGTGCATATCTCCTGGAGAAAGAAATCCTGGCCGTTCAGGCCCAGGATAGACTCTCATTCCGCGAGGCTAAGGACTTGGTCCTGGCGCGCCCAGCTCTGCCTGGGACGTCATATGCCTCAGTAGTTCGAAAGGCACCCTCTGGTCCTGGCCCATCTTGGCCAACGAGCATAATTGTTTCCGCGCCCATTCGGAGCCCTTCTGCGGGCTCTACCCAACCCGGGCGCTCCCCTGGTAAAGCTGGCGGCAAAAAGGGTTCATACCCAGCCCCGGCTAAAACCAGGGCTCCCCCCTCTTCCCCCAGCGTGACCGTTTCCCGCAAGGCGAAACGGCCACGCGCCTCCACCGAGTCGTTAGACTCACAGGAGGCAACACCCTTGAAGATGGTCGCTAGGCCATCTTCCGGGGTTCCTAAAGCTGTCCCCCGAAAGGAGGACAGCAACAAAGGAGCTTCGGCTCCTTCGCCCACGCCCCGAGGTGGAGCGAGTGGCTCGGAGACGGTGGTTCCTCGAAAAGAGGCCCCCCCGCCTCCGAAGCCGCAGCGCCCGCCTAAGGTTTCGAGGCAGAGGGAGGAAAAGACTCGCATGGCGAGCCCAACCTCCCCCAATAAGTCCTCGAAGGCGACAGCGCCCGGGGTTCTGCCCCCGGGAAGCGTACGGCCATTCCCGTGAGGGTCTTCAATTCGAGGAGGGCCGCCGCGTCTCCTCCGAGCTAGGCCTGGAGGGCATATTCCTTCAATGGAATTGCTGTGGACTCCGGGCCAACTGGGAGGAGCTGCGGAGGCTCGCCTCGTCCCGTTCCCCGTTAGCTATTTTTTTTGCAGGAGACCATGCTAGGCGCGTGCCCCCTGCCTGCCCTCCCGGGGTATAAGGGTCTTGCGACCCCACCACCCCGGGATGGCCGGGCTGGGGGATGCACGGTTTACACCCGGCATGATGTCTCCGTTCTTCCTTTCTCTTTAGATACCTCCTTTCAGGCACTGGCTGTGCAGCTGCACCTAGATAGGAGGTATACTATCATATCTGCGTACATTCCACCGTCAGCTGACTTCGACGCGGGGGACTTCCGCCGCGTCGTGGCACGGTTGCCGAGGCCCTATCTCTTGCTTGGAGATCTGAACGGCAGGCATCCTCTCTGGGGAGATTACTCCATAAATCCCAGGGGACAAGTCCTTGCCGATCTGATCGAAGAGCTTGAGATGGGTGTCCTAAACGTGGATGAGTTTACGCATCACTGTCCGAGAACCGCTTCATTTTCTTGCCTTGACCTATCTTTGTGCTCTTCGGAGGCACAGCCTGATTTTGATTGGGGGGTGGTCGATGACCTCCATGGTAGTGATCACTTTCCCATTCAAATATCATTTTCAGGGCAACTGCCGCCTGAGAGACCACCTCGGTGGTGCTTGGCGCGGGCGCGGTGGCCTGCATTTCAGGAAATGACTGAATTCTCTATCTCAGTCGAGGAGTTTAGGTCGGTAGATGAGGCCGTTGAGTTCTTCTCCGGCAACCTCATCGCCGTGGGCCTGACTACTATTCCTAGGACGTCTGGCCGTTTTGCACGCCGACCACTCCCATGGTGGTCGGCCGAGTGTGAGACGGCCCTCAAACAGAAGCGTTATGCCTACATGCGCTATAAGCGCCGCCCGAACGATTTCACTGTCGCTGAATTTCGTCGGGCTAGGGCTAGGTTCCGGTATATTTCGAAGCACGCCCGCCGCTCTTCTTGGCGGGCATACGTGTCTTCACTTAACGGGAAGACCCCTTTAGCTGAGGTGTGGAAGCGAGTCAAAAGGATTCGGGGCAAGTTCTCGCAGGACCCCCCTCCCGTTCTCCAGGAGAATGGGACCGCAATCTCGGACCCCGCGTCCGTGGCGGAATCCTTAGCGACCGCTTTTTCCGCATTCTCTAGCCGTGATGCTGCTCCGCCAGCATTCAATGCACGTCGTGATGTCGCGGAAGGCCGCTGGCTGGACTTTACCTCCAGAGGCGGAGAACCCTTCAACGACAAGTTTACTGTGAGTGAGTTGCGTTGCGCTCTCGCTTCGTGCGCGGACACCGCCCATGGTCCGGACGATGTCCCGTACGCCATGCTTCGACACCTGGGTGAGCGAGGCATGGCCTTTCTGTTAGATTTGTTCAACAGGATCTGGGTGGAAGGTCTTCTCCCAGACTCCTGGCGAATCGCTACTGTGCTCGCCTTTCGCAAGCCGGGGAGAGATCACTCTACTCCGACCGGTTTCCGCCCAATCTCTCTAACCTCTTGCGTGTGCAAGTTGATGGAGAAATTGGTAAATGTTAGATTAGCCTATTTCCTGGACAGCGGAGGCCATCTGTCTTCTGCACAGTGCGGCTTCCGTAAGTTCCACTCCATGTCGGATGCTCTGCTCCGACTGGAAAATGCCGTCTGCGAGGCTTTCCTTCGTAGACAGCACTACGCCACGGTGTTTTTTGATCTGGAGAAGGCCTATGATACCGCATGGCGATACGGTATCATGGAGACTCTCCACACGATGGGGGCGAGGGGACGCCTCCCAATGTTTATATCTGAATTTTTGCGAGATCGTCGATTCCGCGTACGGGTGGGGGGAGCCCTCTCCGGCCCAAAGGAGCAGGAAGAGGGTGTCCCGCAGGGAAGTGTCCTCAGTGTCACACTCTTTGCCCTGAGCATCAACGGCATCACCTCGGTGCTGCCGGAAGATGTTCTCGCTACGCTCTACGTGGACGACCTTTCGATCTCTTTTGGCGCGGCCCAGATGCCAACTCTGGAGCGTCGACTCGAACAGGCATTGAACCGCGTCTCTCGCTATGCCGAAGCGCACAGGTTTCGGTTTTCTTTGGCCAAGACTAAGGTGGTGCACTTCTGCCGCCATCCACGGCTTCACCCCGACCCAGATTTGTTTCTTAATGGGGTGCGCCTGGATGTGGTTGAGTCGCACCGTTTCCTTGGTCTTGTATTCGACCGACGCCTCACCTGGGAGGCTCATATTCGCAGCCTTAGGGTCTCTTGTACCCGCGCCATGGACATTCTCCGTTCCGTGACGTTCAGCGCTTGGGGCGCTGATAGGGCTACCGCCTTACTTTTTTATCGATCCTTTGTTCGCTCGAAGCTCGACTACGGATGCGAGTTTTATGCATCCGCAGCCGAGCGTTTATTGCGGAAGGTGGATTCGATCCACCACACCGGCCTTCGCCTTGCGACCGGTGCCTTCCGCACTTCCCCCATTGAGAGCCTGTTGGTCGATGCTGGGGAGATGCCACTCGCTCTGCGCCGCGTGCAGTGCATCACTCGCCTGTACGCGCGAGCCCGGCGCCTCCCTCATTCGCCAACAGCTCTCACTGCATCCGCAGCTGATCTCGATGGTGCCTATGCCGCCGAGAGACGCCAGTCATACCCTAAGCCCTTTGGGTTTAGGGCCAGGAAACTCCTTCGAGAGGTAGATATAGCTCTCGGGCCGGTGGCGCCCCTGGTTCTGCCCAGGACGCCACCCTGGAGGGTACCACATTTGGCTATTTGTCGCCACGCCTCTGCTCCCAAAGCTTGTACTGCGCCGGGAGTATTGCGTTCGACCTTTTTGGAGCACATAGCGCGTCACGCTGGTACCGTGCCAGTGTATACGGATGGCTCCAAGTCCCAAGAGGGGGTCGGCTTCCACGCCGTATCCCCTCTGTTTGAAGTCAGCGGGGCTCTACCAGGCGCTGCGTCTGTCTTCACGGCCGAGCTGGTGGCAATACACCACTCGGTACGGGAGATTACGCGACGTGCCCGGTTCGGAGACCGGATTGTGATCTATAGCGACTCACAAAGCGCCCTGAGTGCTCTCGGGGCATTGGAATCTCCGCATCCCCTGGTTCGCGAAATCCGTGACGCCACGGTTTTGGCGAGCCGGGCAGATGTCGAGATTATCTTCTTCTGGGTTCCTGGACATGTAGGAATTGCGGGGAATGAGGGCGCCAAAGAGTCCGCGAGGACTCTGCGCCCGGACCAGCGTTTCGCTCTTCCTCACACCGACTACATGGCAGGAATACGGGCAGTTCTTCGGACTGCTTGGCAAAGAAGATGGGAGACGGTCGAAGGGAACTTAAAGTTGCGCGCCATTGCGCCGCGACTGTTCCCATGGACCTATCCCCCAATGCCGCGGCGGCTTCAGGTTGCTTTCTGTCGTCTCCGAATCGGACACACTCGTGTACGCATCGCTATCTGGTGGAGCGCTCGCCTGCGCCCTACTGCAACGACTGCGTCGTCCCCCAGACTGTTCGGCACATTCTTGTCGAATGTCCCAGTCTGGGTGATCTTCGCGCACGACACCTGTCCCGGTACCGGGATGGGCGGGGTCGCTACCGCCTGTCCCTTGTACTCGGGACGAGTGCGTGCACTTTGACTGGTGGACTTGCTGACTTTTTGGGGGAGGCCGGCCTTTTCCCTATTATTTAAGCAAGGTTTGTGTTTTGTTTTGTTTTGTTTTTTGTTTGTTTTTTTCCTTTAGTTGCACGCTCCTGCGCCGGGGGGCCATCTCCCCGACGCACCAGCTTGCTTCCTTTCCCCATTTTGGGGTGTTTTGTTTTGTTTTTTTCTTTAATTTTATTTTAAAGTAGCCTAGAACTAGGCCAGTTTTAATACGGCGACTAATGCCCAAGTAGGCAGTCGCCAGATGAGCTCTTAAAAAAAAAACAACAAAAAAATGCCATCCTGGCCGCCGTGCTGACGGGATCCAGCGCTCCGTCCGGACCCAGCTTAGGCTCTCTTCCTTCCTTCAAAACACTTGTTTCCTCTCTTTTCACAGAACCTCTCCCACAACTTTCTCTGGTCAGCCTCTAATTTCACAGGGTAGATGCTGACCTTCCTTTCAGCCAACCGTCCAGCATCGGGGCTGAGGGGGTGGGGGACAAGGTTCCCTAACCCTTGAGCTCCGGTCTAGGGTGGCTGGTTTTTAACAACCTGCTTCATCCCCACCCATACCTTCCTCACATCCCTTTTCCTCTCCTCTTCACAATCTATATATTTTACGCCGTGTTCAAGGTGGAGCCGCCATGCCGATGGACTGCCAGGCCACCAGGCGGGAGGGGTGGTCCCAAATGGCGGCGCCTGGCTCTGCCGGGCTTGTAAGCACCTCTCGCAGTGCGGGTTACTGCGAGAGGTGTGCGCTATTGCATCCCGTGTTAAAAAAAGGGTCACCATGCCCAATGATGAAGACCAAAAAAAAAAAACTCAACCCCCAACTTTCCCTGAAACATCAATGGAGCCGCCCTCGGGCAGCTCCAGCAAACAAAAATTGAGGTCCGTCCCCCTGTGCTTGCACAGGGGACCCTCCATATTTCTCTAACCGGAGAGGAGGCTTACTCCTCTCCTTCGCCTACGGGTGCAGGGGACTCCCCCTCACCCCCTTCTCTGGAGGTGCTTTCGGGCACCTCCCTTTTCCCAGCGGCAGTCCCCTCTTTTCTTTCCAAGGGGACTGCCACGAAAGCCAGCAGGCAGCCCTTAGCCAGCCGCTCCCCATTGAAGCGGCTCGGTAAGGCAAACCCCCTTAGGGGGGAGAGGGAAGCCAGGCCCCTTCGGTCGCTTCCCTCAAAAGACCTGCTGGCAAGAATTTTAAACCTTGCCGGGGTCAAGGGCTGTGCCTCCCCCACACAAGACTGGCGATACTGCCTAAGGGGACCTGTGATGTCCTGGGAGGGGATGGCCAACTGGAGGGACCCTCCTGTGATAAACATGGTCTTTGAGGAGACCCAGACTCAGACGGTAGGGCCTTCCATGGGGGGGAATTCGGGCTCGGCGCCAAGCACCGAACCCGAATCCGCCACTATGCAAGGTCCTCCTCAAATGGCTGAGGGCTCCGAGGCAGTAAAAGGAGGGGAGGGATCTCCTCCGACAGGTGCCCCTACGACAACCAGGACCTTCTCCATTTCGGAGAGGGACCTGGCTGAGGCCGGTCCATCTGGCCTGGGGGCTTCTGCCGGCGGAGGTGAAAAGCGGGTTCATTCCCCGCCCTCCTCTCCAAAAAAGAAAAAGACTCGGGGTTCCTCTCCATCCGCGGGGGCTGCGGGGACGGATGGGTCTGCTACCACTTTGGTAGGCGACCAAGCCAAGATCGGCACATCCGGCCCCTCTACCCCTTCGTGTGCGGAGCCCCTGACCAAGACTAACACCAAGAGTGCACAGGGCGGAGCCTAGATGACATCGGGGCCCCTGATTCAGAGGTTACCTGGCGTTTTCGAGCCCGCTGGCTTCAAACGCTTCCTCGTTATTCGCTCCACTGATGGCACCATGTCGTCCAAGGGCAACATGATCCATCAGAGGAGAGGATTAGGTAGTGCAATTGGTAGAGAGCCGAAGGTGACCCGTTTCTCGGACGGCAGCCTTCTGGCGAATGCGGCCAAGATAAGTGCTCTTCGGACACTTCATGGCACCCCGGTGAGTGTGACGCCGCACTCTACCATGAACTTTGTGAAAGGAGTAGTTTATGCGAGTGAACTCGTTGACTACTCCATTGAGGACATCACCCTAGAGCTGGCCGACCATGGGGCGGTCAAGGTCGAACGTGTGATGAGAAAACAGGGAGGGGCTTCGAGACCCACCCCTACACTCTTCGTCACGTTCGACAGTGACAAGCTCCCTGAGTCGGTGCGTGCCGGTTGGTACCGCTACCGCGTGAAGGCATTCGTGCCACTGCTGCGGCGGTGCTATTACTATCACCGCTTCGGCCATACGAATCGCTCATGTAGACGTGCAAAGTCGGGGTCACCCGAAGTATGTGTAAATTGCTCCAAGGTCGCACACGATAAGTCCAAATCGTTTGTGGCCAAGTGTGTCAATTGCGGAGAGCCGCACCCTGCTGCTTCGAAGCAATGTGGTGCATATATCCTGGAGAAAGAAATCCTGGCCGTTCAGGCCCAGGATAGACTCTCATTCCGCGAGGCTAAGGACTTGGTCCTGGCGCGCCCAGCTCTGCCTGGGACGTCATATGCCTCAGTAGTTCGAAAGGCACCCTCTGCTCCTGGCCCATCCAGGCCAACGAGCACGGTTGTTTCCGCGCCCATTTGGAGCCCTTCTGCGGGCTCTACCCAACCCGGGCACTTCCCTGGTAAAGCTGGCGGCAAAAAGGGTTCATACCCAGCCCCGGCTAAAACCAGGGTTCCCCCTCTTCCCCCAGCGTGACCGTTTCCCGCAAGGCGAAACGGCCACGCGCCTCCACCGAGTCGTTAGACTCACAGGAGGCAACACCCCTGAAGATGGTCGCTAGGCCATCCTCAGGGGTTCCTAAAGCTGTCCCCCGAAAGGAGGACAGCAACAAAGGAGCTTCGCCCACGCCCCGAGGTGGAGCGAGTGGCTCGGAGACGGTGGTTCCTCGAAAAGAGGCCCCTCCGCCTCCGAAGCCTCAGCGCCCGCCTAAGGTTTCGAGGCGGAGGGAGGAAAAGACTCGCATGGCGAGCCCAACCTCCCCCAATAAGTCCTCGAAGGCGACAGCGCCTCCAGCGCTTTGTCCGGCCAACAGTGCCCGGGGTTCTGCCCCCGGGAAGCGTACGGCCATTCCCGTGAGGGTCTTCAATTCGAGGACCCCGTAAGGGGCGCGGCGATTTGCCATCCTGGCCGCCGTGCTGACGGGATCCAGCGCTCCGTCCGGCCCCAGATTAGCCTCTCTTCCTTCCTTCAGATAGCCCGATTTCTCCCCTACCTCGTCGCTTTTCATACAACCTCTCCCACAACTTTCTCTGGTCAGCCTCTAATTTCACAGGGTAGAATGCTGACCTTCTTCTCAAGCCAACCACCCTTGATGGGGGCTGAGGGGGGAGGGGACATTGTTCCCTAACCCCTCAGCTCCGGTTCGGGATGGGTTTTTTTTAACAACCTGCTTCATCCCCACCCATACCTTCCTCACATCCCTTTTCCTCTCCTCTTCACATTCTATCTGTTTTACGCCGTGTCTAAGGTGGAGCCGCCATGCCGAAGGACTGCCAGGCCACCAGGCGGGAGGGGTGGTCCCAAATGGCGGCGCCTGGCTCTGCCGGGCCTGTAAGCACCTCTAGCAGTGCGGGCTACTGCAAGAGGTGGTGAGCGATTGCGTCCCGTAAAACAAAGAGGGTCACCATGCCCAATGATGAAACAAAAAACCATCTCCCCTTAATTCCCCCTTGCTCATCGACGGAGCCGCCCTCGGGCAGCTCCAGCAAAAAAATGGAGGTCCCCCCTCCTGTGCTTGCACAGGGGACCCTCCATATTTCTCTAACCGGAGAGGAGGCTTACTCCTCTCCTTCGCCTACGGGTGCAGGGGAATCCCCCTCACCCCCTTCTCTGGAGGTGCTTTCGGGCACCTCCCTTTTCCCAGCGGCAGTCCCCTCTTTTCTTTCCAAGGGGACTGCCAAGAAAGCCAGCAGGCAGCCCTTAGCCAGCCGCTCCCATCAAAGCGGCTCGGTAGGGCAAACCCCCTTAGGGGGGAGAGGGAAGCCAGGCCCCTTCGGTCGCTTCCCTCAAAAGACCTGCTGGCCAGAATTTTAAACCTTGCTTGGGTCAAGGCCTGTGCCTCCCCACACAAGACTGGCGACACTGCCTAAGGGGACCTGTGATGTCCTGGGAGGGGATGGCCAACTGGAGGCCCCTCCTGTGATAAACATGGTCTTTGAGGAGACCCAGACTCAGACGGTAGGGCCTTCCATGGGGGGGAATTCGGGCTCGGCGCCAAGCACCGAATCCGCCACTATGCAAGGTCCTCCTCAAATGGCTGAGGGCTCCGAGGCAGTAAAAGGAGGGGAGGGATCTCCTCCGACAGGTGCCCCTACGACAACCAGGACCTTCTCCATTTCGGAGAGGGACCTGGCTGAGGCCGGTCCATCTGGCCTGGGGGCTTCTGCCGGCGGAGGTGAAAAGCGGGTTCATTCCCCGCCCTCCTCTCCAAAAAAGAAAAAGACAAAGAAGACTAAAAAGACGAAAAAGACTCGGGGCTCCTCTCCATCCACGGGGGCTGCGGGGACGGATGGGTCTGCTGCCACTTTGGTAGGCGACCAAGCCAAGATCGGCACATCCGGCCCCTCTACCCCCTCGTGTGCGGAGCCTCTGACCAAGACTAACACCAAAAGTGCACAGGGCGGAGCCTCGATGACATCGGGGCCCCTGATTCAGAGGTTACCTGGCGTTTTCGAGCCCGCTGGCTTCAAACGCTTCCTCGTTATTCGCTCCACTGATGGCACCATGTTGTCCAAGGGCAACATGATCCATCAGAGGAGAAGATTAGGTAGTGCAATTGGTAGAGAGCCGAAGGTGACCCGTTTCTCGGACGGCAGCCTTCTGGCGAATCCCGCCGAGGCGGCTAAGATAAGTGCTCTTCGGACACTTCATGGCACTCAGGTGAGTGTGACGCCGCACTCTACCATGAACTTTGTGAAAGGAGTAGTTTATGCGAGGGAACTCGTTGACTACTCCATTGAGGACATCACCCTAGAGCTGGCCGACCATGGGGCGGTCAAGGTCGAACGTGTAATGAGAAAACAGGGAGGGGCTTCGAGACCCACCCCTACACTCTTCGTCACGTTCGACAGTGACAAGCTCCCTGAGTCGGTGCGTGCCGGTTGGTACCGCTACCGCGTGAAGGCATTCGTGCCACTGCCGCGGCGGTGCAATTACTGTCACCGCTTCGGCCATACGAATCGCTCATGTAGACGTTCAAAGTCGGGGTCACCCGAAGTCTGTGTAAATTGCTCCAAGGTCGCACACGATAAGTCCAAATCGTGTGTGGCCAAGTGTGTCAATTGCGGAGAGCCGCACCCTGCTTCTTCGAAGCAATGTGGTGCATATCTCCTGGAGAAAGAAATCCTGGCCGTTCAGGCCCAGGATAGACTCTCATTCCGCGAGGCTAAGGACTTGGTCCTGGCGCGCCCAGCTCTGCCTGGGACGTCATATGCCTCAGTAGTTCGAAAGGCACCCTCTGCTCCTGGCCCATCCAGGCCAACGAGCACAGTTGTTTCCGCGCCCATTCGGAGCCCTTCTGCGGGCTCTACCCAACCCGGGCGCTCCCCTGGTAGAGCTGGCGGCAAAAAGGGTTCACACCCAGCTCCGGCTAAAACCAGGGCTCCCCCCTCTTCCCCCAGCGTGACCAGTTCCCGTAAGGCGAAACGGCCACGCGCCTCCACAGAGTCGTTAGACTCACAGGAGGCAACACCCCTGAAGATGGTCGCTAGGCCATCTTCGGGGGTTCCTAAAGCTGTCCCCCGAAAGGAGGACAGCAACAAAGGAGCTTCGGCTCCTTCGCCCACGCCCCGAGGTGGAGCGAGTGGCTCGGAGACGGTGGTTCCTCGAAAAGAGGGCCCCCCGCCTCCCAAGCCGCAGCGCCCGCCTAAGGTTTCGAGGCGGAGGGAGGAAAAGACTCGCATGGCGAGGTCAACCTCCCCCAATAAGTCCTCGAAGGCGACAGCGCTTTGTCCGGCCAACAGCGCCTCTAGCGCCCGGGGTGCTGCCCCCGGGAAGCCTACGGCCATTCCCGTGAGGGTCTTCAATTCGAGGAGGGCCCCCGCGTCTCCTCCGAGCTAGGCCTGGAGGGCATATTCCTTCAATGGAATTGCCTTGGACTCCGGGCCAACTGGGAGGAGCTGCGGAGGCTCGCCTCGTCCCGTTCCCCGTTAGCTATTTTTTTGCAGGAGACCATGCTAGGCGCGTGCCCCCTGCCTGCCCTCCCGGGGTATAAGGGTCTTGCGACCCCACCACCGTGGGATGGCCGGGCTGGGGGATGCGCGGTTTACACCCGGCATGATGTCTCCGTTCTTCCTTTCTATTTAGATACCTCTTTTCAGGCAGGGGCTGTTCAGCTGCACCTGGATAGGAGGTATACTATCATTTCTGCGTACATTCCACCGTCAGCTGACTTCGACGCGGTGGACTTCCGCCGCGTCGTGGCACGGTTGCCGAGGCCCTATCTCTTGCTTGGAGATCTGAACGGCAGGCATCCTCTCTGGGGAGATTACTCCATAAATCCCAGGGGACAAGTCCTTGCCGATCTGATCGAAGAGCTTGAGATGGGTGTCCTAAACGTGGATGAGTTTACGCATCACTGTCCGAGAACCGCTTCATTTTCTTGCCTTGACCTATCTTTGTGCTCTTCGGATGCACAGCCTCATTTTGATTGGGAGGTGGTCGATGACCTCCTTGGTAGTGATCACTTTCCCATTCAAATATCATTTTCAGGGCAACTGGCGCCTGAGAGACCACCTCGGGGTGCTTGGCGCGGGTGTGGTGGCCTGCATTTCAGGAAATGACTGAATTCTCTATCTCAGTCGAGGAGTTTAGGTCGGTAGATGAGGCCGTTGAGTTCTTCTCCGGCAACCTCATCGCTGTAGGCCTGATTACTATTCCTAGGACGTCTGGCCGTTTTGCACGCCGACCACTCGTATGGTGGTCGGCCGAGTGTGAGACGGCCCTCAAACAGAAGCGTTATGCCTACATGCGTTATAAGCGCCGCCCGAACGATTTCACTGTCGCTGAATTTCGTCGGGCTAGGGCAAGGTTCCGGTATATTTCGAAGCACGCCCGCCGCTCTTCTTGGCGGGCATTCGTGTCTTCACTTAACGGCAAGACCCCTTTAGCTGAGGTGTGGAAGCGAGTCAAAAGGATTTGGGGCAAGTTCTCGCAGGACCCCCCTCCCGTTCTCCAAGAGAATAGGACCGCAATCTGGGACCCGCGTCCGCTTTTTTAGCATTTTCTAGCCGTGAATCTGCCCTGCCAGCATTCAATGCACGTCGTGATGTCGCGGAAGGCCGCCGGCTGGACTTTACCTCCAGAGGCGGAGAACCCTTCAACGACAAGTTTACTGTGAGTGAGTTACGTTCCGCTCTCGCTTCGTGCGCGGACACCGCCCATGGTCCGGACGATGTCCCGTACGCCATGCTTCGACACCTGGGTGAGCGAGGCATGGCCTTTCTGTTAGATATGTTCAACAGGATCTGGGTGGAAGGTCTTCTCCCAGACTCCTGGCGAATCGCTACTGTGCTCGCCTTTCGCAAGCCGGGGAGAGATCACTCTACACCGACCGGTTTCCGCCCAATCTCTCTAACCTCTTGCGTGTGCAAGTTGATGGAGAAATTGGTAAATGTTAGATTAGCCTATTTCCTGGACAGCGGAGGTCATCTGTCTTCTGCACAGTGCGGCTTCCGTAAGTTTCACTCGACGTCGGATGCTCTGCTCCGACTGGAAAATGCCATCTGCGAGGCTTTCCTTCGTAGACAGCACTACGCCACGGTGTTTTTTGATCTGGAGAAGGCCTATGATACCGCATGGCGATACGGTATCATGGAGACTCTCCACACGATGGGGGCGAGGGGACGCCTCCCAATGTTTATATCTGAATTTTTGCGAGATCGTCGATTCCGCGTACGGGTGGGGGGAGCCCTCTCTGCCCCAAAGGTGCAGGAAGAGGGTGTCCCGCAGGGAAGTGTCCTCAGTGTCACACTCTTTGCCCTGAGCATCAACGGCATCACCTCGGTTCTGCCAGAAGATGTTCTCGCTACGCTTTACGTGGACGACCTTTCGATCTCTTTTGGCGCGGCCCAGATGCCAACTCTGGAGCGTCGACTCGAACAGGCATTGAACCGCGTCTCTCACTATGCCGAAGCGCACAGATTTCGGTTTTCTTTGGCCAAGACTAAGGTGGTGCACTTCTGCCGCCATCCACGGCTTCACCCCGACCCAGATTTGTTTCTTAATGGGGTGCGCCTGGATGTGGTTGACTCGCACCGTTTCCTTGGTCTTGTATTCGACCGACGCCTCACCTGGGAGGCTCATATTCGCAGCCTTAGGGTCTCTTGTACCCGCGCCATGGACATTCTCCGTTCCGTGACGTTCAGCGCTTGGGGCGCTGATAGGGCTACCGCCTTACTTTTTTATCGATCCTTTGTTCGCTCGAAGCTCGACTACGGATGCGAGTTTTATGCATCCGCAGCCGAGCGTTTATTGCGGAAGGTGGATTCAATCCACCACACCGGCCTTCGCCTTGCGACCGGTGCCCTCCGCACTTCCCCCATTGAGAGCCTGTTGGTCGATGCTGGGGAGATGCCACTCGCTCTGCGCCGCGTGCAGTGCATCACTCGCCTGTACGCGCGAGCCCGGCGCCTCCCTCAGTCGCCAACAGCTCTCACTGCATCCGCAGCTGATCTCGATGGTGCCTATGCCGCCGAGAGACGCCAGTCATACCCTAAGCCCTTTGGGTTTAGGGCCAGGAAACTCCTTCGAGAGGTAGATATAGCTCTCGGGCCGGTGGCGCCCCTGGTTCTGCCCAGGACGCCACCCTGGAGGGTACCACATTTGGCTATTTGTCGCCACGCCTCTGCTCCCAAAGCTTGTACTGCGCCGGGAGTATTGCGTTCGACCTTTTTGGAGCACACATCGTGTCACGCTGGTACCGTGCCAGTGTATACGGATGGCTCCAAGTCCCAAGAGGGGGTCGGCTTCCACGCCGTATCCCCTCTGTTTGAAGTCAGCGGGGCTCTACCAGGCGCTGCGTCTGTCTTCACGGCCGAGCTGGTGGCAATACACCACTCGGTACGGGAGATTACGCGACGTGCCCGGTTCGGAGACCGGATTGTGATCTATAGCGACTCACAAAGCGCCCTGAGTGCTCTCGGGGCATTGGAATCTCCGCATCCCCTGGTTCGCGATATCCGTGACGCCACGGTTTTGGCGAGCCGGGCAGATGTCGAGATTATCTTCTGCTGGGTTCCTGGACATGTACCCCGTAAGGGGCGCGGCGATTTGCCATCCTGGCCGCCGTGCTGACGGGATCCAACGCTCCGTCCGGTTCCAGCTTAGCCTCTCTTCCTTCCTTCAGATAGCCCGATTTCTCCCCTACCTTGTCGCTTTTCATACAACCTCTCCCACAACTTTCTCTGGTCAGCCTCTAATTTCAAAGGGTAGAATGCTGACCTTCTTCTCAAGCCAACCACCCCGGATCGGGGCTGAGGGGGGAGGGGACATTGTCCCCTAACCCCTGAGCTCCGGTTCGGGATGGGGTTTTTTTAACAACCTGCTTCATCCCCACGCATACCTTCCTCACATCCCTTTTCCTCTCCTCTTCACAACCTATATTTTTTACGCCGTGTCCAAGGTGGAGCCGCCATGCCGATGGACTGCCAGGCCACCAGGCGGGAGGGGTGGTCCCGAATGGCGGCGCCTGGCTCTGCCGGGCTTGTAAGCACCTCTCGCAGTGCGGGCTACTGCGAGGGGTGATGAGCTATTGCGTCCCGTAAAACAAATAGGGTCACCATGCCCATAGATGAACAACAAAAAAAAAACCCAAACCCCTTTAACTCCCCCTTGCTCATCGACGGAGCCGCCCTTGGGCAGCTCCACCGAAAAAATGGACCCTCCATATTTCTCTAACCGGAGAGGAGGCTTACTCCTCTCCTTCGCCTACGGGTGCAGGGGACTCCCCCTCACCCCCTTCTCTGGAGGTGCTTTCGGGCACCTCCCTTTTCCCAGCGGCAGTCCCATCTTTTCTTTTCAAGGGGACTGCCAAGAAAGCCAGCAGGCAGCCCTTAGCCAGCCGCTTCCCATCAAAGCGGCTCGGTAGGGCAAACCCCCTTAGGGGGGAGAGGGAAGCCAGGCCCCTTTGGTCGCTTCCCTCATAAGACCTGCTGGCAAGAATTTTAAACCTTGCCGGGGTCAAGGCCTGTGCCTCCTCATACAAGACTGGCGACACTGCCAAGGGGACCTGCGATGTCCTGGGAGGGGATGGCCAATTGGAGGCCCCTCCTGTGATAGACATGGTCCTTGAGGAGACCCAGCCCCAGACGGTAGGGCCTTCCATGGGGGGGAATTCGGGCTCGGCGCCAAGCACCGAACCCGAATCCGCCCCTATGCAAGGTCCTCCTCAAATGGCTGAGGGCTCCGAGGCAGTAGAAGGAGGGGAGGGATCTCCTCCGACAGGTGCCCCTACGACAACCAGGACCTTCTCCATTTCGGAGAGGGACCTGGCTGAGGCTGGTCCATCTGGCCTGGGGACTTCTGCCGGCGGAGGTGAAAAGCGGGTTCATTCCCCGCCCTCCTCTCCGAAAAGGAAAAAGACTAAAAAGACCAAAAAGACTCGGGGCTCCTCTCCATCCGCGGGGGCTGCGGGGACGGATGGGTCTGCTGCCACTCTGGCAAGCGACCAAGCTAAGATCGGCACATCCGCCCCCTCTGCCCCCCCGGTTGCGGAGCCCCTGACAAAGAAGACTACTACCAAGAGTGCACAGGGCGGAGCCTCGATGACATCGGGGCCCCTGATTCAGAGGTTACCTGGCGTTTTCGAGCCCGCTGGCTTCAAACGCTTCCTCGTTATTCGCTCCACTGATGGCACCATGTTGTCCAAGGGCAACATGATCCATCAGAGGAGAGGATTAGCTAGTGCAATTGGTAGAGAGCCGAAGGTAACCAGTCTCTCGGACGGGAGCCTTCTGGCGAATGCGGCGAATCCCGCCGAGGCGGCCAGGATTAGTGCTCTTCGGACACTTCATGGCACCCCGGTGAGTGTGACGCCGCACTCTACCATGAACTTTGTGAAAGGAGTAGTTTATGCGTGGGAATTCGTTGACTACTCCATTGAAGACATCACCTTAGAGCTGGCCGACCATGGGGCGGTCAAGGTCGAACGTGTGATGAGAAAACAGGGAGGGGCTTCGAGACCCACCCCTACACTCTTCGTCACGTTCGACTGTGACAAGCTCCCTGAGTCGGTGCGTGCCGGTTGGTACCGCTACCGCGTGAAGGCATTCGTGCCACTGCCGCGGCGGTGCTATTACTGTCACCGCTTCGGCGATACGAATCGCTCATGTAGACGTGCAAAGTCGGGGTCACCCGAAGTCTGTGTAAATTGCTCCAAGGTCGCACACGATAAGTCCAAATCATGTGTGGCCAAGTGTGTCAATTGCGGAGAGCCGCACCCTGCTTCTTCGAAGCAATGTGGTGCATATCTCCTTGAGAAAGAAATCCTGGCCGTTCAGGCCCAGGATCGACTCTCATTCCGCGAGGCAAAGGACTTGGTCCTGGCGCGCCCGGCTCTGCCTGGGACGTCATATGCCTCAATAGTTAGGAAGGCACCCTCTGCTCCCGGCCCATCCAGGCCAACGAGCACGGTTGTTTCCGCGCCCATTCGGAGCCCTTCTGCGGGCTCTACCCAACCCGGGCGCTCCCCTGGTAAAGCTGGCGGCAAAAAGGGCTTATACCCTGCCCCGGCTAAAACCAGGGCTCCCCTCTCTTCCCCCAGCGTGACCGTTTCCCGTAAGGCGAAACGGCCACGCGCCTCCACCGAGTCGTTAGACTCACAGGAGGCAACACCCCTGAAGATGGTCGCTAGGCCATCTTCCGGGGTTCCTAAAGCTGTCCCCCGAAAGGAGGACAGCAACAAAGGAGCTTCGGCTCCTTCGCCCACGTCCCGAGGTGGAGCGAGTGGCTCGGAGACGGTGGTTCCTCGAAAAGAGGGCCCCCCGCCTCCGAAGCCGGAACGCCCGCCTAAGGTTTCGAGGCGGAGGGAGGAAAAGACTCGCATGGCGAGGTCAACCTCCCCCAATAAGTCCTCGAAGGCGACAGCGCCTTCAGCGCTTTGTCCGGCCAACAGCGCCCGGGGTTCTGCCCCCGGGAAGCGTACGGCCATTCCCGTGAGGGTCTTCAATTCGAGGAGGGCCCCCGCGTCTCCTCCGAGCTAGGCCTGGAGGGCATATTCCTTCAATGGAATTGCCGTGGACTCCGGGCCAACTGGGAGGAGCTGCGGAGGCTCGTCTCGTCCCGTTCCCCGTTAGCTATTTTTTTTTCAGGAGACCATGCTAGGTGCGTGCCCCCTCCCTGCCCTCCCGGGGTATAAGGGTCTTGCGACCCCACCACCTCGGGATGGCCGGGCTGGGGGATGCGCAGTTTACACCCGGCATGATGTCTCCGTTCTTCCTTTCTCTTTAGATACCTCCTTTCAGGCAGTGGCTGTGCAGCTGCACCTGGATAGGAGGTATACTATCATTTCTGCGTACATTCCACCGTCAGCTGACTTCGACGCGGGGGACTTCCGCTGCGTCGTTGCACGGTTGCCGAGGCCCTATCTCTTGCTTGGAGATCTGAACGGCAGGCATCCTCTCTGGGGAGATTACTCCATAAATCCCAGGGGACAAGTCCTTGCCGATCTGATCGAAGAGCTTGAGATGGGTGTCCTAAACGTGGATGAGTTTACGCATCACTGTCCGAGAACCGCTTCATTTTCTTGCCTTGACCTATCTTTGTGCTCTTCGGATGCACAGCCTGATTTTGATTGGGGGGTGGTCGATGACCTCCATGGTAGGGATCACTTTCCCATTCAAATATCATTTTCAGGGCAACTGCCGCCTGAGAGACCACCTCGGTGGTGCTTGGCGCGGGCGCGGTGGCCTGCATTTCAGGAAATGACTGAATTCTCTATCTCAGTCGAGGAGTTTAGGTCGGTAGATGATGCCGTTGAGTTCTTCTCCGGCAACCTCATCGCCGTGGGCCTGACTACTATTCCTAGGACGTCTGGCCGTTTTGCACGCCGACCATTCCCATGGTGGTCGGCCGAGTGTGAGACGGCCCTCAAACAGAAGCATTATGCCTACATGCGCTATAAGCGCCGCCCGAACGATTTCACTGTCGCTGAATTTCGTCGGGCTAGGGCTAGGTTCCGGTATATTTCGAAGCACGCCCGCCGCTCTTCTTGGCGGGCATACGTGTCTTCACTTAACGGGAAGACCCCTTTAGCTGAGGTGTGGAAGCGAGTCAAAAGGATTCGGGGCAAGTTCTCGCAGGACCCCCCTCCCGTTCTCCAGGAGAATGGGACCGCAATCTCGGACCCCGCGTCCGTGGCGGAATCCTTAGCGACCGCTTTCTCCGCATTCTCTAGCCGTGATGCTGCTCCGCCAGCATTCAATGCACGTCGTGATGTCGCGGAAGGCCGCCGGCTGGACTTTACCTCCAGAGGCGGAGAACCCTTCAACGACAAGTTTACTGTGAGTGAGTTGCGCTCCGCTCTCGCTTCGTGCGCAGACACCGCCCATGGTCCGGACGATGTCCCGTACTCCATGCTTCGACACCTGGGTGAGCGAGGCATGGCCTTTCTGTTAGATTTGTTCAACAGGATCTGGGTGGAAGGTCTTCTCCCAGACTCCTGGCGAATCGCTACTGTGCTCGCCTTTCGCAAGCCGGGGAGAGATCACTCTACTCCGACCGGTTTCCGCCCAATCTCTCTAACCTCTTGCGTGTGCAAGTTGATGGAGAAATTGGTAAATGTTAGATTAGCCTATTTCCTGGACAGCGGAGGCCATCTGTCTTCTGCACAGTGCGGCTTCCGTAAGTTCCACTCCACGTCGGATGCTCTGCTCCGACTGGAAAATGCCGTCTGCGAGGCTTTCCTTCGTAGACAGCACTACGCCACGGTGTTTTTTGATCTGGAGAAGGCCTATGATACCGCATGGCGATACGGTATCATGGAGACTCTCCACACGATGGGGGCGAGGGGACGCCTCCCAATGTTTATATCTGAATTTTTGCGAGATCGTCGATTTCGCGTACGGGTGGGGGGAGCCCTCTCCGGCCCAAAGGAGCAGGAAGAGGGTGTCCCGCAGGGAAGTGTCCTCAGTGTCACACTCTTTGCCCTGAGCATCAACGGCATCACCTCGGTGCTGCCGGAAGATGTTCTCGCTACGCTCTACGTGGACGACCTTTCGATCTCTTTTGGCGCGGCCCAGATGCCAACTCAACCACAGCGAGAGCGCAACGCAACTCACTCACAGTAAACTTGTCGTTGAAGGGTTCTCCGCCTCTGGAGGTAAAGTCCAGCCGGCGGCCTTCCGCGACATCACGACGTGCATTGAATGCTGGCGGAGCAGCATCACGGCTAGAGAATGCGGAGAAAGCGGTCGCTAAGGATTCCGCCACGGACGCGGGGTCCGAGATTGCGGTCCCATTCTCCTGGAGAACGGGAGGGGGGTCCTGCGAGAACTTGCCCCGAATCCTTTTGACTCGCTTCCACACCTCAGCTAAAGGGGTCTTCCCGTTAAGTGAAGACACGTATGCCCGCCAAGAAGAGCGGCGGGCGTGCTTCGAAATATACCGGAACCTAGCCCTAGCCCGACGAAATTCAGCGACAGTGAAATGGTTCGGGCGGCGCTTATAGCGCATGTAGGCATAACGCTTCTGTTTGAGGGCCGTCTCACACTCGGCCGACTACCATGGGAGTGGTCGGCGTGCAAAACGGCCAGACGTCCTAGGAATAGTAGTCAGGCCCACGGCGATGAGGTTGCCGGAGAAGAACTCAACGGCCTCATCTACCGACCTAAACTCCTCGACTGAGATAGAGAATTCAGTCATTTCCTGAAATGCAGGCCACCGCGCCTGCGCCAAGCACCACCGAGGTGGTCTCTCAGGCGGCAGTTGCCCTGAAAATGATATTTGAATGGGAAAGTGATCACTACCATGGAGGTCATCGACCACCCCCCAATCAAAATCAGGCTGTGCCTCCGAAGAGCACAAAGATAGGTCAAGGCAAGAAAATGAAGCGGTTCTCGGACAGTGATGCGTAAACTCATCCACGTTTAGGACACCCATCTCAAGCTCTTCGATCAGATCGGCAAGGACTTGTCCCCTGGGATTTATGGAGTAATCTCCCCAGAGAGGATGCCTGCCGTTCAGATCTCCAAGCAAGAGATAGGGCCTCGGCAACCCTGCCACGACGCGGCGGAAGTCGCCCGCGTCGAAGTCAGCTGACGGTGGAATGTACGCAGAAATGATAGTATACCTCCTATCCAGGTGCAGCTGCACAGCCACTGCCTGTAAGGAGGTATCTAAAGAGAAAGGAAGAACGGAGACATCATGCCGGGTGTAAACCGCGCATCCCCCAGCCCGGCCATCCCGCGGTGGTGGGGTCGCAAGACCCTTATACCCCGGGAGGGCAGGCAAGGGGCACGCGCCTAGCATGGTCTCCTGCAAAAATATAGCTAACGGGGAACGGGACGAGGCGAGCCTCCGCAGCTCCTCCCAGTTGGCCCGGAGTCCACGGCAATTCCATTGAAGGAATATGCCCTCCAGGCCTAGCTCGGAGGAGACGCGGGGGCCCTCCTCGAATTGAAGACCCTCACGGGAATGGCCGTACGCTTCCCGGGCGCTGTTGGCCGGACAAAGCCGGAGGCGCTGTCGCCTTCGAGGACTTATTGGGGGAGGTTGGGCTCGCCATGCGAGTCTTTTCCTCCCTCCGCCTCGAAACCTTAGGCGGGCGTTGCGGCTTGGGAGGCGGGGGGCCCTCTTTTCGAGGAACCACCGTCTCCGAGCCACTCGCTCCACCTCGGGGCGTGGGCGAAGGGGCCGAAGCTCCTTTGTTGCTGTCCTCCTTTCGGGGAACAGCTTTAGGAACCCCGGAAGATGGCCTAGCGACCATCTTCAGGGGTGTTGCCTCCTGTGAGTCTAACGTCTCTGTGGTGGCGCGTGGCCGTTTCGCCTTACGGGAAACGGTCACGCTGGGGGAAGAGGGGGGATCCCTGGTTTTAGCCGGGGCTGGGTGTGAACCCTTTTTGCCGCCAGCTCTACCAGGGGAGCGCCCGGGTGTAGTAGAGCCCGCAGAAGGGCTCCGAATGGGCGCGGAAACAACCGTGCTCGTTGGCCTGGATGGGCCAGGAGCAGAGGGTGCTTTTCTAACTATTGAGGCATATGACGTCCCAGGCAGAGCCGGGCGCGCCAGGACCAAGTCCTTAGCCTCGCGGAATGAGAGTCGATCCTGGGCCTGAACGGCCAGGATTTCTTTCTCAAGGAGATATGCACCACATTGCTTCGAAGAAGCAGGGTGCGGCTCTCCGCAATTGACACACTTGGCCACACACGATTTAGACTTATGGTGTGCGGCCTTGGAGCAATTTACACAGACTTCGGGTGACCCCGATTTTGCACGTCTACATGATCGATTCGTGTTGCCGAAGCGGTGACAGTAATAGCACCGCCGCGGCAGTGGCACGAATGCCTTCACGCGGTAGCGGTACCAACCGGCACGCACCGACTCAGGGAGTTTGTCACAGTCGAACGTGACGAAGAGTGTAGGGGTGGGTCTCGAGGCCCCTCCCTGTTTTCTCATCACACGTTCGACCTTGACCGCCCCATGGTCGGCCAGCTCTAGGGTGATGTCTTCTATGGAGTAGTCAACGAGTTCCCTCGCATAAACTACTCCTTTTACAAAGTTCATGGTAGAGTGCGGCGTCACACTCACCGGGGTGCCATGAAGTGTCCGAAGAGCACTTATCTTGGCCGCCTCGGCGGGATTCGCTGCATTCGCCAGAAGGCTCCCGTCCGAGAAACGGGTTATCTTCGGCTCTCTACCAATTGCACTAGCTAATCCTCTCCTCTGATGGATCATGTTGCCCTTGGACAACATGGTGCCATCAGTGGAGCGAATAACGAGGAAGCGTTTGAAGCCAGCGGGCTCGAAAACGCCAGGTAACCTCTGAATCAGGGGCCCCGATGTCATCGAGGCTCCGCCCTGTGCACTTTTGGTCTTTGTTATCGTCAGGAGCTCCTTAGCCGGGGAAGCAGAGGGCCCGGATGTGCCGATCTTGGCTTGGTTGCTTGCCAAAGTGGCAGCAGACCCATCCGTCCCCGTAGCCCCCGCGGATTGAGAGGAGCCCCGAGTCTTCTTCGTCTTTTTGGTCTTTTTCGTCCTTTTCTTTTTTGGAGAGGGGGGCGGGAAATGAACCCGCTTCTCACCCCCGCTGGTAGAAGCCCCCAGGCCAGATGGACCGGCCTCAGCCAGGTCCTTCTCCGAAATGTAGAAGGTCCTGGTGGTCGCAGGGGCATCAATTCGGAGGAGATCCCTCCCCTCCTTGTACTGCCTGAGAATCTACAGCCGTTTGATGAGGACCTTGCATAGGGGCGGATTCGGGTTCGGTGCTTGGCACCGAGCCCGGATTCCCCCCATGGAAGGCCCTACCTTCTGAGGCTGGTTTTCCTCAAGGACCATGTCTATCACAGGAGGGGCCTCCAGTTGGCCATCCCCTCCCAGGACATCGCAGGTCCCCTTGGCAGCGTCATAAGTCTTTATTGGGGAGGCACAGGCCTTGACCCCGGCAAGGTTTAATATTTTGGCCAGCAGGTCTTTTGAAGGAAGCGACCGAAGGGGCCTGGCTTCCCTCTCCCCCCTAAGGGGGTTTGCCCTACCGAGCCGCTTGTACGAGGGGCGGTCAGCAATGGGCTGCCTGCTGGCTTTCTTGGCAGTCCCCTTAGAAAGCAAAGGAGGGACTGCCGCTGGAGATAGGGAGGTGCCCGAAAGCACCTCCAGAGAAGGGGGTGAGGGGGAGTCCCCTACACCCGTAGACGTAGGAGAGGAGTAAGCCTCCTCTCCGGTTAAAGAGGTATGGAGGGTCCCCTGCGCAAGCACAGGGGGGGGGGGATCTCCATCTTTTCTGTGGAGCTGCACGAGGGCAGGTCCGTTGTTTTAGGGGGAATTAAGTGGAGATGGTTTTTTTTTTCATCATTGGGCATGGTGACCCTATTTGTTTTACGGGACGCAATCGCTCACCACCTCTTGCAGTAGCCCGCACTGCAAGAGGTGCTTACAGGCCCGGCAGAGCCAGGCGCCGCCATTTGGGACCACCCCTCCCGCCTGGTGGCCTGGCAGTCCTTCGGCATGGCGGCTCCACCTTAGACACGGCGTAAAACAGATAGAATGTGAAGAGGAGAGGAAAAGGGATGTGAGGAAGGTATGGGTGGGGATGAAGCAGGTTGTTAAAAAACCCCCATCCCGAACCGGAGCTGAGGGGTTAGGGAACAATGTCCCCTCCCCCCTCAGCCCCCATCCGGGGTGGTTGGCTTGAGAAGAAGGTCAGCATTCTACCCTGTGAAATTAGAGGCTGACCAGAGAAAGTTGTGGGAGCGGTTGTATGAAGAGAGGCAAAGCTGGGGCCGGACGGAGCGCTGGATCCCGTCAGCACGGCGGCCAGGATGGCAAATCGCCGCGCCCCTTACGGGGACGGGTGGGGGAGCCCTCTCTGCCCCAAAGGAGCTTGAAGAGGGTGTCCCGCAGGAAAGTGTCCTCAGTGTCACACTCTTTGTCCTGAGCATCAACGGCATCACCTCGTTTCTGCCAGAAGATGTTCTCGCTACGCTCTACGTGGACGACCTTTCGATCTCTTTTGGCGCGGCCCAGATGCCAACTCTGGAGCGTCGACTCCAACAGGCATTGAACCTCGTCTCGCTATGCCGAAGCGCACAGGTTTCGGTTTTCTTTGGCCAAGACTAAGGTGGTGCACTTCTGCCGCCATCCACGGCTTCACCCCGACCCAGATTTGTTTCTTAATGGGTTGCGCCTGGATGTGGTTGAGTCGCACCGTTTCCTTGGTCTTGTATTCGACCGACGCCTCACCTGGGAGGCTCATATTCGCAGCCTTAGGGTCTCTTGTACCCGCGCCATGGACATTCTCCGTTCCGTGACGTTCAGCGCTTGGGGCGCTGATAGGGCTACCGCCTTACTTTTTTATCGATCCTTTGTTCGCTCGAAGCTCGACTACGGATGCGAGTTTTATGCATCCGCAGCCGAGCGTTTATTGCGGAAGGTGGATTCAATCCACCACACCGGCCTTCGCCTTGCGACCGGTGCCTTCCGCACTTCCCCCATTGAGAGCCTGTTGGTCGATGCTGGGGAGATGCCACTCGCTCTGCGCCGCGTGCAGTGCATCACTCGCCTGTACGCGCGAGCCCGGCGCCTCCCTCAGTCGCCAACAGCTCTCACTGCATCCGCAGCTGATCTCGATGGTGCCTATGCCGCCGAGAGACGCCAGTCATACCCTAAGCCCTTTGGGTTTAGGGCCAGGAAACTCCTTCGAGAGGTGGATATAGCTCTCGGGCCGGTAACGCCCCTGGTTCTGCCCAGGACGCCAGCCTGGAGGGTACCACATTTAGCTATTTGTCGCCACGCCTCTGCTCCCAAAGCTTGTACTGCGCCGGGAGTATTGCGTTCGACCTTTTTGGAGCACACATCGTGTCACGCTGGTACCGTGCCAGTGTATACGGATGGCTCCAAGTCCCAAGAGGGGGTCGGCTTCCACGCCATATCCCCTCTGTTTGAAGTCAGCGGGGCTCTACCAGGCGCTGCGTCTGTCTTCACGGCCGAGCTGGTGGCAATACACCACTCGGTACGGGAGATTACGTGACGTGCCCGGTTCGGAGACCGGATTGTGATCTATAGCGACTCACAAAGCGCCCTGAGTGCTCTCGGGGCATTGGAATCTCCGCATCCCCTGGTTCGCGATATCCGTGACGCCACGGTTTTGGCGAGCCGGGCAGATGTCGAGATTATCTTCTGCTGGGTTCCTGGACGTGTAGGAATTGCGGGGAATGAGGGCGCCAAAGAGTCCGCGAGGACTCTGCGGCCGGACCAGCGTTTCGCTCTTCCTCACACCGACTACATGGCAGGAATACGGGCAGCTCTTCGGACTGCTTGGCAAAGAAGATGGGAGACGGTCGAAGGGAACTTAAAGTTGCGTGCCATTGCGCCGCGACTGTTCCCATGGACCTATCCCCCAATGCCGCAGCGGCTTCAGGTTGCTTTCTGTCGTCTCCGAATCGGACACACTCGTGTGACGCATCGCTATCTGATGGAGCGCTCGCCTGCGCCCTATTGCAACGACTGCGTCTTCCCCCAGACTGTTCGGCACATTCTTGTCGAATCTCCCAGTCTGGGTGATCTTCGCGTACGATACCTGTCCCAGTACCGGGATGGGCGGGGTCGCTACCGCCTGTCCCTTGTGCTTGGGACAGATTCGTGCACACTGACTTGTGGACTTGTTGACTTCTTGGGGGAGGCCGGCTTTCTCCCTATTATTTAAGCAAGGTTTGTTTGTTTTTTTGCATTTGTTTTGTTTTTTGTTTTGTTTTTTTTTTCTTTAGTTGCACGCTCCTGCGCCGGGGGGACCTCTCCCCGACGCACCAGCTTGCTTCCTTTCCCCCTTTAGGGGTGTTGTTTTTTTTTTCTCTTTAATTTCATTTTAAAGTAGCCTTGAACTAGGCCAGTTTTAATACGGCGACTAATGCCCAAGTAGGCAGTCGCCAGATGAGCTCTTAAAAAAAAAAAAAAAAAAAATGTCGTCTCCGAATCGGACACACTCGTGTGACGCATCGCTATCTGATGGAGCGCTCGCCTGCGCCCTATTGCAACGACTGCGTCATCCCCCAGACTGTTCGGCACATTCTTGTCGAATGTCCCAGTCTGGGTGATCTTCGCGCATGACACCTGTCCCGGTACCGGGATGGGCGGGGTCGCTACCGCCTGTCCCTTGTGCTCGGGACGAGTGCGTGTACTTTGAATGGTGGACTTATTGACTTTTGGGGGGAGGCCGGCCTTCTCCCTTTTATTTAACCCGATTTAATTGTTGTTGTTTTTGTTATTGCTTTGTTATTGTAATTGTTATTTCTTCTTATTGTTTTCTGTTTAATTTTTTAAAGTAGCCTAGAACTAGGCTGTTTTTTACGGCGACTTATGCCTAAGTCGGCAGTCACCAGATAGCCCCTTTAAAAAAAAAAAAAAAAAAAAAAAATTGGGCGCGGCCCAGATGCCAACTCTGGAGTGACTTCAACAGGCATTAAACCGCGTCTCTCGCTATGCCGAAGCGCACAGATTTCGGTTTTCTTTGGCCAAGACTAAGGTGGTGCACTTCTGCCGCCATCCACGGCTTCACCCCCACCCAGATTTGTTTCTTAATGGGGTGCGCCTGGATGTGGTTGAGTCGCACCGTTTCCTTGGTCTTGTATTCGACCGACGCCTCACCTGGGAGGCTCATATTCGCAGCCTTAGGGTCTCTTGTACCCGCGCCATGGACATTCTCCGTTCCGTGACGTTCAGCGCTTGGGGCGCTGATAGGGCTACCGCCTTACTTTTTTATCGATCCTTTGTTCGCTCGAAGCTCGACTACGGATGCGAGTTTTATGCATCCGCAGCCGAGCGTTTATTGCGGAAGGTGGATTCAATCCACCACACCGGCCTTCGCCTTGCGACCGGTGCCTTCCGCACTTCCCCCATTGAGAGCCTGTTGGTCGATGCTGGGGAGATGCCACTCGCTCTGCGCCGCGTGCAGTGCATCACTCGCCTGTACGCGCGAGCCCGGCGCCCCCCTCAGTCGCCAACAGCTCTCACTGCATCCGCAGCTGATCTCGATGGTGCCTATGCCGCCGAGAGACGCCAGTCATACCCTAAGCCCTCTGGGTTTAGGGCCAGGAAACTCCTTCGAGAGGTAGATATAGCTCTTGGGCCGGTGGCGCCCCTGGTTCTGCCCAGGACGCCACCCTGGAGGGTACAACATTTGGCTATTTGTCGCCACGCCTCTGCTCCCAGAGCTTATACTGCGCCGGGAGTATTGCGTTCGACCTTTTTGGAGCACACATCGTATCACGATGGAACCGTGTCAGTGTATACGGATGGCTCCAAGTTCCAAGAGGGGGTCGGCTTCCACGCCGTATCCCCTCTGTTTGAAGTCAGCGGGGCTCTACCAGGCGCTCCCCGTAAGGGGCGCGGCGATTTGCCATCCTGGCCGCCGTGTTGACGGGATCCAGCGCTCCGTCCGGCCCCAGCTTAGCCTCTCTTCCTTCCTTCAGATAGCCCGATTTCTCCCCTACCTCGTCGCTTTTCATACAACCTCTCCCACAACTTTCTCTGGTCAGCCTCTAATTTCACAGGGTAGAATGCTGACCTTCTTCTCAAGCCAACCACCCCGGATGGGGGCTGAGGGGGGAGGGGACATTGTTCCCTAACCCCTCAACTCCGGTTCGGGATGGGGGTTTTTTAACAACCTGCTTCATCCCCACCCATACCTTCCTCACATCCCTTTTCCTCTCCTCTTCACATTCTATCTGTTTTACGCCGTGTCTAAGGTGGAGCCGCCATGCCGAAGGACTGCCAGGCCACTAGGCGGGAGGGGTGGTCCCAAATGGCGGCGACAGGCTCTGCCGGGCCTGTAAGCACCTATTGCAGTGCGGGCTACTGCAAGAGGTGGTGAGCGATTGCGTCCCGTAAAACAAATAGGGTCACCATGCCCAATGATGAAAAAAAAAACATCTCCCCTTAATTCCCCCTTGCTCATCGACGGAGCTGCCCTCGGGCAGCTCCAGCAAAAAAATGGAGGTCCTCCCTCCTGTGCTTGCACAGGGGACCCTCCATATTTCTCTAACCGGAGAGGAGGCTTACTCCTCTTCTTCGCCTACGGGTGCAGGGGACTTCCCCTCACCCCCCTTTCTGGAGGTGCTTTCGGGCACCTCCCTTTTCCCAGCGGCAGTCCCCTCTTTTCTTTCCAAGGGGACTGCCAAGAAAGCAAGCAGGTAGCCCTTAGCCAGCCGCTCCCCATCGCATCGGCTCGGTAGGGCAAACCCCCTTAGGGGGGAGAGGGAAGCCAAGCCCCTTCGGTCGCTTCCCTCAAAAGACCTGCTGGCAAGAATTTTAAACCTTGCTGGGGTCAAGGCCTGTGCCTCCCCACACAAGACTGGCGACACTGCCAAGGGGACCTGTGATGTCCTGGGAGGGGATGGCCAACTGGAGGCCCCTCCTGTGAAAAACATGGTCTTTGAGGAGACCCAGCCTCAGACGGTAGGGCCTTCCATGGGGGAAAATTCGGGCTCGGCGCCAAGCACCGAACCCGAATCCGCCCCTATGCAAGGTCCTCCTCAAATGGCTGAGGGCTCCGAGGCAGTAAAAGGAGGGGAGGGATCTCCTCCGACAGTTGCCCCTACGACAACCAGGACCTTCTCCATTTCGGAGAGGGACCTGGCTGAGGCCGGTCCATCTGGCCTGGGGGCTTCTGCCGGCGGAGGTGAAAAGCGGGTTCATTCCCCGCCCTCCTCTCCAAAAAAGACAAAGAAGACTAAAAAGACTCGGGGCTCCTCTCCATCCGCTGAGGCTGCGGGGACGGATGGGTCTGCTGCCACTTTGGTAGGCGACCAAGCCAAGATCGGCACATCCGGCCCCTTTACCCCCTCGTGTGCGGAGCCCCTGACCAAGACTAACACCAAAAGTGCCTCGATGACATCGGGGCCCCTGATTCAGAGGTTACCTGGCGTTTTCGAGCCCGCTGGCTTCAAACGCTTCCTCGTTATTCGCTCCACTGATGGCACCATGTTGTCCAAGGGCAACATGATCCATCAGAGGAGAGGATTAGCTAGTGCAATTGGTAGAGAGCCGAAGGTGACCCGTTTCTCGGACGGCAGCCTTCTGGCGAATGCGGCGAATCCCGCCGAGGCGGCCAAGATAAGTGCTCTTCGGACACTTCATGGCACCCCGGTGAGTGTGACGCCGCACTCTACCATGAACTTTGTGAAAGGAGTAGTTTATGCGAGGGAACTCGTTGACTACTCCATTGAGGACATCACCCTAGAGCTGGCCGATCATGGGGCGGTCAAGGTCGAACGTGTGATGAGAAAACAGGGAGGGGCTTCGAGACCCACCCCTACACTCTTCGTCACGTTCGACAGTGACAAGCTCCCTGAGTCGGTGCGTGCCGGTTGGTACCGCTACCGCGTGAAGGCATTCGTGCCACTGCCGCGGCGGTGCTATTACTGTCACCGCTTCGGCCATACGAATCGCGCATGTAGACGTGCAAAGTCGGGGTCACCCGAAGTCTGTGTAAATTGCTCCAAGGTCGCACACGATAAGTCCAAATCGTGTGTGGCCAAGTGTGTCAATTGCGGAGAGCCGCACCCTGCTTCTTCGAAGCAATGTGGTGCATATCTCCTGGAGAAAGAAATACTGGCCGTTCAGGCCCAGGATAGACTCTCATTCCGCGAGGCTAAGGACTTGGTCCTGGCGCGCCCAGCTCTGCCTGGGACGTCATATGCCTCAGTAGTTCGAAAGGCACCCTCTGCTCCTGGCCCATCCAGGCCAACGAGCACGGTTATTTCCGCGCCCATTTGGAGCCCTTCTGCGGGCTCTACCCAACCCGGGCGCTCCCCTGGTAGAGCTGGCGGCAAAAAGGGTTCACACCCAGCCCCGGCTAAAACCAGGGCTCCCCCCTCTTCCCCCAGCGTGACCAGTTCCCGTAAGGCGAAACGGCCACGCGCCTCCACAGAGTCGTTAGAATCACAGGAGGCAACACCCCTGAAGATGGTCGCTAGGCCATCTTCGGGGGTTCCTAAAGCTGTCCCTCGAAAGGAGGACAGCAACAAAGGAGCTTCGGCTCCTTCGCCCAAGCCCCGAGGTGGAGCGAGTGGCTCTGAGACGGTGGTTCATCGAAAAGAGGGCCCCCCGCCTCCGAAGCCGGAACGCCCGCCTAAGGTTTCGAGGCGGAGGGAGGAAAAGACTCGCATGGCGAGGTCAACCTCCCCCAATAAGTCCTCGAAGGCGACAGCGCCTCCAGCGCTTTGTTCGGCCAACAGCGCCGTGGTTCTGCCCTCGGGAAGCGTACGGCCATTCCCGTGAGGGTCTTCAATTCGAGGAGGGCCCCCGCGTCTCCTCCGAGCTAGGCCTGGAGGGCATATTCCTTCAATGGAATTGCCGTGGACTCCGGGCCAACTGGGAGGAGCTGCGGAGGCTCGCCTCGTTCCGTTCCCCGTTAGCTATTTTTTTGCAGGAGACCATGCTAGGCGCGTGCCCCCTGCCTGCCCTCCCGGGGTATAAGGGTCTTGCGACCCCACCACCGCGGGATGGCCGGGCTGGGGGATGCGCGGTTTACACCCGGCATGATGTCTCCGTTCTTCCTTTCTCTTTAGATACCTCCTTACAGGCAGTGGCTGTGCAGCTGCACCTGGATAGGAGGTATACTATCATTTCTGCGTTCATTCCACCGTCAGCTGACTTCGACGCGGGCGACTTCCGCCGCGTCGTGGCAGGGTTGCCGAGGCCCTATCTCTTGCTTGGAGATCTGAACGGCAGGCATCCTCTCTGGGGAGATTACTCCATAAATCCCAGGGGACAAGTCCTTGCCGATCTGATCGAAGAGCTTGAGATGGGTGTCCTAAACGTGGATGAGTTTACGCATCACTGTCCGAGAACCGCTTCATTTTCTTGCCTTGACCTATCTTTGTGCTCTTCGGAGGCACAGCCTGATTTTGATTGGGGGGGTGGTCGATGACCTCCATGGTAGTGATCACTTTCCCATTCAAATATCATTTTCAGGGCAACTGCCGCCTGAGAGACCACCTCGGTGGTGCTTGGCGCGGGCGCGGTGGCCTGCATTTCAGGAAATGACTGAATTCTCTATCTCAGTCGAGGAGTTTAGGTCGGTAGATGAGGCCGTTGAGTTCTTCTCCGGCAACCTCATCGCCGTGGGCCTGACTACTATTCCTAGGACGTCTGGCCGTTTTGCACGCCGACCATTCCCATGGTGGTCGGCCGAGTGTGAGACGGCCCTCAAACAGAAGCGTTATGCCTACATGCGCTATAAGCGCCGCCCGAACCATTTCACTGTCGCTGAATTTCGTCGGGCTAGGGCTAGGTTCCGGTATATTTCGAAGCACGCCCGCCGCTCTTCTTGGCGGGCATACGTGTCTTCACTTAACGGGAAGACCCCTTTAGCTGAGGTGTGGAAGCGAGTCAAAAGGATTCGGGGCAAGTTCTCGCAGGACCCCACTCCCGTTCTCCAGGAGAATGGGACCGCAATCTCGGACCCCGCGTCCGTGGCGGAATCCTTAGCGACCGCTTTCTCCGCATTCTCTAGCCGTGATGCTGCTCCGCCAGCATTCAATGCACGTCGTGATGTCGCGGAAGGCCGCCGGCTGGACTTTACCTCCAGAGGCGGAGAACCCTTCAACGACAAGTTTACTGTGAGTGAGTTGCGTTCCGCTCTCGCTTCGTGCGCGGACACCGCCCATGGTCCGGACGATATCCCGTACGCCATGCTTCGACACCTGGGTGAGCGAGGCATGGCCTTTCTGTTAGATCTGTTCAACAGGATCTGGGTGGAAGGTCTTCTCCCAGACTCCTGGCGAATCGCTACTGTGCTCGCCTTTCGCAAACCGGGGAGAGATCACTCTACTCCGACCGGTTTCCGCCCAATCTCTCTAACCTATTGCGTGTGCAAGTTGATGGAGAAATTGGTAAATGTTAGATTAGCCTATTTCCTGGACAGCGGAGGCCATCTGTCTTCTGCACAGTGCGGCTTCCGTAAGTTTCACTCCACGTCGGATGCTCTGCTCCGACTGGAAAATGCCGTCTGCGAGGCTTTCCATCGTAGACAGCACTACGCCACGGTGTTTTTTGATCTAGAGAAGAACTATGATACCGCATGGCGATACGGTATCATGGAGACTCTCCACACGATGGGGGCGAGGGGACGCCTCCCAATGTTTATATCTGAATTTTTGCGAGATCGTCGATTCCGCGTACGGGTGGGGGGAGCCCTCCCTGCCCCAAAGGAGCAGGAAGAGGGTGTCCCGCTTGGAAGTGTCCTCAGTGTCACACTCTTTGCCCTGAGCATCAACGGCATCACCTCGGTTCTGCCAGAAGATGTTCTCGCTACGCTCTACGTGGACGACCTTTCGATCTCTTTTGGCGCGGCCCAGATGCCAACTCTAGAGCGTCGACTCGAACAGGCATTGAATCGCGTCTCTCGCCATGCCGAAGCGCACAGGTTTCGGTTTTCTTTGGCCAAGACTAAAGTGGTGCACTTCTGCCGCCATCCACGGCTTCACCCTGACCCAGATTTCTTTCTTAATGGGGTGCGCTTGGATGTGGTTGAGTCGCACCGTTTCCTTGGTCTTGTATTCGACCGACGCCTCACCTGGGAGGCTCATATTCGCAGCCTTAGGGTCTCTTGTACCCGCGCCATGGACATTCTCCGTTCCGTGACGTTCAGCGCTTGGGGCGCTGATAGGGCTACCGCCTTACTTTTTTATCGATCCTTTGTTCGCTCGAAGCTCGACTACGGATGCGAGTTTTATGCATCCGCAGCCGAGCGTTTATTGCGGAAGGTGGATTCAATCCCCCACACCGGCCTTCGCCTTGCGACCGGTGCCTTCCGCACTTCCCCCATTGAGAGCCTGTTGGTCGATGCTGGGGAGATGCCACTCGCTCTGCGCCGCGTGCAGTGCATCACTCGCCTGTACGCGCGAGCCCGGCGCCTCCCTCAGTCGCCAACAGCTCTCACTGCATCCGCAGCTGATCTCGATGGTGCCTATGCCGCCGAGAGACGCCAGTCATCCCCTAAGCCCTTTGGGTTTAGGGCCAGGAAACTCCTTCGAGAGGTAGATATAGCTCTCGGGCCGGTGGCGCCCCTGGTTCTGCCCAGGACGCCAGCCTGGAGGGTACCACATTTGGCTATTTGTCGCCACGCCTCTGCTCCCAAAGCTTGTACTGCGCCGGGAGTATTGCGTTCGACCTTTTTGGAGCACACATCGTGTCACGCTGGTACCGTGCCAGTGTATACGGATGGCTCCAAGTCCCAAGAGGGGGTCGGCTTCCACGCCGTATCCCCTCTGTTTGAAGTCAGCGGGGCTCTACCAGGCGCTGCGTCTGTCTTCACGGCCGAGCTGGTGGCAATACACCACTCGGTATGGGAGATTACGCGACGTGCCCGGTTCGGAGACCGGATTGTGATCTATAGCGACTCACAAAGCGCCCTGAGTGCTCTCGGGGCATTGGAATCTCCGCATCCCCTGGTTCGCGATATCCGTGACCCTACGGTTTTGGCGAGCCGGGCAGATGTCGAGATTATCTTCTGCTGGGTTCCTGGACATGTAGGAATTGCGGGGAATGAGCGCGCCAAAGAGTCCGCGAGGACTCTGCGACCGGACCAGCGTTTCGCTCTTCCTCACACCGACTACATGGCAGGAATACGGGCAGCTCTTCGGACTGCTTGGCAAAGAAGATGAGAGACGGTCGAAGGGAACTTAAAGTTGCGTGCCATTGCGCCGCGACTGTTCCCATGGACCTATCCCCCAATGCCGCGGCGGCTTCAGGTTGCTTTCTGTCGTCTCCGAATCGGACACACTCGTGTGACGCATCGCTATCTGATGGAGCGCTCGCCTGCGCCCTATTGCAACGACTGCGTCGTCCCCCAGACTGTTCGGCACATTCTTGTCGAATGTCCCAGTCTGGGTGATCTTCGCGCACGATACCTGTCCCAGTACCGGGATGGGCGGGGTCGCTACCGCCTGTCCCTTGTGCTTGGGACAGATTCGTGCACACTGACTTGTGGACTTGTTGACTTCTTGGGGGAGGCCGGCCTTCTCCCTATTATTTAAGCAAGGTTTGTTTGTTTGTTTTTGTTTTTTTTGTTGTTTTTTTGCATTTTTGTTTGTTTGTTTGTTTTTCTTTAGTTGCACGCTCCTGCGCCGGGGGGACCTCTCCCCGACGCACCAGCTTGCTTCCTTTCCCCCTTTTGGGGTGTTGGTTTTTTTTTCTCTCTTTAATTTCATTTTAAAGTAGCCTAGAACTAGGCCAGTTTTAATACGGCGACTAATGCCCAAGTAGGCAGTCGCCAGATGAGCTCTTAAAAAAAAAAAAAAAAAAAAAATCTACCAGGCGCTGCATCTGTCTTCACGGCTGAGCTGGTGGCAATACACCACTCGGTACGGGAGATTACGCGACGTGCCAGGTTCGGAGACCGGATTGTGATCTATAGCGACTCACAAAGCGCCCTGAGTGCTCTCGGGGCATTGGAATCTCCGCATCCCCTGGTTCGCGATATCCGTGACGCCACGGTTTTTGCGAGCCGGGCGGATGTCGAGATTATCTTCTGCTGGGTTCCTGGACATGTAGGAATTTCGAGGAATGAGCGCGCCGATGAGGGTGCCAAAGAGTCCGCGAGGACTCTGCGCCCGGACCAGCGTTTCGCTCTTCCTCACACCGACTACATGGCAGGAATACGGGCATCTCTTCGAACTGCTTGACAAAGAAGATGGGAGACGATCGAAGGGGGAACTTAAAGTTGCGTGCCATTGCGCCACGACTGTTCCCATGGACCTATCCCCCAATGCCGCGGCGGCTCCAGGTTGCTTTCTGTCGTCTCCGAATCGGACACACTCGTGTGACGCATTGCTATTTGATGGAGCGCTCGCCTGCGCCCTATTGCAACGACTGCGTCGTCCCCCAGACTGTTCGGCACATTCTTGTCGAATGTCCCAGTCTGGGTGATCTTCGCGCACGTTACCTGTCCCGGTACCGGGATAGGCGGGGTCGCTACCGCCTGTCCCTTGTACTCGTGACGAGTGCGTTCACATTGACTGGTGGACTTGCTGACTTTTTGGGGGAGGCTGGCCTTCTGTCTTTCATATAACTAGGTTTAGTTGTTTTTGTTATTGTTATTTCTTTTTATTGTTGTTTCCTGTTCAAATTTATTAGCGTAGGCTAGAACTAGGCTGTTTTTTTACGGCGACTTATGCCTAAGTGTGCAGTCGCCAGATAGCCCCTTAAATAAAACCAAAAAAAACCCCGCTTAATGCGGGTAAAGAGGCGTAGACAGAGTTCCATCCTACGGTGGTCTAGTGGTGTCTCCCCGGTATCGCATTGTAGGCTCGGTATGGGTGAGGATCGGAAGGCTCCGGTAGCCATGCGGAGACATTCATTCGCCACCGTGTTAATGAGTGCAAGGCGCCTCTTGGAAGTAGATGAGTAGATCTCGCATCCGTAGTCCAGTTTGGGTCACACTAAAGAGCGGTAGAGAGTCAGAAGTGTTTGGCGATCAGCTCCCCAGTCGTGGCGTGATACTGTACGTAGGACGTTCATTTCTTTCTTACAAGAGTTTTTAATGCTTCTTATATGTGGTTCCCATGTCAACTTTCTGTCAAATGTTAGTCCTAGGAATTTATAGCTCTCAACGACTGCAATCCTCTTTTGGTATAGGTATAGGTCAGCTTTCCTAATACACCTTCTACGACGGCAGAAGTGGACCACTTTGGTCTTCTCAGCTGAGAATTGGTAGCCGTGGGTAGTAGACCATCTCGTGTTGTTGTTGATGGCGATATGGAGGCGACGTTCTATTTTTTCCATTTCGCAACCTGCTAGGGAGATAGAGAAGTCATCTACATAAAGGTTGGCTTTAATCTCTTGATGGAGGTTTTGTAACATATCATTGATTCCTATAGCAAACAGGGGTACGCTTAAGATGCTGCCTTGTGGAACGCCTTCTTCTTGTATAAATGATTTGGATTTCGCGCTACCTAATCTTACAGAGAAGGTGCGGTTGGTTGGGAAATTTTGGATGAAGATTGGTAGTTGTCCGCGTAATCCGAGGTTATGGAGGGCTTTTAAGATGGCATAACGCCATGACGTATCATATGCCTATTTGGATTTCGTTTAAAGGAACCATGTTAAGCGTACATTCACCATTTTTTCCATGAGCTTACATATGCAGGAGGTTAGAGCGATTGGGGGGGTAGTTTTGGGGACTGTTCGGGTATTTTCCTGGTTTCCGGAAAGCTAGAACTGTAGCCCTTCTCCAGATGTCTGGGGAGGCATTTTCCATCCATATTTTATTGAATATATCTAAGAGGAAGCGTTCACCCCCTTCCCCTAGGTGGCGTAGCATTGCATAAGGTATATTGTCTGGGCCTGGAGCAGTGTCTCTACATGATGCAAGAGCTGTATCGAACTCTTTTTTGCTGAATTCTTCGTTGTAAGATTTGTACTCTTTTGATGCGAAGTTTAGAGGTGAGCACTCCCTCTCCAACCGGTATTGGGCCAACTCGGGGGTTGTGTTCGCTCTACTTGATATTTTGGCGAAGTGAGTCGCTAGCGTCTCTGTTACATCGATCGGGTTTAAGATAGTGTTTCCATTTATCCGAAGTACGGGGGTAGGGTCTCGGCTGGGTTTACCTTGCATCCCTCGGATTTTGCTCCATGTGCGGTGGATGGGGGTTTTAGAGTTTATCGTGGAGACATAAGCTCTCCATGATTTCCGGCGGCTTTGTTTAAGTATGTATCTATATTTAGCTCTCTTTTTATTAAATTCCATTTTAGTAGTCGGATTTTACCATCGTTTGTATGTTCGGTAGGCTTTCCTTTGTTCTTTCAGTGCGGCAGAACATTCTAGGCTCCACCATGGGGTAGATCTCTGACTGGGTTGTCCTGAGCTGGTTGCAATGGATGTTTTACCTGCTTGATATATAATGGATGTAAAGATTTCCAGCGCTTCCTCCGTCTCTGGGATGTCATCAACTTGGATATCAGTGATTTTGTTGAATTTTAGCCAGTTTGCTTGGTCCAGTCTCCATCGTGGAATACATGAGGTGGGTAAACCCTCGTCTGAGGAAAGGATGATCGGGTAATGGTCGCTTCCTTTTAGGTCATCCAAGATTCTCCATTCAAAGTCCGCTGTGATGTCGGGTGAGCAAAGGGCCAGATCTAACGCTGATAGGGTACCTGTTTGTATGTTAAATCTAGTACCTTCGCCCTGGTTCATGATTCCAAGTTGCTGGTTTTCTATTAGCTTTGATAGCTCGTTTCCTCTGGCGTTGCATATTCTGTCGCCCCACTCAATATGACGACTGTTAAAGTCCCCCATTAGAATGAATGGAGTTGGTAGTTGCGAGATCAAGTCTCGTAAGGCGGTGACTGGAAGGGGCCCTGTGGGTGGGAGGTAGACATTTGCGATCGTGTATCGTTTCTGGATGTACATGGTCACGGCGATTGTTTCCAAAGGTGAATTTAATCTGATGGGTAATGTGGGGACATTTTGATGGGTGTATATGGCACAGCCGCCGGATGTGCTGCCATCATTTGGTATTGAGGTGGTTACGCAACTGTAATTCGGTAGCTTTCGTGGTGGATGTATTCCCAACATGGTTTCCTGGAGACAGACGCAGGCGGGGCTCTCGTCCGCTACAAAAAGCCTTAATTCTTCCCAGTTGGCTCTGATTCCGCGGATATTCCACTGGATTATTTTCATTATTCTTTTGGTTTGGTTCGAGAAGTGAGCAATTTGGTTTTTGCGGAGGTCGTGGTGCCCATTGGTTTATTAGGGCCCTGTGGCCACTGGAGTCTGGTGAGGACTGGTCTTTGAGGTTTTGGTTCTTCTTTGTCACCGTTTTTCTTGTTTGTGTCTTGGGTATCTACTGTTAAAGGCGGTGTTGGTGTTCCGTCAATAATAGGAGGACGGATTATCTTTCTTTTTTTGCTTCTGTTGGTGGGTGAGGGAGGTGGCTCGTTGGAGGTATGATTCGAGCTTCAATTTATTTGGTGGGGACGAGGTCTGTTCCACGTGGGTCTTGGGTCTCCTTTTCCTGTTCTATCTTCTCTTCTTAGATGATGTCAGTGGTAAGCATTTTGATTGGTGTTGGCAAAACACTGTCATGGGGTGACCGAGATTGTGGGCAGACGATCTCTGGTATAACCTGAGTGTCCATTTGTTCGGGGTGGGGGTCGATGTGCTTAGGGATTTGCTGTGATTGCGATTTTAGGTTTACTTCTCTGCTAGGGATGGGGTTTAGCATCGAGGCATCGGGTGCAGGTGCCTCGCGATGCGGCAACTGCTTTTGAGGGGGGCGGGGGAGATGGTCGATTGTCGACCATATGCGTGGGGTAGGGGAGTTCAATATTCGGGGCCTGTGGTACAGGCTCCTCGGGACGGGGTGGTTGAGTTTGTGCTGTAACCCCGTGGTCTGGTCACTCTGCTCATTTCAACTACAGAGGCAGAGTTTCATCTGGTTCCTATAGAGGTCTGTGCCTTTTCTCTGGCATCTCTAAAGTTTAGTCTTTCTTTTTCACGTATGGATGCTAATTCTTCTTCGAATTTGTAGACATTACATTTTTTTGCTTGATGCTGGGTGGGGCTCTCCACAGTTTACACATTTCATTGGGCAATTTTCGATTTTTTCAGGGTGTAGTGCATTTGCGCAGTTGTCGCAGGTGGGCGCAAAGCCCTGATTCCTGCGACGACAGGTGTTTGTAGAGTGCCCAAAAGTTTGGCAGTAGTAGCATCTTCTGGGGCTAGGTTTGAATTCTTTAACCGTGAAGCGGCGCCATCCTAAATATATATATTTTGGTAGGATATCTAGGTCAAATGATACGAAGTAAGTGTTCGTTGGTATCTTGCTGTTGTTGATCGTTTTATGTACTCTATGTACTTGAGTGACAGAGTACTCGCTTAATTCTTCAATTAATTCCACTTCTGAGAATTGGGCGAAGTCTGGTTCTATTATTACGCCTTTACGCATGTTAAAGAAGGGATGTGCTATTACTATTACCTTATCTCCTGCCATGCGTAACACGAGTGTGTCTGATTCGGAGACGACAGAAAGCGACCTGAAGCCGTCGCGGCATTGGGGGATATTTTTTAATTCTATAGAGCCCATCTGGCAACTGCCCACTTGGTCATAAGTCGCCGAAAAACACGACAGCCTAGAACTAGGCTACTTTAAAATAAAAAAATGAAAACTTAACAATGTTAAGTTTTTCTAATTTATATCAATCAGGAAGCAATCTCCGGCAGCGGGGGGGGCAGGGTCCCCCTCACCCCGGTGCAGGAGAGTGCAACCTACAAACAAAACAATAACAAAAAAAGAACCTTAAATAAAGGGGAGAAGTCCGGCCTCCCCCCAAAAGTCAACAAGTCCACAAGTCAATGTGCACGAATCTGTCCCGAGTACAAGGGACATGCGGTAGCGACCTCGCCCATCCCGGTACCGAGACAGGTATCGTGCGCGAAGATCACCTAGACTGGGACATTCGAAAAAATGTGCCGAAGAGTCTAGGGGACGACGCAGTCGTTGCAATAAGGTGCAGGCGAGCGCTCCATCAAATAGCGATGCGTCACACGAGTGTGTTCGATTCGGAGACGACAGAAAGCAACCTGAAGCCGCCGCGGCATTGGGGGATAGGTCCATGGGAACAGTCGCGGCGCAATGGCACGCAACTTTAAGTTCCCTTCGACCGTCTCTCATCTTCTTTGCCAAGCAGTCCGAAGAGCTGCCCGTATTCCTGCCATGTAGTCGGTGTGAGGAAGAGCGAAACGCTGGGCCGGTCGCAGAGTCCTCACGGACTCTTTGGCGCCCTCATCGGCGCGCTCATTCCCCGCAATTCCTACATGTCCAGGAACCCAGCAGAAGATAATCTGGACATCTGCCCGGCTCGCAAAAACCGTGGCGTCACGGATATCGCGAACCAGGGGATGCGGAGATTCCAATGCTCCGAGAGCACGCAAGGCGCTTTGTGAGTCGCTATAGATCACAATCCGGTCTCCGAACCGGGCACGTCGCGTAATCTCCCGTACCGAGTGGTGTATAGCCACCAGCTCGGCCGTGAAGACAGACGCCACGCCCCACTGACTTCAAACAGAGGGGATACAGCGTGGAAGCCGACCCCCTCTTGAGACTTGGAGACATCCGTATACACTGACACGGTTCCAGCGTGATACGATGTGTGCTCCAAAAAGGTCGAACGCAATACTCTCGGCACCGTACAAGCTTTGGGAGCAGAGGCGTGGCGACAAATAGCCAAATGTGGTACACTCCAATGTGGCGTCCTGAGCAGAACCAGGGGCGCAACCGGCCCGAGAGTTATATCTACCTCTCGAAGGAGTTTCCTGGCCCTAAACCCAAAGGGCTTTGGGTATGACTGGTATCTCTCGGCGGCATAGGCACCATCGAGATCAGCTGCGGATGCAGTGAGAGCTGTTGGCGACTGAGGGAGGCGCCGGGCTCACGCGTACAGGCGAGTGATGTACTGCACGCGGCGCAGAGCGAGAGGCATCTCCCAAGCATCGACCAACAGGCTCTCAATGTGAGAACTGCGGAAGGCACCGATCGCAAGGCGAAGGCCGGTGTGGTGAATCGAATCCACCTTCCGCAATAAACGCTCGGCTGCACAGCATAAAACTCGCATCCGTAGTCGAGCTTTGAACGAACAAAAGATCGATAAAAAAGTAAGGCAGTAGCCCTATCAGCGCCCCAAGCGCTGAACGTCACGGAACGGAGAATGTCCATGGCGCGGGTACAAGAGACCCTAAGGCTGCGAATATGAGCCTCCCAGGTGAGGCGTCGGTCGAATACAAGACCAAGGAAACTGTGCGACTCAACCACATCCAGGCGCACCCCATTAAGAAACAAATCTGGGTCGGGGTGAAGCCGTGGATGGCGGGAGAAGTGTACCACCTTAGTCTTGGCCAAAGAAAACCGAAACCTGTGCGCTTCGGCATAGCGAGAGACGCGGTTCAATGCCTGTTGGAGTCGACGCTCCAGAGTTAGCATCTGGGCCGCGCCAAAAGAGATCGAAAGGTCGTCCACGTAGAGCGTAGCGAGAACATCTTTCGGCAGCACCGAGGTGATGCCGTTGATGCTCAGGGCAAAGAGTGTGACACTGAGGACACTTCCCTGCGGGACACCCTCTTCCTGCTCCTTTGGGCTGGAGAGGGCTCCCCCCACCCGTACGCGGAATCGACGATCTCGCAAAAATTCAGATATAAACATTGGGAGATGTCCTCTCGCCCCCATCGTGTGGAGAGTCTCCATGATACCGTATCGCCATGCGGTATCATAGGCCTTCTCCAGATCGAAAAACACCGTGGCGTAGTGCTGTCTACGAAGGAAAGCCTCGCAGACGGCATTTTCCAGTCGGAGCAGAGCATCCAACGTGGAGTGGAACTTGCGGAAGACAGATGGCCTCCGCTGTCCAGGAAAAATGCTAGTCTAACATTTACCAATTTCTCCATCAACTTGCACACGTAGGAGGTTAGAGAAATTAGTCGGAAACCGGTCGGATTAGAGTGATCTCTCCCCGGTTTGCGAAAGGCGAGCAAAGTAGTGATTCGCCAGGAGTCTGGGAGAGACCTTCCACCCAGATCCTGTTGAACAAATCTAACTGAAAGGCCATGCCTTGCTTACCAAGGTGTCGAAGCATGGCGTACGGGACATCGTCCGGACCATGAGCGGTGCCCGCGCACGAAGCGAGAGCGGAACGCAACTCACTCACAGTAAACTTGTCGTTGAAGGGTTCTCCACCTCTGAAGGTAAAGTCCAGCCGGCATCACGGCTAGAGAATGAGGAAAAAGCGGTCGCTAAGGATTCCGCCACGGACGCGGGGTCCGAGATTGCGGTCACATTCTCCTGAAGTACGGGAGGCGGGTCCTGCGAGAACTTGCCCCGAATCCTTTTGACTCGCTTCCACACCTCAGCTAAAGGGGTATTCCCGTTGAGTGAAGACACGTATACCCGCCAAGAAGAGCGGCGGGCGTGCTTCGAAATATATCGGAACCTAGCCCTAGCCCGACGAAATTCAGTGACAGTGAAATCTTTCGGGCGGCGCTTATAACGCATGTAGGCATAACGCTTCTGTTTGAGGGCCGTCTCACACTCAGCCGACCACCATGGGAGTGGTCGGCGTGCAAAACGGCCAGACGTCCTCGGAATAGTTTTCAGGCCCACGGCGATGAGGTTGCTGGAGAAGAACTCCTCGGCCTCATCTACCGACCTAAACTCCTCGACTGAGATAGAGAATTCAGTCATTTCCTGAAATGCAGGCCACCGCGCCCGCACCAAGCACCACCAAGGTGGTCTCTCAGGTGGCAGTTGCCCTGAAAATGATATTTGAATCAGAAAGTAACAAGGAGTAACAAGGAAGGTAAGTACCCTAGGAGACCTTACGGTCCATTCAAAGAGGGTACCTTTAGGCTAGCAATCGAGTGGGCACATGGCTGCTCAATTGTTTTGCGTCCCTAAACGGCCACTTTTAAAGACTTTGTCTAGTCTTGACTTGAACTGGTCAACAGATTCACTGTTGACAACTTCCACTGGAAGTGCGTTCCACTTACCGCAGATACTGTAGGTGAAAAAGTTTCCACACAGATTGCGGTTGTAACGCTTCAGTTCAAGTTTGAAGCCGTGATTGCGCGTTCTGTTCTCACTCAGTATGAAAATATCCCGGTAGTCAACATTTTCTAACCCTCGAAGTATTTTGAAGACCTCGATGAGCTGACCACGCAGTCTACGGGTTTCCAGCGAGAACAAATCTAACTCCCTTAGTCTATCCTCATAACTTTCATGTCGGATAGAGGGAATCAGTTTGGTGGCCCTAGCTTGTACGCGTTCCAATCTCGCGATGTCCTTTCGCAATGAAAGACTTCAAAATTGTATGGCATACTCCAGGTGCGGTCGGACAAGTGGGTTGTACAGGCACAGTACAATCTCCTGGTTCCGATAACCAAACTGGCGCTTAATATAGCCTAGCATCCTTTGGGCCTTTTTCTTCACCTCAATGCACTGTTTCGAGAACTTGAGGTCACTAGTGATTGTTACACCCAAGTCTTTCTCAGTGTCGGTGGATTCCATAGCAGTGCCCTTAAGGGTATACTGAGATTGGGGGTTTCTGTGGCCGATATGCATTACTTTTCATTTCCCCCACCTTAAAAGGCATTTGCCACGTGTCCGACCACTCCCCAATCTTCCCAAGATCTTCCTGCAGGCGGGCAGTATTTCCATCCTTTGCATCGTTCATACCAAGCTTGGTATCGTCGGCAAATTTGGAAATCTTGGCAACCATGTCACCGTCCATGTCGTTGACGTAGATGATGAATAGTAGTGGTCCCAGGACAGAACCTTAAGGGACCCCGCTAGTAACGGGCACCCACTCAGAAGACTGTCCATTCACCACCAACCGTTGCCGTCTGCCACTTAGCCAGTTCTAGATCCAGCCGGCTACCTTTCCGTCTATGCCAAGCGCTCGCACTTTCCGGAGAAGGCGGCGGTGTGGTACCTTATCAAAGGCTTTCTGAAAGTCTAGGTAGACCACATTCACCGCCTTGTCCCGATCGTGCTCACTGAAAACGAAGTGGAAGAATTCCACAAGGTTTATCAGGCATGACCGTTTGCCTTTGGAAGCCGTGCTGGGAACTCCTCAGTAGCAGGTTTGACTCTAAATACGACGTCACTTTGTCCACCATGATGCTTTCCATGAGTTTACCGACTATCGAGGTCAGACTGATAGGTCGGTAGTTCGACCGTTGGTTATGGTCTCCTTTCTTGAAGATAGGAGTCACCTCCGCCTCAAGCCAGTCTCTAGGAACGCATTTGGTCCGGATTGACATGTTAAAGATAGCGCACAGATGTCGTGATACTTCATCGCACACTTCCTTCAACACTTTAGGTAGAAGCCCGTCCGGTCCAGGGGACTTATTCGTCTTTAGCTCAGCGATCTTTTTCTTTATTTCTCCTTCGGTGAAGTCCATTGCCTCCAGCTTTTCCCCCGAGTAGGAATCCGTCGGCTGCGGAATGGGACCACACTCTTCAGTAAACACTGAAGAGAAGTAGTCGTTAAGGAGGTTAGCATTTTCTGCATCTAAATGCTTTAATGTCCCCTCCTCATTCCTCAAAGGGCCAATCGTTCGACGGATTGGTTTACGGCTGTTCACATATCCAAAAGACTCCTTGGGATTCTCTTTACAGAGTCTCGCCACTCGGAGTTCCTCAGACCGCTTAGCCCCCCTTATACTGGACTTCACTCTCCTGGCTAGCCTCCGGTATTCGTCAAAGTCACCCGAGATCTTCGATTGCCGGTACACATTTCTCTTCCATCTAAGCAGTTGCCCGATTTCTCGATTAAACCACTTTGGTTGAACAGAGGACCGACGGGGGCATTTCAGAGGGATAAAACTCGATTGAAGACTCATGAAGATTCCTAGTAGCTGGTACAGATCTCTGTCCTTTTCAATGAGTTGGGCAGGAGGTCTATAAAGCAACAGGGTCCTGTATTTGGAAGGACCTATCTCTAGGTCAACACCTAGTAGTTCATGGTCGGATATGATGTTGCAATCCGTCGAGTTGAGAGTATTTTTGACATACAACATCACACCGTCACCCTCTCTGTCTGGCCTATCTTTCAGGAAGAGCTGGTAACCGGGAATCGTGAATTCACTTTCAAAATCTGGGCTTGAGGTTTTTATCCACGACTCCGTTATGGCCACCATCTCAGGTTCCTCTGTTACTACGAGGCCACGGAGCTCAAGAAACATATTCCTGATTGACCTCGCATTGAACAGAAGAACTTTGAGGGAGTCCCCTAGTGTAGGACTCCCTACGCTCTTCCGTTTCCCGGCTTCTCTGTTTTCGTGGTCACACCCTTTTTGACGACCTCAGAGAAGGTCGTTCCAGGAGTGACACGGGCATGCTGGCGCACGTCCGCTTTCGCTCTGTTTCGAACGCTCCTTTGGGTGCGTTCAACGACATCTTGAATTAGATTGGCGAGAAAGGCCTTCCCTTTAAAGGAGAGATGGACCCCGTCCCTTTGGTAAAGGTCGTCTCTACCGATGAAGGTACGATAGGGGTCCACGAAGAAGACTCCTTCTGCCGTGCAGAGATCCGCCAACCTTCTGTTCACTGCGACGTTTCTTTCGTGAGCGGTTCGGGATGGACCTCTTCTCGGAAGCATCCCAACCACCACACGTTTGCGGGTTTTAAGTCCTATGTCGTCCACGGCTCCCATCACTGTTTGGATGGTCTTGCCACTGAGGCCAACCTTACCCCCTCTGAGGTAGAGGTCGTTGCCGCTCACCATCAGAGCAACAACTGAATTCTCAGAAATCTGAGCTTTCTCTGCCTCTACTCTGATGGTGTGGTTACCCCGTCCTGACAGGCAGCTTACCTTCACGCTAGTGCGAAGGCGGGCCGCTAGCAGCGGCTGCAGATCCCGTGTTTGCGAGTCACCTATGAAGGTGACCTTCGAACACTTGGTCTCTGAAGACGGAGTCTTCCTTTGTGGAAGAGGCCTCCCCTTTTCCTCTTTACTCTCCCCATTCTTATCTTTCTTTTTCTTCTGGTTTATCTGTTTTTCTTCTATTTTGGGTTCTACTTTTGTTTCAACTATCTTCTTTTTCTTTTTTTTCTTCGTTTCTCCTTTTCTCTCGCCTCAGCTGGCTTAGCCTCAGATGATGCCGGAATGTCCGCTTTATTACCAGGGGATTCCGACACGTCAGTTGGCGGCGCCTCTTCTAGGCATCAAACCTGAGCTACGTTAAGGGCTTCGAGCTTCTCCAACTTTCCCTCAAGGACCTTAGCTCTCTCCTCTGAAGCTCTATAGAGGTCTTTTAATTTTTCCACCTCTCGCCTCAATATGCAAGTAGTGCAGATACTTTCAGGGCTGCATTTTGAGTAGCAGCCCTCCGGAAAGTCAACGCACCACTTTTCTAACTGGCATATTGCACAGTTGTGTTTGAGACGAACGGGTCCTTTTTTGCATGTCATTTTGAGCGCTTTCTCTCTCTCTGAAAACTCGTGACCAATCAATGATAAAAAAGGGGGGTTGGTGAGTTCACCCAGCGTGAGTCGCTCCCACCTATCGAACGGAGAGGTTTCGGATCTTTCAAAAGGCACGCTCCATGTGCTGCTGTTCGTCCGACCGAGTCGTCAAACCTTGGCGTGCCGTGGCTCCCAACCAAGCAGCACTGACGGTCCCCAAAGGGGCCATCGATTTCCCACCAGGTGAACAACAACGAAGCACGCCCCGTACTAAACTCCTACTAGTTCCCTTCACAACGGCCAGGATCTCGGAGTAGCGTTCAATGGATATCCCGCCACACCAAGGAACTCGACCCAAGGCTTTTTATTGGCCTGGCAACCAACATGGAAACAAAGGGCCGTCACCTCGGACCAATGCTACCATAAGCACCCGTCAACGGGCACTGGGAACGATCAATAATTACGCGCCAGGGAAGGGATTAACGAGGCACTACCCTCATCCCCTTCATCGTGCCTCAACGCCTAGGACACCTCTAGTCCTCGTCTCTCGCAACCAGTGAGCGTCGATTGGCGTTGTTTATAGAGGTTCCAAAGCCTCTCTTCTGACGCATGAGGTAGCTGCCAGGTCCTTATAGGTAGATAGAGGAAGAAAGAGAAATAGTGACACGATAGGAGTAGGCTTTTTTTTGTATGAGTGGGAGATAGGATAAAAGTAAAAAAAGGAGAAGGATAGAGTAGAAAAAGGAAGGAATGACGCACTTAGTCTCGAACCTCGTTTCCGACCAAATCGACAAGGGAAGCCCTACCAGGGGTACCCAGAAGAGGTACCCCCGCCGACATAGCTCGAAAAGTCCAAGGTCCACACAAGCTCTCTTACCGCGACAAAGGGGCGTCATTGACCACCCCCCCAATCAAAATCAGGCTGTGCATCCGAAGAGCACAAAGATAGGTCAAGGCAAGAAAAAGAAGCGGTTCTCGGACAGTGATGCGTAAAATCATCCACGTTTAGGACACCATCTCAAGCTCTTCGATCAGATCGGCAAGGACTTGTCCCCTGGGATTTATGGAGTAATCTCCCCAGAGAAGATGCCTGCCATTCAGATCTCCAAGCAAGAGATAGGGCCTCGGCAACCGTGCCACGACGCGTCAAGGTCAGCTGACGGTGGAATGTACGCAGAAATGATAGTAAACCTCCTATCCAGGTGCAGCTGCACAGTCACTGCCTGAAAGGAGGTATCTAAAGAGAAAGGAAGAACGGAGAAAGGAAGAACGGAGACAAAATTCCGGGTGTAAACCGCGCAGCCCCCAGCCCGGCCATCCCACGATGGTGGGGTCACAAGACCCTTATACACCGGGAGGGCAGCCAGGAGGCACGCGCCTTGCATGGTCTCCTGCAAAAAGATAGCTAACGGAAACGGGACGAGACGAGCGTCCGCAGCTCCTCCCAGTTAACCCGGAGTCCACGGCAATTCCATTGAAAGAATATGCCCTCCAGGCCTAGCTTAGAGGAGACGCGGGGGCCCTCCTCGAACTGAAGACCCTCACGGGAATGGCCGTACGCTTCCCGGGGGCAGAACCCCGGGCGCTGTGGCCGGACAAAGCGTTGAAGGCACTGTCGCCTTCGAGGACTTATTGGGGGAGGTTGGGCTCGCCATGCGAGTCTTTTCCTCCCTCCGCCTCGAAACCTTAGGCGGTCGTTGCGGCTTCGGAGGTGGGGGGCCCTCTTTTCGAGGAACCACCGTCTCTGAGCAACTCGCTCCACCTTGGGGCGTGGGCGAAGAAGCCGAAGCTCCTTTGTTGCTGTCCTCCTTCCGGGGGACAGCTTTAGGAACCCCGAAAGATGGCCTAGCGACCATCTTCTGGGGTGTTGCCTCCTGTGAGTCTAACGACTCGGTGGAGGCGCGTGGCCGTTTCGCCTTGCGGGAAACGGTCACGCTGGGGAAAGAGGGGGGAGCCCTGGTTTTAGCCGGGGCTGGGTATGAATCCTTTTTGCCGCCAGCTTTACCAGGGGAGCGCCCGGGTTTGGTAGAGCCCGCAGAAAGGCTCTGAATGGGCGCGGAAACAACCGTGCTCGTCGGCCTGGATGGGCCAGGAGCAGAGGGTGCCTTTCTAACTACTGAGGCATATGACGTCCCGGTCAGAGCCGGGCGCGCCAGGACCAAGTCATTAGCCTCGCGGAATGAGAGTCTATCCTGGGCCTGAACGGCTAGGATTTCTTTCTCAAGAAGATATGCACCAAATTGCTTCGAAGAAGCAGGGTGCGGCTCTGCGTAATTGACACATTTGGCTACACACGATTTGGACTTATCGTGTGCGACCTTGGAGCAATTTACACAGACTTCGGGTGACCCCGACTTTGCACGTCTACATGAGCGATTCGTATGGCCGAAGCGGTGACAGTAATAGCACCGCCGTGGCAGTGGCACGAATGCCTTTACGCGGTAGTGGTACCAACCTGCACGTACCGACTCAGGGAGCTTGTCACAGTCGAACGTGATGAAGAGTGTAGGGGTGGGTCTCAAAGACCCTCCCTGTTTTCTCATCACACGTTCGACCTTGACCGCCCCATGGTCGGCCAGCTCTAGGGTGATGTCGTCAGTGGAGTAGTCAACGAGTTCCCTCGCATAAACTACTCCTTTCACAAAGTTCATGGTAGAGTGCGGCGTCACACTCACCTGAGTGCCATGAAGTGTCCGAAGAGCACTTATCTTAGCCGCCTCGGCGGGATTCGCCAGAAGGCTGCCGTCTGAGAAACGGGTCACCTTCGGCTCTCTACCAATTGCACTAGCTTATCCTCTCCTCTGATGGATTATGTTGCCCTTGGACAACATGGTGCCATCTTACGTCTTACGCCTTAAAAAAGTGAGAAAAGTGAAGTGGATAGTCGGAGTATAGTGGATAGGGTAGTTAGGATATAGCGGTCAAGAGGAATAAGTAAGAGTTAGGGTTAGTTGCTGGTTGACCAGCCATCTCTTTGGTTCTTGATCCTTATTTTTTCACTTTATCTTTCGGTTGATTTTTGGGGCTCTCACGCCTCTGTTGTTCTTCGCTGTTCTACATCTCTTGTTTCGTTTCTTCCTGCGGATTTTACTTTTGGTGGTATTTTTCCGCGGCGATTTGCAATCCTGGCCGCCGTGCTGACGGGATTCAGCAGCCCATTCGGCCCCAGCTTAGCCTTGCTTCCTTCTTTCAAAACACTTGTTTCCTAGCTTTTCATACAACCTCTCCCACAACTTTCTCTGGTCAGCCTCTAATTTCACAGGGTAGATGCTGACCTTCTTCTCGGCCAACCGTCCTGGATCGAGGCTGAGGGGGGAGTGGCCAATGTTCCCTAACCCCTGAGCTCCGGTCTGGGGTGGTTGGCTTTTAACAACCTGCTTCATCCCCACCCATACCTTCCTCAAATACCTTTTCCTCTCCTCTTCACATTCTATCTGTTTTACGCCGTGTCTAAGGTGGAGCCGCCATGCCCATGGACTGCCAGGCAACCAGGCGGAAAGGTGGTCCCAAATAGCCGCGCCTGGCTCTGCCGGGCTTGTAAGCACTTCTCGCAGTGCGGGCTACTGCGAGAGGTGATGTGTGATTGCGTCCCGTATTAAAAAGAGGGTCACCATGCCCATGTATGTACAACAAAAAAAAAACCAACACACAACTTTCCCTGAAACAGCGACGGAGCCGCCAAAAAAATGGAGGTCACCCCTCCCTGTGCTTGCGCAGGGGACCCCCCATATTTCTCTAACCAGAGAGGAGGCTCACTCCTCTCATTCGCCTTACTGGTGCAGAGGACTCCCCCTCACCCCCTTCTCTGGAGGTGCTTTCGGGCGCCTCCCTTTTTCCAGCGACAGTCCCCTCTGTTCTTTCCAAGGGGACTGCCAAGAATGCCAGCAGGCAGCCCTTAGCCTGCCGCTCCCCATCGCATCGGCTCGGTAGGGCAAACCCCCTTAGGGGGAAGAGGGAAGCCTAGGCCCCTTCGGTCGCTTCCCTCAATGGACCTGCTGGAAAGGATTTTGAACCTTGCCGGGGTTAAGGCCTGTGCCTAACCACAAAAGACTAGTGACAATACTGCCAACGGGACCTGTGATGTCTTGGAAGGGGATGGCCAACTGGAGGCCCCTGCTGTGACACACATGGTCCTTGAGGAGCCCCAGCCTCAGACGGTTGGGCCTTCCATGGGAGGAAATCCGGGCTCCGGCGCCTAGCACCGAACCCGAATCCGCCCATATGCAAGGTCCTCCTCAAACTGCTGAGGGCTCCGAGTCTCCCACAAGTGCCCCTACGACTACCAGGACCTTCCTTATTTCGGAGAGGGACTTGGCTGAGGCCGGTCCATCTGGCATGGGGGCTTCTGCCGGTGGAGGTGAGAAGCGGGTTCATTCCGCGCCCTCCTCTCCTAAAAAGAAAAAGACCAAGACCAGGAAGACAAAGAAGACTCGGGGCTCTTCTCCATCCGCGGGGGCTGGGGAAATGGATGGATCTGAGGCCACTTTGGTAGGCGACCAAGCCAAGATCGGCACATCCGGCCCCTCTATTCCCACGTGTGTGGAGCCCCTGACTAAGACCAAGAGTGCACTGGGCGGAGCCATGATGACATCAGGGCCCCTGATTCAGAGGTTACCTGGGGTTTTTGAGCCCGCTAGTTTCGAACGTTTCCTCGTTATTCAATCCACTGATGTTTTACCATGTTGGCCAAGGGCAACATGATCCACCAGAGGAGAGGATTAGCTAGTGCAATTGGTAGAGAGCCGAAGGTGACCCGTTTCTCGGACGGGAGCCTTCTGGCGAATGCGGCGAATCCCGCCGAGGCGGCTAAGATAAGTGCTCTTCAGACACTTCCTGACACCCCGGTGAGTGTGACGTCGCACTCTACCATGAACTTTGTGAAGAGAGTAGTTTATGAGAGGGAACTCGTTGACTACTCCACTGAGGACATTGTTTAGAGCTGGCCGACCATGGGGCGGTCAAGGTCGAACGTGTGATGAGAAAACAGGGAGGGGCCTCGAGACCCTACCCTACACTCTTCGTCATGTTTGACTGAGATAGTCTCCCTGAGTGGGTGCGTGCAGGTTGGTACCGCTACCGCGTGAAGGCATTCGTGCCACTGCCGCGGCGGTGCTATTACTGTCACCACTTCGGCCATACGAATGGTTCATGTAGACGTGCAAAGTCGGGGTCACCCGAAGTCTGTGTAAATTGCTCCAAGGCCGCACACCATAAGTCTAAATCGTGTAGGCAAAGTGTGTCAATTGCAGAGAGCCGCACCCCGCTTCTTCGAAGTAATGTGGCGCTTTTATCCTCGAGAAAGAAATCCTGGCCGTTCAAGCCCAGGATCGAATCTCATTCCGCGAGGCTTGGGACTTGGTCCTGGCGCGCATGGTTCTGCCTGGGATGTCATATGCCTCAACAGTTAGAAAGGTACCTTCTGCTCCTGGCCCATCCAGGCCAACGAGCACGGTTGTTCCCGCGCCCATTCGGAGCCCTTCTGCGGGCTCTACTCAACCCGGGCGCTCCCCTGGTAAAGCTGGCGGCAAAAAGGGTTCCTACCCAAACTAAATCCAGGGCTCTCCCCTCTTCCCTCAGCGGAACCGTTTTTCGTAAGGCGAAACGGCCACGCGCCTTCACCGAGTCGTTAGACTCACAGGGCCAACACCCCTGAAGTTGGTCTCCAGACCATCTTCCGGGGTTCCTAAAGCTGTCCCTCGAAAGGAGGACAGCAACAAAGGAGCTTCGGCTCCTTCGCCCACGCCTAGAAATGGAGCGAGTAACTCAGAGACGGTGGTTCCTCGAACAGGGGGCCCCTTGCCTCCGAAGCCGCAACGCCCGCCTAAGGTTTCGAGGCGGAGGGAGGAAAAGACTCGCATGGCGAGCCCAACCTCCCCCAATAAGTCCTCGAAGGTGACAGCGCTTTGTCCGGCCAACAGCGCCCGGGGTTCTACCTCCGGAAGATTACGGCCATTCCCGTGAGGGTCTTCTGTACGAGGAGGGCTCCCGCGTCTCCTCCGAGCTAGGCCTGGAGGGCATATTCCTTCAATGGAATTGCCGTGGACTCCGGGCCAACTGGGAGGAGCTGCGGAGGCTCGTCTCGTCCCGTTCCCGGTTAGCTATCTTTTTGCAGGAGACCATGCTAGGCGCGTGCCTCCTGCCCTCCCTCCTAGGGTATAAGGTTTTTGAGACCCCACCACCGCGGGATGGCCGGGCTGGGGTATGCGCGGTTTACACCCGGCATGATGTCTCCGTTCTTCCTTTCTCTTTAGATACCTCCTTTCAGGCAGTTGCTGTGCAGCTGCAGCTGCATAGGAGGTATACTATTATTTCTGCGTACATTCCACCGTCAGCTGACTTCGACGCGGGAGACTTCCACCACGTCGTGGCACGGTTGCGAAGACCTATCTCTTGTTTGGAGATCTGAATGGCAGGCATCCTCTCTGGGGAGATAACTTAATAAATCCCAGGGGACAAGTCCTTGCCGATCTGATCGAAGAGCTTGAGATGGGTGTCCTAAACGTGGATGAGTTTACGCATCACTGTCCGAGAACAGCTTCTTTTTCTGGCCTTGACCTATCTTTGTGCTCTTCCGATGGACATCGTGATTTTGATTGGGAGGTGGTCGATGACCTCCATGGTAGTGATCACTTTCCCATTCAAATATCATTTTCAGGGCAACCGCCGCCTGAGTGCCCACCTCGGTGGTGCTTGGCGTGGGCGTGGTGGCCTGCATTTCAGGAAATGACTGAATTTTCTATCTCAGTCGAGTTTAGGTCGGTGGATGAGGCCGTTGAGTTCTCCTCCCTGGCAACCTCATCTCCGTGGGCCTGACTACTATTCCTAGAACGTCTGGCCGTTTTGCACGCTGACCACTCCCATGGTGGTCGGCCGAGTGTGAGACGGCCCTCAAACAGAAGCGTTATGCCTACATGCGCTATAAGCGCCGCCCGAACGATTTCACTGTCGCTGAATTTCGTCGGGCTAGGGCAAGGTTCCGGTATATTTCAAAGCACGCCCGTTGCTCTTCTTGGCGGGTATACATGTCTTCACTTAACGGGAAGATCCCTTTAGCTGAGGTGTGGAAGCGAGTCAAGTTCTCGCAGGACCTTCCTCCTGTTCTCCAGGAGAATGTGACCGCAATCTTGGACCTCGCGTCCGTGGCGGAATCCTTAGCGACCACTTTTTCCGCATTCTCTAGACGGGATGCTCCTCCGCCAGCATTCAATGCACGTTGTGATGTCGCGGAAGGCCGCTGGCTGGACTTTACCTCCAGAGGCGGAGAACCCTTCAACGACAGGTTTACTGTAAGTGAGTTGCGCTCAGCTCTTGCTTCGTGCGCGTACACCACCCATGGTCCGGACGATATCCCGTACGCCATGCTTCGACACCAAGGTGAGCGAGGCTTAGCCTTTCTGTTAATTTGTTCAACAGGATCTGGGTGGAAGGTCTTCTCCCAGACTCCTGGCGAATCGCTACTGTGCTCGCCTTTCGCAAACCGGGGAGAGATCACTCTACTCCGATTGGTTTCCGCCAAATCTCTCTAACCTCTTGCGTGTGCAAGTTGATGAAGAAATTTGTAAGTGTTAGATTAGCCTTTTTCCTGGACAGCAGAGGCCATTTGTCTTCTTCACAGTGCGGCTTCCGCAAGTTCCACTCCACGTCGGATGCTCTGCTCCGACTGGCACATGCCGTCTGCGAGGTTTTCCTTCTCAGAGAGCACTACGCCACGGTGTTTTTCGATCTAGAGAAGGCCTATGATACCGCATGACGATACGTTATCCACACGATGGGGGCGAGGGGACGCCTTCCAGTCTTTATATCTGAATTTTTGCGAGATCGTCGATTCCGCGTATGGGTGGAGGAAGCCCTCTCCGGCTCAAAGGAGCAAGAAGAGGGTGCCGCCATCCACCCCGACCCAGATTTGTTTCTTAATGGCGTGCGCCTGTGTTGGGTAGAATCGCCCCGTTTCCTTGGTCTAGTATTCGACCGACGCCTTACCTGGGAGGCTCATATTTGCAGCCTTAGGGTCTCTTGTACCCGCGCCATGGGTATTCTCTGTTCCGTGACGTTCAGCACTTGGGTGCTGATAGGGCTACTGCCTTACTTTTTTATCGATCCTTTGTTCATTCGAAGCTCGACTACGGATGCGAGTTTTATGCATCCGCAGCCGAGCGTTTATTGCGGAAGGTGGATTCGATCCACCACACCGGCCTTCGCCTTGCAACCGGTGCTTTCCGCACTTTCTCCATTGAGAGCCTGTTGGTCGATGCCACACGCTCTACGCCGCGTGCAGTGCATTTTATGCCTGTACCCGCGAGCCCAGCGCCTTCGGCAGTCGCCATCAGCTCTCACTGCATCCGCAGCTGATCTCGACGGTCCCTATGCCGCCGAGAGACGCCAGTCATACCCTAAGCCCTTTGGGTTTAGGGCTAGCAAACCCCTTCGAGAGCTAGGTATAGCTCTCGGGCCGGTGGCGCTCCTGGCTTTGCCCAGGATGCCACCCTGGAGGGTACCACATTTGGCTATTTGTCGCCACGCCTCTGCTCCCAAAGCTTGTACGGCGCCGGTTTATTGCGTTCGATTTTTTTCAGCACATCTCGTTAAACGCTGGATCCGTGCCAGTGTATACGGATGGCTCTATGTCCCAAGAGCGGGTAGGCTTCCACGCCGTATCCCCTCTGTTTGAAGTCAGCGGATCTCTGCCAGGCGCTGCGTCTGTCTTCACGGCCGAGCTGGTGGCAATACACCACTCAGTACTGGAGATTACGCGACGTGCCCGGTTCGGAGACCGGATTGTGATCCGGTTTGCGATATCCGTGACGCCACGGTTTTGGCGAGCCGGGAGGATGTCGAGATTATCTTGTGCAAGGTTCCTGGACATGTAGAAATTGCGGGGAATGAGCGCGCCAAATTGTCTGTGAGGATTCTGAGACCGGACCAGCGTTTCGCTCTTCCTCACACTGACTACATGGCAGGAATACGGGCAGCTCTTTGGACTGCTTGGCAAAGAAGATGAGGGACGGTTAAAGGGAACTTAAAGTTGCGTGTCATTGCGCCGCGACTGTTCCCCTTGACCTATCTTCCAATGCCGTGACGGCTTCAGGTCACTTTCTGTCGTCTCCGAATCGGACACACTCATGTGACGCATCGCTATTTGATGGAGCGCTCGCCTGCGACCTATTGCGAGGACTGCGTCGTCCCCCAGACTGTTCGGCACATTCTTGTCGAATGTCCCAGTCTGGGTGACCTTCGCGCACGTTACCTGTCCCGGTACCGGGATGGGCGGGGTCACTACGCCAGTCCTTTGTACTCGGGACGAGTGCGCGCGCATTGACTGGTGGACTTGTCGACTTTTGGGGTTAGGCCGGCCTTCTCCCTTTCATTTAACTAGGTTGAGTTGTTGTTTTTGCTATTGTTTTGTTATTGTTATTGCTTCCTAATTGTTATTTCTTTTTATTGTTGTTATCTGTTTAAATTTTTTAAAGTAGCCTAGAACTAGGCTGTTAGTTTACGGCGACTTATGTTTAAGTGTGCAGTCGCTAGATAACCCCTTTAAAAAAACAACAAAAAACGGCCACGCGCCTCCACCGAGTCGTTAGACTCACAAGAGGCAACACCCCTGAAATTGGTCGCCAGGCCATCTTGAGAGGGTTTCTAAAGCTGTTCCCCGAAAGGAGGACAGCAACAAAGGAGTTTTTGCTCCTTTGCTCACGTCTAGTGGTGGATCGAGTGGCTCGGAGACGGTGGTTCCTCGAAAAGAGGGCCCCCCACCGCCGAAGCCGCAACACCCTTGTGGTTTCGAGGCAGAAGGAGGAAAAGACTCGCATGGCAAGCCCAACCTCCCATAATAAGTCTTCGAAGGTGATAGCGCCTTCAGCGCTTTTTCCGGCCAACAGCGCCCAGGGTTCTGCCTCCGCGAAGCGTACGGCCATTCCCGTCAGGGTCTTCTGTTCGAGGAGGGTCCCCGGGTCTCCTCCGGGCTAGGCCTGGAGGGCATATTCCTTCAATGGAATTGCCTTGGACTCCGGGCCAACTGGGAGGGGCTGCTGAGGCTCGTCTCGTCCCGTTCCTCGTTAGCTATTTTTCTGCAGGAGACCATGCCCCCGTAAGGGCCGCGGTGATTTGCCATCCTGGCCGCCGTCCTACGGGATCCAGCTCTCCGTCCGGCCCCAGCTTAGCCTATGCTGCTGTTACTGTACACATGTAATTCTCTCCACTCACGATAGCAGAAGTTTACCACCCACTTCGCCGCTTATACACACTAATTCACTCGGTAATAGAGATATTTAATAAAAACAATCCAACAGTACCTCTGGGAGACCTAAATGCAAGACTACTGAAATCTGGTTACAGAACCAAAAATAATGCAGGACAAAACTTAGAACTCTCGATAGAAAGGAACATCCTAACGCGTGCTGGCCCATTGTTCCCGACCTTCACAAATAAAAGAGCATCAACCAAACAAGATATAGTACTAACTAGTAATAACTTCCCCTATAACATGCATATGGAACCAATTCCTGTCCCATGTTGTGACCATATTGGAATTCTGGTGACCATTAACTTGAACCAATACAGATCCAAATACCACCAAGAAAATCCTACAAAAGGACAAACTGGGATGCATATAGGACTTTGCTGGAAGGTTATGCTCAACCAGAACTGGAAGGCAAAAACATCGAGGAGCTAGAAGAAGTAACGGACGCATTAATAAAGTGCATCACAGATGCAGATTGAAAATGCATTCCAAAAATGAAGTACAAAACCCTCCCTCATCCAAAATGGACTGAGGAGATTGGTAGAAAGGCGAGAATCATTAAGCATAAGTACACTGAAATTAGAGAAACCGGCACGAGTCGTAGAAAGGCTAAGGACCTAAGGCAACTAAAGAGTGACATGATATTTCTCATTGAAGAACAACAAAGAGACCAATGGAATGAATTCCTAAGTAAAGTGGAAAACACGGAAGAACCAAGAAAGGCTTGGAAACTGATAAATTTAATAAAAAATAAACCCCCCAGAAAGAAGATCCAAATGAAAGATGAACAAGGTGAAATCATAAACAACAACGAGGAAACTGCTAATAAATCTAGAGAACTCCATAGAAAAAGAAGAAGATAATCGGAGATATGATGTAGAAATGGAAGAAAGGCTAAATAGATCCTTAATAACAAACAGGCGCAGAGTTACCCCAGAAAGAAGAGTCGATTACACCACACAAGAAAACATAGGTCTATAAGCACAGTAGCCTAGAACTAGGCTGTTAGTTTACGGCGACTTATGTTTAAGTGTGCAGTCGCCAGATAACCCCTTTAAAAAAACAACAAAAAACGGCCACGCGCCTCCACCGAGTCGTTAGACTCACAAGAGGCAACACCCCTCATTTAAGCAGAAGGCACCCGGGAGCACGGGCCTCACAAAATATAACTATGAGAATGTCCCAGGGAATATAACCAAGGCAATTGCTGATCTGTTCAATGCATATCTGAACATAGGAGCTTATCCAGAAAAATTTAAGACAGCTAAGATGAAACAGGGGAAACCAACCCACTTAGTTCCAAGTTTTAGGCCGATTTCCCTACTTAACTTTATGGGTAAGGTCCTGGAAAAGATCCTAAATAATAGGCTGGTTGAACACCTGGAGGAAAGCCGAAAATATAATGGACCATTAATTCGGATTCCGAAAGGGAAGAGACTCTACCACAGCATAGCCATACTAAAGGAAAAGATTGCGCAGGCAAAGATCGAAAAAGGATACGTGGACGTGGTCATCCGTGATGTCATCGAAAGCCTTCGATAAGGTTTGGGTTAAAAGGATAAGTTCCTCCAGCTCGATCTCGGCATCAAGATGGAGAGAATGTTGGCTGACTATGTCACCAATAGGAAAGCCTAGGTCTACATCAAGGACCACATGGAACCGACCTTCCATCTACAGACGGGGTCCCACAGGGGGGATGTCTGAGTCCCAGCTTATGTGCGATCTCGACGGCAGACCTTCCGCTTCCACAAACATTGGGATGTCTAAACATTCAGTACGCGGACGAAATCAGCCAGATTATTCCACCGCGGCCCACTAACCGAAGATGGCAGGCGCGAACCACGGAAAGGGAAATAAAGAATACTAACGAATACGAAAACAAGTGGAAAATCAAAACTAACATCCATAAATTTAAAATAAAACCATTATCTAGGTTTAGGAAAGACCAGATATCTATTGGCGGCATCGACTACAACTACGCAACGGAAGGGAGTGTACTGGGATTGCACATTGGCACAAGAGGCTACCACGCTCATGCGAAGGCACGGATAGCCAAAGCCAGAGGTGGCCTAAGGCTAATATACACCATAGGCAGAATGAGCAAAAAACGGCTCAAAACTCTGTACAAAGCCTCTGCAGAATCAGTCCTAGTATACCCACCTATCCCGTTGCACACTATCTCGAAGACAAATAAGAAGAAATTACAAAGAATTCAAAATAGAGCAAACTAGCTAATAACCAAAAATAGAAGAGCGGAAAGAAAACGCATCAGAAACTTAATCGATATAGCAAAGATTGACCCAATCAACCTAACCCTGGAGAACAGGGCGAGGAAGCTATGGCAGAAAATAGAACAAAATCACCTATAGATATTTTGAGATCTGAGGATACCAAATAAAAACTCAGCTAAGAGATTCCCAAGCAGTAGGACCCATCTACGGCAGGCAGAACTACTGATATATACATGAAAAAGTAAACCAAGACAAGTATACCCATTTTAGTACTATGTTATTTCTTTTGTTTTTTTTTACTTACTTTTCATCAATTTATTTTTTTATGACGTTTTGTGTAACTTTTAATCTATTTAGTTGTATACTCTTAATATTTTTTATAAGAAAAATAACACAACTTTCTTATTCATTTAAACCTTTAGTTCAAATTCTTTTCTGTTTCACAACTATAAGGACTTTATAATAATTTTTTTTTTACAATTTTAATCTTAGAACCTGAAGATAGGCATGTTGCCCGTAACGTTGTTCCCAAAATTGCAAAAATATATGTACTTGAGCATCTTCTGCACCCTTGCCTTTGCTGTGAATATATATATATATATATATATATATATATATATATATATATATATATATATATATATATATATATATATATATATATATATATATATATATATATATATATATATATATATATATATATATATATATATATATATACCTACCACACAATTTCACCACTTTAACCTAAATTGTGTATATATATATATATATATATATATATATATATATATATATATATATATATACACAATTTAGGTTAAAGTGGTGAAATTGTGTGGTAGGTATATAAAGGTGTGAATATGTTTTCTAGTTTGCCCTGGTGTTAGGGCTTCACTAGCATTCTTCTTATTTGTGTTTTAAAAATAAAAATTCGACCGTCAAAATATATATATATATATATATATATATATATATATATATATATATATATATATATATATATAAACAATTTTATATCATTTTTCTTAAATATTATATATTTGTAAAAAGGTCTTCAAAAACAATTGGCACTCTTTTTTTGGCAACATATTTACACGCACGCCTAACTCTTCCAAATATTCCGTATGCGAGACTAAAATTTTCACTTGTGCCATCGCGATCTATAACTCAAGGTCAGTTGAATTCTTTCTCCATATAATCCTTAGATTTTATAAACAAAAACACTGTTTACTTCCTTATATTTCCTTTTCCAGACTCTCATAAATTTCCATTTTCAACCATCGTGATTTTAATAGTTACAATTACATTTCAATGATTTCAATTACATTTACCCACAAATCGTGATTTCAATTATTTCCAATTACATTTACCTACAATTCGTGATTTTAATAGTTACAATTACATTTTGATTATTTTAATTTCATTTCAGTTACATTTATCCACACATCGTGATTTCAATGATTTTAAGTACATTTTAATTTAATTTCCATTCTATTAATTACATTCAATAGTTACCACTATATTTCAATGATTTCAATTCCATTTTAATTACATTTCAATTACATTTATCCACAATTCGTCATTTCAATTATTTTAATTACCTATCTACCTTACGCCAAATTTAGTCCCGCCAAAAATTAAGTGTTAAACTCAGGTTCGTTTGGTATAATTAAATTAAAATTCAACCAATATAATTTCAAATATGTTCCATTCTTGTTAATCTATAATAATATATACATTGTTGTATCCTCGTTGTATTTCCTTCAGCCATAAGCTGAGCCGCTCGAGCCATTTTTTACGATTCAATAACTCTCCTCAAAAACTTATAGATATAGATTTGTTGTGAAGTTTCTATCTAGGTTAAAACCACGATGGCCCTATATCTATACCTACTCCTCCCCCCCACAACCATCTCATGCTATCCTTCTATCATGCCTTATTCTCTCACCTATTCTTTTGATTCTGCATTCTGTCAGAGTAGACGAGTGAGTAGTGAGTATGAGGGGTCGAGTACTGGTACATCATATCTGGTCCTCGCAAAGGAGGAAAGGTTAAGAGGAAGGTCTGCTAAGACGCCCTCACCAGATAATTTTATACTCGAGCAACGTGATTCGGAAGAAGAATATTCTCTAGAAGAAGACGGTTTGCACTTTAAGCAAGAGGAGTAAAAAGCCCGAAGGTGGACATGGTGCCGCCCAACCGGGACTACAAGAGGGTGCCCCTCCGCACCATCGGGGGAGCGACGAAAGCACCAATTTCAAAAGTCATGCAAACCATCTTCGGCATACTCAATATAGCACTAATTAGGCTTATTGATACCCCCAATGGCTACGCATCAGTGTGTTGTAAGGACGAGAATATCGAGAAACTAGTATCGGAGGAAGCCAAAGAGCCCCTACGTAAGATTGACCTCGAGGCTGTTATCCCCAAGGAAATCCACGCACGATGTACCATCATTCTTAGGAGACTCGATCCGTTCTCCACGGATAACTCTTTTGAGGACATCAAGGTCGAGCTAACCAAACAGCAGAATTGGGCAAAAATCGACAAAGTCGAAAAATTCTGAAAAAAACATCGTTAAAGTAATCTTCGCGAACATCGAGATGGCTCAGAGGGCCATGAAGGATGGACTCCTGGGATTCTTCCTACGTATAGCCCAAGAACAGGTTGAA